>OW240913.1:369874114-369996211 GCA_933207985.1 Pelobates cultripes | reverse complement strand
ATCCAATCTGCCCAAATTCAGCCGCATTTCAGTTCTAGGGCGTACATGAAAGGACAGTGTCACAGAGAGCCCGGATTAGGAAGAGTTTGAGTTAAAAACATGTAGACAATCGTAACTGACGAGGCAACGAGGCGCAGAGTAACTAACTGAAATGGATGATCTTAACATATCACAATGAATACAATATTTGTCAGTTGTTAAAACTATTTCTGCATTCTGCAAAGAGCAGACATTAAATTGAAGATTCTTTTTTTTCATTTTTAGAAATGCTGCCTAATTATTCAAATTATTCAAATTATTCCAAAAGCTGAATAAAATATACAAACTATTTGTTATGTCCATCCCGGCTCCTCGTAGTACCCACCCATGGATATCACCAAAAATGCCATGTGGTTATCAGCATTGCAACATTGCAGCTATTGAAACATAACATGTTAATTAGGAGAAATCGGTAGAAACATTCTCTGTTGCTATAGTGATTACTCAGCAGTTATCGCTTTGTTCCTGATTTACTACAGATGTATTTTGGTAAATAAATGACTGGATTCCCTGTAAAATTTCCTCCTCATTGAAGGTCTGTATGAACGTCTGTGTATGAGATGATCTCATAGATCTGGATATTGCATATTGGACCCGGATGTATCAGTGAAACACAGTTTAACTGCAATCATTCTCTGATTTCAATATCTATTTTCACAGTTTTGCTAGTTTGCAATACATTACACAATTGTCAGTTCTGGTCAACTGATGAAAGTCGCAATTTTTTTAATTGCAATTCCTTTTATATATAAATAAATTCACTGTTTAGTGTATAATCCAATAATCAAGAATATCAGCAATGATTGACCTGTGTTAGTGTCTGCGTTCCACTTATAGGGTTACTCCAGGCACCAACACGACTTGTTGATGCATTTGATTTTGGTTTTGGCCTCATTAATATGCTGTATTTTTAGCATGTACAAATCTTTATAGTGTTTGCATAAAATAAATAAATGTTCTGCAGAATGCTGCCCTCTCAAGCCGGCCTCTTTAGCCATGCCCCCTCACTCCAGAAAAATACTTCCTTATCAAATGTACGTACACCGCTCAGTCACTGACAGTACTAAGTAATCTGAACTATAAAACAGTCTGCATTAGGAGAGGACACATTGTAAGGATATAATTAACTGTTTGTAGTTTCTCTGACTGTCTGCAGTCAGGATATGAATTAAAAGCTGCTCACTCTGTGCTGTTGGTGCTGAGACTGTGTGCATACATTTAATAAGGAAGTCTTTCTGGCATGAGGGGACGTGGCTCAGGAGGCCGGCTTATTGTGCAACATTCTGCAAAACATTTATTATTTTTCCTCAAAAACTATAAAGATTTAAATATGCTAAAAAAATACAGCGTATTAATTAGCCCAAACTCTATCAAATGCAATGAAGTTGTATTGGTGCCATTTAATATGAGTTTATCATTCCTTAAACACATAAGAATTCTACATTATCTGAATGAAAGACACAGACACCGGTATTATACACAATCTATGCTTTCAATGAGTTAAAGATGGGAATTGAATCAATATGGAAAGCTGAATAAAATGATCTTAACTGCCATCATATTTTCACCTGTTTATACCCTTACAACAAATACAATGGATTGTGGGACTTGAACCGCACAAAATATCTAATTTATAAAAGTTCTTTAAATCCGTTAGACACAGCTTGGTTATTTTAATCTAGTTTTCAGCTCGCATTGTACAATGCAGAATGTAATTAATAAGCCCCGAAATGTCACAGGCGGTACCTGGAAGCTGGACTTGTACTTTGTCTAAAAGATTGAAACCCATTGCAAAGACCTGCTGCTCAGACAATCTGCTGAAATTTGAAAAGGTAAGAAAACAGAAAGGTATTGCTTAATTGTTTGCGTCCCCATGTCAGATCCTTCGCTCGTGCAGAACTATTAATGACAGCCCTTAGCCACAGCCTGGCTCCCTGAGGTTTCCGGGATGAGAAGACCCTTCCTTGCATTGAATCCCACCCCAAGTAATGAGTGTCTGAGATATTGTATCTGTGCCACCCAGGAAGGCATGGCGGGAGGGGGAGATGGAATACTGTCTCCAATAATGAGATCATCACCAGTTCAGACATGGAGCCAGATGATAAAATGAGGAATATTCAACCAGAATCACTTGCAATTGTTTCCTCCCGGCTGCTGCTGTGAGGAATATCTGCAGCTCATTTTTACAATGTGTTTGCAGGATATATTGTCTATATCTTTAGATATTAAGAGACCGTGAAGGATCAGATTGGAAGATAGTCTACCATCACTTTATATGCAAAAAGCTTCCCTTTCACAAGTTCCTTCTGATTTACTTCTATAAGAAACTTAGTTCCAGAAAGTAGAGATATCACTGGACGAGCACACAGCAATTTTCCGTGACCTGTTTCTGCCGCGGTGAGGTCACGGCACAGAGCCGATATGTAGGCAGCTCATTCAACAGCCTTACTATGTCTAACTGGCCGTCTGCCTGCTCTTAAACCAAAGCTGTTGATGTGATTGCTTATTGTGTCAATCCACGAACAGAGCCACCAAGGGAGTCAGGGACTATTCGAGACGTCACTGTCTTAGCAGGAGATCTTATTTCCACAGACTGATTACTAAACGCATTTATTATTATTATTATTATTATTATTATTATTACTGTAATTTAAGAAGTGCTCATATATTCTGCCAAGATGTACACTTGAGGAAAAAGTCAGTACAATAAGTACAACCAATACAAAAGGTAAAGAGGGCTCTGATTCAGTGTTTGACAATTTGTGAAACAAAACATTGTTAATTATACACAATGTAGACAAACAACAAACCAATAAAACCAAATTAATACATAACGAACACTGTTGTAATGTGTAGTTTAAAAATACATAAATAGGAGTCTGTCTGTGTGTATGTATGCGTGTGTGTGTCTGTATGTGAGTGTGTGTATGTCTGTGTGTGTATGTGTGTGTGTGTATGTCTGTCTGTGTGTGTATGTGTGTCTGTCTGTGTGTATGTATGTGTGTGTGTATGCGTGTGTGTGTGTCTGTATGTGAGTGTGTGTGTGTGTGTGTGTGTATGTCTGTCTGTGTGTGTATGTGTGTCTGTCTGTGTGTATGCGTGTGTGTGTGTCTGTATGTGAGTGTGTGTATGTCTGTGTGTGTATGTCTGTCTTTGTGTGTGTGTGTGTGTGTGTGTCTGTCTGTGTGCATGTATGTGTGTGTCTGTGTGTATGCATGTGTGTGTGTGTGTGTTTTTGTATGTATCTTTGTGTGTGTCTATATGTGTATCTGTTTGCATGTGTGGGGGGGATGATAGACTTATGGGGGGGGGGGGTTGGCGTTCAGGGGGTAGGCAGGGCAATTTTCACACCGGGCCTCGTGGTTTCTAGTTACGCTTCTGATTGTATTGGTATTTATTGTACCCAGCTCTCTGGGCTGTATATATATCTTTGTATTGTACCGGGCTCTGTGTGCTGTATATGTATCTTTGTATTGTTCCCGAATCTGAATACTCACCACTGGAGCTAACAATCTAATCCGGCACCTAGTTATAGTAGTAGCAAAAAAAAGGTGGAAAACACCCAGAACACGTGTGAATTAATATATAGATTGTAAAACAACCTGATGTAAAGTGTAGTCCATTTATGAATTCTGTATAAGAATCAAAATACTGACATAGCATAATACAGTAAAAAAGAAGGAGTTCCAGGTTATTGAGAGATACGCTCTTTGTGATATACACACACATGTAAGTGTGACCAATAAATGTGATTTTGTATTTTTATAACATACTTCACTATCTTTGATTTCCTTTATTTGCATATATCCTATGAGGTGATTTTCCAGTCCATTCATCGTATTACACACTGCCCCTGAGTGGGCGAGAAGCCTTATTTCACGTGCGTTTGTGAGTGTATCTACAATCACTTATATTTAAATATTTATTTCTTTTTTACTGTATTACGCTATGTCAGTATTTTGATTCTTATACAGAATTCATAAATGGACTACACTTTACATCAGGTTGTTTTACAATCTATATATTAATTCACACGTGTTCTGGGTGTTTTCCACCTTTTTTTGCCACTTTTATATTGTCTTTTGGGTGTCTGTGAGGTACACCTAGGAATTCTTCCAGTTATACGGTTTTATTTCACATTTGTAGTGTATATACTGTTTCTTGCTCATATTTACTTGGCACCTAGTTATAGTCTGTGTTCTGCACCTGTCAGCTAAGAGCTAAATCAAGTAACTACAAAAAGTCCTTTAAAAAAAACAACAACCTGTTTCTTCACAGAAATTCCCTGTTCCCCTCTTGACTGTCATTAAACCCGTCACTGGAGCCACGTCTCACAAACCGTTCAATTTGCTCCTATAGTGTTTCCTGCTTGTTAACACTCGTGGACGATTTGTGCGTTTACATATGTTTCTGTCTTTACAGTCTCAAATTGGACTCAGAATAAACAGCTATCTAATACAGGAAAGTTTAGGAACCGCCGGTAACTTAATGTCCAATCTGAATGTGCTTGTTAAAATCTAAAACTGATATTAATTATTATGTAAAAGTGGGAGACATGAAGGGGTTAATGGGATATTATTCCACATTTCATACAGTCTGGCTTTTCTAATCAATGTCCTTCTGCCTCCTCAAATGTGTTCAGAAAGCAAGGAGACAGAGAAAGGGGATTTCAGGGTCGATAGTGAGCCAGTCTCTGCAGCCCGGCTTAATCTGATCTGTTTTTCCTGTGATCCATGAAGTGTTATTACGATCGATAGTTAGGACTTTCTAAAGCGAGTAAACTTGACTCTGCACACTTTACAACAACTAGCCCTGCGCATGCACCTGTGCGTATGTATATATATATATAATGCAGGCACCGGTATAAAAATATTCAGATTTCCACGTAAAAAAAAAAAAAAAAATTTAAAAGAATTGTTGACGAGTCTACTTTTTTCCTAAATTGAGATATTAAATGTTTACTACAACATTTTCTTAGCCAAGCGAGAATAGAAATGAATATATTATATTTTTGAAATATTAGATGTAAAACCGTTCTGACTGCCGTGTGCCTATGGATACTAAGGCAATCAGTCTTGATCTTGTTCCATTTGCCTCCTACACGGAGTGGTGATACAGCTCATCACCTGTCATGTATTGTCCATGTTCCCCACTGGACTCCTTCGCTATATTTTAGAATTCAGGGTTATGTCACCAATGGCGAGTCCCTCCAATTCATCACATTCCCATCCGCATGACTTAACGACATGGGCTTGTTCATTCAAAACTCAGCGATTTTTCCTGCTAAACCTTATTAAGGCTTGTCTGTCCAGGGAATGTCATAGTACAAGGCCTATGAATTAGCTATGTGACTTTTTAAAGGACCATTATAGTCACCCAGACCACTTCAGCTCAATGAAGTGGTCTGGGTGCCAGATCCCCCAGGTTTTAACCCTTCAGAGAAACTCCTATGTTTACATTGCAGGGTTAATCCAACCTCTAAAGACTGTCTTCCTGACAGCCGCTAGATGCGCTTCTGCAACGCTGAATGCGAAAATCGCATTCAGCGTACAGAACGACCATAGGAAAGCATTGAGAAATGCTTTCCTATGGGCGTTTTTTATTGCGCCTTCGGCTCTTGCCGTGCATGCACATTACGCTCCACTCGGGAGCTGGCGTCGAGTGGGAGAAGAGGTCACCAGCGCCGAGGAAGCCCAGCGCTGAATTAAAGTAAGTAACTGGAGGAGTTTTAACCCCTTTAGCCCAGCGGGAGGGGGCCCTGAGGGTGGGGGGGACCTAAGGGTTATATAGTGTCAGGAAAACGGGTTTGTTTTCCTGGCACTATAGTGATCCTTTAACAAGCCCTGCAGACAGGTTGGAAGACTCACTTTAGAAGGCAGTGTGATACCTTCAAATTATCTGTTAGATATTTACTACAGGACAATAACATGTCTGGAGACTGGAGACTGTCAGGGTTATTCACCAAAGCGAGAATTCAAAGTGGATTTCAAATTTAAGGAGAAAGTAGTCGAACTTGAAAAATTCTATAAATCATCCATGCTTTCAGTACAGCTACTCTGGTCTTAAATTTTAACTTAATTTTAATTCTGACTTTAGTAAATATCATTGTGAGTTTTTCATGTGTGATAGCGCATGCGCGGCTTGCCTTGGTTTGAACATGGCCAAATGTTTCAGTATTACACTACACTCTAAACCTGGAATAAGAATGACTAACACGCATTATGGACTGGATATGGTTTAGGATGTTGGGACGTATGTTCCACCATAATCTGCAACTTTATGGTAAAGTAATATCCCAAATCCCTAAAGCACCAAAAAAAGAGGGACATTAGGAGAGAAAAGAGGGACAGATGGATTTGGTCCCAAAATAAGGACTGTCCCTCCTAAATAGGGACACTTGGGTGGTATGTAGCAATGACCACATTTTTTTGGATTTTTGGACACTGTTTCCCATGAAGCCCATTAATGTGGGTGGAGCATATAAAAGCAGCAGACATATAAAAGGATGGAAGTGAGATGTGAAACGGAAAAGGCCTATTGTGCTCCAACCACAAACAGGCTCTGAAACATATTGCAATCAGGGGTCAGTGGCCCTCGGCTCCCTCTGATATTCACCATTCCCACCATCATCTCCGGACACTCAGTCATTCCAGGTGGAAATTTGAGAGCTGGGCTTGTCCTCCTGTTATTCAGTCGGATGCTGTGAATCTAGAAGGATATTAAGACGTTACGCCCATCCTGAATCCATTAACGTTTTATTGTCACGTAACTTGCTTAACTGACCTAAAGAGCCCCGTACTGGAACATTATCCCACCCACCGCATCGTGTTTACCAATCTAATCCTACCACACCTGCGTCTGTCTCACCCTGCACGCCATCGTGATTAGTGAATGATCGTATGATGTCATATTGCTTATGGCGAGGTCTATCTAGATTTTCACACAGCAATCACCATGGAAATCCTGTTATTACGCAGCTGGAACTAGCATTTTCATTGCAGTGAACGAATATTATTTAGTCATTTATAAACTAGGAAAAAACATCATCTACAACAGAAGGGATCCCCCTGTTCAGTGTCTCCATTTTATAACTCAAAGCGTTTCGCCTGGAGTTACCGCTAAATATGGCCTTTAGGGTTTTGTCAGGATGGATTAATCCTTGGCTTCCGATAGCTGTGATGGCAATAAATTGTCACACACACGCTAAGGGCGTCTGTACTCTTTGAATATTTATAACCAGTGAACGATGTTCTACTCTGCAGACTGAACCTTTTTCATTATTATTAATGTATTTTTTGTTGTGTTGTGTTCTAATTAACCTGGCGGGATCTGGCATAGAATTAACAAAACAGAAACGGTGAAGTGGCTCTGTGGTTTCCCAAAATATTGTTATAAATCACTTGGGTATTCAAGAATAGCTCAATTGCCCTTTTATGTCAATAAAACATTTTTTTTCAAGTTCTGTAAAAAAATATATATTAAAAAATCTGTGCTATTTAATGCAAAACTTTGCCGTCTGTGTCGGGTGATATTAAACTTGTAGTACCCCATCCAGTCTGCCAATAATTACTTACATACCACTCACCATACCTTCTTCCACTCTGAGAGATAACCACCATTTTGTATCAGTCTGATTCCTTCATCCAGAGGAAGTTTGATCCAATGCCATGTAGACTACACATACTGCAACAACGTAAACTTGTGAACAACCAAACAATGTGCTTTTATCCCAACTGATTAATCTGAAAAAATATAAATTGTGTCGGTTGATTCAAGATTTGTCCATGTAGAATTTTGATCCAGACGAAATACAACCGTACGAGCATTTCAGGAAAGCAATTCAGACAAATATCAAGAGCTAAAAAAATTGGCCAATCAGTGTATTGATAAATATATACTTAATATAAATATAAATATTATGTATAGGAGCATTTTCTGGCTATTTGGTTCACAAATCAAATGAGAAGATGTAACCAGTAGAGAGAAAAAAAGGAGAATCATTAAAAACCAATCTCTATTTATATATTATATATTTATTAGATGTGTTTTTTATATTTATAGGGTTTACTGCTCCGTTTCCCCCCCTATATTGGTGATGTCTAACGTGATCTGTGAATAAAGTCTACATGTAGTGACATGAATCATCTTTTATTGGAGACCGGGATGAAACTCTGAATTATGAAACAAATGAACCTGTTTGTCCTTTGTCTGTTTTGCTTGTTTTGCGATTTGTCCATATGCCGTTTCGGAACGGATGATTGCCCAAAATTCGGACATCTCTTCTACAAACCATTCAGTCGCCTCGTATGACAAAAAGGGGGACTCGAAAAAAGTTTCTCTTTTAGACAAACACTCTCTAGTCCTGCAATCAGTAAGTGGGACTGGGTGATTATATGATCACCGCAATGACACTTGTTATTTAAATTTCATTTTTTCTTATATATATATCTGTGATATTATTCATTATTACTGATGTCATTTAAAATGTCTTGACACATGGACACACCATCATTTACATTATAAAATCACTTTTACCGTATTTCTTACTTTGACACGTATGTCATGTATATTCTGTATGCAGTTTTGCAATCTTTATTTAATGTTGTTGGAAAGATTTTCCAAACTATTTAGAATTTTTCAATAAACTGGAGTCCTGGGCAACCTTAATCCAGCTCAGATCCTACCAGATGCATTCAGTACCAATATATAGAATCCTAAACTTTTATAACGCTCGGATACAAAAGCACCGATTTTACTCCAAACCCCAGATGCATCCGGAGATTGCTGCAGATCAGCTCGGCCCAACCAAATTCCAGCCATATTTGGCTTTGGTAAATATGAGAATTGGCATTGCAGTAGGAATTCAGTCATTTACTGGAGTTTGTCCATCCAGACGATAAGCGGTGTTTAGTGAATAACCTTGAATGTGTAAATTTGTGACATCTTGTAAGTTGCACACGCTGTATACTGACAGACCTAAAACCGATGGGGGAGAACACATCGCTGTGGAGTCTGTTATGTGCGCGTCTAATGGATCCTGACAAGCACATGTCTATCCAGATGACTCTAAGCAGTCTGTAGGGATCAGCATGGTGGGATCAGCAAAGAAAATCCAAGGTACAAACATCTGCTGTCAGTGCACAATAGGGAAAAAACAGTCCCAGAAAAGGGTAATATCTCTGACCTCTCAGCTCGATTCATACATAGCGCATCACGTGCCTCAACGGGGAGAGCTGGAGAGAGAGATTTCAGGGCTATTTACTAAAGCAGGTACTGTTGAAAATTGCAAGTGAATTAAAAGTTAATTTCAAATTAAAGAACAAAATATCAGTATTGGAAAAATTATCCAATTTGGAATACAGTTTGAATTAATATGCCCCCCGTGATCGCAATAGACCCAACATTATAAATGAACGGTGTAACGGCACCCCCAGGCATACAAGGGGTTAAACCGCCGTTTAGTAGATCTTCCCTTCCAGAGACACAGGCACAGCTACTGCAGAACACCAATCCGCCAAACAGGAAACCATATGAATGCCGTAAACAGCCGAATAGGAAAAAAACATACGAATAGGTTTACACTCCTAGCAGTCGAACTGGAACAGCATACAATAAATCCCCCCAAGAACGAGACAAAGCTCCGTGTTGCGGGTCAAGCAGTGAACAGTCAGAGCTGTGGGTTTATTGTGCTTATGTACACATTCTTACACATTAGTACCACCCACAGGGTTTTGGAACACAACCAATAAACACATACAATCCACTTAGACACTCCCACACAAAATCCTCCCCTCTGCCTGTGATACAATTACCTTACACAATGGGTAATGTAATTATAACAAGCAGAGAAATAAATTTTTTTCCACATTATTCATAACTTGAAAATTATGCATCACATTCACATAAAACTTACATTTTCAGAATCAGCATACTCCAAATACAAACGTATAAATACATCAAAATCATGCAAATTGGTCCAGTGGTTCAAAAGATAGATCGTAGTCCTTTGTGACCACAGGAAGCATGGCTTTTCTGTCCAAAACCAGTTCCACATAGTCTTCTATCCTGGAGATAATTGGGAAGTAATCCAATTATCTCCAAGGACAGAGGCAAAACTCCATTGAACACATGGCAGCAAAAGACAATAAAACACATAAAAACATATAACTGTGCAGCCATTGCACAAAACAGGTACATTCAACATATCCCCAGATAGCTCAGATCTGAGCGCACATTATTACTGAATGGCGCTCAGAGCACACACATACAGTTAAATTGCCATGGAGCCAAAGTCTTTCCCATAGTCTTTCATTATACGAATGGGCTCCATGGCATAGCTATCTGGGGTATCACCGCTCAAACAGGGCAAGCACCAAATGACCCGGCTTTCATGTCTTTGCAGGGGAAAATCAAGCCTTTTAACATGGGGCCATAATCCAAAGGCAACAGGTGAGCAACCAGGCTTCTCCAATGCAATGTGGCGAGATTGCTCTCGTCACAAACGGAATTCCTACTGACAGCCGATCTATCCCACACAATGTCTGGGAGAATTAAAAAACCCTTCCCAGCAGAAAAAGGGAATTGGTTAGCGGCAGAGTGGCTACAGATTACTATCCAAATGTCCATCCCTGGCCCAATTTTAAACGTTCTTGGGCCATAGGGACCTCCTGCAGCTCTGCTTCTCTTTGGGGCATAGACTGTTGCCGCAGCACACTGTATGCTGACTGAGGATGATAAGCGCTGTACATTCTTAGTGATGTGGCTTCAGGTGTATAGAAAACAGGAGCCGTGTATTTAACCCACTAATTATAAGAAGGAAGGTAACTGACGCAATATTGGTAAAAAGGCAACAGAGAGTTATATAGTGTCCTGAGTTCTGGGACCGAATAACGGAGAGCTTTAGGACACTAGATAAAAGTGTCTGGTGGGTGTATAAATAACACTACTCAGATTGGGTAACTCAGATTGGGTAACTCAGATTGGTAAATGGTTGTGTTTATGGTCCCCAAAACAGGTGGATGGGATTACTGACTCCAACTCCAAATCAGGGGGTAGAATCTGTAGGAAAGCTTAGGCCTTTGGCAGTCAGTATTGGCAGCGACGACAAGAACTCAGGGATTCCTCTTTAAATCAGACCTGACCAGGAGGTGGCACCAGCATGGGCTGGCTGTGTGTTCTGGGACTCCCCCTTTTACTTACAGTCCCAGCTGAGGCCTAGACCTCGCCGTGACCTGCTGGTATATTATTAGATTTGGGGACACGTAGTTCAGAGCTCCATAAAATGAGTTCCACTAAGCTAGGTAATCATAAGAAATAGGGTCCAGGATATGCTTGGAAATTTGAGTAAAACAAAATACACCTGTTCTGGTTAAATACTTTGATATTGTCATCTTTATTATTAATTTTTACCGTTATTATTATCATTCTTATTATTAATAATATGAGGGTCCTGTTATCCTCTATTTATGTTCAGAGGGTTTTAGGATTTTAAGGTGAATTAAACATATCTTTAAATGGCATTTAGTAGACTAGAACAGGTCTGGGTAGATGGTCATTTCACAGAATACTTTGTAAATATTATCAACCAATAGACAGCGGAGCCGCATACGGAATGTTTTATTATTGTTATAGGTTTCTGTAGATACATAATTGGTTACTTAATTCGCACATTACCAAAATGCCAATAATTTCCTTTGTGCATTACCAAAATGCAGATAATTTCATTCGGACATTAACAAATTAGCGATGATTTATTTTTGACATTACCAAAATGCCAATAATTTCATTCACACATTACCAAAATACCAATAATTTCATTCTCACGTTACCAAAATGCCAATAATTTCATTCACACATTACCAAAATGCCAAGGATTTCATTCTCACGTTACCAAAATGCCAATAATTTCATTCACACATTACCAAAATGCCAAGGATTTCATTCTCACGTTACCAAAATGCAGATGATTTCATTCGCATTGGAGGGGGATGGTTTACAGATAGCCATCTCCCGCTCTGAGAGATACCAACAGTACAACAATTACATGCAGTAAGGCACATCACATACAATGGGGAACTTAGGGGGCTCAGTGCCCCATGAAGGAAATGGGGCACACACATAAAACATATCTCTGGATAGCCCCGGGTCCCAGCTAGGATCCCTGCAACTAGCGGGACTATCGGATGTACAGAGCCCAAGAAATCATCGTATAAAGTCTAGGCTTGAGGCTCTGTACATCCCCGCAAGTAGTTCCACGGCATTGCTTGGTTTAGGGCGGTAAATTCAATATTCGTGCCTAAACCAAGCAGCGACCAATCAGGAGACAGGTGTGAACCAATTTGCACCAATCGGTGCTCCGGGAGGGGAGGCGTTCCACCAGCTAATCGGGGAAAAGGGCACAAAACCAAATTTCACCAATCAGCGCTCTGGGAGGTGAGGCGTTCCACTGGCCAATCAGGAGAAAGGGCGCAAAACCAGTTTGAATGGTAGTCCTTCTCCTTTTTGCAGTCATGGACATCTAGGGGGCCTAGCGGGACTTTGCGGCCGTGAAGCCAACACACAGTTCCAGAGATTCTGCTGTAGCTCGCGTCTCTCTCTCCGGTGGAAATCTCCAGAGGTATCACCAGAGAGAGCCCTCTTTGCACAGCTACGAGCCTGCACAGCTACGAGCCGCTGTCTGCTCTGGATCGCCTCCAGCCTGTGATTATGTCTCCTTTAGGAGCAGGTAGGACGATCTCCTGCAGGTAAAGGGATCTAGTCTTGGTGTCTCCCAGTTACAGACATCCCGCCAAAATAGCCCATCCCCAAAAGTGTCCCTACCAACGTCAGGAACCCCACATCAGCACATTTCCTCAACTGGTCTCTGTTCGTGAGGTTCCTGTGCAAATACCATGCAAGGGAAGTGCTTATCTCAGGATACGAATGTTCCCCTTGGTTGGCATTCATCTATACAAAATGGTGGCCACCCAGGGGGAGCACTTGTTAATTACTTCCCTTGTGGTTTCGCACTTAGGTTACTGGTGTGAACGTTCTAATGGGGTTACCGGGGAAACAGCGCATAATACACAAAGCAAGGATAAACACACGAATAAGCAGTGCAGTGGGCACATGTGGGTATGGCACTCAGTGACGGCGTTCCGTCACAGGGGGGAATCAGGCAAATCGACTCCGAGAGTAACTGTAATATTTATTTTGTAATACTTCTTTAATTGGAACTCAACTGCAGAATTTCCTGATTGCAGCAACAATAAGTTTCACCTCCTTTTATATTGATATGAAACAATGGTCACTGTACCTTTAAATACACATGAAGGAAAAATTAGGCTTTGTAGCAATCCCTTATGAATAAGAGGAATAATTAGACAAAGTGACACTTTAGTGAGCTTTAGATACTGTGTAACATAAATAATAGGAATTGGCTTGTTTGGTAAAAGTATTACTTAACTTAAAGGCAGTTCTGGCACTGGAAGGGTTAATTCACCCAATGAAGGAGAAATTAGAAGTCCGTTTCAACAAGCTGAGAACTAGGAGTGGAGAGTGGGGAAGTCCGTTTTAACAAGCCGAGGTCTGGGAGTGGAGAAGGTAGAATTCAGTGTTACAAGCCGAGGTCTAGGAGTGGAGAAGGTAGAATTCAGTGTTACAAGCCGAGGTCTAGGAGTGGAGAAGGTAGAAATCCGTTTACAAGCCGAGGTCGAGAAGTGGAGAAGGTAGAAATCCGTTTTACTAGCCGAGGTCTAGAAGTGGAGCAGGTAGGATCAAAAGTAGAGCAGCTGATCTTTCTGCAGCACCTGTGCGAATAATCCAGCCCTTTGAATCTGGCGCGGTCTTCCTAAGTATCGTGGAGGGACCGCGTCAGAAAAAAGGGGCGGGGCTGAGCGCCGTGAACCCGGAAGTGGGTTCCGGCGACGAAATACATGCCATGCTATACCTGACAGTAACAAACCATAGTGACTTTTCTCCTCTCCACACACATTCCGGATATTTTTATTTAATAAATACAAATACACATTCCGACACAAACACTGAACAAGAGGAACTTATAGGTGTATTTGTATTAAGCACCAGTTACAAAGAGGTAGAAGGCACACTAATTTTTAATAGTATGTTTACTTGCCCACTTTATTCAAGGGACACTCCATTGCCCAAATAAAATAAAAATGTAAAACCACTATATAAATTATTAAAATATCATTTTTCATTGGCGTATATCTAAAAAAAAAAAAAAATTGCAATAGCTACATATCTCTTGTCTGCTTCCCCCGGCCAGACTTTCTGTGTCTTTCCAATCACAGACTTCCCAATGCAGCTCAATGAGAAGTCTTTGCAAGGCAGGTGCTCTGGGCAATTGCGGTCTCTTGAGTTTATCTCCACTGAGCTAAACAACCAGGAAGTAACAGGACCGGTTATCTGATTGACAGCCAGGGGGGTGTTACAAGGATAATTTATAAATAAAATGCAAAATTCCCACCACTCTATTTACCTCTGTTCTGGAAATGAGTGCCTTCATCTTGGCTCCCTGTCAATCATTATATTAACCCCTGCCCTCTTTACTTTGCGGTCAGAATGTTTGCTTAATCTCCACATTTGCATTATGTGCCCCGACTGTGCCAGGACTAAATTGGAATACGATGCTAAATGCTAAACTTTTAATATATATGGAAAACAAATGGAAACTTTTTAACACAAATTGTGATTTTAAGTAAGTTTTAAGCTGTTTTGTTCGTTGTGTAATTTTATGAGAAGTGTCCTTAAATGTCACATTATGAGTGTTCACATTCCTACCATATTTCCTATAATCCTTTTCTTTGTATTACTGGTGAAATATTAATCGTAGCATTGAGCAGCAGGTTCTCTGTGACACAGATAAAGGATTATTAATACAAATTTTTATTCCTGGCTAATGCAAGGACACATATATTTGCCGGTTTAGAATCTGCAAGTCGGAAGCCTGGGAAGGTGACACCACTTATCCTATCCCTGTCTGAAATGGCTTCGACAAATGAGGTGAGGGATGAGGGCGTGAAATTAAAATCTTTATGGAGCCACAGGGCTCAGTGGAAGGCCCCCAGTGTGGCCTGTAACGTGGCCCCAGTGTGGCCTGTAACGTGGCCCCAGTGTGGCCTGTGGCTTGTAAAAAAACAGCAACAAAAATACAAATACATTTGATTAATTATGGGTTAAAAAGAGCAATAAATCACTTTTATCGAGGCGTGGATCGAGATACAATCTTGATTCTAAAATATAAATTTAGAGTATAAAATCATCATATTTACTAAATTGAGAATTCACAGTGAATTTCAATGTAAGTCCAAGGTCGATCTGAAAGCATAGCTGACTTGGAGACTATTTTTCCATTATCTGTTCTTGTTAAGCTGAGTGCCTGCATGGGTTCAGTCCTGGATTTTGATCTCATATTAATTGCATTCAGATCCTGTTTATTGCGTGTAGGTAGCACTGGAATCCAACAGATGCCTGAACTAACAGATCACTCACAGCTCCGGTGATGTAGGAGCGGGACTGTGTAAAATGTTGCCAGGAAAGGCTAATCCCTGAACAACGAAACAAATCATAATTTGCTTCATTGATCCGAGGGATACAATCATTTGACTTGACAGGCGAGTTTAACGTTTGAGATCCACATGGACCATGTATGCCACCATAACAATGATATAAGGAAAATGGCAGGAATTAAAGAATATGGTCAAAGAGAGATGGGAGAATAAAATAGCCATTCAACATGCCCGTCAAAGATGCAAGAGGCATTAAGAGGTTACAATTGTCCCTGGTTTTTCCATACAAGAATCTGTCGCCCCTTCAGATAATTTAGCAGGATTTTGGGTGAAATTGTCACAGATTGAATGGCAAAGTTTTTACTGATTTAGACTGATATTCATAATTATTTCGTAGAGAATTTAAAAATTTGATTACAAAATTAACAGTAAAATATGCAAGCTGTGACCTCTAACTCATCACTTGTTTAGCGACTAAAAACCATTATTTCACCATTAAAAAGCACTATCATATCACAGGATGTCCTCCACGTCGTCTGCCACCCGCCTGCATCCAGTAAATTCTTTCTGAACATAAACCCGAATGATAAAATGCGTTTATTTTTCACACTGCGGCAAATCGTTTCACCATGAATCAGGCTTGAAAAGATTTTGTAATTAACTATAGAATTAGCCTGTGAGAGCAATTAAGCAGAAAATGGTGTCCTTCATTTGATATGGCTGAAGATGCCGTTTCTGAAATAATAATAGTATTAAAAAAAAAACTTTTCACAACTTTCAATAATTAAACATATTTTTTAGTTTTCTTTCTGATTTCAACCACTGAACGAGTGATCATTCGTTAACCCAGACCCATTAGTGACCCCTGCTGTCTGCAGGCTGTATTTGTGCTATTTTCTTGACCTGCTATGTATTACTCTCCCAGATGAGATTTCTTTTTTCTTGGATTCAGCAATACAGACTATATAACCAATCTTTTTCCTAACAAGTTTCTATTGCTGAGATATGTATGTAGGCTGATAATCTCAACAGTTGGATAACTTGCTCTCATTTACACGGGAGGAGTCTGATGTATATTTATTAGCTTGGTGTGAGTAAACTCAGCGCTGTACCTGTCAATCTCAGCACAGCGCAGTACAAATGGAGCCTCGGGTCCTGAGTGTGCGTGACGCATGTCTGAAATGTCTGAGTGAAGGGTCGCTCTATCCACTGCACCCTAATGAGAGATACTTCCCCTTTTTCAGGCAATGTAAGACATTACATTTGGCCATAAACACATCTCTAGTGACTGTCAGACATTTATATTTGGACAAACGTATAATCACATTGAAGATATTCAGGAATCACAAGTCATTGCGCAGATATTGTCTGAAAACTTGAATGGTGTTTCGAAATATATTTGTGTTTTTCTCCCTATTTTGGAATGACTACCGGCTGTAACTGGGGCCCCAACCATTTGACATTTATCAGAAATTGAGAGGATTTTTTTTCCAGTGTTGCTTTTTGTAACTGAGCATTGTTGGCCCTGATGAACGTGAGTTAACATTTGCTCCTCCACACCTGATTTGTGTTAAACAATAAACAGTATGAACAGGACAGGGGCTGGATACATTGTCTGATATCGCTTATTCCCGGGCGCCCCCCGTGAATCCATTACACTCTGCCGGTAAATCCTTGTCTCATTACAAATACTGCGTCTCACTGCAATGTCCTGGAGCCTTTGTGATGACACATTGTTTGTTCACAGGAATAGTTACTTTCTAAAATGTGCCCTCTCCCTCAGAGTCACTCTAGTTAACCCTTTATATTCTACTGCAGGACTGCTGTATCTCTTACTGATATCACAAACATTCACTGTTTGTTGCAACCCGAGACTTTGCTGAAAAAAACAACACATATGGGTGTAGGAAGCGGGGAGATGGGGGAGACAGATATTAAAGTTTGATTCAGTGGATCATTTTATGTATAGGAAACTGCATGGTTTAACATTGACTCCATAAATGGATCTGGTTTTGTTTTGGAAGGCTGCCCCACCCCAATTTCCTTTGGACCCCACGCTGAAGTCAACGCAGTTCACACTAATCGATTAGTCTTCTATGTCTTTCCCTGCTTGACACCCTTTACAGGGTGTTTGTTAAAGTGAGTCTGTCAGCACAAAGTGCGTGGATGGTAAAGTTCAGTTTATATCAAGTTAACACGATGTACAACATATATATAGGCAATGTGCAAAGTATGGTATCACATGCCACCAAGCACATGGCGGAATGCTAGGCATTGTGGGAACAGCACCAGGAATGGTGGGAACTAATGGACTGGTGTTTCTCCCTCCTGCAAGCGGTAATTTAAATATTTACTTAAATATATGACTTGTAGCTTAAATCTATACATATTATTTGTAATACTGTAATAATAACAATGAGAATAATAACAGATACCAATAGATTTGGAGATTTGTCTCGTGTCGAGTAGCTATTTGGCCAAGTTTGGTCTGATCGGGCTAATTCCTTAATTCTGAGCCAGTAAGAAGGTTGATGGTTCTAGTGTGAAAATAGATCAGGACTAGCAATAGCTAAATGATCAGCGGGACAGGCTAAATACCATTATCCTCAGCCAGAGGAACAGAGCAATACTCCAGGTACCTATCAATTATTCCAGTATTTCCAAGGAATAAGTGGAAATGTCTTACCATGACTTGAGACCTATAATTACAGCTGTTTGTATGACAAGGACATGCACCATATATAAAATATAAAGAATGATTAAAGTCGCTGCATTATGATTGCAAAGCTTTCAGTGACAAGGGTACAATGTAATAATCCAGTTAAAGAGCCATTTAATGCCGCTGTGTTGTGTTGACATTCGCCGTTAAATAACGCGGCGCGGTAGACATGAAATAGTAAGGTGTCCCCTTTCACTTGTCACATGGTGCAAATTAAATGAAAATATTGAAAACATTTGCTGAATGTGTCAGTCCTAATTAGTCCTAGAAAATCTGCCAACGTTTGCTAACTCTCCGGCAGTTAAAACGTACTTGGGGAAATTGTCTAAAATTATCTCAAATTTAAGGAAAGTGACAGTATGTGAACGGTTCAAACGAAATTTCAAACCATTGTCAACTGAAAGCTTCGGGTCTGATCGGAAGAAGTATTAATGTAAAAAAACAAAAGTAATGAATGTCACAAGTGAAAGAAATTTGTTAGTAAATTCAAACTTTTTCTGCTGACATTTCAGTTATACGGACACTCCAGGGAGCTACAATGAACCTTACTAAACTCTTTAATGATCCTCTTAGATAGCACAGTCAGATTCCTAGTTCTCTTTCACCGGAGGGAACACTGAGAGGTGTCGCTGGGGGGAAGGAATCAGACTTATTGTTATACCGTAGATACCTTGATCCAGATGTTGTGGCACTGGCTGGAATGGGGTTCAGTTTATAAAGGAATTAGTCCTCTTATAGTGCAGTACTTACCTTGCTCCCCACTCCAGGAGATGTGTCTCTACTAAATGAATCCGAAAACATTCAAGGTTATTTGCGAAAGTGAGAATTCAAAGTAAATTCTAAATAAATTTCACATTTAAGCCCAGAGTAGCCAAACTGAAAGCAAAGCTGATGGAGAGAATCTTCCCAGTTCGGAAATATTAACCTTAAGTTTGAAATTCACCTTGACTTCACGTTCAGTTCTCCATTCCTGGTTGAAGTTTACATCAGAGTGAACAGATTTAATAGACACTCC
The DNA here is from genome assembly GCA_933207985.1 of Pelobates cultripes. NCBI lineage: Eukaryota > Metazoa > Chordata > Amphibia > Anura > Pelobatidae > Pelobates > Pelobates cultripes. The sequence continues at coordinate 369,976,929 of OW240913.1, read as the reverse complement.
AGACACACAAAACACTTTAGTTTGCTGAAATGAGTGTCTTCTTTTTTTCATTTTACAAAAAAAGTGCAGATTTCAACAAAAATTTACACTTTTATAAATAAAAATGGTTACACCACTATTGGCTGTTAATCAGATAACCGGTCCTGTTACTTCCTGGTTTGTTTAGCTCAGTGGAGATAATTTCAAGAGGCAGCAATTAGCCAGAGCACCTGCCTTGTAAAGACTTCTCATTGAGCTGCATTGGGAAGTCTGTGATTGGACAGACACAGAAAGTCTGGGCGGGGTTAGAAGGGGAGGGCTTGCAAAGGCTGCAGACAAGAGATCTACAGCTTTTACAAGCTGTTTTTAGATGCACCCATAATGCATAATTAAATGCATGCATGTTTTCATTGGGGGTATATATACTAATAAGTGATTTTTAAAATGTATTTGTATATCTATTTTTGTATTAGTGCGGTGTCCCTTTAACTCCTTGAGATACCTGGCAAAATATTGACATTCACTGATAAATATATAAACAATTCCATCTATCTATGTGCAATATGTAAAGGCATAAGAATATATTTATATATTTTATTTCACATTTACATATTTTTCTTTAAATATACATTATCTAATAGACAAGTCTACAGACAGATTTAATAATTAGGTTAAACAACATTTATTAAATGTTTACCATTATGACTTTTTAACTTTTTCAAGTGAAAGTATCTACAAAGACAATGTTACACATGTACAATGAGACATATTTTTGTACATTGCGACGTAATATTAATGGTATTTGCATAATGCATTAAACCTCGGGAGACAAATCCATCCAGGAAAGTTATTTTAAGATAAACTAGAGGCTGTTTGTTTTGGGGGGGTTTATTATAGAGAAGTATTATTTTTTTATTTTTTTTTTACTAAGAATTAATCATCTCTTCCTATAAACAAACAAAAAAATTAAATTTCTCATAAATACACGGCAGGAAAAGTGATTTATTTACCAAAAGCCCACACCAGGTTATGCATCTCTAAACACACTTTCCCTGGCTGTAACTCACAAATCTAATATGAACAAATGGTTTAATTTTTTAATCAGATCACACAGAACAGTGTGTTTACTTTGGAAGTTCTTCTGCTCCATTAATTAATCTTACACAAGAGGCTGCTGCAGGTTCTACCATGTTATTAACAGAGCAGGAGATAACAAATTCTAAGTTAAACACACTGTGCTCCCTGAACAGTAGCAATTGTTTGTTACTCACTCTGCAGCCTCCAAACCCCCTTTCTTTTGGAAAATTACACGCACATACTCACATTCATATACACACACATCCATAAACACACACATTCATATACACACACACTTACATTCATATACACACACATTCATACACACACACACTTACATTCATATACACACACATTCATATACACACACACTTACATTCATATACACACACATTCATATACACACACACTTACATTCATATACACACACACACACATTCATACACACACATTCATATACACACACATTCATACACACACACACTTACATTCATATACACATTTAGTGGGAGAGTGACAACATCATGTGTAAATATGCATCGCTCAGACGTGACCAGTCAAGGTTTGGTAGACATTTTCATTTGATTACCAAAGGCCTGTCATTCGTTTTCACAAGTTGAATCAGCAATGTTACATCCCTTATTTGATTTATACATGTCTTTGTTGGATTACACATCCCAGAATCCATTGCCAGAGATTGTCAACTCTCAGGTTTTATAATATATCCTGTTATTTGAAGGATATGTTCCGTCACACTGTGTTTTTCAGGTTATTCCTCCTGTCAGGAGTAAGTCTACGCGGGTTCATTTTTACCACGGAAAGTTACCCTGCTAATCCGGACACAGGTGACTGACTCCTTTTAATGTTTTTCCAGAGCTGCAACCTTTAAAAAAAAAAAAAGCCTGGAACATGTTATCTTGGGTCATTTTACAATACTCTGTAATGAGCCATCCTTCCGGATATGAAGACAAAACCCGAACACTATAATTAGCCAGCGCTAAACTCCCAGCACTCATTTCCGCAGCTCATTGCGATGTAATTATCAAAGCCACCGAGAAACAAGGGAGGGGTCGAGAAATTACTCTGCATCCTCTATCAGCGCTCTTTAAAGACGCGCTTTGACAGGCCGAAGAAAAAGGAAAAAAAATCCTTCCCAGCATAAAGTTGTTTTTAATTACATTTGGTATGCTAATTTCTGATATAAAATAAATATCTTGTGGGAGCAATGCTTCTTCATTTCACGCTGCCTGCTCCAGACTGTTTATCGGGATTTTCAAACAGGCTTCTATCGCCAGACGCTCTTCTGTCTCTGGAACAGCGACTGTATTAACCCTTTCTGCTAAACCTGCAGGTGTCAAAGACAGTGACAGACATGTGAGCCTTTACAGAGCAAACAACATAAATATATATCACAATAATAATGATTTAATTTTAATTTATCTCTTTATTTACATCCATTTGTTTGTTTTTTCCATAACACAAGGGGCATGTACAGAGATTCGACCTGTAATGCGTGAAACTATATGGAATATAGGGATTGTGAAGAGATGGAACCAAGCTTAATCCCTTAAGGACCAAACTTCTGGAATAAAAGGGAATCATGACATGTCACACCTGTCATGTGTCCTTAAGGAGTTAAAGAGTCACTATACTCACCAGAACAACTACAACTTATTGAATTTGTTCTGGTGAGTATAATCATTACCTTCAGGCTTTTTGCAGTAAACGTTGGATTTTCAGATGGCTACTAGAGGTGCTTCCTGGGGCAGTGCTGTACAATGGTATCTCTGTGAGGAGATGCTGATTGGCCAGGGCTGTGTATGACTTGTGCTTGCTCTGCCACTGATCTGCCTCCTCAACAGTCTCAGCCAATCCTATGGGGAAGCATTGTGATTGGCTCAGAGAAACACTGCTGATGATGTCAGTCAAGCAGGCAGATCAGGGGTAGAGCCAGCGGCAGCAGACTTGAATAGAAGTAAGATTTTGCTATTTTTAGGGGAGAAAGGGAGCAGGGGGGCTAGATGGTGGTTTAATACTATCGGGTCAGGAATACATGCTTGTGTTTCTGACCATATAGTGTTTATTTAAAGAACAACTACAGCCTTACATGGGATATCTCTGCTTAAGCTACCTTGAAAATCTACCTCTTCTTCTTTGTTTCTGGTCAATAGTGGCCTGTTTGAGCCACTTAAAATAAAATGTGTCACTCTCCTCCATAATGGCAGCGCTGCTCCCTAAACCGCCATTATTGTGAAAAAATCTATAGGATGCTTAAGAAATTATTTGATAAACCACCTGCTTTTGATCCAAACTTGATTTTTCTCCTCCACACCACAACTAAATCCTCTCACTATAAAAAAAATCACTGACGATCCACAGCCACTGACGATCCTGTTCTGGAAAAAAGACATCGTCTTAACCTGTGCTTCCAACAAATGGCGGAACTCTTCTCCGTGGAGGATTTCCTATTGAGTGTTATGGGTCTGAATCAGTCTTATTGGTCTTCTTGCTACAGAGTCCATGGATTTCCAGAAGCTCTTATTTATTTTATGTATGCCTTTACCGTAATTTGATCAATCTTGATCTCATATCTCTTGTGAACAACTGAGTCTTCACTTGCGTGGACTCCATGCTCTAGGCTAAGTGTGTAGGAGTGATAAAAGCTGAAAGTGATGTTGCCTTTTTTTATTTTGTTTTTTTTGAAAATCTGATAGGTGCACTCATGGTTGACCATACGATGTGAATCTTCCGATCACTAAGCTTTGGGGCAAGTGAAATAAAAACCCAAAGGCAGGGGACTGAAAGGAAGACTGACATTATATTTTAATTTCTTTTCTAGTGAAAGTACACACCGAACATTAAGGGCAATACTTACAGTTTGTATATTGATATAAGTCTACAGGCCCCATCCAACAATTTTGTCAAACGTTTCTGGAGAATTTTCACAACAGCATAAACAATTCTGAAACAACATTTCTATGTTATGTGCAATTTCATCCATCCTGGGTGGTAACGAACAACTGAGAGTGAGATTCCAGAGTGGCAATGACCGGCTCAGAGTGCGATTCTAGAGTGGCAATGATCGGCTGAGAGTGTGATTCTAGAGTGGTAATGATCGGCTGAGAGCGTAATTCCAGAGTGGTAATGATCGGTTGAGAGTGCGATTCCAGAGTGACAATGACCGGCTGAGAGTGTGATTCCAGAGTGGCAATGACTGGCTGAGAGTACGATTCCAGAGTTGCAATGATCAACTGATGGTGTGATTCCAGAGTGGCAATGATCAACTGAGAGTGTGATTCCAGAGTGGCAATGACTGGCTGAGAGTGTGATTCCAGAGTGGCAATGACCAGCTGAGAGTGCGATTCCAGAGTGGTAATGATCAACTGAGAGTGTGATTCCAGAGTGGCAATGATCGGCTGAGAGTGTGATTCCAGAGTGGTAATGATCGGCTGAGAACATGATTCCAGAGTGGCAATGATCGGCTGAGAGTGTGATTCCAGAGTGGTACTGATCGGCTGAGAGCATGATTCCAGAGTGGTAATGATGGGTTGAGAGCGTAATTCCAGAGTGGTAATGATCAGATGAGAGTGGGGGAAACATGCGGTGTGTCACGGGGTATGTTTTTAAAGGCAGTCTCTTACAATGTCCACTCGACACAAGGGGACATGGAAGGGAATGATCAATTAACTGGGACCACCAGATCATTAGGAAGAGATCGCGATGATAAGTTAGAAGATACAGGTCACAGATGGATGGCACAACATTTCAAGCAGAAACCCGCACCTCTGACAAAGCAATCCAAATACAGAGGGCACAGATTATTCTCATTTCCAGCAAGCAGCAAACAGACACAGAGATCGGAAGGAATTGATTATCTTGAAAGAACATTTTTGCTGCTGCAGGGATCGACATGTTCTCATAATTGCCTCCCAGTAAGACATATACTGTGATTTATTTATTTTAAAATTATTTAAGAATGTTTGCTAGAGAGTAATTATATTTCAACTGAGTTATTTGTACCTACACCTACATCTTATTGGAGGAATTTTATTCAAAAAAAAAAAAAGTTTATTTTTGGTTGTGGGTTTTTTTTTTGGGGTGGAGGGGGTGGGGTGGGAGGGTTTATTTGGTCAAATTTGAAGTGCACAATATGGGTAATATATGAACCTGTATAGGTAAAGTGCTTATTTTGTAAATGTATAATAATAATAATTCACTTCTATACATATAGTATGATGTTAATAATGAATTATAGAAGATTCACTACTATACTCACTACTAAGCACAGCCTTTTAATCAAGTCTAAACACCACTTATACAACTTAAACCGGGTGGCAGGGGTTGTAATGTCTGCCATATTAGGTCACACGTAAGTCATGTGATATATCCCTGGAATGGGAAAATGGTAACAAATTCGCAGAGGCAATTATTATTTTTGTGGCAAGTACAGAAGAGGCGATAAAACCAAAAGTTTATATTTGGCTTGTTGTTTTCTGGAACACAAGGGGGTGCCTACTTAATTGTGTCTATAGGTACGCCTTATCTCCGCCTCTAGAAAGGCTGGGAACTTGACATGAATCTAAAGGGTATATAACAAGTGATATTAATTAATTCATTCTAAGTGAGACACCATCTTTCCTTGCCAGAGACTGTTGTACTCTGAAAACCCAAGTGAGTAATTAGGACTTCTGTATTTTATCCTTTTTGTTTTTATCTGTTGTTGGTGTAAATAATTTGTTTATCATATATTTTCAAATGCACTTTGACTATTTGTTGCTCATAATAAACATTAATTTATTAAGTTTTGCCTTTGTCTGGTTAAGAATCACGGTACCTGAAGAGACTAATTAGTATTTTTGCAATTTCCTTAAATATTGTGCTAAGTAATATTTGTTGTGTTTTATTATTGATTTACTTGTGGGACCAAGGCACTCCATTTATAAATTGTCTTGGTGGTGGCAGCGTTAAAATAGTAATAGTTATATTATTATGTCTAAGTTGCGGTGGTGTTAAAAGGGGGGATTTTGTCATTATTTCTGGTCTAGTGCAGACAAATAGTGAACTTTAACCCTTTCACCACCACAGCTACGTCACGCACACTCTTGGAGTAGGGTACGTTCGTGACACTCTTAGTAACGTGTCTAAGTGTATAAAGAGCTCCACAGTAATAATACTCCCAGTAACGTGTCTGAGTGCATAACAGAGCTCCACAGTAATAATACTCCCAGTAACGTGTCTGAGTGCATAACAGAGCTCCACAGCAATAATACTCCCAGTAATGTGTCTGAGTGTATAACAGAGCTCCACAGCAATAATACTCCCAGTAATGTGTCTGAGTGTATAACAGAGCTCCACAGTAATAATACTCCTAGTAATGTGCAGTGAGTGTATAACAGAGCCCCACAACGATAATACTCCCAGTAATGTGTCTGAGTGTATAACAGAGCTCCACAGCAATAATACTCCCTGTAACGGACCGTTTTGCACAAAAGGGGTAAAAACCGTTTAGGCGATCGGCCCCCTTTCCTGAGATGCAGGCACAGCTACTGCAGAACACCAAACACATGAACCGCCAATAAGTGAATGCTCCAAACTCCCGAACGGCATCCAATATAGCACTCCAAACACACGAACAGGAACCATACGAATTGCTGCTAGCAGACGAATAGGAAAAGCATCCAAGCGGCTTACACTCCTAGCAATCAGTCTCTATCAGCATTCAGTAAATCCCCCCCAAAGACGAGACAAGGTTACGTGTTGAGGGTCAAGCAGTGGTCTGTTTAATGAGGGCTACCTGCCCAGTATTTATGCAGGTCTCCCACCTGGTGGACACTCCCCTAGGGGACCAAATGGGAGACTGTGACAATAGACAGACAAGTAGACAAATAGACAAATTCCTCCCCTCTGCCTTGGAGATAATTGAGAAGTAATTCAATTATCTCCCAAGACAAAGGCAAATCGCCATTATGCACGTGGGGATACTAAAACAGGAATTACTATTAAAATACACTATGTGAGACACATTACATTAAAACTATACATTTAACATGTCCCCAGATAGCTCAGGTCTGAGCGCACATTATTAAGCGAATGGCGCTCAGACCACACGAATACAGTTTAATCGCCATGGAGCTAAAGTCTTTGTACAGTCAGTTTCATGCGAATGGGCTCCATGAGATTCCTATCTGGGGTATTACATAGACAAGTAAAACTACCGAACACCTGCCGTTCGTGTACTTCCACCGAACAAGAAGGGAGGTCGGCGGCTTCAGTGGTGTTCGCGCAAAACTGTGTCCGATTTTAGTTCCATGAACTAAGCGTCGAACACCGCTGTGCATTCGTATGTTTAAAATGGCCACAACCTCGTGTTCGGGATACGAATGGCGGCCACCCAGCATTCGTCAATTAAGCTGCGGTTAACCGCAGCTTCAGGGAGGTTAATTGCCGTCACACTCCAGCTCCCAGGTGGTCTATTCATTTGTGCGGTTGTTCGGTAGATTTAATCTACCGAACAACCGGCAGAAAAGCACGAATGAAGCTTTTCTGCAGGCAAACAAAGTCTTTTAACATGGGGCCATAGTCCAAAGGCAGCAGGCGAGCAACCAGGCTTCTCCAATGCAACGTGGCAAGATTGGTCTTGTCACACTCCCAGTAATATATCTGAGTGTATAACAGAGCTCCACAGTAATAATACTCGCACTGAGTGTATAACAGAGCCCCACAACAATAATACTCCCAGTAATGTGTCTGAGTGTATAACAGAGCTCCACAGTAATTGTCATGCCAAAAGCATGAGTTGGTGTTTGATGTGTGTTTATATATGTTAAGAGTTGTTTTTTTGTAAACCTTGGGATGACATTTATTGTGGTCTTTGATCTTGCACCAGGCCTAGACCATAAAACATCTAGATAGCCATCACCAGAGCTGGACACAAGGAATTTCATAGAGTGGGCAATAGACTGCCAGACCAGCCCCCTCTGATCCCCCCCAGGGGTCTGCCCACTGAGAAACAACTAGTTTAGATATATGAGGGTGTTGGACTATCCAGGGAAGTCAGTTATTCATTTTTCTTTTGTCAGTAACTTCTAGGAGCTATACCATCTAAGACTCCCACAAGAATTCTATATGGGGTAAATATATGTAAGGAATTTCTTGTGTTTTCTCCTATTTTATTTTATGTACTGTTTTGCAATTTGTTTTCTGTATGTCATTTATTTCTGTATTTTGTACTCAGCACTGTGAATCCTTTTTGTCAGATTAAATGTTTACTTAATCAGCTTGTGTCTCTGTTCTCTATGAGCTTCACTCTCCAGAGGAAAGCTAAGGTAAACACGTTACCAAAAGGGGTTAACTATATATGTTTTATCAGTAAAAGTAGAACTGTGATACTATAATTCTCCTGTGTGTGGGGTAACCTAAGACGCCCGGGTTTAAAAAGTCTTGGTGGTGGCAGTAGTACTAAGGGGGATAGTGTAGAAGGGATTGCAGGGGTTAATTGAGTGGTTGCTGGGACTAGCAACAGGTAACCAGGGGTCTGGTGTCATTAACCCTGTCACTTCCACACTCTCCCCACTGTCTCGGCTGGGCCTATAGCCCACGCACGTGACAAACTGGCGGCAGCTAGTGGGATATATTTAGAGATTTTTAGTGCTTGCTAGATTTTACCTGTAAAGGGGGTCTTAGCACTAAAAGAAATTGCATACTTGTTTTGTGTAATTTCCAAAGACCAAGCTCAGTGCTGATTTAAAATACATACAAAGTGCAAAACAGTTCTCCCCTCCCATCTTTTGTTTTTCTTTCTCTATCCTATTTGTGAATATGGAGGCCTATCGCAAACAATCAAAAGAGGCCTTGGAATTGTTGTGCCAAGAAAAGAATTTACCAACTTTTGGCAAAAATAAGGCACAACTTATTGCTGACCTTGTGGAGGCTGACAGCCATATTTTCCAGCCAGAGACGGACACTGAAAGGGTTACCGAGCTCCCTACTACTGCAGGAGTGTTGCTTACTGAAATGCCTGGTGGTTGTACCCCTCAAAACATTAAGGACATTTGCTCAACTGATTTATTTCGGCAACTGATGGCTGCAAATCCTCAGGAGGCCCTGCATGTGATGATCCAACAGCAGGCTGCAGAAAGGGAATCTGCAGAGAGGCAGAAAGGGAGGCACAAAGGAGACATGAGCTGGAACTTGCTAAACTGCAATTTACCCTTCAGTCCTCACTGAACAGCAATGCATCAGAGTCCAGCACACGTAGGCTCCGTAAGGATGATTTTCCTTCCCTCGAAGAAGGGACAGATTTGGATGTATTTTTAAAAAGTTTTGAGAAAGTATGCAGGCAGCATCAACTACCCTCAGACCAGTGGGGCAGATATTTAACTCCACAATTGAAAGGGAAAGCCTTGGATGTGTTTGTGTCCCTTCCCCCAGAGACTGATAACAACTATGAGGCAATCAAATCTGCATTGCAAAAAACTTTTAACCTTACTCCTGAGTCTTACAGGAAAAAGTTTAGGAGTATGCAGCAATGCCCATCATCCAGCTGCATTCTATATGTTGCACAATTAGAAACCACGTTCCGGCAATGGGTAACAGGAGTACAAGCTACTACCTATGAAGCCCTTAATGACTTACTGGTCCTGGAGCAGTTCTTGCAGACCCGGAGCCCTAATGTACGAGAGTGGATTTTGGAAAGAAAGCCAAAAAATGCTAGGGCTCCTGCAGAACTGGCAGATGACTATGCCGACATCCATGCACCCACATCCAGGCGTGGACTTGTGTCAGCTGCTACTTCGACCTGGAGAGAAGCTACAGTTCAATCACCACCTGTAAGATCTGCAGTGAGAACTTCACCGCCGACTGCCAGCGTAGCCGGGGCTATGTCAAGTGAGTCAGATGCCCGCCGTTGTTTTCGATGCAACCAGATTGGTCATCTGAGCAGGACTTGCCCCACTAGGAATATGCCCTCAACAGTCCGTGGAGGGGCACCATCAGTATTGCTTGTGGGTGGGTCCGTGGGGAAACAAGAGGATAACCTGCAGAGTGTAATTGTGGGTGACCGAGTGACCATGGGACTGAGAGATTCTGGAGCTTCCTTCACCCTGGTGCGACCTGAAGTGGTGAATACGGAGGACATAATCCCTGGAAGAACCATGTCCATCAAAGGAATTGGGGGTGTATGCCCCGCTGTGCCCTTGGCACGTGTGTACCTTGATTGGGGTGCGGGCAAAGGTTTGCGGGAAGTGGGGATTTCAGAGGATATCCCTGTTAATGTTCTGTTGGGGAATGATTTGGGCAGGATGCTCTGTCACTATGCTCCAGCGGACACTGTTTGTGAGCCAGAAGGGCTGACTGCTCCACCTAAGGTATTGTGTGAAACTTTGGGAGACATTGTGAAGTGTGATTGCTGGGAGGGAGAGCAGGGTGTGGATAAATATCTACCTGTAACTGAACCAGTGATTTCTACCAAATGTGAAATAGGGATGAGTAGTGATGTGCCTGTATCAAAATACTGTGAGGCTGGGATGTCAGAGAGTAAGGGAGAGGAGGAAGGTGAGAGCCAGGGATGTGTACCACTAGTCGCAGTGGTAACAAGTCAGCAGTGGGTCACGGCTGCAGAGACTGAGGGGCTATGTGAGACTGCGAGAGGATGGCCTGCCTTGGAGAAGAAATTATGTGAGTGTGTGCAAAATTCTGTATCTGATCAAGGTGGGTCAAATGTGTCCTGTGAAAATGTATGGGAAAAGCCTTCCAGCGAGAGGGGGCTGAATGAATATATGTGCCAATATGTGCCTGAAGCAGATGTATGTGATACACTGGGTGAAAATGTGAAGGGACAGCGAGGCTATGAGGGAGGGCAGAGGGTGTGTGAGCTTTACTCTGCGCCAGACTTAGCCAGTTTCCAAAGTTCTGTATGTGTGATGACCTGGAGTGAAAGTGAGGGGCACAGACAGACTCAGCTTGTGGGTCCAGGAAGGATGGCTGCAGGGAAACATACTGTTGGAGGAACCAGGAACCTTGTCAGTTTATCACAACTCACGCATACACCTAAGCAACTTTCTGATTGTGAACCAAAACTTCAGAGTCTGATAGTGCAACAAGCCCAGCAGACAGACCGCAAAATAAAAGAGATGATGGGTGTTGATACAGTGCATCTATCCTGGGGGTGTTCTCTGTCTGCTTTTTTGTGTGCTTACCGGGGAGTGCTGCAGAAATCCATTGGTTTCTTCCCTTTACAGCTACTACATGAGCGCAGTGGGTGTGGTTTAAGGGATGTTACCAGAGATCGATGGGAAATTGAAACAGGCAAATCAGGCATGTTTGTTGAGGGTGTAGCTGTGGTATGGACTGATCACAACCTGCTGCAGGTGACAGGTAACAATGATAAACTGCTCCATTGGAGCCCTATCCTCCAACAGTATAATTTCACTGCCCAGCACAAAAAGGGCAGATGGCCTGTCTCGGCAACTAGAGGGTTAATGGTAGACAGATAAATCAGCCTGTGGCTGAATTTTTCTGTCCACCATCTTAAGGGGGAGGTGTCATGCCAAAAGCATGAGTTGGTGTTTGATGTGTGTTTATATATGTTAAGAGTTGTTTTTGTAAACCTTGGGATGACATTTATTGTGGTCTTTGATCTTGCACCAGGCCTAGACCATAAAACATCTAGATAGCCATCACCAGAGCTGGACACAAGGAATTTCATAGAGTGGGCAATAGACTGCCAGACCAACCCCCTCTGATCCCCCCCCCAGGGGTCTGCCCACTGAGAAACAACTAGTTTAGATATATGAGGGTGTTGGACTATCCAGGGAAGTCAGTTATTCATTTTTCTTTTGTCAGTAACTTCTAGGAGCTATACCATCTAAGACTCCCACAAGAATTCTATATGGGGTAAATATATGTAAGGAATTTCTTGTGTTTTCTCCTATTTTATTTTATGTACTGTTTTGCAATTTGTTTTCTGTATGTCATTTATTTCTGTATTTTGTACTCAGCACTGTGAATCCTTTTTGTCAGATTAAATGTTTACTTAATCAGCTTGTGTCTCTGTTCTCTATGAGCTTCACTCTCCAGAGGAAAGCTCAGGTAAACACGTTACCAAAAGGGGTTAACTATATATGTTTTATCAGTAAAAGTAGAACTGTGATACTATAATTCTCCTGTGTGTGGGGTAACCTAAGACGCCCGGGTTTAAAAGTCTTGGTGGTGGCAGTAGTACTAAGGGGGATAGTGTAGAAGGGATTGCAGGGGTTAATTGAGTGGTTGCTGGGACTAGCAACAGGTAACCAGGGGTCTGGTGTCATTAACCCTGTCACTTCCACACTCTCCCCACTGTCTCGGCTGGGCCTATAGCCCACGCTCGTGACAGTAATAATACTCCCAGTAATGTGACTGTGTATAACAGAGCTCCACAGCAATAATACTCCCAGTAATGTGTCTGAGTGTATAACAGAGCTCCACAGCAATAATACTCCCAGTAATGTGTCCGAGTGTATAACAGAGCTCCACAGCAATAATACTCCCAGTAAATTGTCTGAGTGTATAACAGAGCTCCACAGCAATACTACTCCCAGTAATGTGTCTGAGTGTATAACAGAGCCTCACAGCAATAATACTCCCAGTAATGTGTCTGAGTGTATAACAGAGCTCTGCAGCAATAATACTCCCAGTAATGTGTCTGAGTGTATAACAGAGCTCCACAGTAATAATACTCCCAGTAATGTGTCTGAGCGTATAACAGAGCTCCACAGTAATAATACTCGCACTGAGTGTATAACAGAGCTCCACAGCAATAATACTCCCAGTAATGTGTCTTTAAACTACAATAAATGTGTTTAGAAATCAGTCTGTGTAAATAAGATACATTGTTCTTGTTATAAGTTACATGCTAGTTCCATAAATTATTAGTCACTCTGTGTTGCAATGAGTTCTGCTACTTTTGCGGTTGGATTCTCTCTGCCTGAATTCACAGGAGTGTAAGCTTGTACAATCAGAATGTCACTAGTAAAACATAGAAACAGAGAGATTGAAATTCCCAGACAAACAGGAAAGTGGAGAGCGCCATTCACATGCCTCCACACCGAGCAGGAATGTAAGATTTGTGGCACGGCCATGTGTCAGAACTCCACGGTTAGGTACATGATGGACTACCTGTGTGCTTTGGGCAATGTACACTAGACAGATTGCTCTTTCAACGCAAGGTTGATTGCTCACCGAAGTCCCACTAAGAATAAATATGAGAATAGCCCCCAAGCAATCCTACTGAATGTGTGTAATCACCCGTCCGACGTGGTGCAATGTGTGAAAACTGAACAGAAGAGACAGCTGTAGGTGACAGAGACAGAGCTCCAAACACATTACACATCACTGCCAGCTGGCTGCCTGGGTTACATCCACTGGGGACTCAAAACATATATTAACCCACGTCATGTCCGACGCACAACAACAACATACAAAAATGTTATCTTTTCAATATTAACATTTATTTCCTGCAGGTTTCGTACCTTTTGTAAAAAGAGTTAAAGGCAGACTATAACATCCAGGTAGGTACGTAAGCAACACAAACCTCTGTCCACGAGCCTGTGGTCGGTTATTAGTAATATTTTCATACAGTGTGCTCAGTGAAAAGGTCCATGAGCTTACACTCTAAAAGAAAAAAAATGGAAAATGAACCAAAATGGCAGCCGGGATGCTTAGAGAATGTGAGCGATGTTATATAGGATATTTACAAGCTGTTAGGAGATAATATCAGGCAGACGAAGCATCTTGCTTGGTAAGGTAAAGTAGAAGAAAGTCCATAAATAAGTAAAACAGCAAGTGACAACAGAGCTCGGGGGGAAAATACAAAGCAATGTAAAAGAGCTGCAGCAACACTTGTGTATGCACCTTCGAGATAACGCACCCAAAAGAGAAACCTGCTTGGATACCTTGGAAATAAATGATTAAATCCCTTCTCGTTTAACGGCAATCCATGGATTAGCGAATAAACCTCTTATTAGTGAATGTACCTATGTAGTCTTTATTAACTCCATTAAATATTATAATCTAGAAATCCTCAATGTTCTAGAACTGGATTAAATTTCAGTTCACTATCTGAAGCACAATTGAAAATGAAAAAATGAATTACTAATTTGTTTGATTTAATCACTATTTATTTTATTATTATTATTATTATACTACATTTTAAATGTAACTATAACATTAACTCTCCATATATTCTACGAGAATCTAATTGCTTTCCTTCTGGTTATTTTGCAATGACCAACATAAATATGTCAGCACTAAAAATGGGCAACATACCAGGAGATGTTTTCCAGTGTGATATATGGTCTACTCGGTATGGTCCTGGGGTCCTCGCCTTGAGAAAACCCAGTGATCTGGGCGAAACGCGTTGATTAAGAGCGCTAACCCTCAGCAGAGCTTTAAGGGAGGGTAATTGAATTCCAAATTAAATGATGGGGATTCTCCACGGGAGACTTCCTCTGCTTTTTGCTTTTGAGATACACTGGCAACTTCACAAGATACAGTGTTTCACAAGTAAAATATATATTCTGTTTACATCAAAAAAGGATATTGAAGAAAAAAAATTCTGGTGCTAATTGTTTTTCGTTATTTTTAGCTCTGACAAATATATTTTGCACATTTGAAAGTATATTTTTAGATTTTTTTTTCTTATTTTGAATGTTTTACATTTAATTTTTTAGGATTTATTAATGATCTCTTAATATCACTTTGTTTTTCAAACAATTCAACAAAAAACAAAACAGGGCTCTCCTGATAGCTAGATAGTGGTCCCTCTACTGCCCCCTAATCATCCGACCTGCAATGAAAGTCTGGGTACACTGTGTTACCCTACTTCTAGCTAACCCACTCCCAGTAGTCTCAGCCTTTTATTCCCATCCAATGCATTATTGTCCAAATTGGGATACATTCACCAATATTTCATTAATTACTTTTTGGATTAGTCAAATTATAAAGAGCGTTTATCCAAAAATACAATAAAACATTTTTTCAAAAGAGCTTTTTTTTTGGCTATGTGTTTTTTTTTTCTATATCATCCTATTTTATGCAAATCTGCCTTTTTAGCATTCTGATATTTTCCACACCTGACCTTCTTTCACAAAATCCCCATTAATGGCACAAATCAGGCAGTCTTGAGTTTATTCCAGAGATTCTGACCGCATTACGCTCCTCAAAGCCCGAAGACATGATCAGCTTCACTTTGGCAGACCGCTGACATTTCTAATTAAAAAGCCAGTGTTTAATGCTGTGAACTTTGTCAAATAATGTTCTAGAGCACAGATACATAAATTACAAGACAAGATATTTGCGGGGAAAGGAATGAATATCCTGTCCTCAGAGGATCAATCCTAGCATCTCCAGCTCACAGTCTAATTACCAGAGTTCCCTTTGAACACAAGTTGCTGTGAGATGTAGGTCCATCTTGCCATCTCATTTACTTAGGAATGCTGATGGACTTGAGTTGATGTGAAGAACTCTGAATGCTCACGCTGATCCAGAAAGGAAAACCCCCTTGGTAGACTGATATAGTGAGATTGTGACATTGCCCTGATTTTAGTGAAGAGATTGACCACTCTTTGTCCAGTTCTATTTCTGTGGAGAGAACCTTCTTAGAGTGTCCTCTGCCCTTCGAAATCCCTGGGTTTATATGGAAATAACAGGGGTAATAGGGACCCTCAAACAGTTAAATAATTCACACATTACACAGAACAAGATGGGGGAGGGAGGCAGATTGGCATCTTGATCTCCTCAGTATTATCATCCTTCGTCTCTCTACCACTGTGTCGCCAGCTGGTTAATAAATAACCTGGGGCCCTTACACTTGGATAGGGAGACTGTCACACTATCACTGTTATCTGGGATCCAGAGACCCCACAAACTGAACAAATTCAATACCTCGGAGGTAACAAGCTGAAATACCTCAATCTGGGACCTTTCCTGATATCTGCTCTCCACTATTTGTACTACTTCTAGGGTTAGAATAATAATGGAGTCTAAATTAGTTCCTAACCCTAATTTTAAACCTCAGTTTAACCCTAGATGTGCTCTAAACTGCCCTCCACAATATTTTTAGGATTAGAATAATAATTGAGTAAAGCTAACAGTTACACGTTTTTAAAATGGTTGAACATCAAATAATTAAATTAGTTATGAACTAATGTAGCCCCCCTCAGTTATTATTCTAACCTTAACCCTATAAATAGTGGAGGACAGATAACAGGAACAGTCCAATGAAGCAATATTATTTGAAAAGGCAGTGCTTACATTGAAAAGCCTGCAGGGACTGACTATAGACACCATAATCATTACTTTAAGTTGCCGGGGTTTTGGTGACTATAGTATCACTTTAAAGGTTAGGGAGCTATCTCTCACACACACTTTTTATGAGGTTCACTCAAGACTCCTGGATGCTTTGAATTCTATATTCCATTTAGTGTCACCTTGCATCAGCAAGTCACACAATATATATCCAGTGGACCCTCTCATTACCCTCAATTTCTCTCTCTCTCTGGGTCGACATCCACGTGGACTCCAACAGCCCCACACAAGTACAGTTTTAATCTGTTTAAAACCATGCATTGTACCAGAAACCCACCATGTACAGAGTAGATATTTAGAAAGAGAAGTGACTCTAAAAGCAGGTAACATTGTCTAATCTGTCCCATATGTTAAGGTCCCTCTCAGGCTGTTGTGTGAGTCATGCACCATCTGACCCAAGATCTATGATGCTGGGTTTCGGAAACATCTAGAAAGCTAGATGGTGGGTTACTGGCTTGGTTGCTATTACTATAATGTCACAGCTCCCAATTCGGTGCAGTCACACAGCTGGCCCCAAATACTCACCTCAGACATGGCAGATCACTGCCTGATCCACAGGAGCGTCCTTCCTCAGCGAGCGGGACATTCCTATGGATGCAGGCCGCTGAGTTACCACAATCCAATGAAGCCCTGCATCTGGTGGGGACAGGGTCACTGGGACGCGCATGCGTCGCTGCATCATCAGGGCGCATGCACGTTTTGGAACCGCATGATCCCTGCCTGCCAATAACAATTAGGTTTAGGCTATTTAAACCCCTGAATGTATTTTCTCTTTGCCCTGTCATGGTTTCCATTTTTGTCTACTGTTAACCTTTCGATCTTGGCTCGATCTGACTGTCCGTATTTCTGCCTATCTGACCCTTTGGTTTACGTCTTTCGCGCTTTTATACTGCTGTCTGAATCCCTGACCTTGGCTCGTTACTGGTTATCCCATATACACAAATTACAGCCATTCTAAGGCCCCGTAATACATTTTTTCCTTGGTTTATTATTTTCCATGTTTGACTTAATTCTGCACCTTGGGCCACTGTATTGTCCTGACAGATAAACAATACCGTGCCCCAGAATTCTCAGTAAACAGGAAGCTTATTTATGAAACTTCGTAGCAACATAAATAGAGATTTACAAATAGCACAGAAGGGTGACACTAGTGAGTGCTGAACATTGCCTACCCCGGGTCTAGGGTCCACTGCCATGGTCTTTGAGAAGGATAACTTGAGGAAAGGAAGTCCACATCTCCCACTAGGGCAGGGTGACATGGTTAGCAATTCTGGATTCAGGTAGCTTCTACCACAAAGGTCCAGGGATTCTATATATCTACTAGTCGTAAAATCATGGACGCTTAGAAGAATTGAATGTCAGCTTTCTGGAAGAAGATTCTGAGTCTGTCCTGTCTCCTACATTAAATCATGGTTTTAATGAATTACTAATAAGACTTTCCACCTGGTCTCCAAGAACATTGCTTATATGGAAAAGGTGTTCTTCAATTAGAAACATTGAGACATAATGTAAAATTGAATCTCAACAGATAACAAGAACTGTGTCAAACATATGTGTCAATGTCATCTTCAAAGCAGTGGTGACGCTGCATTTCTACAGACATTGCAGAGTTTGTTAAAAATGTCCCAGTTTCTATGTGCAACTTTTATAGATAGCGCAATGTGCTTAGTTGCCTTCCATTACAACACGGCAGGAAACCTAGAATATCCTCATGCAGACCCTTACCTCATGCCCGATATATTACATTTACAAGAGGAACATCCTTTGTTTGGAAGAATACCAATGAAATCAATATGTATATCTGGGAAAAGGCAATAATGTCTACCTGATAAAGTATGAGTGCGATAAATTACTGGAAAAGGGGGCAAACATACCAAAGGCGAAAAAGATCAAACAATGGGAATGAGATTTTAACGGTTGAAAATGGAAGATACTGACATAAAAACAATAGGGATATAGAAGAGCGGAGAATATTGGAAATGGCTGAGGCGGGAATAGAAAATAGTGATAACAGACTGGAAAATACGAGTTAAGTGGGCTGTTACTGATGGAATAGAAAAGGTCTCAGGAAAAGAAAACGGGAAAATAGTGCAGAAACCACAATGGAAATTACTCTAAAAATTTAATAAATGAAGCAGGATCAATGGAAAAGAATTGGGCAGAAAACAAATGAAAATGAGTGGGGGGGAGAATGTGAAAATACTGGGAAGGGAGACCTGGACAAATGCTGGGGTACAACGAAGAACGAGGAAAGGAGAAATTGCTAAAAACTGTGAGAGAGAACAGTATTTACTAAGACTAATAGTGTATTTGGTCAGTCTTTTTATTTTACATAGAGCAGTGTTTGTGATAAGACTCTATTATACAGTTTACGTGATCAGGGAACATGAAATTTATATTCTGCATGAAGTCGGGTTTAGCAGGAGGCAGTTTCTCTGTATAGAGCAGGGGACATGATCAGGGTTTATAAAATAGCAAATAGCTGCACATTATATTTGCTGTGATTATGTTTTTAGTTGAGATTATAGTTAAGATCAGAGGTTTTGCATTAGGCAGGCAACCTGATTCCTTAATAGAAGAGAGTAGGAGAGCTGCAATGATGGGAAAGGCCCGAGGGAGAGTGCGCAGCTTAGCGGACAGGGGCACATGTATGAATGTGGGATGGATGATGCATGATTGGCTATATGCTACATGTGGGAGTGAGAGATGTGAGGAAGTGGGTGGTGACAGATCAGACTGACCTCAGTGCCACTTAGGAGCCGGGCCAGCAACAAGTTTCCCACCCACCCTCCCTTTTGCTGCTTTGGGCCCGGGGGGGTTGTCACAGCGAGGCGGGGGTATGTCCTTGCCAAATAAGGGATGGTTTGGTAGATTAGATGAAAAGGGGGATAATGGCCGGGTCTCATCCTCCCCCTGTCTCTTATGGTGAACCTGGAGGAGGTACCAGGTTGTACCAGGTTGGACGTGTCCCCACTGGCTTGTAAGTCGACCAGTGGGGAGCATTATGGTTGGGCCCCACCGAGTTGGTGGGGAGCCCTGAAAAGGAAGATGTTTTTATTATGCCGAGGGGGGGAGGTGAGAGCCTTGGGGAAGTTAGATTGGCAAGGACGGTTTCTTTGGTTACTTTATGACTATATGCAAATTGTTTATGTTAATTTATGATATTTATTATTTCGTTATATGTTAAAGGAGTCATACAGTATTTGGTTGTGTTAATAAATGCTGTGGCCTGTTTTCTCCAAGAAGTTGTCTGTCGTTATTTGAAGGGGTAAGATATGGTTTTATGGGGGATGAAGGGAATGCTATCCAATGCCCACTACGTACATACATGAATATCTCTGCTGGAATCCTCTGGAGCTGTAAGGGAAGCGCTGGTTAGTGAATAAAGCCCATTCCACCAGTAACTGGACAACACAGTTCTGGGAGTCAACTGATTTTTATTAGCCCACACACGGCTTTTAATGCACAGCCCCATAGTATGGGGTCTCTAGAGCAAGTTTACAGGGGTTTTTCCCAAGAGTCTCTGGGTCTGAGAGATAATTGAGCTGGAAAACATGATAACTCGATTATCTCTCAGTTACAGGGAATACAGAAAATATTACAAAACACTAGAAAAACATAAAGCGTTACAGGAACCCCACAACTCTTATATCCCTAAATAGCCTGTATCTGAACGCACAACACACCCGAAAACCTCTCTGCTTGGGTTGGTGGAACGGGATCGCTATTCGGGAGAAGATTTAACCAGCTGACCACGAGGTGATGCCCCAAAAGAGTTCCAGAAAATCCAGGGCAGTGGCTGGTCTTTGTTCAGGAGTTCCTGTGAGAACAAAGACGAACACTCCCCCTGGCTCTTAGGTAGTGAATGCCTCCCCCAGTTGGTAGATCATATCTCCCGAACGTGGTTCGTGTAGTTGGTTGGGGATGTATACAGGCAGCAATACCATCTTGACCGGGGTTCGCGAGAACGTGTAGCCAAAATTAGTTCCACAAACTCGACGATCAAGTGCCACTGTCTGTGTACGGAAGACAAAATGGAAAGCACTCATGTTACTCCTAATTGTGGTTAACAACACAGGTGGTCGGCGTTCTAAGTCAATAAAAGGGGAAACCACACACATTCTGTTTGGTTCCCGAACAGGGGATACAGACCTGTTCACAAGAACTCAATATGGGTTCGGGCAACCCCAGGAACTGATGCCAGGTCCGCCACAAAGAGCAAGCTCGGTGACCCATTACACCACTATAATGCAGTATGTAAAAAACGTAATTCTTTAAAAAAAACTTCAATGTCTCTTTCCTGTGTGACAATGGAATCCATTGCACTCAGGGAGCAACCTACCGATAGGCAACCTACGGAAATGGTATGAGGGCCACCACTTCAGGTAATCAATACTGGGGCCCTAATTTTAACCTCGCCCCAAGCACCCATTTTACTGGTTTGTCACAATAATTTAAAGTTGCTTTTATAATACATTTTCATGTTGATATGTTGATATACTGTAAATTAGCTCAGTCATGCAGAGGAAATATCCGTAAAGAGACATATTTAGATACAATACACATTGTATTGACAGACCCAGGTGGATCATAACGTTTAAATAAATAGTTGGAAATAAAATTCAAAACCTTCCTTAAACACACAAAGGCATAATGGAGTTTTAGTTTTATTTCTTATATCAGCCACTCCGATATGGAAATTTTAATTACAGCTGCCAAATGTTTCAGTTCTTGATTGATATCGAAAAACGAGACAGGATTTTCACATATCGCAAACTATAGAAAAAATAGATGAAACGGGTGCAGGAAAATTCGGGAGGGTGCGGAGGTCAGTGATCATAAATGATTATCGTACGGCATCATAAGTACATTGTGAGACCTCAGGTCTCTTTACTCAAGAGAAAGGTTGATGGCTTTTAATACAAAGTCATATAATCTATTTTTTTCTTTTTTTGCAGTGGTAGCCAACCTTTGACCCTCCATATATTGAAGACTACATCACCCATGATGCTTTGCCAGTATTATGGCTGTAAGAGCATTATGGGAGATGTAGTCCACAAGATATGGAGCCTAATTAAAGGGACACTCCACAGCCCAAATACACAATAAATGAAAATCACTGTTTTGTAGATATATTCCAAATAAACACTTGCATGCATTTAATAATGCATTTTTTAACTGTGGGTATATTTAAAAACATTTTTCAAAAGCTGCAGGTCTCTTGTCTGCAGCCTCTGCAATCCCCTTCTATCCCTGCCCAGACTTTCTGTGGCTGTCCAATCACAGGCCTCCCAATGCAGCTCAATGAGAGGTCATTGTAAGGCAGGTGCTCTGGGCAATTGCTGCCTCTTGAGTTCAGTGCAAGTAAGCTAACCAAAACAAGAAGCAACAGGACGGGTTATCTGATTGACAGCAAGGAGGGTTAGACCAGGTTAATTTATAAAAGTGCCAATTTCTATTGAAATCTGCAATTTTTGTAAAATAAAATTCTTCACACATAAAGCATTTCAGCAAACTAAAGTGTTTTAGGGATCTGGAGTGTCCCTTGTCTGTAGTCAAGTCCTTCCCCTTTATTTAAGTGTCCAGTGTTTTACCGGTAGTGGAGCTTGGATTTGGGGATGATATAGTTACAGCCATGTGTTTGGCAATCGTGAATCATTTATTGTAACCATTTTGTAAGCAGAGTAAAACTTCTGACCTAATTTCACCACAGTGAAATACATGAATATTGTATTCACTGATCACTATGTCAACCTTGATCACTTCCAGGACGATTTCGTATCACTTACTGCTTATTTCTACAACACTTCCCTCTTGTTCCCATACCATTTCCTCTAAGAATGTATTACTTGCTGATTGATTCCATACCATTTCCTCTAAGAATGTATTACTTCCTTACTTGATTCCATACCATTTCCTCTAAGAATACATTACTTGCTGCTCGATTCCATACCATTTCCTCTAAGAATGTATTACTTCCTGCTTGATTCCATGCCATTTCCTCTAAGAGTGTATTACTTCCTGCCTGACTCCATACCATTTCCTCTAAGAGTGTATTACTTCCTCCTTGTTCCCATACCATTTCCTCTAAGAGTGTATTACTTCCTCCTTGTTCCCATACCATTTCCTCTAAGAATGTATTACTTGCTGATTGATTCCATACCTTTTCCTCTAAGAGTGTATTACTTCCTGCCTGACTCCATACCATTTCCTCTAAGAGTGTATTACTTCCTCCTTGTTCCCATACCATTTCCTCTAAGAATGTATTACTTGCTGATTGATTCCATACCTTTTCCTCTAAGAATGTATTACTTCCTCCTTGTTCCCATACCATTTCCTCTAAGAGTGTATTACTTCCTCCTTGTTCCCATACCATTTCCTCTAAGAATGTATTACTTGCTGATTGATTCCATACCTTTTCCTCTAAGAGTGTATTACTTCCTTGCTCGATTCCATACCATTTCCTGTATAAGTCTAACACTTTCAGCTTGATTTTATACTACTCTCTGTATAGGTCAAGCATGTTATTCACAATTCTGTATTATTAGCTAGATTAGTCTGTATCACTAGCACTATACGTGTCCAATAAAATAAGTATTTAACCCAGGAAGATAAATGTATCTGTTTTCAAGTTCATCCTGGGATCTAGATATTATTGTTATCACCCAATTTAATAAAGTTCTGTGTTCCATCTTATTGACATTGAACATATGAAAGGCTGAGGTTACCTGTTCTCTCAACTCCCCTTTCCTTAGAAGATGGTCTTTTCAAGATATGAAGATAATCTACTCAGATAACGCAGCTTGTTAAATGACAGCTTCTATATTTTTTTTAAAGTTCCCTATCGGTGGTGTACCTGAAATATCCATGTGTGTATCCAAGCTGTGACTCTGAGATACTGTATCAGGGATATTCTATCCACTGAGCTATCCTCAGAGAGTTTTGATTCTGAGAGCCCTCTCTTACTTCATTTCCATTCCTGTCCCTCCTAAATGCTAACCCATTGAATGTATGTTCGAGGTTTCCATAAAGCACTTGTATGAATATTAAATAATATAATATAATCTGCTGATATAATTCAAGGCTCTATGATATTATTTCATTATCCTGCTAAATCTTTGCTCAGCTTGTGTTTAGATTTAAATCGCATACAGCAGATGTCACCGTGGAAACCCATAATGCGTTGATGAGAGTGAAAAATAGTTAAAATTTCAGATCCATCAATTCATTTTGAAAAACGTTACAATGTAAAGGTTTACAGATAAACACAGTAATAGCTCACTTTACAGTAAAGATATATATATATATTAAATTTGGATAAACTTTAAAACTGAATAATTTTCATGCAAACATAGAATTTTACTCTGTCAACAGTATTTAGGAAAATCTAGAGAGAAACTCAAAGTTCTGTCTACCAGTTCTTCCTTCATATCAAATCCAAGTTTCCTGTTTCTGGAGCCTCCCAGCTGCTCGCTTTTCATTTGCCCAGAGTAACTTATTTAGTTTAGAAAAACGTCGCCTGAGAGGGGATATGATAACATTATACAAATATATTCGGGGCCAATACAAACCATTGTGTGGAAATCTATTCACAAACCAGACTTTACAGAGGACACGAGGCCATGCGTTTAGACTGGAAGAAAGAAGATTTCGTCTAAGGCAAAGGAAAGGTTTTTTTACTGTAAGAACAATCAGGATGTGGAATTTTCTGCCTGAAGAAGTGGTTTTATCAGAGTGCATACAGATGTTCAAACTGCTAGTAGATGCATACTTGCAAGAACAGAATATTCAAGGATATAATCTTTCAATATAGGGTAATAACTGCTTGATCCAAGGATAAATCTGACTGCCATTCTGGGGTCAAGAAGGAATTTTTTTCCTAGCTTGTTGCAAAATTGTGCTTCAAACTGGGTTTTTTTGCCTTCTTTTGGATCAACAGCAAAAAACAAATGTGAGGTAGGCTGAACTTGATGGACGCAAGTCTCTTTTCAGCTATGTAATTATGTAACTATGTAACTTGAACTTTACCTGCATTGCAGGCCTTTGCTGAGCTCCCCTCTTCAGCCAGCGTAGGTTATTAGGAAATCACATGTCCAGTCTCTAAGGTTGAGCAATGCGCGCATGACACCTTCACTCAGTGTTAGCAGTGCTGAGATGTCGGACAGCCAAATCACACACAGGAAATATGGTCTGAAACCCCAAAACACCCACAATTTTTACGCATGAGAGAAAGTGAAAATAATGTACCATAATTTAATAAATAATATATTAAAGGGCCACTCCACTGCCCAAAAATACATGGAAAAAAATTAAATCGTCATTTATTAGATATATTCAAATGAAAACATGCATGTATTATATTATGTATATTCTTATTGGGGGTATACCTAAAAACAGCTTGAAAGAGCTCCAGACCTCTTGTCTGTAGCCTTTGCGAGCCCTCCCCTTCTAACCCCGCCCAGTCTTTCTGTGGTTGTCCAATCACAGACTCCCAATGCAGCTCAATGAGAAGTCTTTGCAAGGCAGGTGCTCTGGGCAATTGCTGCCTCTTGAGTTTAGCTTCACTGAATGTCTTTTTAATGCCATGTTAATGTCACCCTCCTAATTATTAAATACAATCTCCCCCTGAATAATATATCTAGATTTAATGATAGGCTTTACATAGCATGTCTTGTCCCCGTCAAATCACGGGGTGTCAATTCACTTTATCCCAAGTCATATTCCTATAGTCCCTAGGCGTACTAATTAACAATCTTCTAAACTAGGAAAATTAGTTTACATGAATTACCCTAGAAGTCATTCTACAGATTAAGTATATTTCCCGTATTTTCCTCATGTTCCGTCATGCGCTTATTTAATGTGAATAAAACAAATCGGAGGAGCACAGTGGCTGACAGCCGACACTGGGGATTTTTCATTGTGGGTACATTATACAGACAGGAAAAATGTGTCAAATAATTTATGTGTCTGTAACAGGATCTTTATACAGTTCTGATGAAATGAATATTTAAATTGTGTAATTATTCATTTTAATTGACTTTCCTGCTGAATAAAGTACTTTCGCTTTCATTATTAATACTGTACAGCAAAAAATAGTAATGGCAAAATTAGTAATGCGTTTGTTAACCGACAGATATTTAACGCTGAATATTCATGCTGATCTAAGTGATGCTTAAGGTAAAACAAAGGCAAATTCATGGAGATGTCTCTCTTTGGGCTTTATTCACTAAATTGTGAAGTACCCTGCATAGAACTGACAAGGGAATGGCTCATAGTGCTCAAAACAGTTGTGCTAAAAAAAAAAAAAAAAAAGCAGGGTAAGAGTTTTTTTCAATTTACTAATTTTATGTGAAAAAGCAAGATTCTGTTATTACCCCGGCCCCAACCAGTTCTGCCACACTACTGTTCATTGACCTAAGGTTACGTCCCATCTGAGAGAATGCAAAGACACAGAGCAAAAAGGGAGCTCCGAAACACAGACAGACAGTGAGTGACATCAGTGTCTATTCAATAAACAAGGAATCAGGAAAAATAAACAGTGGAATTGCAAGTTGGGAAAACTGTTGAAGACTTTAGAGGAATTTAGTATAAAGCTTGTAAATTCGTTATGACTTCTCCGCATTTCCCAAACTAGTGAATTCATCTTACCTGGTGACCTTATTGCTCTGTAGAATGTGTTCTGAATACCCCATTTCCGCACAGCGCCTCTACAGGTAGAACAGGAGAATACAGGATGGTAACAAACATGAATAGAATAAAGTTTTATAGCAGTAAAAAGAACAGAGGCAGATCAGGAAAAAAATATAAAAGTATTGTCAAGAGAAAATATATATATATTGACAATATAACAAATAAGAAGTGAACCAAGGCTCATTCATGTAGCAAATTAACATCTAGGGCAGCACAGCGCCACCTATAGTTCTATAGAGAGAGCACAATCAAGGAATACATCCCGATCAAAGGGCATGAAGGTGATAATACCCCAGGTCCATACAGGTGGGCTGGAATTAATATAAAACCAATGTTTATTGGCTAAGATAGATATAACATTCTGAGATACAATGTATATGATAAGGGGGTGAGAATACCCCAGGTCCATACAGGTGGGCTGGAATTAATATAAATACAATGTTTATTGGCTAAGCTACATGTAACATTCTGAGATACAATGTAAATGCATATGTAACATCTTCTCACCCTCCGCAATATCGGTCTACAAGATATTGCTCTCTCCTGGTGCTCCTCCTACCTCTCCCAGCGCTCTTTCAGTGTTTCTTTTTCTGGCTCTGCTTCTTCTCCCCAACTCCTCTCTGTTGGTGTCCCCCAAGGTGCAGTCCTTGGTCCCCTACTGTTCTCCATCTATACTGCCTCCCTTGGTAAACTCATTAGCTCCTTTGGCTTCCAATATCATTTCTTTGCAGATGACACGCAAATCTACCTGTCCTCTCCTGATCTCTCCCCGTCCCTCTTGACTAGTGTCTCTGACTGCCTCTCTGCTGTTTCTAACTGGATGGCTGCCCACTTCCTTAAACTAAACTTGACCAAAACTGAAATTCTGGTCTTTCTGTGTTAGAGTGTTAATGCAGATTGTGTCCTGTAAGAGGAAGTACACAACGCCTCCCCTCTTCTTGTGATGGAAAGGTAAATAATGCAGGTTTAGTTATATTCTGAGAGCAGGTACGATATGAAATACCTATTTGGCAGAGGCAGTGATAAAATCAGATGGCTGTTTAATTCACCTGAATTCCATCAGGATAATGTATGGAAATTCTGAGTAAAATAGAGGAAAGATAAGGATATTGAAATAGCTCGAATGATGCTTCGGAATAAATAAATAAATAAAAAATCAGCATCACAAGTACCATCACCAGCAAGAGCAGAAAACAAATAAAATTATACATTTATACATTTTGAGTCAGAATTCTTCAATGTATGAGACGGACATCAAAATGAAAATAATGCAAAACATCTTGCAGCTGATTATTTGTGATGTAGGCGATATAAAATATTTCTGAATTAATGAATAATAATATTTTATTGACGGCATCCCTAGTGATGACGTGCTATTAGTTTTGCCACGGATGTTGTCCCAAACTCTAAGAGTTAATGAGAAGATGTCCTTTTCCCTCCTCTTTAAAGCTCCTCGATGTTTCTTAATTGGGTTGTATTAGTCCAACTATCCTGCCTATTAAATAATGCATGTATCCATCCACACCGTGCTGTTTGGGGATTTGTTGTAAGAATTCTGCACCTTTACTTTTTCTGTGATTACGTGCTTTTCTGCCTTGCTTCCCTGCTGCACTACTAGCAAACTTCACTCACTCCGGTCCCGGAGGACTGGTCATCTGTCACGGGATCGCCAATTGAGATGGACAGATACAATCAATGGATACAGCTGAGATGTATTGTGCTGGACACAACAATATATTCTAATAACCTCAATTCAACCTTAGTCCTCCCCAAAGACAAGGCAATTAAGAGACGATTCTGCATCACCTGCAATAAAAGCAAACAGGATGCAGTGCAAGTAATAGAGAACACTGACTACACTATATATTATATTTAAAAGATTATTCTCCATACTTGCAGCTCTCTAACCTTCCATACTTCACGTCTGAAAAAAGGTTTTTAAATCTGAAGTTTCCCCTTTTTTGTTTTCTTCATCTCTCACCATCTCCTCCCACGATCCTATATCTTCTCACCATCTTCTCAAGCTATCCTAAATCTTCTCACCATCTTCTCCAGCAATCCTATATTCTCCAGCGATCCTATATCTTCTCACCATCTTCTCCAGATATCCTATATCTTCTCACCATCTCCTCCAGCGATCCTATATCTTTCACCATCTTCTCCAGTGATCCTATGTCTTCTCACCATCTTAACTCTTCGACTAAGCCTCTTAAACCCCAAGCTAACATACAGCAGGGCCTTGTTTCTCAGAAAATTAGCCTAAAAAGTTAATAGATTTTAGGCCATCACACAACTGTTTTTTTTGTTTTTTTTAATGTTCTTTTTTAAATTTGAATGCTATATATACACAGGTGTGGTCCTTATGTCTGTAAACATTTTTGAGAAAGTCTTTTGTAGTGGCAAAACGGGTTAAGTGATTTTTTACTTTTCTTTTCTCATAAGTGTATACTTTTCATCTAGTTTGGACCCTCCTGACTGTTTTTAAAGTATATTTTATTGAGAGGACTCCACCTTTTACATTCTTGATGGGGATAATGCCACATACACCTATAAGATTGGACAACTTACAATTACAAGAAAATACTCCACTATATATTATGTTTTCTGCTTTTTTATTTTGCATATCTACTGACTGTTACCTGGACCTGAGAACAACCATAAGGCGCTGCTACCCTTCAAACACCTTACACCAAATCCACTACCAAAAATTAAAGACTCTGGTTCAGGTAGTTCCAACTGCCTTCCCATAAATATAATAGCGCAACAAAGCCTATCTGTCTATTTTATGCTTTGTACATACCTAGTAAATAATGCCTGACTAATTGTTGCACTCACTGCACC
Source organism: Pelobates cultripes (assembly GCA_933207985.1). Lineage (NCBI taxonomy): Eukaryota > Metazoa > Chordata > Amphibia > Anura > Pelobatidae > Pelobates > Pelobates cultripes. The sequence goes on along the minus strand of OW240913.1, from coordinate 369,948,000 downwards.
ATTTGTGATATAAAGAATTGCTAAATAAAAGTTATTGCAGCCTGCAAATACCCTCTCTAGTGTAGTCAGTGTGTTTGGATCCATTTCTCAACTCCCTGCCTGAGAGTTTTGACCTGCAAAGGAGGAAGGAGTCCACTATTTACAGTCTTCCTGCAGAGAGGTAGAGGATCAGACTAGAGGATGGGTAAAATAATCTCTTTCCTGCAGTAAGAGCTTTGAAGCGTTATAGGAATAAAGCACAGTATACGTACACTGTATATATATTGAATAACGGGTTAATGAATCTTTGCTGAAGCAATAGCTGTGGAATGCCTTGCCTTGTACTCTTAACTTTACATACACTCCAGAGCAAAGAGGATGGAGTGTGAAGAGTGGGATTGTTCATCGTGGGCGTTAGTATGCAAGAATGGACATGGCAAAGAAAAAGAAGGAATGTAGTATCACAATATAATAACATTCAATTGGTAATCACATGCGATACTCTTTTTTTTCTACCTTACACAATGGTCATTGTTCACCAAGTACGAAACACTGTATCCAATGACTAGACATATACCGAGCAACAAGATAGGAATTACCGCTTTCACTCTGTTAATGAAATTATAATAAAACATAACATTTAACATTTCATAACACTAAAAAATAAAACTCTCCCTTGAACATGATGAAACTCCACAAATATTCTTGATAAAGGAGGTACTACCCTACCCTTAACATTCATACCCACACAAAAAATTTGGAATATTTATAGCAAAGTCTTAAAACAGGGAATAACAATATTGTGTAAAATGCTAACGATACTTCAATAAGTGAGATGGGGTATCTATAATTTTTTTTTAAAATGATGCCAATACAAAGAAGGTCCCACACCATAGGTGGGCACAGCCTATTGCATAAGGGTGTGCATCCTAAAGCCCAAACACACACGCACATATATATATATATATATATATATATATATTTGTGCTCGGAATCTCTATTATGTAAATGGAATGTAGAGGAGAAGCAAAGTTGGTTGAGGTGTGCCAAAACTAACGTACGAGTAGGCCTGTAAAAAGAGGGCAAACAAAGTGAAATGTGTAAAAGAGGGTGTAGGTGGGTGGGATCAAAACAGCTTGAATGGCAAAGGTAAGTAGGGGGGTAGGGTTTATATAGCATCATAACTCCTCCCACAAATTCAGGCCAAATGGCCTTCCAATTTGTGCTCGGAATCTCTATTATGTAAATGGAATGTAGAGGAGAAGCAAAGTTGGTTGAGGTGTGCCGAAACCAACGTACGAGTAGGTCTGTAAAAAGAGGGCAAAAATGAATTCAAAGTAAACACGCTTTATTGCAAGTATAAACTGCGAGATTTCTAAAAGCCTGCCTGAGGTCCCTTTCTGGTTGAGGGATGTAGGAGTTGTATATTGAGGATTTCCAGCGTCCCAGTCTCTTAATGATTTGTACCGGAGTGTTAGTGCTAGAGGCTGATGATGCTGCGCCGATGCGAAATGAGTGACCAGAGAAGGAAGCTGGGTTATAGCCTAACCTTGACAACAGAGTTCTGATGTGTGACATAAATTTAGCTGTGGTGAGTGGGTGTCCTTGGAGTAGAAGTAGTGGAGTGTCTGGAGAGTGCGTGAGGTGAGAAACCAGAACCATATCCAGAACATGTACAGGGCACCACAAATTCTCTGTAGGGAAGAGGGGAATGATAGTGGGATAGGCAGAGTGAATAGTTTTGGTGGAATGCAAAGAGAATACATAATGGTCGTCTACTTTCTTTAAGTGAGAAAGTTTGAGACATAGTACTGTGTCTCCTTGACATATCACGGTGAACTCTCTAGGTCTGAGGAAACAGTAGAAAGCCAAAAAGATGGCAGATTTCATGACTAAATTAGTATTATGGTCAAACGGGGATTTGTCCAATAGGTCGCTAAGGAGCCGGAATATTGGAATGTCTATTGGTAGCCTAGTCGTGCTAGGAGGGACTGTGATCTTGAAAATATCTTTGAGGGTTTTCTTAATGGGGTAGGAAGAAAGAAAAGGAGCGTGGTTAGGGAAGTTAGTGAGGATGTGGTGTTGTTACTCTGGTAAAGTAGAGTTTGATGGTATTATGTGAAAGTTTTAGGTGTAAATGGCAAAAGCCACCATGGTTTTGATGGAAAGGTCACCTTGTAAGCAAAACTCGGCTGTGAATTTGTTAAAGATAGTCAGTGCCCTAGCGTAAGAGATAGTTGTGTTGGGAGACAGTGCGTGGTGCGTGAGTGTTTGTGCGTGGAGTAATAGTTCGTTTAAACCAGGGTTAGCCGGTGGAACGATGGTGTCGCGGCTGATTGGAGGTCGGCCAGAGGGGGAGCCTGGCCGGAGACCTGAAATTTAAGAGCATGAAAGAATGTTAACAGCTGAGTAGAGGAGGTGTAGTAATTGAGGTGTAAGATATATCTATTTTGCTTAACCGTGTATCCCTACATGCTGGAATAGTACAATGTAGGCAAATTACAACAAAATTATACATTGGGTATACATTGTGTCATACATGATAGGAAGTCCCTCTGGTGGCCGTCTGAGTGACGGCCACGGGAGGTATTCCTATCAATGTAAACACTGTATTTTCTCTGAAAATACAGTGTTTACATTAGATTGCCTGCAGGGAGCTATAGATCTCACCTGAACAACTACATTAAGCTGAAGTTGTTCAGATGACTATAGTGTCCCTTAAAGCATTTTAATTTTAATATTTAAGTTTGTTCCTCTATGTATTCTTTTATAACATATGTTCACAGTTCTCCCTACGTTTTCCCTTAATCTAAGTGGCACTATTCGCCACTCATTGTCACAATTAATTATGCATATATTCCCAGGGGTATTCTCTTAAAGAAACAGTTAACCCCTTTACATTTTTTCCTCTCTCAATTGGCTGAGCCCTATCAAACCTCTTAAATTTATCAAGCTCCACGTTCAAATTTTTCAGTAGCTCTTATTTCTTAATCTCTGTTTATATTGAAACACTATACTCAGGTTCCTTATTCTTACTAAATGAAAATGTTTTAGGTTGTACTACTCTTTCTTCAAGAAGTCTCCAGGAGGTGGTTCCAGTATCCCGTTTCACGGTATCAGGTAAAAAAAAAAGGTTAACATTTTACGTTTCTCCTGAGGCCTCATTTCAGCCTCCACGGCCTTTTAAAAAATACCCTACCATCTCCCAAAGTGGGTTCTAAACTTTAAACACATCAGGTTTAAAGATGCCTCACTCTCCATGTTACTATTATACAGGGAGTGCAGAATTATTAGGCAAATGAGTATTTTGACCACATCATCCTCTTTATGCATGTTGTCTTACTCCAAGCTGTATAGGCTCGAAAGCCTACTACCAATTAAGCATATTAGGTGATGTGCATCTCTGTAATGAGAAGGGGTGTGGTCTAATGACATCAACACCCTATATCAGGTGTGCATAATTATTAGGCAACTTCCTTTCCTTTGGCAAAATGGGTCAAAAGAAGGACTTGACAGGCTCAGAAAAGTCAAAAATAGTGAGATATCTTGCAGAGGGATGCAGCACTCTTAAAATTGCAAAGCTTCTGAAGCGTGATCATCGAACAATCAAGCGTTTCATTCAAAATAGTCAACAGGGTCGCAAGAAGCGTGTGGAAAAACCAAGGCGCAAAATAACTGCCCATGAACTGAGAAAAGTCAAGCGTGCAGCTGCCACGATGCCACTTGCCACCAGTTTGGCCATATTTCAGAGCTGCAACATCACTGGAGTGCCCAAAAGCACAAGGTGTGCAATACTCAGAGACATGGCCAAGGTAAGAAAGGCTGAAAGACGACCACCACTGAACAAGACACACAAGCTGAAACGTCAAGACTGGGCCAAGAAATATCTCAAGACTGATTTTTCTAAGGTTTTATGGACTGATGAAATGAGAGTGAGTCTTGATGGGCCAGATGGATGGGCCCGTGGCTGGATTGGTAAAGGGCAGAGAGCTCCAGTCCGACTCAGACGCCAGCAAGGTGGAGGTGGAGTACTGGTTTGGGCTGGTATCATCAAAGATGAGCTTGTGGGGCCTTTTCGGGTTGAGGATGGAGTCAAGCTCAACTCCCAGTCCTACTGCCAGTTCCTGGAAGACACCTTCTTCAAGCAGTGGTACAGGAAGAAGTCTGCATCCTTCAAGAAAAACATGATTTTCATGCAGGACAATGCTCCATCACACGCGTCCAAGTACTCCACAGCGTGGCTGGCAAGAAAGGGTATAAAAGAAGAAAATCTAATGACATGGCCTCCTTGTTCACCTGATCTGAACCCCATTGAGAACCTGTGGTCCATCATCAAATGTGAGATTTACAAGGAGGGAAAACAGTACACCTCTCTGAACAGTGTCTGGGAGGCTGTGGTTGCTGCTGCACGCAATGTTGATGGTGAACAGATCAAAACACTGACAGAATCCATGGATGGCAGGCTTTTGAGTGTCCTTGCAAAGAAAGGTGGCTATATTGGTCACTGATTTGTTTTTGGTTTGTTTTTGAATGTCAGAAATGTATATTTGTGAATGTTGAGATGTTATATTGGTTTCACTGGTAAAAGGCAGACCTTTCTAAACTGCTGACAACTCAGGCCAACGACCCAAGGCCCGGCACGAGTTCACAAGGGCCTCCAGTTGGCTACTCTGATTCCACCCAGGAAACTCTGGTGACTACACTGGCCAATCTGCAACCCATTAACAGAAGGTTGCCATAGCCACTCCAGGTGACTTAACAGCCCCAGCAGTCCCTACACCGGTGACCTCAACCGCTCTGACTGCCATACCCCTCATCTCCCCTCCCCCTCCCGCTACCCCACCAGCCACTACCACTCCCACCGCCCACGCCTCACCAGCCCACTCTGTCCCGGCTTCCATCAAGAAAGACATTCTTGATGGAAAGGACGTCAATTTAATGTCCCTCCTCATAGCCTCCCAAGATGTCCTAGAAAATAGAGCATATAACTAAGGGGACATTTCGGTTGTCTTAAGAGCTAGAGACCCACGTTTGAATAAAAAATTCACCATCCCACAGTTTGTTATCACGTTTGGCACTTATCGCGACGTTATCTGCACGATGTACCCACATATGAGAGAAGAGCTTGTTTTATATATGCACAAGGTAGTTGATTTAGGCATCAAGTACGGAGGGTCCTCATTTTACGATTACCACAAATCAGTTTTGGCCAAGGCAGCTACTCATCTGACACAATTCAATATTAGAATCGATTGGTGTCAGATAGATACTGAGTTATTCTGCCGTCATTTTGCTGGTTTGAGGCCCCCGTCCTGTGCCTCTTGTGGTTCCACTTCACACTCAACCGATCTATGCCCTGGGGACGCAGACCCTTCCACTTTCTCACCCCACCACCCCTCACCCCACTCGGAAGACAGGAAGGTGTCCAAAGAGACAAGCTGGGCAGACCCATCACATTCTTGGATAAGGCACCGCTGCAATAACTTTAACACAGGCGTATGCAGCTACAGTGCATGCAGGTTGTTGCACATCTGCTCCATATGCTTCAGAGCCCACACCAAGACCATGTGCCTGACCCCTCTGACACCTAACAAATAAGCTGGTTCATCACGCACCCCCCTGCCCATCAACTGGCGCCACAGAATTAGCTGGTCCAGGGTCCTACCCAAAGGCTCATACGGGTCTCATGACCTTCCCCTCACTCTTCAAATCACTCAACCTACACCAGGTGCTACCCGCATCTACGGCATCACGTACGGTGGTCCACCGATTGTCCTCAAATCATACGACGAAACCACGTCCAGACCATGTCCCATCCCAGTTGCAACCTAACCCGTCACGGGGGGCTGCTTACTTGCACTCCAATCATGTATGAGAGAAACTACTCCAGGATCTGGAGGGAAAGGAAAAATATATGAAATGTCAATAACAACTTTTATTACTTGGAGTGCAAGTAAGCAGCCCCCCGTGACGGGTACTCTGATTCCGACGTATTACGTCGTATTAAAATACGTCTGACGTGTGCAGGAGAGAGAAGGCACTGTGTGCGCGCCTCCTATCTCCTGCCTGTCAGCAGACGAGAGGGGGCGGGCAAAGACCGCGAGGTGAGCTGTCAGTCAGCTCAGCTCGGGGCGGCGCACACCGCGCGCATGCACGGTAGTGCCCTCAGGACTTCATAGGGCGAATGGAAGCGTCTGATAGCTTCCTGCTCGTGCCCGCCTATTTCTCGTGCCTGGAGTGTCCCTTTAAAACCTCATGCGTTCGGCTAACGAAAGTGCAAGAGGAATATAATATGATCGCATGTGATAGATTTTTTTTTTTAAACGAAATGCTAGTAACAAAGCCGTTCGTACGTGTTTCGTCTAAATGAAAGTGAGAAACAAGCGAACGTAATGTGAGTATAAGCGTTCGGTAAAATATTTTAACGAAAGAAGAACGAAATCGTTTGTACTCTGCAGTCGGCTAAAGAGCCGCACGAACATAGAAGTGCACGAATGGCGGAATTACAAGAACGGGTAAGTAATATATAGGGAGCCTATCCCCGCATTTTTAGGCCCGAATGTGGGAAATAGCCGAACGCTATTTCCCACGTTGATGCTTACGTGTGCGTGCCGGTCTTGTGACCGGAAGCCCGATAGCAGGTAACGAGTAGGGAATACCGCGGGGCTGCTGGTGAACGAGCCCGGAGGTCGACGGCAGGAGCTGACTGCTTGTTTGAGTCAAGACTGGCAGGAACAACGGACCGGAAGTGCAGGTAACTATGGGAATCAAAACAGCTTAAATGGCAAAGGTAATTAGGGGGGTAGGGTTTATATAGGATCATAACTCCTCCCACAAATTCAGGCCAAATGGCCTTCCAACGTATACATACACACACACACACACACACATACACTGCTGTGTGTGTGAGAGTGCTGTGTGTGTGCGCTGTGTGTGTGTGATGTGTTTGTGAGGGTGGTGTGTGTGTGTGTGTGTGTGTGTGTGTGAGGTGCTGTTAGTGTGTGTATGTGTGTGTGTATGTGTGTGAGGGTGCTGTGTGTGTAAGGGTGCTGTATGTGTGAAGGTGCTGTTACTGTATGTGTAAGGGTGCTGTGTGTGTAAGGGTCCTGTATGTGTGTGGGTGCTGTGTGAGGGTGCTGTTAGTGTATGTGTAAGGGTGCTGTATGTGTGTGGGTGCTGTGTGTGGGTGCTGCATGTGTGAGGGTGCTGTTAGTGTATGTGTAAGGGTGCTGTATGTGTGTGGGTGCTGTGTGTGTAAGGGTGCTATGTGTGTATGGTTGCTGTTAGTGTGAGGGTGCTGTTAGTGTGTGTGTGTGCTGTGTGTGTAAGGGTGATGTATGTGTGTGGGTGCTGTTAGTGTGTGTGTGCTATTTGTGTGGGGGTAGGGGGGCCGTTTAATTAATATCCCTCTTCCCTTCTTACCCTTTGTAGGGAGGGGGGACCATGCTGCTACCATCCTTGGTGGTTCAGTGGTGAGTGAACTCTAGCCCCACAAGGGGCTAGAGTTCACTCTCGCGAGATCTGAGCGTTGCCGCGAGAGGAACCCGGTGAAGCTGCTGGCAAGAGCTCCCCGGGTCCTCTCCTGTCTCCCTCCCTGCCTGTGGGTCTGTGAGGGAGATCTTTGATCTCCCTCACAGGTCCACGGAAGAAGGCACATAGAGCGGGCTGTGGGGGATTAGGGTGTGTCCTACACTGTTACACAATCTCTGTATAATATAACTCACAGCTATTCCACTTGAACAAAATTGGTAGGTGCATGCAGCTGTGGGACTAATGTAATTAGGGCCCTGGTGCATGACATTTGTTTGGACCCCCTCTAACGCAAAAGTGACCCAAGGCCGATACTTGCAGGATTGTACTTGTGAGCAGTGTTTGTGTTTATGTGTTTGAATGTTTTTGTATAGAGTGTGTGTACAAATAGTAATTTGTATGTATTGTTGCCATTGGAATTCAGTGGGATGGTTGGAGGTAATGTTGGCTTTTAAATACATGTGTGCTTTTGTGTAGTATTGGTGTTTGAATAAAGGTGTGTTTTTATATAATTTTAGCGTTTTAATGCAGTGGTGTATTTGTATGTAATGTTTGTGTTATTGTAGGGGTGTGTTTGTATGCTGCGTTGGTGTTTTATTGCTGACACGTACACACACTAGCATATACACACACTGACACAGAGGTGCACACTGACACAGAGATACACACTGACACAGAGATACACACTGACTCATACACACACTGACACAGAGATACACACTGACACATACACATACTGACACAGAGATACACACTGACACATACACACACTGACACAGAGGTACACACTGACACAGAGATACACACTGACACATACACACACTGACAGAGAGATACACACTAATACATACACACACTGACACAGAGATACACACTGACACATACACACACTGACACAGAGATACACACTAGCATATACACACACTAGCACAGAGATACACACTAGCATATACACACACTGACACAGAGATACACACTGACATATACACACACTGACACAGAGATACACACGGACATATACACACACTGACACAGAGATACACATTGACACACACTGACACATAAACACACTGATACACAGATACCTACACTGGTACATAGGTATGGCATTGTGAATATGCAGCTTAGTGCAGTGATTGCCCTGTTTCCTGATCTCAATAAAGTAGACCAAATATGCGATGGATTAGACTATTTGTCATGAAAATTGACATCGGCCACCTTAACACAGCCGTGGGAAACACTGGGCTCACACGTCCATTATCTCTGCTTACCACACCGCACAGAGTTTGTGCTTTGATTGGTGGCCATTATGAAGGCAATAAGCCTGCATCTCAGTATAAGAAAGTGGTTTTGATTATTGTTATCTATAAGCATAATGTTATGCATTGACGACGTTTATTGACTATAGATCTTCTTAATGGAAATATTCAACGTCCATTTTTAAACTAAACGAGATACATCATGGCAGTGTCTATGTGGTAATATATAGACACAATAATAGCAGCAGCTAAAAAGATCTATAAACGTCCTCTAAGCCACAAACTGTATGTTTACTACAGGGTGGACTCCTTGGAACACGCTTCATTTAGGTTCATAGGAAACAACTATGTACTTAATCTTGTAAATAAATATAGAGACAGAAAATGGAAGCGATAAACAGATGGGGTACACACCTGGCGCAGTAATGAAAAGCGAGCGTTAAACTCGTTAGGCCACCGTTTCAGGGAGCATTATCGCATCAAGATTAAAGAAAAAGGAGTAATTTGGTCTCTTCTAGCAGGGTTCTCACTGCATACAAATTAATTCTGCAAATTAACAGAACTACAGGCAATCCATGTCGCAGCCACGTGAGCCATGTTAGGTGTTAATGGTTTGTTTTTCCGTTTATTCGAGTTTGAGTGGCCTCTGGAGAGCATGGGACGTGTTACCCCAGAAGGAGATAAAAAGCCACGGAAGAGACACGCCAACAGATCCTGCACAGTGGGTGTTAAATCAGAGAGAGGAGTAGTCTCAATGCCACATTCACCTGATTTGGCACCGGCTCCCCCTGTCTTAGGTCAACAAAAAGATGGAGGACAGCTCCACGCCGTATGCAAACCTGGACTTACATAATAAAACAAACTGAATTCATAGCTATTTGTTTTATCCCTGTTATATGATGTGTTTGTGATAGGCCTCACAGTCAATAACCCTCCCCCATTGGATGGTTTAATTAGCCAGTGTGATTATATCACTGTCTGTACGTTCAGTGATGATGTCCTGGTGTCTCTCTATAAAGTGCTTGCTAAGACCCAGAAATCTTGGGCCCTGACCAGTGACTGATCCCAGAGGAACCGTCCTGGAATTTGCGTCATTTTCAGAGTTCATAGCCAGAGCTTAGAGAAACAAAACATGTGCGCCTGTCTCTTTAATTCAGTTACCGTCTTACTAACACAATCTCTGCTGTCAGCATGGGATTATTACATGGGGCTTAATAGCTGCCCAGGATCCATCACTTTCATTGCTTATATCTCACCGTTACACATCATTCTGTGTCACAGCTTGCATCCCACCCCCCTTATACGCCACCCCCGCTTATTAATTTACTCCACTCCGCTGATTAATTAATGTCACTGCTATACCCCACCCCAGCTGATAAATCAATATCACTGCTATACCCCAATCAATCTCACTGCTATACTCCACTCCCACTGATTAATCTATCTCACCGCTATACCCCACCCCGCCGATTAATCAATCTCACTGCTATACCCAACCCAGGGGTCAAGTCCTGCCCCACCCCTCTCTCCCCCCCCACCCCCTTAAAAAAATATTTTTTACACTCCTATGCATATAGTGCAGTGCAGGGTGTGTATAATGAATGTAGTGTGTTTGTAGTGAATGCAGAGTATGAATAATAAATTTAGTGTGTTTGTAGTGAGTGCAATGTGTATAATAAATGTAGTGTGTTTGTAGTGAGTGCAGTGTGTGTATAATGAATGCAGTGTGTTTGTTGTGAGTGCAGTGTGTGTATAATGAATGCAGTGTGTTTGTTGTGAGTGCAGTGTGTGTATAATGAATGCAGTGTGTTTGTAGTGAGTGCAGTGTGTGTATAATGAATGCAGTGTGTTTGTAGTGAGTGCAGAGTGTGTATAATGAATGCTGTGTGTGTGCTGGATGATGTGTGTGTGTGTGTGTGTGTGCGTGCTGGATGTGTGTGTGTGTGTGTATGCTGGATGATCTGTGTGTGTGTGTGTGTGTGTGTATGCTGAATGATAGGGGGAAGCCTTTTTTTTTTTAACTTCATGTGTATTTTTTTTATTTTATTCCCACCTCCCTGCTTCTTACCTTGTCAGGGAGGGTGGAGATCGCCTGGTGGTCCGGTGGAGGGAGCCAGCCGCTGCACACAGGGGCCATCACACGTTGTGTTCCGTCTCCAGCTCTGTCTAACTCTCGCGAGGCTCGCCTGTGCGGAGCGTTGCCGTGGTAACCCATGGCAACGCTCTGACAGCCGCGGGTCTCGCGAGAGTTAGAGCTGGAGAGGGAACACAGCGTGTGCTGGGTCCCTGTGTGCAGGTAGCAGGGCCGGTCCTGCAGGACTGCTAATGGGAACGGCGTTCCTGCTTTGGAAAAAGTGCAGGAACGCCGTTCCCATGCGTTCCTGCAGGACTCGAGCCCTGACCCCACCCCCGCCGATTAATCAATCTAACTGCTATGTTCCACCCCCACAAATGGGAGTGGCCATGCCCTAGCAGTGGGTACAGGCAAACACACCCACCTAATTGCACCTCTTAATACGGTGAGCGCAAGGCTCCATTTTAACTAATTGGGAACCAATGGTTCCTGGTCTCATTGCTGGATTGCTGGGAGCAATACAATTCACACCCTATTACACAAACAGAGAAAATAAATAAATGTCCCTTCACTGTGAATGTTTATTAACCCACCACTGGTCATTTCCAGGTGTCCCTGGTAGCAGGGTCGGATTAACATAGGGGCTGATAGAACTGCAGCTCCAGGCCCATGAAAAAGGCACAATGATTTAAAAAAAAAAAACCTCCCACCCTGCAGAGACATCGTACAGCTCAGGGAAGTGAGGGATGGGGGAAAGGCTGCAAGGAGACATGGGGACACTGGGAGATATGGGGACACTAAGGGACATTGAGAGACATTATAACAGACACTTGGGGACACTGGACACTGAGACAATAATGGACATTGTGAGACATTATGACACAGACACTTGGGGACACAGAGACACTTGGGGACACTGGAAGACATGGGGACACTGGGAGACATGGGGACACTAGGGACACAGTGTCCCCATGTCAGGGTCTTACCTGGGTTGGGAGTCTGTAGCGCAGATATGTTGCTCACCCTTGCAGATAACCACAGGCCAAGGGGGTCAGGTAAGAATTCACCCGGCCTGTGGGTCTGTGCACGGGGTCTGTGCAGGATGAAGTACCAAGTCGCAGGACAGGCAAGGGCTCAAACAACAGGATCATCAAGGGATAGCCGAGGTCAAAGGATGCCAGAGGACAGGAACAACGAGGAGTAGCCGAAGTCAAGGGATGCCAGAGGTCAGAGTAAACCTAGTCAGAAGCTGGGGTCAATAACAAGTAGCAGATCAAACGACAGGTACGAAACACACAACCGGATCAAAGACTTGATCCTGATCACAGGGCGAGGCTGAGTTTAAATACTCTGCTAATGTCTGATCAGGGTCAGGTGAAGCACATCCAAAGTCAAGGTACAGCCCCCAGAGATATAGACATGCCAGGATAAACAGGACCGGACTGACTTGTGAAGCGCTGGCATCAGGGCAGAGCGCAGCTGGCCTCTGCCCCCCCCCAAACCCCCACAGCGTGTTGCCCAGTTACCTCAGAGGAATACCCAGGTGCAGTAACTGTTTGTTGTGGGTGGGCTGCTCTTGTAACTGTTTGTTGTGGGTGGGCTACTTTGGCACTTTGGCGCTTTTTGTGGGTGGGTGGATCAACTAACTTAGGCACTGACCGACTGAAGGAGATGTGTGACGAAGTGCCCTTCACCATTTGGTCCTGGAGAGGCCTGCTTGCCAGCCTCCTGCCCTGCGCCTATAGCCCCTGGGAGAGTTTGCCCTTTATAAACATTATTTGGGCACATTGGATTGTAACACACTGTTTATACACATTTAATTCCATGAGAAAATGTGCCTCTTCCCCTCCCCCTGTTTTATCCCATTGTTCTCCAGCAGGGTGTTGTCCCAGGGACACTGCCAAACCAGTTGGAACTAGCTTCGTTGTCCCTCCTAGGTCAACATATGACTTCCACCTATCTCCTGAACCACTTAACCGATTCAAGTGAATTTTGGACATGTTTGTCCCCAAATTATGCTGGCTATAAAAATATAAGTTTTATTGATATTGCATGTAAACTCACAAAGTTACAAAAATGGCATAAAAGTATGTTTTTTAGCTTGGAGATAATTGAGTTGATACAGTAATTAACTCAATTATCTCCCAAGCAGAGGGGAGGATTCTCATTGTAAAAAGTGGGTGTGCTTATCCATGTGCCTTTATTTTATTGGTTGTTAAATTTACAGTTCCAGTGCCCTACAAGGTCCACGTGGATGGTAACCTTGCTGGGAAAGTTGTATATAAGCAGGAATAAACGCTCATTGGAGTCAGTTCTTCTTGACCCTCAACACATAGTCTTGTCTCGTGATTGGAGGGGACAGCTATACTCACACAGGGGATTGCTATGCTCTGTATACTCCACTGAGCTTTAATCACTTAGTTCTTTTAAGAGCTTGTTCCTGATACGCTCTCCTGGAGGAGAGGTCTTCCCCACACGGTCCTGGAGGACAGAAGCTGATCCAGGGTGGACAGAAGAAGGCGAGACTCCAGTTAAGCTACGACGGTTGTGGAGTCTGCGGTGTTTGTGGTGTCCAGTGCGGTGCTTGTCGTCCTCGGGGCAGGCTAGGAAGCGTCCATCGACGGAAGGTACTCGGTCGGAGTACGGGGAATTCCGTTACAGTCAGCACCAGGCCAAATGGGCTCTTAATCTGTCCATGCCTTGTAGTGACTTAATAAAGCATTCAGAGTGGCAGGCCATGTATTTATATTTATATCCTGTATCATTAAAGGACAGTCTTCACAGACATGCTCCTGTATGAGATCTCAAACTGCATTTTATAAATAAAATTTAAAAGATTGCTTGCTACTCAGAAAAAATCTCAGGAGTACAAACTGAAGGTGTACACACAATTGAATAAATGCTAAACAAATCATGACTTTCAATTTTGGGGGAATGAAATGGAATGGGGGGATTGATATTGAACCAAACTCTGCTTTGTGTATCTTAGTGCAGTTTTGTTACATTTGTGTGAGTTATTGTGCAAGATTTATTTTCATTGGAAGTATAGTGATTTTCTGTAAATCTAGGTGATGTGATAAAGTATCGTATGACTGTGACCATGAAGAAGAGACTCTCTGATTGTTAAGAGATTCTCGAAGTTTAATAGAACCTGTATGGAAAGTGAGTTAATATTCCCTCTAGATTTCCCATTCAGTCAGTGACAGTATTTTAATATCTAGGCTGGCGTTGGATCAATGTCCTCGGGCACAATGTCACACAGGGTTCAGTTTTTGCAGGGTGTGCAGAAGGTGAATCTGTATTTATTCCAAGCATTGCTTATCTAATTTCAAGTCTAGAAACCTTCAATGCGGCTTCATAATACCTGGAATAAGGTTTAGCAGAGTCTTTCATCGATAACGGACATACGGCTTCTCTCAGGGCAGTTTAAAGGGTTAGGAAGTAGATAAAATACAAGCCAATGCGAGGAAATAGTCAGCACGTAAACAGATCTTTAACTCTAGTGTGAAGAACACAATCAGGCTATTCCCGAAAATGAGACTTCAAAGAGAAGTCAAATTCAAACGTAGCTGACTTGTGGAATTATTCTAGTTCAGCTAGATTGACTTTAAAAATAAAATTAATCTTGATTTCTCACTACAGTGGATTGCCCTCAATTTGTTTTAAAAGTGAAATTCGGCATGTATCTATATGGTGCTGGTATCACGGTGTAATAGAAGTCAGATTCGGCAGATCCGCCGCAGCTTGGTTGGGGTCTCGCCGTCTCCTACCCACCCTGGACCTACGACAAGCCTCCAGGTTCCAGTGGGTGACCTCTCCTCCAAGAGAGTGAAGCAGGAACAAGCTCTTAGTAGTGATTAGCTAAGGGAGTATGCAGAGCATAGCAATCCCTTGCAGTGATATAGCAATTCCCCCAATAAGAGACAGGACTCTAGATTGAGGGTGAAGTAGAACTGACTCTACTGGCACATAAAGCCTCTTTTATTCACATTCTACAAACATAGCACTGCCCACAGGGTTTTGAAATACAACCAATCAATCCGTACAATACACACAGACACTCCCACACAAAATCCTCCCCTCTGCCTGTGATATGATTACTGAACACAATGGTTAATATAATTATCACAAATACAGTATTATAAAACATATCACAGGGACACCAAAACATGCATTGACCCCATAAAAACATATCCAAACTTCACCCAGATCCATTCAGTAGTTTGGAAGATACAGTTTAATGCAGATTCCGCAGAACATATACAGGCTATATGAAAAATAATTACTGTATAATGTGTCCCCTGTTGTATAGTTTAAAGATGCTGCATGATGTCTTTGTGCACCAAATACCGGTGAGATGGCACCGTGTAGAAAAGTCCAAACAGTGTCTGTAAGTTAAAATGGCCACCATCCATTGTTCTCACCATGTGCTTCATCCATTGTTCTCACCATGTGCTTCTGATACATGAAATGGTGGCCACCCAGTAACTCCACAGTATGTCCCCAGATGGTTCTTAAAGGGCCAGCAGCATAATAAAATACAATATGCCCAAATCAGTTCCTTAAATGGCAATACATCCCAGGGCCATAGTCACAGGGCAGGAGGCTGGCAAACAGGCCCCTCCAAAAACCAGTGGCGAGGTCACTTTCGCCACACTGTGTAATCATAGTTAAAATTTTTAACAAATTAATCTGCAAGTCAGGGGCGTACCTAGAGCATTTGGCACCTGGGACGGGTCCTCTTTTTGACAATCACCCCCCCTACTCCCAACTTGAAAATGTTTTTAATGCATCTAGCACTGAGTGTGCGCCTCCATTACATTATTATTACAGAAGCCCAGTCGTTAATGCATCTTAGCGCACAACCGGATCCCTGAAGAAGATGCATCTCTAGAAACAACATATCGGGGAGGAACATAAGATACCACAGTCAAAACTAAGGAAAGGGGGGAAATTAAAGCAGCACTGTCATGGCCGAATCCCGTTTTTTTTTTAACCCACCTCCAGACCCCACTACATCTAATTTTGTCCCCTAGTAACCCTCAAAAGCCCCTGAGAATTTACTAATGCTTTTGGTAGATAGCTCCCGGATACCGTGGGAATTAGGGAGTTATCTACTAAGCGGCTGCAAGATGCAGTCACGATCAGATCAGAATTTAATTCATTAGAATGAAATTTCAAACCGACTTAAGAGTAACGGATGTCGTCCTAACATGAATAAACAAACTGTTCTCATTCTGTTAGGATGAATTTGGTAGTTTCGTCGGCGTTCTGTCTAAGTGACAGGAAGTTTGGGAATATTGACAAGAAACATCGCGAGATCACGGATCAAAGGTGAGAATTGTGAGAAAATTGCCTTGATCACCAGAAACGAAGCACACTTTGCTCCTCCGCTGGTCAAGCGTACGAAACCACCATAAGATATGTTTTAAAGAAAACTAGAGAAGACAGGAAGACATGGAGAACAGATCCTGACAGAGGGAGAGAAGATTAATCGATCAAAGAAAGGTTCAGCATGACAGTGCCGCTTTAATAATATTCACTAGGGGATGGTGTAATGTGCTTCCATTGGCTGCCTGAAGCCAGATAACAAACTTGCATATAATTTACATCAGCCACCCAGATTTGTTGTTGGGGGCTGGCTGACACCTCTTACCTTCTATCATTGTTTAGCGGATAACTCCCCTAATTGCTTTCCTTATGTGACTGTAGCTGAGACCTGCTATCACACAGACTATTTCCGCTGGTAGTCCAGGTGTGGCTCAGGAACAAGCAATAATCCCAGGCACAGTACCCACAGTGAGAGAATAATCCAGCAGCGTAACAAGCACAAATAGCAGTAAAATCCAGTAATATCCCATCACCTTTCCCAATAACTGGACGACACACAGTATCAGGAGCAGAACTGAACTTTAATCACACAACCCCTGCTTTTATGCAATGCTCCCGTGCAAGGGAGACACCCACAATAATTAGTACATTAATCAATAATATTACAGTAACCACCCACAATTCTCCTCCCCTCAGATAAGCATTTAACATAATTAACAAGTACACACTTTTCCCAGAGTTTTAAATGTACCCCAAATACCTAGGGTACACCCTCTGGTATCCCCTGATAGAAATGATCTGGGTGAGCAACATATTCAAAAATCACCCAGATCGGACCAGGGGTTCGGGAGTTATGTAGGTTTAAAGTTTTGACCGACCGCACAGGCAACAGTAGCCAAAAATAATTCCATAAGTTTTGGCCTTGCGGTCAGTCTCTTTTCTTGTTTAAAAAGTCCCGAAATACATGCCATCCAGGGTTGATCTTGTATTCGCATAAATTCCTTAGTCTGAGAGAGTCTTTCTATCCAACGGTTGTTTTAGCACGGATCTATGGGAGTCTGGAGGTCTCAGCGGTGTTTGCTTAGTTAAGAGTCCGATTTTAGTTCCAGACACTCGACGGCAAAACACAGCTGTTCGGGAGCCACGTGTCAAACTCCTGAAATGGCGGCTACCCAGGGACTTAACAAAGTGTTCGTGAGTTTCCCACAAGAGGCAATAAAAACTAATTGGGAGGTTAATAGAAGTTACACTTATGCATTAAGGTGGTCCGGTGTTCGGTAGTTTGTGTTCGTATGGTGAATGAAGTATTTCAGTACAGTTTATGGAAACAATTAGAAGAAGGTTCTAATTCACACGAAAGTCAATGGGGAAAACAATGAGCGGGGAATATGCTGGACAGCCAGGTGGATTTTGCTACAGTGACATTGCCATATTTAAGGACACCAAATAAGGGAGCTATCTGCTAAACAGCACCCTATTTTAGTATCTTTACATATGAAATCTCAAATAAGGGCACCAATTTACAGAATTCTATACTAAACAGCTAAAAGATCAAAATTTAAAAAGCCCATTTCTACATTTTAATCTTTCAGTTGTTTAGCAGATAACTCCCTGTTTTGTTATCCTTATGTGGGATTGACATATTAAAGGATACCAAATTAGCGAGCTATCTTCTAAACACATACACATTTATATACACCCACTCATATAAATACACACACAATCAAAGACATACACACATAATCACAGATACACACACAATCACAACAAACACACGCTTAACCACACACATACACAATCACATACACACAAAAATGACATTCATACACACAAATTTAGTAATTAAGAGGTCCACCCAACCTCCCTACCTTGTTCAGGGGAGGGCTGAAGTGGATCCTCCCCCTGGTGACTAACGGTTGTTGCTCGGCTGGGATCTCCGAGGGCTGGGATGTGCTTTTCCTGCACAGCTCAATCACGCTCTCAGTAGTGATGCCGATGCCAGAATGACGTCATATCCCGGCTGCCGGCGCGCACAAACTCCTATGTAGTTTATAAAGAATGTTTAATCTCACTGGCTCCCACTATATATATATCTGTCCTTTTCCCGTGTGTGAAAATGTGTGTTTGTGACAGTGTACGTTAAAAATGCAATGTGTGTGACTGCATATATAATCTGTGAATGTGAGCCTGTGTATAATGTGTCTATGTGACAGTAGGGCAACAGTTGTATGTGCCTGGGAGGGTCGGAGTAGGTTGGGGTCTGGGACTTAGTGTGTGATATTACATGGCGGGGTGTGACAACGTGTCATAGCAGAGTGGGTATCACATGATATGTTGAGAGATATATGCCAGGGTGAGAATTATGACTAGGTGGTGAATTTATGGCAGGCAGAATAATATGACAAAGCAGGGTTGTATATGGCAGGGGAGGGTATTATGATAAGGTGGGTTTAGGGGTATAATGGCAGAGAGGGTGTGGGGTATAAGGGCAGGGAGGGTGGGGGTTTAGGGAATCATGTAATGTTCAATTCAGAATTCAGAATGCAAAATCTTTGCTCCTGTGGGACGAAAGTAATAAATAATTTTATTTGTAAAGAAAAATTTAACTTTAATTCCCCTCATGATGAAGAAAGAGGAGACAGAATGTTTAGTTCCTCTTGTTCCTTGTTTATTGCTACAGTATTATTTCACAGGAAGATAATCGCATTTACCACCTTTTGACGGAGCTGGGAGAAATTATCACATGAACACGGTGTGGACCTTAATATTTAACTGAATTTACCACTTCAATAATTACAAAATGGCAAATCGTTTAGTCACTAGCTTTGCCCTTAACCCTTCCAGACTGCTGCATGTTAACTATATCTAAAAAAGATACCAAAAAAAAATGGAGATACAGCAACTCTTTGAGAAAACAAAAAATAACCTCGTAAAGTATTGTAACCACTAGTGTCTGATCAGCGATAGTTAGTTCCACTCACAAGCACAGGATATAATGTATCGTTCAATAAACTTGCCGAGATTTTCAATATTATCTTTACGTATACTCGATAATTAATAAATATGTATTTGTGAGGCATGAAAACGAAAATTAAAATGCAGAAATTCACAGCTCTTTATCATGCACCTGTGCGCCTCCATCTTAGCTCCCTGTCAGACATTGTTATAAGCTCTGTATGTTACACCTTACATAAATAGAACAGAAGAGGACAAATTAAACAATGTTTCAATTCCCCGCATCCAGCAATGTTTACTATGACTGAATTATGATGTAACTTGCTAAAGCTTTGAAACTGCTCTGACACCCCACCTCCTGCCCCCCAAAAAGATAACATCTTTATGAATTGTCACAGAATCCTCCATCATCATCAGTGTTGTAATCACATGCATGCGCAAGAGTACAGCACAGACAGACAGACAGACTTTCATATAGCGCTAAAAAGGAAGTATCACTTCTAGCCGGAGGTCCTTCACTCCAGTCAGTTTTATTTCAGGGCTTACGTGGGTGAGTAACACAGCAGAGGTAAGTTCAAAATGTACTTCTCAAAGAATGGAAACTAAAATAGAATAAATTGCAAACTATTTAAAAATGTAGCACAAACAATATCGAACTTTTGGTTAACTTTTAGATTGTGTTAAAATGTCGGAAGTGACAGGATATTGATCATTTTATATATTTTATTGTAATTTCCAGAGATGTTACTGTGTTTTCCTTTAATATTTGTGTAGAGAGGACCTAATGGAGCTTTGGCAGGAGATTGTGTTTCTTAGAAGAGCGAACACCTGCATTGGAGCAACGTTAGAACTGATAACCAAAACTTTTTTTTAATATATAAAAGTGCACTCATCTGTGTATTGCAATGGTAGAAAAACAATTAAGGTGAGTTAACTAAAGTGGATTAAATAAATACCACCTGGAATTCATAACATTCAGTCTTGTATATGCAGCAGAGGTGGCACTATATTTCTTTGTAACCCTAATATTGGTAAATAACTGAGAAATTCCAATTTCTAACTCTAGTTCCCTTCCTCCCCCCCCCCTCTCCCCCACCTTCCCCCCTCCAAACAATCTCAATGTCAGGGTCCTATCCTGCCATCCTGAGTTTGTTCCCTAGAGTCCAGCTTTACGCACTCAGTGCGCCGTCCTCAATGATTGACTGGTAGACTGGAATGCATTCACACCAGGCCAACCCGCGAGTAATTCAGGCAGACCCGCCCACATTCTGGACAGGTCTGTCTCTTCGACTGCGTAGTGACACAATTCACATTTCTCGCACACACCCTTTTTTGCCCACCTACCGGCATCTTGAATCACAGGAAGCCGATATTGGGGTCAATGTAATGCTTCACATTCTCTCATTGAATTGTTAGAAATTTTTTTGTTGTCTCTAATTCACCACCTATAATCGGTATTAGTGACTAAATGTATCGTTATGTAATCATATACGCAGTCGATACCAATGATAGATGTCACATACATTGAAAGGGTAAAGTTTTGGCCCATTGGAAACTGCAAGAGCACTGAGCGGAAACAGTTAAACAAAGATCAGTGAGTGAAATCACCATAACCTTAATTTAATAAGGAGAGACACATTATTTTCTTCTGCAAATAGCTTTTAATTAGGAACAAAGGAACAATAATGTCTGTGAAAATGGTCTTTTAATGGTAGACCGAGTTATACAAACGAAGAAAATGTAATTTGCCGTTCACTGATCTATTACACCGTAAAAAAAACTCTTAGGATAAACACCCTGTAATAGGAGATTTATATGCTTAAACTATCACTTTATATATAAAATTTATATACACACTAACACTATCACTGTATATAAATATACACACACTAACACTATCACTGTATATAAATATACACAGACTAACACTATATATAAATATATACACACTAACACTAACACTGTATATAAATATATACACACTAACACTATCACTATATAAATGTATACACTAACACTATCACTATATATAAATATACACACACTAACACTATCACTATATATAAATATACACACACTAACACTATCACTGTATATAAATATACACACACTAACACTATATATAAATATATACACACTAACACTAACACTGTATATAAATATATACACACTAACACTATCACTATATAAATGTATACACTAACACTATCACTATATATAAATATACACACACTAACACTATCACTATATATAAATATATACACACTAACACTAACACTGTATATAAATATATACAGACTAACACTATCACTGTATATAAATATACACACACTAACACTATCACTGTATATAAATATACACACACTAACACTATCACTATATAAATGTATACACTAACACTATCACTGTATATAAATATATACAGACTAACACTATCACTGTATATAAATATATACACACTAACACTATCACTATATAAATGTATACACTAACACTATCACTGTATATAAATATATACAGACTAACACTATCACTGTATATAAATATATACACACTAACACTATCACTATATATAAATATATACACACTAACACTATCACTGTATATAAATATATACACACTAACACTATCACTGTATATAAATATATACACACTAACACTATCACTGTATATAAATATATACACACTAACACTATCACTGTATATAAATATATACACACTAACACTATCACTGTATATAAATATATACACACTAACACTATCACTGTATATAAATATATACAGACTAACACTATCACTGTATATAAATATATACACACTAACACTATCACTGTATATAAATATATACACACTAACACTATCACTGTATATAAATATATACACACTAACACTATCACTGTATATAAATATATACAGACTAACACTATCACTGTATATAAATATATACACACTAACACTATCACTATACATAAATATACACACACTAACACTATCACTGTATATAAATATATACACACTAACACTATCACTGTATATAAATATATACAGACTAACACTATCACTGTATATAAATATATACACACTAACACTATCACTATATATAAATATATACACACTAACACTATCACTGTATATAAATATATACAGACTAACACTATCACTATATATAAATATACACACACTAGCACTATCACTGTATATAAATATATACACACTAACACTATCACTATATATAAATATATACACACTAACACTATCACTGTATATAAATATATACACACAGTAACACTACCACTGTATATAAATATACACACACTAACACTATCACTATATATAAATATATACAGACTAACACTATCACTGTATATAAATATATACACACTAACACTATCACTGTATATAAATTTACACACTAACACTATCACTGTATATAAATATATACACACTAACACTATCACTATATATAAATATATACACACTAACACTATCACTGTATATAAATATATACACACTAACACTATCACTATATACAAATATATACACACAGTAACACTATCACTATATATAAATATATACACACACTAACACTCTAAATAAATATATACACACATTAACACTATCAATACATATAAATATATACACTAACACTATCACTGGATATAAATATATACACACTAACACTATATAAATATATACACACGCTAACACTAACACTCAGTTTAAATATATACACACACTAACACTATCACTATATATAAATATGCACACACTAACACTACCACTGTATATAAATATATACAGACTAACACTATCACTGTATATAAATATACACACACTAACACTATCACTGTATATAAATATATACACACTAACACTATCACTGTATATAAATATATACACACTAACACTATCACTATATATAAATATACACACACTAACACTATCACTGTATATAAATATATACACACTAACACTATCACTGTATATAAATATATACAGACTAACACTATCACTATATATAAATATATACACACTAACACTATCACTGTATATAAATATATACACACTAACACTATCACTGTATATAAATATATACACACTAACACTATCACTATATATAAATATATACACACACTAACACTATCACTATATATAAATATATACACACACTAACACTATCACTATATATAAATATACACACACTAACACTATCACTGTATATAAATATATACACACAGTAACACTACCACTGTATATAAATATACACACACTAACACTATCACTATATATAAATATACACACACTAGCACTATCACTGTATATAAATATATACAGACTAACACTATCACTGTATATAAATATATACACACTAACACTATCACTGTATATAAATTTACACACTAACACTATCACTGTATATAAATATACACACACTAACACTATCACTGTATATAAATATATACACACTAACACTATCACTGTATATAAATATATACAGACTAACACTATCACTGTATATAAATTTACACACTAACACTATCACTGTATATAAATATATACACACTAACACTATCACTGTATATAAATATATACAGACTAACACTATCACTGTATATAAATATATACACACTAACACTATCACTGTATATAAATATATACACACTAACACTAACACTATCACTATATATAAATATATACACACTAACACTATCACTATATATAAATATATGCACACTAACACTATCACTGTATATAAATATATACACACTAACACTATCACTATATATAAATATATACACACTAACACTAACACTATATATAAATATATACACACTAACACTATCACTATATATAAATATATACACACTAACACTATCACTATATACAAATATATACACACAGTAACACTACCACTGTATATAAATATACACAGTAACACTATCACTATATATAAATATATACACACAGTAACACTCTAAATAAATATATACACACATTAACACTATCAATACATATAAATATATACACTAACACTATCACTGGATATAAATATATACACACTAACACTATATAAATATATACACACGCTAACACTAACACTCAGTTTAAATATATACACACACTAACGCTATCACTATATATAAATGTATACACACACTATCACTCTATATAAATATATACACTAACACTATCACTATCACTATATAAATATACACACACTAACACTATCACTATCACTATATAAATGTATACACACTAACACTATATATAAATATATACCCACACTTACACTATCACTGTATATAAATATACACACTAACACTATCACTGTATATAAATATATACACACTAACACTATCACTATCACTATATATATATATATATAAACACACTAATACTATATATTTAAATAAATATATACACACTTAAACTATCACTATATACATACTTTTAAATACACACACTTACACTGTCACTCTATACTGTATCTCTTCCGGGTTCGGCATTCCCGCTATGCGGAGTCGGCCCCGCCCCCTTCAGACGCGGCTCTCTGACACTACTTAGAGAGACCGCGCCAGAGAGAAAGCGCTTGGTGATTGTGGGACCCACTTCCGGGTATAGACGCTGGCTCCACAAGCTTCTCGCACAAGCCTTCCTAAACCTTTGAAGATAAAAGGATTATGCTTCATCCACTAGAGGATTACTGGAGAACGGACACTTTACCATTTAACAAGTAGACTCTAATACTGATCTCTTGGAGGACAACTCACATTAATCTTAAATATTCTCTGCTACCTGCATACTATTTCTATTGAACCTAAAGAATATTATTCAATACATCTCTGAGGAAATACTAATTGATGAACTTTGTATTGTTTGCTATAACCAGCAATTTCTTCTTATTGAATTATTACCTAAATGCTTTTCACTTACGTTTATCACAATCATTAAAACTTTGATTCTCTAATTGCCAGCAATCCTCTCTTTACTTAAAGCTACAGTATTGATAATTTAAAGATTCTCCGTTTCTTCACTATTGTAATTAAGGAGTTCTATAAGCTGCAGTTGAGTTCCAATCCAAATAACCCAAGTAGCATAACATATACACACATACACTTATATATATATATACACACACTAACACTATCACTATATACATAAATATATACACACAGTAACACTATCACTATATATATATGTATGTCTATACACACACACACACACACACTATCATTGTCACTATATACATGAATATGTACACACACATTTATATACAATTACACTATCACTATATATATATATATATATAGTACACACTTACTAACAATATCACTATATACATAAATATATACTGTGACAAACATACTTCCCTGTGTGTGTTTGTCTAGGATCTTTTGGCACCTGCACTGCCCTCTAGGGTAAGGAAGCCAAGACAAAGTTCAGTTTCAAAGGCCTCTGGCCTGTTTATTTTCTGTTGGTAAGAAGTATCAGGATACAACAGGATACAACAGGATACAACAGGATACAACAGGATACAACAGGCAGCAAACCTTCTTTCTCCTCAAAACACTTCCCTCACCCCACCCTGCTTTAACTGCAGTAATAAATCAGGTGAGGCTAATGAACTTGTTAGGT
Source organism: Pelobates cultripes (assembly GCA_933207985.1). Classification (NCBI taxonomy): domain Eukaryota; kingdom Metazoa; phylum Chordata; class Amphibia; order Anura; family Pelobatidae; genus Pelobates; species Pelobates cultripes. The sequence continues at coordinate 369,922,236 of OW240913.1, read as the reverse complement.
AGTGAGCCAGAACTCCTTAGAAAACCTGGGCTGGACTCATGCACAGCCACTCTGACAGTGGGTGGAGAATCGGCCCACCCTGCTCTTCCGAATACTCCACCCCAGGGACCCAAATAACAACAGAGAAAAAAAAAACTACTGGGGCTACATGTGCTTAACCACATGTCAGGATAGTGGCTGTGCGAAAGTCTGGGTGCCAGATATACACCCTTGACCACTATCCCCAACATTCTGTCACAATACACACTTGCACTATCAATATATATACACTAAATACACTGCTCAAAAAAAATAAAATGGAACACAAAAATAACGCATCCTACATCTGAATGAATTAAATATTCTTCTGAAATACTTTGTTCTGTACATAGTTTAATGTGCTGACAACAAAATCACATGGAGGTCTGGATTTGGAGTCACACTCAAAATTAAAGTGGAAAAGCACACTACAGGCTGATCCAACTTTGATGTAATGTCCTTAAAACAAGTCAAAATGAGGCTCAGTAGTGTGTGTGGCCTCCACGTGCCTGTATGACCTCCCTACAATGCCTTTGCATTCTCCTGATAAGGTGGCGGATGGTCTCCTGAGGGATCTCCTCCCAGACCTGACTAAAGCATCTGCCAACTCCTGGACAGTCTGTGGTGCAACGTGACGTTGGTGGATGGAGCAAGACATGATGTCTCAGATGTGCTCAATTGGATTCAGGTCTGGGGAACGGGCAGGCCAGTTCATAGCATCAATGCCTTCGTCTTGCAGGAACTGCAGACACACTCCAGCCACATGAGGTCTAGCATTGTCTTGCATTAGGAGGAACCCAGGGCCAACCGCACCAGCATATGGTCTCACAAGGGGTCTGAGGATCTCGTCTCGGTACCTAATGGCAGTCAGGCTACCTCTGGCGAGCACATGGAGGGCTGTGCAGCCCCCCAAAGAAATGCAACCCCACACCATTACTGACCCACTGCCAAACCGGTCATGCTGGAGGATGTTGCAGGCAGTAGAACGTTCTCCACGGTGTCTCCAGACTGTCACGTCTGTCACATTTGCTCAGTGTGAACCTGCTTTCATCTGTGAAGAGCACAGGGCGCCAGTGGCGAATTTGCCAATCTTGGTGTTCTCTGGCAAATGCCAAATGTCCTGCACGGTGTTGGGCTGTAAACACAACCCCCACCTGTGGACGTCAGGCCCTCATACCACCCTCATCATATACATTTCCTAAAGATCTGTGTGACTACTCTATGTCATGCAATTTTTGTTAGTTTAAAAAAATATATATATATATTTAATCTTTGAAGATTCTTTTGTTTCAGTAAGTGTTCCGGAGGATTGGAGGAAGGCAGATGTCGTTTCTATATTTAAACGGGGTTTAAAATTCTTGCCTGGAAATTAAAGACCTGTGAGATTAACTTCTATGACTGGGAAAATATTTGAAGGGCTGTTAAGGGATAATATTCATGAATTCATTGGGAAGAACTTTGTTATTAGCAATAATCAGCATGGGTTTATGAAACATAGGTCATGTCAAACTAACCTAATTGCATTCTACAAAGAAGTAAGTAGAAGTATAGATCAGAGTGTTGCAGTGGGTGTGATCTACTTGGATTTTGCCAAAGCATTTGATACGGTTCATCACAATAGGTTAGTCTTCAAACTAAAAGAAATTGATCTAGATGAATATTCTTGTTGTTGGGCAGAACATTGGCTTAAGGATAGAGTACAACGAGTTGTCATTAATGGTAAATGGTGTCCCTCAGGGTTGTGTTTTGGGACCGCTTCTATATAACACATTTATAAATGATCTTGAAATAGGCATTGAAAGCCATGTTTTAGTGTTTACATGGAAACATAGATGTGATTGTAAAAAAAGAACCATTCTGCCCATCTAGTCTGCCCAATTTTCTAAATACTTTCATTAGTCCTTGGCCTTATCTTATAGTTAGGATAGTCTTATGCCTATCCCACACATGCTTAAACTCCTTTACTGTGTTAACCTCTACCACTTCAGCTGGAAGGCTATTCCATGCATCCACTACCCTCTCAGTAAAGTAATACTAACTGATATTATTTTTAAACCTTTTTCCCTCTAATATTAGACTGTCCTGTTGTTGTGGTAGTTTTTCTTCTTTTAAATATAGTCTCCTCCTTTACTATGTTGATTCCCTTTATGTATTTCTATGTTTGCAGATGACACAAAACTTTGTAAAGTAATAAAATGTGAGCAGGATATTGCTTTGCTGCAGAGGGATTTGGATCGATTGGGGGACTGGGCACTAAAATGACAGATGAAATTTAACGTAGAGAAATGCAAAGTTATGCACTTTGAGGTTAAGAATGCACAGGCAACTTACACCCTAAATGGTAGTGAATTGGGATAACAACACACGAAAAGGTTTTGGGAATTGTTATAGACAACAAATTAGGCAGCAATATGCAATGTCAATCTGCCGTTTCTAAGGCCAGTAAGGTTTTGTCATGTATAAATAGGGGCATAAATTCTCGGGATGAAAATATAATTTTGCCTCTTTATAAATCACTGGTAAGACCACACCTTGAATATGCTGTGCAATTTTGGGCACCTGTTCTAGAAAAAGTGCAGAGACGAGCTACAAAATTGATAAAAGGAATGGAGCATTTTAGTTATGAAGAAAGGTTAAACAATTGAAATCTCTTTAGTTTGGAAAAACGGCGCCTCGGAATGGATATGATAACATTATACAAATATATTCGGGGCCAGTACAAACCATTACCTGGAAATCTATTCATAAACAGGGCTATACATAGGACACAAGGTCACACATTTAGGCTGGAAGAAATTAGATTTAATCTAAGTCAAAGCAAAGGTTTTTTACAGTAAGAGCAATAAGGATATGGAATTCTCTGCCTGAAGATGTGGTTTTATCAGAGTCCATACAGATGTTTAAACTGAAATTGGATACATACTTGCAAAAACATAACATCCTGGGATATAATTTCTAATTAGTGGGGTAATAGCTGCTTGATCCAAGGTGATATCTGACTAAAATATTTTGCTAATTTGTTGCAAAATTGGAAGAACTTCAGACTGGGTTTTTTGCCTTCTTTTGGATCAACAGCAAAAACATGTGTGGAAGACTGCACTTGATGGATGCAAGTCTCTTTTCAGCTATGTAACTATGTAACTATATAACTATATGCCAAACAATTTGTAGGGAGTCCAAATACAAGAAAACTCCCAACATTCTGATGTAGATGGAAAAGGTATTGCTATGTATAACCTGCATGTATCAAGTTGGATTTTGCGAAGTCTGTCTTTGGCATAAAAATTCCATGAAATCGTGTTTTTCACAAATATCCCAGAATTCCCAGTTGAACATGCGAACAATTTCAGAGAGATTTCACCTTCCAGATCAGAACCAGCTCCATGCTGATGAGACTGAAAAAGGTAAAAACAGACAGACAGACAGATCCATCTATGACCTTAATCCGTCTGCTTATGATGTTTGATAGAGGTCTCTGGTGAAGGAATTATTTAGTGTGATACTACAATAAACATGTTATATTATTTTTAATTCTCTTTTTTTTGCTAGACATCATTGGGTCATTTCTAGCTGGGCTCAGGATCGTCATCAAGACGATACTCCATTGAGGGGCACGGCTCAGGCACGGAGTCTGAACTTGGGAGGGCACTACTGAATTTTGTTTCAAAATTCATTTTTAGAAACTGAAAACGTACATTCATACAAACACAGACACATTTACATACAGAGAGTGACAAATACCTATAACCAATCCCAGTCCCTTTCAGTCTCATTAGAGATATTTTTGCCAGAAGCTCAAGGAAGCAAGGTAAAGGGTCAGTATAGGACCCGTCTATGGGGGTCTGCCTTGACGTTGACAGGCGGGCATTTCCTCCAATGGTCATTGGAATAACTAAATGACCTCCATTTGTTTAAATATACATAGGGATTAAGGAGAGGGCGCAGGTAACCTTTTTTCCTTTGGTTTTTACTATGTGTATTAGCTGATGTGTACTGTAGTCATTGCTGCTGCCCAGGAGTGATGGGAGTGAGTGCAGGATTTTTCTGTTTGTATTCACTTTTTGTATCACACAGCTAGGTTACAATGCAGCCGCCCATCCCTTGTGTTCTCTATAAAGGGTTAACAAGTATATAGGGGTGTATATAAAAAATACCCCTTTCTGTCTCATTAGAGATAATTCTGCCAGAAGCTCAAGGAAGCGAGGTGAAGGGTCAGAGTAGGACCCGTCTAGAGGGGTCTGCCTTAACATTGGCAGGGGGGCATTCCCTCCAGTGGCCATTGGAGTAACTAAACGTATCATTTGTCTAAATATACATAGGGATTAAGGAGAGAGCGCAGGTAACTTTTTTCTTTGGTTTTTAAATACCTATAACCACACCCACACACAGATTCATTCATATACTCAGATTTCTGGACTCTTATACAGGCAGACACAGACATATATAACCACAAAGAGACAGATATACAGATTCATATAAACAACATGGCTGCAGGTAATTGGTGGTCATTCATTCCGCTCTTGCTACTGATCCCTGGTTGTCCCACAGGGGAGTATGGTCAGGTGCATATCACTTTAAAAGCTCACTCGCGGTCTCTCGGTAAATTACTCAGAGCATGGACTGCAGCACCAGGATGCAGCGAGGGAGCTTTTAAAGTGGTCTGCAGTCAATATTGGTGCATACCACAATGCTTCCTCGATCAGGTGAGGGCGCACAGGGCCGTGCAGGGACATCTTTTTGGTCTCCCTTCAGGCTCAAAGAGGGCCCCCTCACTGCCCAAGCCCCTACCTGAGCCCAGGTCGAGATGGCTGCCTATGGGTGATCAGACTCTGTGTACAATCATATTATTTCTAGACACATACTTATGTACATTTTTTAGGATGTGTTGCACATCTAATGTTCATACCTTAAGTCTACATTACTGTGTACACACTGTTTCTTCCAGGTGATGGAAAACCGTTTCCACTTGATATTTTCAGACCAATTTTGGCTTTGATATCTTTGATATTTAAATCCTTTACCCCAATCACCATTGATAATGGCATATTTAGAAGTTAACACAGTAAAGGAGTTTAAGCATGCGTGGGATAGGCATAAGGCTATCCTAACTATAAGATAAGGCCAGGGACTAATGAAAGTATTTAGAATGTTGGGCAGACTAGATGGGCCGAATGGTTCTTATCTGCCGTCACAGTCTATGTTTCTATGTTTCTAATAACAGTTACTGCCAGACTCTCATTGTAACAGACAGAATGTACTTGTTGGATTTAATCCCATATATCCCTGTAGACGCACATATATTACTATGCTTGTTAGATCATTATTAAATATACTTCATATGTCTGGTTTCTGTACAGGTAACCTGGCCATTTCTTACACACACAGACTAAAAGAAGAATTGTACTCAGCTTCCTAGCAGATGCTCAGAAACCTCAGAAAAGTTGGTCTGTAAATATGAAAAGCTGGGGTTATTTTTTATTGTTACTGTCTGTTTTTTATATTGTTCACCCCTGGGGTACTCTGTGTATAGAAAACCAATTGCTTTATTACTGGGCATTCTTCTGACAATAAACTCCTATACCTCACCCTACTCCCCTACTCCCAGGGAAATATTATTACATTAGCGTTGATTGAACCAACTCTGGGGCTGCTCGGAGAAGCCTTAACTCTCTAATGATAGGGGCTGCTGTGCAGTGCATTGTGGGTGTTTGCCTAAGCAAAGAGTTTTAAATCCACGCACACACATCTGTGTAATCCTTCCCTGCAGCACAGGACACTATAATTATCCACAACAGCAGATTCATCTCTCCCTGCTACTCGAATCCAATGCAATCTCCAGAACACAGCTGGTGCAGAGTTGGAGTCACAGGCTAGCCCGGGTCACTTCCATCCCAGTGCCACTCTTCGGAGATTGCTGGCAATAAGGTCCCCGCAGCAAGCCATTAAGCAATCATGTAATGCGGAGAGGAGGAAGGAAGGGGGAGGAGGGAGGCCGCATACTGTTTAACGCGGAATAGCCACTGAATTGGATAATATTTCTGCATTTTCACCACAGCCTGTAATGCTGTTTAGCTTGGCTGCTTCGTACCTCGGTCATGATTACCCAGAATGCTCGCTGAGAGTTAACGTCACAACTTTACACAGTCTGTACTGGCAGGGTAATTTAACAGCAGTGGGAGATCAACGTGAATGTGGACGGGGGGATATAAAAACACGATACACGCAAATAGGTCAAATCATTTTCTTCCATGTGTACGATTACTAGAATCTTTATTTTATGGTTTTAGCTACTTGTGACAACATTTATTTTGTTCAGAGACAACAGTAACATGAGTTATCCAGATCTTCGCAGGTTTTAAAGATACATTTTTAATACAACATGTGCACCTGGCGATTTCTGTGGCAAGTAAGCATTAAAATGTAATCAGTACCTGGCTACCAAATGAGCACAAACATTTAATAACTGCCAGACCTAGGCATCGATGGTCATTGTAATCCCACAATGCTTTGTGACCATCCCACTTCTGCCACCATATTTTATACCTGTATTCTAGAGCACAGAGAATTAGGTGTTTTCACAGCTTTAGTGAGAAACCTTTATAATGTATTGGGGTTTTAATTGACCCTTCTGCTTACTGGTTGGGTATTTGTGGTTTGCAATTGACTCACTGTTAGTGAATAGCTGTCCTGGGGATGTGTATCTAAGGTGGCCGGCATTCTAGACCTTGCCATTCCTATGTGAAACCTTAGTGGATAGAGTACCATAATGGATTAATCAAATAAAATATATTATCAGTGGTTCCATATAACAGCCTAACGTGGTCGCTCCATAAGTGCACAACAGGGGATTTGAACCTGGGTCCTTGGCTGTCCAGAGCCTGCTATCTGCCTTTGAGCCACAGCAGTTCTAGTTCTTTTGAGCTGTTCTAGCCCTATTATTCCATATCTGCAGCACTGGGGGCTGGATTTATTCTATGGTCATTGCTGTGTTTCACCATTCATCTGCTGGGTATAATAACTGCCCCTCCCATAGAACATTATCAAGTCTTTGATCCCGTTGCACGTGTTCAGTTCCTGTTTTCTAGTCTCCTGAACTTGTATTCCGTATTGACCCAGATTCTGACTTCAGCTACATTTCGTTTATCCTGATCTCTGGCATCCCTTGACTTTGGATACACTTTGTTTATCCTGACCTCTGGCATCCTCTGACTTCAGCTACACTTCATTTATCCTGACCTCTGGCATCCTTGGACTTCGGCTATCCCTCGACTATCCTGCTGTTTGTGTCCTTGTTGGTACTGCATTGGAACACCTTTCCTGCACAGCCCCCGTGCACAGATTCATAGTCCAGGTGGCTTCTTACCTGGTCACCTAGGACTGTGTCTATCTGCAAGGATGAGAAAACGTATCTGCGCTACAGACTCCCACCTCAGGTAAGAACCTGACTGTCAGGTATTGGCTGAAAAAGCACAAATGTCAAAGGCCAAAAATTTCCTGAATATGATTGCCTTTAAAGTCTGCGGTAACACCTTTCTGGAGTGCTCTCCTCTATTTTTTTTAGTTTGGCGCATTATTTTATTTGTTTAGTAAGATAATGTGTGATCTTGATTAGAGCATTGATTAAGATAGTCAGCAGGAGTGCTAGACTAAGGCAATAAAAGCCATTTAAAGTAACATAGAGAAGCATTGCAGGCATATGGTGCCTGTGGATACAAACCTGCAATCCACCATGTCTCATAGACACCCAGAGTCTGGGGTGAGTGCACTTTGCATGCTACCAGACCTAATATAATAATTGCATCTCTTTTAGTTTGAATACCATAATAGATTTCTTTCACTAGATTTGCAAATAGAAAGCAGTGTAATTTCTCAGAAACAGCACTGTTTTCATCTGCAACAGCTGGAATGAATGTTGGTGCATAAAGTGCTCCTTAAAGGGACCGGCTACGTTCTATAAAGTGTAAACGTATTCATGACATATGGGCTCATGTACATCTTTACTGCCAAAGGTTTAAATGGAAACAAACGCGTATTAGCCGCGAGGCAAACAAGGCATTTGCCTTGGGCGGCATTTTTCAGGGGGCGGCAAAAAACGCCGCCCCCCAAATGCCCAGGGCAGATGCCTAGTTAGCCTCGCGGCTAACTGACATCCCGAGCGGGCGGGCGGCTCTGGCTGCTGTGCAGGCGGCCGGCGAGGGAGCACTTCCTATGAGCTGACTGCTCAGCTCCCTCGCGCGCCGCACAGTGAGGCTGGGAGCTGGGTTGATGACGTCATCTTCCGGCTCCCAGCCTCACTCTGCAGCCGGCGCGCGAGGGAGCTGAGCAGATAGCTCATAGGAAGTGCTCCCTCGCCAGCCGCCCGCCCAACCTGCAGCCACTGGACCACCGGACCACCAGGGAGAGAGAGACCTCCCCCCCCAGCACTCCCAGAGGTAAGGAGGTTGGGGGGGATTTAAATTAAAAAAAAAAGTTAATGTGTGTGTGTGTGTGTGTCTGACTGTGTGTGTGTGTGTGTGTTTGTGTCTGACTGTTTGTGAGTGTGTGTGTGTTTGTGTCTGACTGTGTCTGTGTATGTGTGTGTGTTTGTGTTTGTGTCTGACTGTGTTTGTGTCTGACTGTGTGTTTGTGTTGTGTGTTCCGTGTGTGTTTGTGTCTGACTGTGTGTGTGTTTGTGTCTGACTGTGTGTGTTTGTGTCTGTGTGTGTGTTTGTGTCTGACTGTGTGTGTGTGTGTGTGTGTGTGTTTGTGTCTGACTGTGTGTGTGTGTGTGTGTGACTGACTGTGTGTTGTGTCTGTATGTGTCTGACTGTGTGTGTGTGTATGTGTCTGACTGTGTGTGTGTGTTTGTGTCTGACTGTGTGTGTGTGTGTATTTAGAAGGTGGGGCGGGGGGAAGGGATTGGGGGGGGGGGGCGCCTGAGTTTTGTCCTGCCTAGGGCAGCACAAAACCAGGATACACCACTGCCCTAGGGGTTTCGTAAACTACCTGCAGTCTGCACATTGTATTCATTAGCAGAATTGTATAGAATTAAAGATCATCTAGATTAACCTTTTAAGCAACAAGTGCTTCCTGTATTCCAGGGGAGGAGAATCTGCAAATGGTATCTTTTAGAAAATTAGATTTCCAATTTTACCAAATTTCTATTTTATATTCTTAAAACACATACCAGTTTATACTTTAAAAGCTGCAAGAGCATACTGTGCTTTATAATTTATATTATGTTGTACGCATGGGTTGAACAGATCTTAGAGTTGAAAGAAGTAAAATCCCCTTCTTGGATCTGCTTCAGGGCGAGGGGCAATAGCTGCATAACTCCCAATGTTTTTAGTGGATAGAGAGGGACACTTTAAATTTAGGGGTGTGACTGGGCGTGTGGTCAACCCAAGGGCAGGGCTGTTCTGAGTGTGAGTGAGGGAATGGCAAGGAGCAAGGTTGTGCTGAGACATTTTATCTTTCAAATAAAATTAAGAATGAACATAAAGAAAAATCTCTATAAAAAAAAAAATAATAATAATAATGGAGGATAAACAATTAACTTCCCCGATTGATATCTCCCAAGCTTTTGAACACTACTACAGATCACTATATCATTTAAAAGATGTTGAGAAAAGTAACAAAGAAATAGGAAAAGTTCTAGAGAATTAAATCTACCAAAAATAAGTCAAGAGAAATTAAATACTTTAAATTCCCTTATAACATGAATCGATATAATAGAAACAGTAATTAACCTTAAAACATATAAAGCCCGTGGCCCGGATGGTTTTTCCTCCATCTATTAAAGGAAATTTGTGAAAACCATTGCACTTGTTCTTTTGAGAGTGTTTTCTGAAGCTTCGGCTAAGAATCCCCTACCGAATGAAATGCTATTGGCTTTGATTATCCCTATTTCAAAACCAGATAAAGTCCAGCTTATATTACTAACTGTAGACCCATCTCCCTAATTAATTTGGACATAAAAATTTTCTCTCATATTTTGTCAAATCATTTAAAGAGTTATCACGGACCTAGTTTAAAATTGATCAGTCAGGCTTCATCAAGGGGAGAGACACCACAGATAATACCTGTAGAATTTTTAATGTAATTCATAGGATTAACAGCAATAAATTGGGTTCCGTTATTATAACCCTTAATGCCAAGAAGGCCTTTGACAGAGTCAACTGGAGATTCCTTGATTCTGTCATGGGAGGTTTCGGCATCGAGGGCCAGTTTAGGGACAAAACTATATTATATAATAACTCTTCAGCAAAAATATAAAATCATCTGTTTGAATCACCTTCTTTTTCGGTAGGTAATGGCACTAGACAAAGATGTCCCTTGGCACAGCTCCTATATGTTTTAACTTTAGAGCCACTAGCTATAATTAGAGATAATGTAAATATTAGGGGAATAACTTCACATAATGGAGAGATAAAGGTATCTCTGTTTGCAGATGACGTGCTTCTCTCCTTGACAACCCCTCTCTACATTTAATTCCAGCAGTAATAAATACCATAGATAGATATAGTAAGTATTCAAATTACAAAATTAATATAAAAAAACCAAACTTTGACATTCTTTTTATCAAAAATTCAGGAAGAGTTCCTTACCTCTCGTTTCCATTTTTCTTGGAAGGAGTCTACAATTAATTATGTGGGTATTGAAATATCATTTGATATGAAGGAATCAATTAGGTCTAATTATCAAGCTCTAGTAAAAAAATGTCAAATCCAGTTAATCAAGTGGAAAAGGATCTAATTATCTTGGCTGGGACGGTGAAATTTGGTAAAGGCATATCTTATACCAAAATTCTACTGCTTTAGAGCCTTACCATTTGGAGTGGATAAAGGGATCCTTAGCCAGTTTCAAGGCATGCTTTCTACGTTTATATGGCTTTGTAAACATCCTAGGATCTCCCCAAAAACTCTTAAAAAAATTACTTACATGGAGGGATATCCTTTCCAGATATTTTCTAACTTTACAAATATGATATCCCACCTATCCTTAGGGTTAACTCTAAAATATGATAAACATTCTTGGAACGAGTTGGAACAAGAAGACAGTTAAAATTATAAACTAAACATATTATATTGGCAAAAAATATTAACATTAACAAAAATAAATGAAAATATTTACTCTAACAAAATCCTTACTGATATGATCTTAACTTCTAAAATACTAAATAAAAAATGTTTAAAAATATATATCGCGTGAAGCCCGATGGAGATTTTACAACACGTGTTGGGGGATATTAATATCCACAAATGGCTTCAGTTTGGTATAGCCAAGATATCAGATTTATATAATATGAATTGTTTCAGCTCTTTTGCTGCAATTCAGGAAAATTTTTGACTACCTTCTAAGGAAATTTTTCAATACTTAATAATTAAAAATTACTTATTAACAAAAACAATATTACATAATCATTATATTGATTTCTATTCTACTGTACTTAAATTTAAACGATTAATATCTAGGACTACTAAATTACTTGACTCAATCGAACCCTTAATTCAAGTAACCCCATTCTTAAAATGGGAATGCAATTTAAAAAACATAGAATGTGACGGCACTCCATAAACAGCCGTCTAGGTCACCCAGAGTTAAAAACAAAGTCGGCAAAGAAACGCATTTCGGATGGGAGTAATACCATACCCTGTTGTGGGTGTTTATACACTATATACTCTAGCCTCTATATCTTGCTAATAGAGTGATCTCCATATAATAGCCAAATAGTCCTGGCCACGCACTAGTGGAGTCATTTTATTATAAATGGTATGGAAAGTTTTGTCTTTCTTCCCCATATAGCTATACTCCTGGTACCTATGTGGCAATTTAGACCCAGTCTACCTAGTTTTTAAAGGGACATATCACTTGGGTTTCACAATTTTTTCACATTTGTGAGGTTTCCCTGATTTTATATATATTTTATCGGCTTAATAAAGGTGTAACGGACCGTTTTGCACACAAGGGGTTAAAACCGTTTAGGCGATCGTCCCTTCCAGAGACACAGGCACAGCTACTGCAGAACACCCATCCGCCGAACAGGAAACCATACGAATGCTGTAAACAGCCGAATAGGAAAAACCATACGAATAGGTTTACACTCCTAGCAGTCGAACTGGAACAGCATACAATAAATTCCCCCCAAGAACGAGACAAAGCTCCGTGTTGAGGGTCAAGCAGTGAACAGACAGAGCTGTGGGTTTATTGTGCTTATGTACACATTCTTACACATTAGTACAACCCACAGGGTTTTGGAACACAACCAATAAACACATACAATACACTCAGACACTCCCACACAAATTCCTCCCCTCTGCATGTGATTCAATTACCTTACACAATGGGTAATGTAATTTAGCACAAGCAGAGAAATACAATTTTTCCACATTAATCATACAAATTGGTCCAGTGGTTCAAAAGATAGATCGTAGTCTTTTGTGACCACAGGAAGCATGGCTTTTCTGCCCAAAACCAGTTCCACAGAGTCTTCTATCCTGGAGATAATTAGAAGTAATCCAATTATCTCCAAAGACAGAGGCAAAACTACATTGAACACATGGCAGCAAAAAGACAGTAAAATACAATAAAATACACAATGCTACATTTATGACATAAAATACAGACATGCAACATTTGCCCAGATAGCTTAGGTCTAAAGGCACATTATTACTGAATGGCGCTCAGAGCACACACATACAGTTCAATTGCCATGGAGCCAAAGTCTTTCCCATAGTCTTTCATTATATGAATGGGCTCCATGGCATAGCTATCTCGGGTATCACTGCTCAAATGACCCAGCTTTCTTGTCTTTGCAGGGAAAAATCAAGCCTTTTAACATGGGGCCATAATCCAAAGGCAACAGGCGAGCAACCAGGCTTCTCCAATGCAATGTGGCGAGATTGCTCACGTCACAAAAGGTTTATACCATTAATACAGATTTTATATCTAAGAGATATCCTTTGGTGGAGTGGACACCCACCTGCTTGTGGCAGAGAGTGTGGCCACCCCATTCTATTTTTATTTTTGTACCCTCTCAGTAAAGTAATACTTCCTGATATTATTTTTAAACCTTTGCCCCTCTAATTTAAGACTGTCCTCTTGTTGTGGTAGTTTTTTTCTTTTTTTAAATATAGTCAACTGTGTTGATTCCCTTTATGTATTTAAATGTTTCTATCATATCCCCCCTGTCTCGCCTTTCCTCCAAGCTATACATGTTAAGATCCTTTACCCTTTCCAGGTAAGTTTTATCCTGCAATCCATGAACCAGTTTAGTAGCCCTTCTCTGAACCCTCTCTAAGGTATCAATATCCTACTGAAGATACGGTCTCCAGTACTGCATACAATACTCCAAGTGAGGTCTCACCAGTGTTCTGTACAATGGCATGAGCACTTCCCTCTTTCTACTGCTAATACCTCTCCCTATACAACAAAGCATTCTGCTAGCATTTCCTGCTGCTGTATTACATTGTCTGCCTACCTTTAAGTCATCAGAAATAATCACCCCTAAATCCCTTTCCTCAGATGTTGAGGTTAGGACTCTATCAAATATTCTATACTCTGCCCTTGGGTTTCTACTTATCCACATTAAATGTCAGTTGCCACAGCTCAGACTATTTTTCTAGTTTATCTAAATCATTTGCCATTTGACTTATCCCTCCTGGAACATCAACCCTGTTACATATCTTAGTATCATCAGCAAAAAGACATACCTTACCATCAAGACCTTCTGCAATATCACTAATAAAAATATTAAAGAGAATGGGTCCAAGTACAGATCCCTGAGGTACCCCACTGGTGACAAGTCCAAGCTTCAAATATATTCCATTAACTACAACCTTCTGTTGCCTGTTACTCAGCCACTGCCTAACCCATTTAACAATATTGGAATCCAGACTTAAAGATTGCAGTTTATCGACGAGCCTTCTATGTGGAACAGTGTCAAAAGCCTTAATGAAATCGAGGTAGGCAATGTCTACTGCACCAACTTGATCTATTATTTTAGTTAGCCAATCAAAAAAAATCAATAATATTAGTTTGGCATGACCTCCCTAAAGTAAACCCATGTTGTCTCTGATCTTGAAATCCATGTGATTTTTAGATGTTCAACAATCCTATTCTTTAACATGGTTTCCATTATTTTCCCCACTACTGAAGTAAGGCTTACTGGCCTATTGTTGCCCGACTCCTCCCTACTACCTTTCTTGTAAATGGGCACAACATTCGCTAACTTCCAATCTTTTGGGACTACCCCCGTTAACAATGATTGATTAAATAAATCTGTTAATGGTTTTGGAAGTACACCACTCAGCTTTCCCCATCGACTTTTTGGTCTTTACTTTTGACAGTTGAAAACAGAACCTCTTCCTCTGTAAACTGACATGTAACAAATGAATCATTTATCCTTTTTCTTAACTGAGGTCCCTTTCCTTAATTTTCATCTGTAAATACAGAACAAAAATATTCATTGAGGCAGTCAGCTAGACCTTTATCCTATTCTATATACCTTCCTTCTTTTGTTTTTAATCTAACTAATCCCTGTTTTACTTTCCTTTTCTCATTTACGTATCTAAAAAAAAAAAAAGTATCCCCCTTTCTTAGTGACTGGGTTATTTTCTCTTTGGTGTGTGCATTGGAGGCTCTTATAACTTGCTTTGCCTCTTTCTGCCTAATTTTATAGATCTGTCTGTCTTCCTCACTCTGGGTTTTTTTTTTTTTTTATAATTACTAAATGCGAACTTTTAGTTTTTTACTATTTTGGCCACTTCTGCGGAGTACCACAGTGGTTTCTTTAATGTTTTGCTCTTATTGAAAAGCCTAATTTTCTGTTTCCTTCAGCAGTGCAACTTTTAAATATTCCCATTTCTCTTGGACTCCATTTAAACTGCTCCAGTCTGATAATGACTCCTTTACACATATACTAATTTTAGAAAAATCTGTTTTTCTAAAGTATAAAAGTTTGTTTTTGTGGTATGACTCAGTCACTGTTCTTATATTAAACCACACTGACTGATGATCACTGGATCCTAAACTATCACCTACAGTAATATCTGATACCAAATCTAAATTTGTGAACACTAAATCTAGTTGGCTCCTCGACAACTTGTTTTAGAGACAATCCCAGTAGGGAGTTTAGAATATGTGTGCTCCTGGCACAAGCAGCTATTCTGGTTTTCCAATTTACATCAGGAAGATTAAAGTCACCCATGATGATAACTTCCCCCTTCATTGTCATTTTAGCTATTTCCTCAACTAGTAGATTATCTAACTCTTCTATTTGTCCTGGGGGCCTATAAATCACACCTATACGAGTTACTGTGTGATTACCAAATTCTAACGTAACCCAAATGGACTCACCTCACTAATTTTTATTAGGCTAGATTTTATGCTATCTTTCACATACAGGACCACCCCTCCCCCCTTCTTGCTTTCCCTGTCTTTTCTATATAAAGTACCCTGGTATTGCTATATCCCAGTCATTTTTCTCATTATACCATGTCTCAGTAACAGACACTAAATCTACACTATCAGTTGCCATTATTGCCACAAGTTCATGGATCTTATTCCCTAAACTGCGAGCATTTGTAGACCTGATTCTAAACCTATCATTTTTTCAACACACTTGCTACAGGCACTTTGTGCCCTTGTTTTGGGGGGCAATTGGACAGATGTTTTATCACCCTTTTGCCCCCCTCCTAGTTTAAATACATCCTAGGAAAACCTCTGAACTGCTCACTGAGAACATTTGTTCTCTTTTGAGAAAGATGCAAAGCATCTTTTTTGTACAGTTTATTTCCATTCCAAACAGAGCTACCATGAGAAATAAAGTCAAATCCTTGCTCCCGACACCATTCACCAAGCCACAATTTTTAAGTCCCTAATACGCGTCCGCCTGTCGTTCTGAGTGTTATGCACAGGCAGAACTTCAGAGAATGACAGTGTGGAATCAACCAGCCGTATATCATTGGCAAAAACACTAAAAACTTCCTTTACCTCTGAAACCTCATTGTAAGCCAAGTAATTTGTCCCTAGATGGACAAGTATATCCAATTCCTCTTCCTTCTTTGCTTGCTTAACAATATTACAAATGTCTCCTGTCTTTGTGAGAAGTAGCTCCAGGAAGACATCTCACAAGACCACTATTGTCCATCTCCACAGCTCTTATGATAGAATCCCCCAACAACTGCCTTTTATCATACCTCTCCTTGTCCTTTTTGTCATTGGTTGGTTCCACAAATGTGGTGCCTGAGCCTGTCTCCATAACACCACCACCCTCGGTGCCTCCGCCTGTCTCCACAACACCACTACACTCGGTGCCGGAGCCTGTCTCCATAACACCACTACACTCGGTGCCAGAGCCTGTCTCCACAACACCACTACACTCGGTGCTGGAGCCTGTCTCCATAACACCACTACACTCGGTGCCGGAGCCTGTCTCCATAACACCACTACACTCGGTGCTGGAGCCTGTCTCCATAACACCACTACACTCGGTGCCGGAGCCTGTCTCCACAACATCACTACACTCGCTGCCTGAGTGTCAGGAACTGCTCTGTTCTGTTCTGTTGTCTGACCACGGCTTTTGGTATCCAGTACTCTTTTTACAATTCTTGTTTAGTTTTTCTTGGTTTTTCTGGTTTTCTATTCTGTGTCTGGTTTTCTTTATGCTGGGTTTCTGGGTTTATTCCTTTATTCCATTCCTGGAATTCCAAGTCTCCTGAATTCCTTTATGCCACACCCGTTCCTTTTCCATTAATCCTTTTGTTTCAGTTGGTTCCTGCAGGCAGTGGTTTAATGTCCTCTGCCCCTTTCTTTGCAGTTAAGTACTGTGTGTGTTTTATTGTTTATTTAGTCATGCATATCTAGGCAGTTATTTATAGACCCACTGTATTTGGAGTACTTTGGCTCAATGGTGGGCAGCATACATCTTGGCCATTTATGTATGTTTATAGCACATATTAGTACTTAGTTATGTCTCCTCTTGTTTTGCCTTGTATCTCTTGACTTGTTTTATTTTGTCTTGTATTCCCAGTTCATGTACAGTCCTGTCCTGTCCTGCCCATGTTCTGTTTATGTTTCCCTTTTGTATTGTGTACATGTTCTGGGTCCTGCTTTCTATCATTCTCTGGTTTCTTCTAGTTTTGTCTTGTTTGGTGCCTATTCTAGTCTTGTTTCTAGTACTGGATACATATCAGACATTCATTTAGCTTCTGGCATCCGCTAAGTTGCATCAGGGTCTTGGTATGTGGCCGCACAAACGCTGGTGCTCAACACCAGGGGGCGTTTGGTTACCCTGCACCAGGCTCTATTTGTCCACTTCCACGCTGAAGACTCCTCTCATCTACATCAGGCACAGAGGTCCCGGTATTTGGACCGCCACCCTAACACTGAGCTCGTCTCCACAAACCACTAAACTCAGTGCCTGAGCCTGTCTCCACAACACCACTATCCTCAGTGCCTGAGCCTGTCTCCATAACACCACTATCCTCAGTGCCTGAGCCTGTCTCCATAACACCATTACACTCTGAAAGTACTGAAAATGAATTACGTAGAGCCACAGACTGTGCAATATGCCTTTTATCCACAACTCTAAGTCTACCAGATCGTACAGTAATCCATCTGCCATTCCTAGTACGTCTCTGCGGCAGTGGCTTTGCCTGAGTTTGTTACCAGATCATTTACAAATTTCAGACTTCAAAAATACAATCTCCTGCTGCAATATAGAGAACTGTTTACAGATTAGACGGCATCCAAATCTCCAAAACGTGGAATGTGAAACAAATGCATAACAACTATTACACTGAACTAAGTCTGCCATTTTAATGAGGTTAGTAATTTAAATCAAACAAATCAAATCTTACTTTTTAATTTATTTTTTCTCACCTCCTGTATACCTCAGATTACCACCAGTTTATACTTAAGCACACACTTTGAAGCAGCACTCTCCAGAATATCTCCAAGCACACACTTTGAAGCAGCACTCTCCAGAATATCTCCAAGCACACACTTTGAAGCAGCACTCTCCAGAATATCTCCAAGCACACACTTTGAAGCAGCACTCTCCAGAATATCTCCAAGCACACACTTTGAAGCAGCACTCTCCAGAATATCTCCAAGCACACACTTTGAAGCAGCACTCTCCAGAATATCTATCTCCAAGCACACGCTTTGAAGCAGCACTCTCCAGAATATCTCCAAGCACACCTTTGAAAGCACAGCTTTGAAGCAGAATATCTCTCTCCAGAATACTCTCCTTTGAAGCAGCACACACTTTGAAGCAGCACTCTCCAGAATATCTCCAAGCACACACTTTGAAGCAGCACTCTCCAGAATATCTCCAAGCACACACTTTGAAGCAGCACTCTCCAGAATATCTCTTTCCAGAATATCTCCAAGCACACACTTTGAAGCAGCACTCTCCAGAATATCTCCAACACACACTTTGAAGCACTCTCCAGAATATCTGCACCAGCACTCTCCAGAATATCTCCAAGCACACACTTTGAAGCAGCACTCTCCAGAATATCTCCAAGCACACACTTTGAAGCAGCACTCTCCAGAATATCTCCAAGCACACACTTTGAAGCAGCACTCTCCAGAATATCTCCAAGCACACACACTTTGAAGCAGCACTCTCCAGAATACTCTTTGAAGCAGCACTCTCCAGAATATCTCAAGCACACACTTTGAAGCAGCAATCTCCAGAATATCTCCTCCAAGCACACACTTTGAAGCAGCAATCTCCAGAACATCTCCAAGCACACACACTTTGAAGCAGCACTCTCAGAATATCTCCTTTGAAGCAGCACAGAATATCTCAGCTTCAAGAATATCTCCAAGCACACACAGCACTCTCCAGAATATCTCCAAGCACACACTTTGAAGCAGCACTCTCCAGAATATCTCCAAGCACACACTTTGAAGCAGCACTCTCCAGAATATCTCCAAGCACACACTTTGAAGCAGCACTCTCCAGAATATCTCCAAGCACACACTTTGAAGCAGCAACCAAGCTATATTAGCCAAGCTAGTGATCACAACCCTTATATCACCACCCACTAGGAATGTTTAATACCTGGGTAGGCCTATGCTTATTAACATACAATCAATAACAATTTGCAAACACCTAACTAATCAAATCAGATGCCTTACCAATTACCAACAGGAAATCAAACCTTTTCCTATAGATTACTCTTACCTGTAACAGTAAAAAAGAAGTCTTAGAAAAAAATCTTAGTTGAAGAATCAGTAGAGCTCTCCAGAATATCTCCAAGCACAAAACATTCTGTCTTTCAGACCGGACTCAAGCCACTACAGATAAACTTTGTGTCTCTAGTTGAATTACACTTAAAGATAATCTATAGGTGGTATATGGTCCAATGAAACTTCATAAAATGTCATCCTCAAATTCAAAAGTTTGCTGGAGATGGGACAGTATTTCACATATGGTGTGAGGAACTAAATGATACAAAAACTCAAATGTCTAATTTAATCAACTCTTTATTTATCCAGAGATCCTTAATATATCTCCACAACTGTTTCTTTTTAATATCGATCCAAGTGTAAAATACAAAGAGAGAGAGAGAGAGATTATATATATTTACCCACATATTGTCTGCGACAAAAATATATGTAGCTAGATTCTGGAAAAAACTAAAATTAAATATAAAAAAAATTAAATATTAAAATAATAATTAAACAAAAATTTATAAAAATGCCCACCCACCCCCACCAAGGCTCTGCACCACACACACAAACACACTCTGCATCACACACAAACACTGCACTCATACACACACACAAACACACTCTGCATCACACACACAAACACACACAGACACACACACACTCTGCATCACACACACAAACACACACAGACACAAACACACTCTGCATCACACACACAAACACACACAGACACACACACACTCTGCATCACACGCACACACTGCACTCATACACGCACACACTCACACACACACACACACACTGCACTCACACACACACACACTGCATTCATGCACACACACACTCTGCATTCATTATATACACACACTGTAAATAAATATTCAATTAATATGATTTTTTGGGGATCTAATTTTATTTAGAAATTTACCAATAGCTGCTGCATTTCCCACCCTAGGCTTATACTCGAGTCAATACGTTTTCCCAGTTTTTTGGGGTAAAATTAGGGGTCTCGACTTATATTTGGGTCGACTTATACTCGATTATATACGGTAATTTATAACAACAATGTATCTTATTTACACAGACTGATTTATAAACACATTTATTGTAGTTTAAAGACACATTACTGGGAGTATTATTGCTGTGGAGCTCTGTTATACACTCAGACACATTACTGGGAGTATTATTGCTGTGGAACTCTGTTATACACTCAGACACATTACTGGGAGTATTATTGCTGTGGAGCTCTGTTATACACTCAGACACATTACTGGGAGTATTATTACTGTGGAGCTCTGTTATACACACAGACACATTACTGGGAGTATTATTGCTGGGAGCTCTGTTATACACTCAGACACATTACTGGGAGTATTATTACTGTGGAGCTCTGTTATACACTCAGACACATTACTGGGAGTATTATTACTGTGGAGCTCTGTTGTACACTCAGACACATTACTGGGAGTATTATTACTGTGGAGCTCTGTTATACACTCAGACACATTACTGGGAGTATTATTGCTGTGGAGCTCTGTTATACACTCAGACACATTACTGGGAGTATTATTGCTGTGGAGATCTGTTGTACACCCAGACACATTACTGAGAGTATTATTGCTGTGGAGATCTGTTGTACACTCAGACACATTACTGGGAGTATTATTGCTGTGGAGCTCTGTTATACACTCAGACACATTACTGGGAGTATTATTGCTGTGGAGCTCTGTTATACACTCAGACACACCAACAATATGGAGCTCCTAGAAATGAGGGACATTAGGATAGAAAAGAGGTACAGAGGGATTTGGGCCCAAAATAGGGACTGTCCCTCCTAAATAGGAACACTTGGGTGGTATGCTAATGGGACAATATAGGCACCCAGACCACTTCACCCAGGCTATTGCCCTTGTTCCTGCAATGTAAAATATTACAGTTTTAGAGAAACGTCAATGGTTACATTGCAGCACTAAGACAGCCTCTAGTGACCGTCTACCAGCTTCCTGCATGCTAGTCGACTTTAGGACAATCTATGAGGACATCCAGCTTCAGTTAAATCCCCGTAGGAAAGCATTGCTATAAGGAAACGCCCCCCTTGACGTTGGAAGGGGGAGAGCGCTGACCGAGCTCCGAGTGTCATCGGCGCTGGGATCGGGTAAGTAAATAAAAGGTTTTCTTGGCAGGTGGGCCGCGAGGTAGTATTCCTTTATTTACAGACCTTATAAGCCACTTACAGCAGGGAGCAGGGTACTCACCGCACCATAGCCACCGCAACATAGCTTTTCAGTTATGAACGTTATTAAGCTGCTTCGTAGGATCTTTAAAAAAAGTTAGACCTAGGGGGTTATTTACTAAACAGTCACTTGTATTGTGTAATAGTGAGTGGAGCAAAATACCACAGTGTATACAAACTATTTTGGTGAATTTGGGGATTGCACCAGAGTGTGAAGCAATTTGTCTGCAGTAATTTAGCACCCAGATTTTCTCTTTTTTAGTCACTTGTATTGACTTGTAAACCAAACTGAACAAACAGAGTTTGATTTTTCCAGGTAATCTATAAACTCGTCATGGCGATAGTCTGAAATGAGCAGTGTGCTTTTCATTTTACGGCTTATTCATGGAGGTTTATTGGCTCTGACAATCTCTGATTTATCTATAGAGTGAAAATTCGAGATTGGTGTCAGCAGTGGTGGACTAAAGGGGGGGTGGAGGGGGAGGTCTGCCCCGGGTGCCACCAGGTAGGGGGGTGCCATGACTCTGGACTGAGGGCTAATGGGGGACGTGTGAGCTGCGCCCCATGGCAGCTGGGGTGTCACACAGCTCACGCGGAGAGACCAGCAAGATAAACTGGCCGCACGAAAAGAATAAGGGGGCGGAGCTATGGACATTTAGGGGTGTGTGTGTGTAACTCTGTAACTGTGTGTATGACTGCCTGTGACTTTATGTGTGACTGTCTGCATGTGACTGTGTGCGTGTAACTGTGTGTGACTGTCTGCTTGTAACTGTGTGTGACTGTCTGCTTGTAACTGTGTGTGAGGGAGTGCAGGGATTTTGTAGAAAGGGGCAGGGGTTTTAAAAAGTTTACAAATTTGTTCAATAAATTTTATTTTTTTTAAATGTAAATAAAAGAACACATTTAAAAATTTTTGTAGGTGTTTTTTTTGGAGGGAGGGGTGGGGGGGGGGTGCCAAACACAGGACCTGCCCCGGGTGCCACATGCTCTAGGTATGCCCCTGGGTGTCAGTCATTTCCTTTGCTCAGTATAACATTTAAATATAACATTTATTATAAAGCAACCAGAAAGATGTGCATGGGTCAGTACTGTAAAACACCTTTATTTTTCTTACATTGTATCAAGAGCTCGCACTATACAGCAGAATCCATTAGATCATTAGTTTAATTGTAACCATATCCCTGTATTCGTTTCACTCAGACTATAATATATATGCATTTCATCCATGGAAGGTTTTATCAGTGGGAGTCGTTTCCTGCCGAGTTCCAAAGGCACGGGTTACTGTAATAACATCAATTATTGAAGAATGATCTCAGAGGACATTGCACACAGAATGATACAGTGACAAGTTTGCTCAGGGATCACATTAAAGCCTAAAATTGCAAATCTCCAGGTTTCCCTAACGAGTCCAGATTACCTATCGCTCGTTAACATGCAGACACCTGAGTCCACTTGATACGGTTTATGATCAAACATCAGGAGACTCAGAGTGAAACATCTGGTCCAAACCATGTACCAGAAGGGCACCTTCACTGCAAGAAAATCTCTTCTTGGCGGCAGGAGGAATCATGTCAGTCCAGATGCTGGAATTCAAACGTTTAATCCACACAGAGAAATAACCTAGAGTGTAAGATATAGTTTCCCAGAGATGTGTATCTTGTCCAAAAGGTCTTAACGTTCTATGAGCACCTGCCTTTTTTTTGTGTGTCAATCTATACAATATTGCTTGTATGTTGATTTTATGAAGTACCTACTGCAATTAGGATTTGATTGACATATAAACCACCTTTCCTTCATACTGACGGGCACTTTCTATAAAGAGCTGAGTGCAGAATTCACTTACTGCGGTAGGAAAATCAATCAATTAATGTGGGCACCTACTTTTTGGATTCCTCCATAATTAATACATTAATTTCCCTCCTGCACATGACAGAACAGCCCATTTCACGCATAGGCCATCAGCACGAATAAGTGATGAGTGTTCTGGAAAACAGGGCGGTCTGGTAACATTTACTGGGATTCACTTTATTCTCAAGAACTGCGGACATGTTGGTTAAGCATCAACCTGAGAGAATTTTGGTAATTAGTTGGGTTTCGCATCCAAATCTTACAGGTAAATACCTAGAGTCTCGGGTTTATTGACATACTCACTGAGATAGAATCCCTAGATACTGGACAATTTGTGGGCCTTTAAAGTCTGCATAGAGCCCTTGGGTTAGGCAGAGCCCCTGAGCCTCATGATCCCCCAACTCGAAGAAATAGCCATCCTACCTATTAATGTGCTAACATTCCCCTCCATGGACCGACTACACACGGACTAGGTAGAGTGAGGAGAAGAAACTGATAATATTGTGCTGACATCAAAGTTAAAGTAGAATATAAAATATGGCTGATTGTACAAATGCAAAGGCCAACCTCCAGTAATATGAGACATGACAGGTTATATCAAGGACCCCCTGGGCACGGCAGGAAGAAACGCAGATTTTTGAGTGCATGGGTGTTTCTGGGAAATATGCAGGTCTGTGATATGTGTCAGCTGTGTCTATAAATATACCGTTATCACCGGCATTGCGCGCAGATACATTGATGTTTATATATTTTATTTCCTTTATGCTCCATACAAAACTTGATAATTCAGCTAAGATTTGCCAGACGAGAACTTAAACAAAATTGCTGATTGTGGAAAATGGAAGCGTGCATTTCAGCGTCTGCTTTCATGGTGTTGAGAGACACTGCTTATCAGACCGTTCACTCATGAACCCTCGGAGCTGTCAGGGGGAAAGTAATGTAAGCGTTTCAGCAAGATCCCAGAGTGAAGCACACTCGAAGAAGCTTAGCACTCGCTCTGAGCTGCGAGGAGCCTGCATGTGGTGAAACTTTTTGTTTGTTTCATAAAAATTTTAATAAGCAGCCATTTTATTATGCGTCCAACGGCTGACATCCTGCTGAGACCTCTCCTTAGTCATCTAGTGGGGGTTTCGGACCAGCAGCAGCTAAGCAGAGTGCTGGCCAAAGCTTTCACAAGAAAAGAGGCTGTAGAAAGATGGCCGCTTACAGTGATCTAATCTAGTCTTTTTGTGTACCACAGAAATTAGAATTTAAATTCTCACTCAGAACACTATGTTAACCGATTATCAGGAGTTGATCACACTGAGACACTGCTTTTACCTCCAGTCATTTTAGGCTAATATCTGAAGAAGCAAATGGAGCCTATTTACTAACCTAATCACTAGACCAGGCTTCCCCAAGCTCCGGCCCTCCAGATATTGCTGAACTACAGCTCCCATGATTCTATGAATGAAATAGGCTGAGGATAATGGGAGTTGTAGTTCAGCAACATCTGGAGGGACGGAGTTTGGGGAAGCCTGCGCTAGACTAATCACGGAAAATAGAACAATGTAGGGATGCCCAAATTTCAGACATTTGTCAGGTCAGCTTAGTAGAATTTCAGTACAGAAAACCTGCTCAGAAATGAATCAGATGAATCAAAACTGCACAATATGGACATATATTAATACTATGTATATATTTTGCAGGTCACTGATTGGAGCAATTTACCACCATTTGGCTCACAGATCAGCTGAGCAGACATAACCAATGGAGCAGTAAAAAAAAAAAAAAATCAATATTTACATAATCTTTATGTACCCATGTGGACCTTGTGGGACACCGAAAAATACATTCAACAGCCAATAGTGTACAGTCACAAAGTTAAACATTCCCATTAATTTACAGTAAATTCCTCTCATCTGCTTGGGAGATAATTGAGTTAATTAACGAAGACAATGGACTAACTCAATTAACTCTAAGCAGAAAAAACATAAATTTTTACAAACCCCAAAATACAACATATCCCCACAAAACACATCCCCTGATCTGGGTGAACAAAAATCACCCAGATCGTTTCAGGGGTTCAGGAATTTCCTGGAACTCTTATTTTTGCCCCACCGCGCACACGGTCCCATGCCCAAAACAGTTCCATACACTCAACAGCAAAACACTGCTGGACAATTTAAGATGGCCGCCACCACATGTTAGAAAGGGGCATTGTGCTAAGTCCCAGTATGCACAAATAGTATTTTTAAAAGGCAATACATCCCAGGGGCCATAGTCACAGGGCAAGAGGCTGGCAAGCAGGTCTCTCCAAAACCCAGTGGCGAGGTTACTTTCGCCACACAGCTCCCCTTTTTTCATTCTATAGATCACTTCACACTAGTTCTGTAAATCAAATATAAATGTATTGGTTGTCCCTTAGCCATCAATCATCTTTTTGTCCCATCAATCATCTCTCTTTTTAAAAAAAAAAAAAAGTATTTTTGGCCTTTTCAGCTCGGAATTTGGGACTTTGGGTTAGAATTGCAGTTCAGACCAGAATGTATCTCCAAGTCTGCCATCCGCCATGGCATTAGTCATTCAATATTGCACGTATGCTGAGCATTTACAAGATGTAGTGAGTATTTATACAGGGAGTGCAGAATTATTAGGCAAGTTGTATTTTTGAGGATTCATTTTATTATTGAACAACAACCATGTTCTCAATGAACCCAAAAAACTCATTAATATCAAAGCTGAATATTTTTGGAAGTAGTTATTAGTTTGTTTTAGTTATAGCTATGTTAGGGGGATATCTGTGTGTGCAGGTGACTATTACTGTGCATAATTATTAGGCAACTTAACAAAAACAAATATTTACCCATTTCAATTATTTATTATTACCAGTGAAACCAATATAACATCTCAACATTCACAAATATACATTTCTGACATTCAAAAACAAAACAAAACAAATCAGTGACCAATATAGCCACCTTTCTTTGCAAGGACACTCAAAAGCCTGCCATCCATGGATTCTGTCAGTGTTTTGATCTGTTCACCATCAACATTGCGTGCAGCAGCAACCACAGCCTCCCAGACACTGTTCAGAGAGGTGTACTGTTTTCCTCCTTGTAAATCTCACATTTGATGATGGACCACAGGTTCTCAATGGGGTTCAGATCAGGTGAACAAGGAGGCCATGTCATTAGATTTTCTTCTTTTATACCCTTTCTTGCCAGCCACGCTGTGGAGTACTTGGACGCATGTGATGGAGCATTGTCCTGCATGAAAATCATGTTTTTCTTGAAGGATGCAGACTTTTTCCTGTACCACTGCTTGAAGAAGGTGTCTTCCAGGAACTGGCAGTAGGACTGGAAGTTGAGCTTGACTCCATCCTCAACCCGAAAAGGCCCCACAAGCTCATCTTTGATGATACCAGCCCAAACCAGTACTCCACCTCCACCTTGCTGGCGTCTGAGTCGGACTGGAGCTCTCTGCCCTTTACAATCCAGCCACGGGCCCATCCATCTGGCCCATCAAGACTCACTCTCATTTCATCAGTCCATAAAACCTTAGAAAAATCAGTCTTGAGATATTTCTTGGCCCAGTCTTGACGTTTCAGCTTGTGTGTCTTGTTCAGTGGTGGTCGTCTTTCAGCCTTTCTTACCTTGGCCATGTCTCTGAGTATTGCACACCTTGTGCTTTTGGGCACTCCAGTGATGTTGCAGCTCTGAAATATGGCCAAACTGGTGGCAAGTGGCATCGTGGCAGCTGCACGCTTGACTTTTCTCAGTTCATGGGCAGTTATTTTGCGCCTTGGTTTTTCCACACGCTTCTTGCGACCCTGCTGACTATTTTGAATGAAACGCTTGATTGTTCGATGATCACGCTTCAGAAGCTTTGCAATTTTAAGAGTGCTGCATCCCTCTGCAAGATATCTCACTATTTTTTGACTTTTCTGAGCCTGTCAAGTCCTTCTTTTGACCCATTTTGCCAAAGGAAAGGAAGTTGCCTAATAATTATGCACACCTGATATAGGGTGTTGATGTCATTAGACCACACCCCTTCTCATTACAGAGATGCACATCACCTAATATGCTTAATTGGTAGTAGGCTTTCGAGCCTATACAGCTTGGAGTAAGACAACATGCATAAAGAGGATGATGTGGTCAAAATACTCATTTGCCTAATAATTCTGCACTCCCTGTAAGTGCGGTTACAGGCAGAGGGAGATATAATGAAACACACTGGCATATAGGAATAATGAACTGTGCTTTAATCCAACATTCGTAGCATTTTTTAACAAAGTACTATGCACAATATCACATGTTGCCCAGGAGCCTCGTTTGATTGATGTTGATTCTTTTCTACCTGCCCTGTAGCCCATGGATCAGCGCAGCTAAGAGGAATAGGCCTTGACAGAGCCAGGAGGTAGGCATAGCAGCCACAGGAATTTAGTGACAGCTAGCATGCTGGGTAGGGCGGAGCCATAAGGGGAGTATTTATACCAGCCATTATGTGAAGTGGCCATTTTAACTGAATCTAAGCTTACCTGTCAGTTGTGAAAGCTGCCTGCCCTGGAGGGAGAAGGCAGCAGCATGGAGGCAGCATAGAAGGACAGGCAGCATGGAGGCAGCATGAAGAACAGGCAGTACTGAGACAGGAGACAGCATGGAGATACAGGAGAGGCTGGAGTGAGCTGCTACTACATGATCACTCCCATCAGCAGTATGGAGAACAGGCAGTACTGAGACAGGAGACAGCATGGAGGTACAGGAGAGGCTGGAATGAGCTGCTACTACATGATCACTCCCATCAGCAGTATGGATTCGGCACCCAGCCAGGAGGCAAGAGGGTCGGACAGCACCGGGAAGCGGCCGGCGCCGCCGGTGCGCCGCGGTGCCGGTCAGGCGAGGACGGCCGCGAAGCGCGGGCCTGCTGGTAAACGCGCCCCACCCAAGATGGCGGCAGGCAGCACAGGAACCCCAGAGGAGGGCTCCAGCACGGCGGGAATGGCGGCTGGGAGAGCGGAGGAACACGTGGTCGGCAGCACTTCAGTGAGGCGTCCCGGTGAGTCCACTCTGGTCACTGAGGGGCAGGGGGCGGGCGGGACGCGGGATGTTCCAGCGCAGGCGGCCCCCCAGCAACCCAGGGGTGGCCTGGTCAGCGGGACCAGCTCGCGGGCGGCCTTAGGTGTGGCCGGGACGGGCGACAGTGCCAGGCATAGGGAGGAGGGGCGGCAGGAAGACGGCAGGATCGGACAGGGAGCGGCAGAGGTTCCAGCGGGCTGCCAGGGGGTGCAAGGGGCATCTGAGCCAGGCGCAGCGGCCAACAGATGGCCAGGTACAGCGGAGAAAGGGGACACACGCAGTACAGCGCGGGATAGGGAAGTCAGGAGCAGTAGCAGTGGAAGGTTGGGCCCCTCAGGCTGCTCTCACGGGGGGCACCGCAGCGGGACCAGGGGGCGGGAGGAGTACAGACGGGAGCGGCGCAGCGGTGGCGCCAGGCCCGGCAGCAGCAGGAGGTCAGCTGATCGGCAGTGGAGCAGGGACAGGAGTCCATCGCATAGCAGGCGCAGTGGTTCCAGGACCAGCTGCAGGGCGGGGAGAAGGAGGTCCGCGTCCAAGGACGGGCGGGGGCGGAGGCGGCGCAGCGCATCTGGGTCATCGGGTGACAGTGCACTAGGACAGCAGCGGGCCCCCAGGAGCAGGGAAGCTAGGCCGGCAAGGCGGTGCGAAGCTTGGAATTGCGGAGAAGAGCGTAGGGAGGAAGGACGGGTAGGGGCCCAGCAGTACAGACTACCCAGGTTGTCTTCTCCTTACAGGTCGCGGAGCGCTACCCCTACGGTCCTGAGGAGGGATCAGGCGGATGGGAGTCGGCGTCAACCGGATGCTCCGGAGCCTGAACGGGTGGACGGAAGGTCGGCAACCCCGGAGCCTGGCACGGCCGGGGTCTCCAACGGTGAGTCCATATCTGCACAACACTCCGGACAGTTATTGGGCTATTTAAAAACACTATTGGAGGCATGGTCAGGGAAGGGGGAATCACCATTACAGTTCGGAAAGGTATGGTCCCCTGACACGGCGGTTAAGGCAATAGGGGCGGGGGTCCAACCGGCGAGCGGAGGCGAGGTAAGCGAAGCGGTAGTGGCGTCCGGTGCGGCGGATGGGGGGGCTGAGTCGGTGGTCGGGTGTGGCGACATTTCGGACGCGGCACGTCAAAACGTACACGTATCTTTTGCGGGCCCCCTAGGTTGTCACCTGAAATTAGAGGTTAAAGAAAAGATTTGGAAGGGGGAGTTCATGGAAAATTTTTCTTTGCTCCCTTTGGAGGAATTCCTAGACTTGAAGGAGGAGGATAAGAAGGACGCCAAGAAGGAGGAAGAAGAAAAAAGGCGGAGGTATCGCAAGATACCGAAGACTTTGGGGAATTGGCTGAGGGCGTTCTGCATCCTGGCTAGTGTGATAGGGGAAAGAAAGAAAAAAAAAAAAAAAAGGCCAGGGAACTGTGCGCAACTGTTCTGCTACTTGGATGGGATAGGCGATGCGTATCGGACGTATGGGGGCCTAGCGTGGTGGAAATATGATGAGCAGTTTCGGCAACGCTTGGCGGCCAACCCTACCATGCGGTGGGACCAAATGGACCTGCCGCTATGGATGAGGATTATGATGGCGCAGAAGGCTGCGCCCTTTCTCGGGGCAGCTGGGACAGCCTCAGGCGTGGCTGTGCCAGCGGGACAAAAGAAGGGCCTGTGCTGGACGTACAACGAGGGTCACGGTGCCAGCAGATGCTTCAAGAAAGGTAAGCTCAATGCAGGGGGTGGAACCGCAGGGGTGGCGGCCACCTCGGCTGCAACTGGGGGCGTCCCCAGTGAGGTTAGGAGCGATGTTGCCTTGGCTAAGGCAATACGCTAACCAGGAGGATGCAGCGTTCCTGTGGCGGGGTTTTAGGGAGTGCTTCGTGATCCCCTTCACGGTTAAGGAACCAGGGGCGGTTTGTGCCAATCTTAAATCGGTGCAGGAACGCCCGGAGGTAGTGCGGGAAAAGATGGCCAAAGAGGTCCTTTTGGGGAGGATGGCGGGGCCGTTCCCGTATCCTCCTATAGCGGAGTTGCGGATATCCCCACTTGGAGTGGTCCCTACAAAAGAGGCTGGCAAGTTTAGGTTGATTCATCATTTATCGTATCCTAAAGGGTCATCGGTGAATGATGACATCGACGCAGCACTCTGTTCAGTATCTTACACATCATTTGACAGGGCAGTCGAGTTGGTACGGAGAGCTGGGCGGGGAGCGCTGATGGCGAAGGTGGACGTGGAGGCAGCGTTTCGGCTGCTTCCCATACACCCGTCATGTCATCACCCTTGGGGTGTTGTTTTGAAGGGGGCTTCTTTGTGAATCTGTGCTTGCCGATGGGTTGTTCCATCTCGTGCGCCTATTTCGAGAAGTTTAGCACTTTTCTGGAATGGGTAGTGCGACGGGAATCGGAGGGGGGCACGGTTGTGCATTACCTGGACGACTTCTTATGTGTCGGCCCTCGAGGCTCAGACCGGTGCAAGCAGATACTACGAGTGTTCCAATGGGTAGCGCAGACGATGGGGGTTCCTTTGGCGGAGGACAAGACCGTGGGACCCGCCACGTGTCTTAGTTTTCTGGGTTTGGAGATCGATTCGGAGATCGGGGAATGTAGATTACCACAGGACAAGTTGGGCAAGCTGAAAGACTTGGTGCACACAATTGGGAGAGCACGGAAGGTGACGCTGAGGAGATTACAGTCTTTGGTAGGGAGCCTGAACTTTGCGTGCAGGGTCATACCCATGGGGAGGGTTTTCTGTAGACGATTGGCGCGGGCGACGAGCGGGATACGGATGCCGTCACACTATATCAGGGTTTCCGCGGACATGAGGGCGGACTTAGAGGTGTGGGATCGTTTTTTGAGGGACTTCAATGGCAAGGCCTTTTTCGGGAGCAAGTGGTGTCTTCGGAAGCAGTGGGGCTGTTTACGGACGCTTCGAGACGCCATGCTTGGAGGATCGATACAGAATCCTATGGCACCGGGCAGAGGGACTGCCTATGTGAACGTTTGAGATATGTGGGACAAGGCGGTTGGTTTCACTGTGGGGGCCCAGTCAAAGGAGGGGCGAAGGGATACCTTGCGGTGGTTCCTAAGCCGTTTGTTTGTTCAGCGTTAGCTCCATCAGCAAGGGTCAGGAGCATGGTGGC
The DNA here is from genome assembly GCA_933207985.1 of Pelobates cultripes. NCBI lineage: Eukaryota > Metazoa > Chordata > Amphibia > Anura > Pelobatidae > Pelobates > Pelobates cultripes. Next base: position 369,890,783 of record OW240913.1, on the reverse strand, counting down.
ATTGTTGTTAGGGTTTAAACTGACTGATTGGGAGGAAGTGACGGAACGTTGTCACGTCCGTCAGGCATCGCGGGTCTTACGGAGAGATATGAAATATGTCGGTGGCGGGTTTCCTTGGGTAACGCAACGCCTGGTGGTGTATTACCCTACTTTTGCAGTGAGTTTGCTTGCGGTGGCCTTTTTGGAGGCTTGGGGCAATTTGGATTGGGGAACTGGTGAGTGCCTTCGGGCAGGTGTTGGGGAGTTCTACACTTGGTTGTCGAACCTTAGTCGGTTAAGGTAACGATTCAGTAGGGTTGTTCAAGAACGAATGTGTCTGGTAAAGGAGGTTTGGTAAAGCTATATTCCCTGCCGGGGTCACGGGTACGCCCGGTGTTAAGCGCATCATGCTACTTGGAGCTTTGCCCGGACATCCCGGGTGGTAAAAGGGGACAGATCGGTGCTGTCACGATTCAATTCCCGCAGGTGTTTGACAATGTTGGGTTTGGACCCCGGGCACTTTGGGACCCATTCTTCCCAGGTGATGGCGGTAACAGAGGCACCCCACCTGGTTTTAAGTGAGGACCTAGGGAAACGTTTAGGCAGGTGGGAGTCAGTACGGTTTAAGTCCTGTTTCAGGCCAGTCTATTTGGTTTAATGGCTATGGACGTATGGGTTTGTGTTTGGGGCTATGCCGTGTCGCTAATTACTTTCGTTTCAGGTTTGGTGACATGGTTGGTGGGTCATTCTTATATCTAAGGGGCACAGATGGGAGCAGCGTTTCAGTTCAAACGTAACTGGGCTTTCCTTTGAAATTGGTGGAGCAGGAGTGGTTTTGCTTTTCAGGGATTTTGGTGGCAAGACATTAGGGAAGAAATTTTTCCGGGAGGTAACAAAGGGTACTTTCCAGGACATTCTGGATATTGGCATGGTCCCGGAAAAGGAATTGATCAGGTGGAGGCAGAGGGAGGTGGACCAGCTATGGGAGCTGGCCACGGGTGTGGTGGTGGTGCGGTCCGAGATGGTTCCTTGGTTACATTGGAGACATACTACGTACCCGGCCGTGGTAGCTCGGTGTCGAGGACGACTTAATAAAAAATTGATGGCAGTATTTATCAGAGGTGGGGGCGGTGTAACAGTGAGACACAACGAATTGGGAAGAAAGCTCCCTGGGTACTCCAGGTGGGATGGGGTACATTTTCGGATGTAAGGTGTGATCTGTTTAAATTGGGCCTTCAGGAAGGCATTCAACAGGCCTTATTCCGGTGTGGTGGGGGTCGCTCAGGAGCTTTAGGTGTCAAGTCCTGAGCTGTGGCGGGGAATGGCCTGGTTAAATCGGAGGGTAGATGGAGGAGAAAGTGGGCATCCTGAGGTTTAGTGTGGATTGGGCAGTGTTGCACGTGGTTGGTAGGTTCGAGCCCGTCGGTGGCTCCGAACCTGGGGGTGTGGTGGTGTCTTGGTACACCCTACACTGGAACTGGTGGGTAGCGGTGTCTTGGTACACCCCTACAATGGATATGGTGGGTAGCGGTGTCTTGGTACACCCCTACAATGGATATGGTGGGTAGCGGTGTCTTGGTACACCCCTACAATGGATATGGTGGGTAGCGGTGTCTCGGTACACCCCTACAATTTAACCTGGTGGAAATGTGGTCAAATTGGACGGCCAGTTTCTGTGTTAACATGTTATTTATATTGTTATCTATTGTTATTATTGTGGGGTCATTGCTAGGGGTATGTTATGTATATGGGGGAGGTTAACATTATTAAGATTTGTTGGCTATGACCCCATTTGTTATTCCTTAATTATTTATTAATAATTTAATAAAGCTGTGGACAAATTATTTCCAACAGTATAACCTGTGTCCGTGTTTTAATGGGGGTTGGGGTAAGGTTACCGCATATGCCGGCAAATCCGACTGTGCGCCTGTCATGTAGCCCATGGATCAGCGCAGCTAAGAGGAATAGGCCTTGACAGAGCCAGGAGGTAGGCATAGCAGCCACAGGAATTTAGTGACAGCTAGCATGCTGGGTAGGGCGGAGCCATAAGGGGAGTATTTATACCAGCCATTGTGTGAAGTGGCCATTTTAACTGAATCTAAGCTTACCTGTCAGTTGTCCCTCCCACCCTCCCTGTATTTGGTTAGGTTAGTTGATTTCCCGTTTTTTCACAGCAGCGGGGAATGGCCTGGTTAAATCGGAGGGTAGATGGAGGAGAAAGTGGGCATCCTGAGGTTGAGTGTGGATTGGGCAGTGTTGCACATGGTTGGTAAGTTCGAGCCCGTCGGTGGCTCCGAACCTGGGGGTGTGGAACTGGTGGGTAGCGGTGTCTTGGTACACCCCTACAATGGATATGGTGGGTAGCGGTGTCTTGGTACACCCCTACAATGGATATGGTGGGTAGCGGTGTCTTGGTACACCCCTACAATCGAAATGGTGGGTAGCGGTGTCTCGGTACACCCCTACAATTTAACCTGGTGGAAATGTGGTCAAATTGGGCGGCCAGTTTCTGTGTTAACATGTTATTTAGATTGTTATCTATTGTTATTATTGTGGGGTCATTGCTAGGGGTATGTTATGTATATGGGGGATGTTAACGTTATTAAGATTTGTTGGCAATGACCCCATTTGTTATTCCTTAATTATTTTATTAATATTTTAATAAAGCTGTGGACGAATTATTTCCAACAGTATAACCTGTGTCCGTGTTTTAATGGGGGTTGGGGTAAGGTTAGCGCATATGCCGGCAAATCCGACTGTGCGCCTGTCATGACTCTTCCTCACCCACGGAAACTGTGTCATTAGAATTCAGTCAACGAACGATGGGGTTGTACTGCCCTTGGAGTACAATGTCTGGCTACAAATGGGAGTCTATGACACGGGATACATTCTCCATTTAGATGTAACCATGCTCCAACAAATTTCATATAATTTTATTAATAATGATATCCCAAATTAATGTATGTTCAGGTTGGTATTTGACTGTTTTAGTGCCATTTTTCCCTGATTTGGTTGGGATATGATTATTCTCCATTATGGTTCCCTGAATTGCTGGGCATTTAAAGCACCATAATCACTGCAGTATGCTTATCGATATACGATTGAAAACATCTGGAAATTAGCAGCAGGTGCCATCTTGGGAATCCGACTAGGTGCACTCTGGGAATTAATAGTTGGGTGCCATCTTGGGACTCCGACTAGGTGCACTCTGGGAATTAATAGTTGGGTGCCATCTTGGGACTCCTACTAGGTGCACTCTGGGACTTAATAGTTGGGTGGCATCTTGGGACTATCATTGGGAAACCTCCTGGATTTATGAATGAATCACCCTGATTTAATGAGTTCCTTCACACAGGTATGATTTACATTTTGGGGGAGGGGAGGTGTGTGCTATGATATCTTTGTAATATTTTTAAAAAAATTTGTAAATGCCATTTCATAGTGGGCAAATTCTACAAGACAATATCATTTTGTGTAAATTTCCTGATAAATCACATTTGGCTGCACAAGATTTGCAAATCCCTTAAATAAAACCTGTCTCTATAAATAATATTATATGTAAATGATTTACTCAGTATTCAGCCATAAAGCTAACGTATATTCATCCTGCTGTAATATTTTGTCACAACATACAGCTCTAGGCTATTTATTTGGTCTCATTTGTCGCAAGGGTAAAATAACTAAAATATTACCTGGGGACTGGAACGGGCCCGAGTGCAGGTTTCATTTGAAGTTTCTTAACATGAACTTATGGTTAATACTAATAGGATTAAATATTGGATCGTCCCTCGCCAGTTAATGCGTTTATGGACAATGACCGATAGTTCTTTTAAAATAATTCAATATATTCTGCTTTGAGAAAGTAAAGTTAATGAAATTCCTTTTTTTTTTCTTCAATTCATATTTCTTTCATTAATGATTTAATTAATTTGCAGAAGAAAATGCCCTTGGCAAAAGCACATTAAAATAAGAATGAGACTTTGACATATTCCTTATTAGCCATCAAGTCCAATCATTGCTCCTGAAATGTGCACAGTCATTCCTTTAAAAAAACAAAAAAATGCTAACCTTGAGAAAGAACCTCAATATTTTATTATTTCATTTACCGTGGAGATATTTGTCAGTAAAGGCATCTGTGTTGAGAGAGGAGCAACCATGTAAAAAGCAGGCAGTTTTACAGTATATAAGTATGAAACAATTTCTTTGCACTTTGGTAGTTGCAGGGTTAATCAAGGAGCAAGGTTTGGCTCCAGCAAACGTGAGTTTAATATCACCAAAGCTCCTTTTTTATCGGCTCTGAAGCACTCTCAGCAATAGTTTTGTTTATTACCTGTTGATGAATAATTAAAATGCAGTATTATAAAACGCTGTGTACCATACATTGCTGAAGACATTTATGCATGTTGTACATGCAGCATTTTCTACTTGTTTCAACCCTCGTGGGTAATGCTGTCACCTTCGCAATACCGCAGGTATATTGATCATTAGTTGCCCCCACTTCTCTGACAATCTGAAGAAGAAAAAAAGTCTAACGTGTGTTAAACTAGCCTCTCCTGCTGTGTTATTGGCTATGTTTGGGCCTGTATGCTAAATTTATAGGCAAACGGACGATTCTACTTTATAAATCAAGCAGGTTTTCAGGGAGATAAACTCAAAATGTATGTGATCGCGGTTCAAATGACGCAACAAACATTACGACCTCTGCAGATACTGCTCAAGGGAACAGAATAATAAATCCCATTTATTACCTGCTCTTATAGAGAAGCAGATTAGGGGCCGTGGTATATAGATATTTATCATCCTATATAATTGAATATTTCATGTACGCTTGTAGAAAAATGATCCAATATTTATTCATAATGATACAATGGAAGTGTGGTGTTAGCCTTGCATTATGCTGATTAACAGCATTTGTAAAAATGTTTTCCATTAAAGATCCCACATACTAACGCTCTGTAATATATACACAGGGTGCATAACACCCCAATATTGATAGCCCAGATAATATAACGTGACCTGCCTTGAAAGTGATGAGGAGCTGTGGTGGTCAGTGGTCACCTCCTTCTGTTGGAAGAAGAGGCCCTAAAGGAAGACTGCAATACCAGCCTTAAATACAGCCATAGGACATATGGTATTTGGTTATTTTTTTTAACTTATTTACGTTGTCATAGCTGCTGTGCAGAAAATATATCTCTATGATTAGATAAGATAAGGGACATTGTATGTTTTCTAAAATGTTGCATTCCCTCCCCTCTATCTGTATAGGAAATAAAATGTAATTTTTTGGGGTACTCCAAAACAATCTGAAAAATGAAATTGCTGTTTTGGCCTAATCTCTGTGGTTTTTGTTTGTTTGTTTTTTAAACCCAGGTTTAAAATAAATGGTATGTTTATTTTATTGAATACTTGAGGGTTTATCAGCAGTACGCTGTTTTCAGTTCAGCCGCACATGGGGACAAAGGTTGGCACTTTCCAGCCCACCTTTAAAGGGACACTCCAAGCACCAGATCAATTTTAATACATTTGGCTACTTACTCTGGAAGGGGCGCCAGGCAGGGCAGGACTGGGGATACAAAGCAGCCCTGGAAAGAAATCTATGCAAGTCCCATGAGTCATTGCATCATATATTGTCACATGTAATATGTAAGGCTATGTCTTGCCACCCCAAATGCTTAAGTAATATATAAACACACATATACATGTAACATAAATATATATTTATTTTTCCAATATAAAATATTGGTCCTTTCAGAGTAAAACGTTTAATTATACAGTAAGCAGACTCTCATGCAGACACAGACAATCTCACTGACACACACTAGCTCATTGATACACAGCCTCATAGACAAGCAATCTCACTGATAGGGATGTGCATGGGCAGAAAATTCAGTTCGGTTCGGCACTTCCGATATTTGGGACTTCTGCACCTCGGCTCGGTTCAGCAATCCGAAATTCTGAACTTTGGCAATTCGGAACTTTGGCATTTCCCTAAGCCTAACTCTGCCCCTAACCTAACCCCTAGTAGGGGTAGGGTTGGGGTTGGGATATGTAACGGGACTGCAATATTAAGTCCCCAGATCTCCGCTGGTATAGAAGGTAATATCCCAAATCCCCCCAGTAACCAGACGAAACACCGTTCAGGGAGTCAACTGAACTTTATTCACGGCTCCAGGAATTAACTGCCAACTGTCAACTTTTTAAAAATGTTCTGCAATGCATTACACACACATACCCTTGGTTCTTAAAGTGGTACATACATATTGAACCGAACGGATACAGGCATTTAAACAGCAGGGAGAAGGTTTAACTCAGGGCCCACAGGCAAATACATGAAAAATCCTTCACAATGGCCCCCCTTTTTCTCCCTGCTCCGGCAACTCAGTTGGACCTTTCCTGGTCCAATAGGGTTGACGGGACTTTCCAAAGTTTTTAATCTGAGGCCAAGTCCGTTTGGCGCGACAGTCCATCAGCATTCTCGTTTTGCTTGCCTGGGCGATAATGAATAGTAAAGTCATAGGGCTGTAACGCCAGGCTCCAGCGCAGCAAACGGGCGTTATCCCCTGAGACCCGGTTGAGCCAAACCAGGGGATTGTGATCCGTAATGAGGGTGAAGGCCCGGCCATAGAGATAGGGTGTGAGCTTTTTGAGTGCCCATACCAAGGCCAAACACTCCTTCTCAATGGTGGCATAACTGACCTCCCTTGGCAACAACTTCCGACTCAGGTATGCCACCGGGTGCTCTCCCCAATCCTCTCCGATCTGGCTTAGTACTGCCCCCAGTCCAAACATTGAAGCGTCTGTGTGGACAATAAACCTTTTGTTAGGATCTGGGGTAACCAACACTGGAGCATTAACGAGAGCATTCTTTAGTGCTTGGAAAGCCACCTCGCATTCCGGGGACCACAGGACTTGTCGGGGTAACTTCTTTTTGGTCAGGTCGGTCAGAGGTTTGGCCAGGGCGCTATAGTCGGGTACAAAGCGTCTGTAATAGCTGGCTGTGCCCAAGAAAGCCATGACTTGTTTCTTGGTTTGGGGAGTGGGCCAATTGGCAACGGCCTCGATCTTAGCCGGCTCCGGCCGTTGCTTACCACATCCTACTCGGTGTCCCAAATATTGTACCTCCGCCATACCCAAATGACATTTGTCTGGTTTCAGGGTCAGCCCGGCCCCCTTTATCCTATCTAATACTACCCCTACGTGTTCTAGGTGCGCTTCCCAGGTATCGCTATGGATGGCGATGTCATCCAGGTAGGCGCATGCGTAGTCCTGGAGACCTCCCAGTAATTGGTCCACCATCCATTGGAAGGTGGCCGGGGCGTTCTTCATCCCGAATGGCATAACCCGGAATTGGTATAGGCCGAACGGGGTGATGAAGGCAGACTTGGGTATGGCATCTTCTGCTAGGGGAATCTGCCAATATCCCTTACATAGGTCAATTGTGGTCAGATACTTCCCTGCAGAGATACGGTCAAGCAGTTCGTCCATCCGTGGCATTGGATAGGCGTCAGAAACTGTTTTGTCGTTGAGTCGTCGGTAATCCACACAGAAGCGGGTTGTCCCGTCCTTCTTTGGTACTAGGACTACCGGTGAGGCCCAAGGACTTTCTGAGTGTTCTATTACCCCTAGCCGAAGCATCTCATCGATTTCCTTCCGCATCCCTTCTCGGACTGCTTCCGGAATACGGTAAGGGGGCTGCCTCAGGGGTGCTTGCCCTGGAGTTTCCACCTTGTGGACGGCTAGGAGTGTGTACCCAGGCTCCTGAGAGAATGTGGCCTGTTTGGTTTCTAGCAAGTGGACAGCTTGAGCCCTCTCTTGTGGTCCCAGTTGTTCGCCTAGCTGGACTTTCTCTATCTGTGTCCTCCCTTCGTTGCTGCCCAATAGGTCGGGAAGAGGTAGTGTCTCTGTGTCTTCCCCTGCTGGTGCACAGATAGCGGTCACTTCCTCTGCCCGTTCCTGATAGGCCTTAAGCATGTTGATGTGAAAGGTTTGCTTCACATCCTCATCCTCGCAGCTAGCTATGGTGTAGGTGGTGTCGCATATCTGCCCTATAACTTTGTAGGGGCCCTGCCAGGCGGCCTGGAGCTTGTCTGTTCGGACCGGTCTTAGCACCATGACTTTTTGGCCGATCTGAAAGCTCCGGTGCCTAGCCCGTCGGTCATACCATACCCTCTGACGCTGCTGGGCCGCCTGGAGGTTTCCCTGCACCGCCTGGGCTAGTTCCTCCATGCGGTCCCGCAGCTCCAGCACATAAGGTACAACCGGGGTCCCCTCAATCTCCGTCTGCCCCTCCCAGTGGTCCTTGATAAGATCTAAAGGCCCCCTCACCCGCCTCCCATATAGGAGTTCGAAGGGTGAGAATCCGGTTGATTCCTGCGGCACCTCTCGGTAGGCAAAGAGAAGGTGTGGCAGGAACCGCTCCCAATCCTTGTACGCCCCCGTGAACGACTTCAACATTTGCTTTAGTGTCCCGTTGAAGCGTTCACACAGGCCATTAGTCTGGGGGTGGTATGGGGAACTAGTCAGGGATTTAACTCCACAGACTTTCCATATCTGCTGGGTTACCTCGGCTGTGAACTGTGTACCTTGGTCGGACAGTACCTCCTTGGGAAAGCCCACTCGGGAGAATATCCGGACTAGCGCATCTGCCACCGTCTCAGCCTGTATGTTAGAAAGGGCCACCGCTTCGGGGTAACGGGTGGCGTAATATACCACTGTGAGGATATAACGTTTGCCGGAGCGGCTAGGTTGGGCCAAGGGTCCTATGATGTCCACGGCTACCCTCGTGAACGGTTCTTCAATTATAGGCATGGAGACCAGTTTAGCCTTTGGGTGGTCTCCCTTCTTACCTACTGTAACGGACCGTTTTGCACAAAAGGGGTAAAAACCGTTTAGGCGATCGGCCCCCTTTCCAGAGATGCAGGCACAGCTACTGCAGAACACCAAGCTCCCGAACTGGATACAAAATAGCACTCCAACTCCCGAACTGGAACCTCCCAAATAGCTGCTAGCAGACGAACAGGAAAAGCAGACAATCAGCTTACACTCCTGGCAATCAGTCTCCAACAGCATACAGTGAATCCCCCCAAGAACGAGACAAGGCTCCGTGTTGAGGGTCAAGCAGTGGTCTGAGGTGCTGGCACACCCAGCCTGGTTTTTATTACAGTGTTTCAAATACAGGACCACCCACAGGGAGGGATAAAACAACCAATCATATCACAGTTACATCCCACATATTCCCTCCCCTTATCCTGAGAGGAAACTCAATTATACAAACAGTTAAAACATACTTTCTACCCAACTTTCATAACTCCAAAAACCATACATCACATTCACATAAAATTACATATTCTCAATCAATCCATTCAGGGGAACAACATATTCAAAAATGGCACAAATCAGACAAGGGGTTCAAAAGTTAGTAAAAAGTCCTTTGTGACTAAATGAAGCATGGCTTTCTGGCCCAAACTAGTTTCAGAGTCTTCTATCCTGGAGATAAGTAATTCAATTATCTCCCAGGACAGACACAAGACTCCATTAAGCACATGGTTGCAAAGAGACACAAAACACTTTAAAACACATAAAGTCACATTTATTACATAAAACACAGACATGTAACATATCCCCAGATAGCTCAGGTCCGAGCGCATATTATTAAGTGAATGGCGCTCAGACCACACGAATACAGTTTAATCGCCATGGAGCCAAAGTCTTTACAGTCAGTTTCATACGAATGGGCTCCATGGGATTCCTATCTGGGGTACAACACATTCAAACAAATCTACTGAACCCCAGGCAGAAAAGCACGAATACAGCTTTTCTGCAGGCAAAAATAAAGTCTTTTAAAAGGGGGCCATAGTCCAAAGGCAGCAGGCGAGCAACCAGGCTTCTCCAATGCAATGTGGCGAGATTGGTCTCGCCACATCTCTCCCCTTTTCCAAACAGACTAACAGGGTATCTGACCTCCTGCCGGTCAGTGCCCTTGTTAGTCCAGCAGCCCACCCACAACAAATAATCAACAGCACAGCCCACCCACAATAAATGGTTACTACACCTGGGTAAAGGAGAAGCTTGTCCATGTCCAGGTGCCTCACCACGGCTGTGCTGGGTACGGGTACGCTGACTTGGTGGGTTGCTGCGTGGGCAGAGACCAGCGGCACTCTGCCCTGTTGCCAGCGCTACTGGGAGGGTAGCCTGGTGGAAGCCTGGTTGTTGGAGGGGGAGACCGACTGTCTCCCCTTTAAATACACCGCTCTGCTGCTGCTGCTGGAGACTGACTGTCTCCCCTTTAAATACACCGGTCTGCTGCTGCTGCTGGAGACTGACTGTCTCCCCTTTAGATGCACAGTCCTGCTGCTGGAGACCGACCGTCTCCCCTTTGGTTACCCATCTCTGCTGCTGGAGGGGGAGACCGACTGTCTCCCCTTTGGCTAAACAGCCCTGTCGCTGGGGGCAGGACCGACCGTCCCTACCCCCTGTGCTGGCAGTGTAGAGACTACGGTCCCATCTGCACGGTTGTGGGGCTTACTGTCTCCCCCTGATACATTAAGCTGCCGCTGGGGAGAGGGGGTAACATGCTCCTCTCTCATACATACTTCCAGCTGCGGGGAAGGGAGACCGACTGTCTCTGCTCCCAATAGAGAGTCCTGCTGCTGGGGAAAGGAGACTGGGCTCTCTATTCTCGGTAGGACACTCTGCCGCTGGGGAATGGAGACGGGGCTCCCAATTCCCAATAATCTGTGCTGCCGCTGGGGAATGGAGACTGGGCTCCCAATTCCCAAAACATCATACTGCCGCTGGGGAATGGAGACTGGGCTCCCAATTCCCCAAAAATCACGCTGCCGCTGGGGAGGGAGGACACTGCTCTCCTCTCCCTGGACTTCACACTGCCTTCCCGGCATATCACTTGGCTGCTGGGGGGCAGGAACAACTACCTCTGCCCCCTGTAACTCAGCCTGCCGCTGGGGAGGGAGGACGCTGTTCTCCTCTCCCTGCACTTTACACTGCCTTCCCGGCATATCACTCTGCTGCTGGGGGGCAGGAACAACTACCTCTGCCCCCTGTAACTCAGCCTGCCGCTGGGGAGGGAGGATACTGCTCTCCTCTCCCTGCACTTTACTCTGCCTTCCCGGCGTATCACTCTGCTGCTGGGGGGCAGGAACAACTACCTCTGCCCCCTGTAACTCAGCCTGCCGCTGGGGAGGGAGGATACTGCTCTCCTCTCCCTGCACTTTACACTGCCGCTGGGAAATGGAGACTGGGCTCCCAATTCCCTGCAGGACCGGTGGAGAGACCTCGGTCCCATCTCTACCGGCCACCTGGGGTTCTTCCCAGTAAAACTGTACCATCTCGTCCCCTCTGAATGGGTCTGGCTCTGGCTCTGTCACCTTGCTGTCCTGCTGAATCTTCTCAATGGAGTGGAAGAGATCTCGGTAGTCCTGCTCCAGTTCCCACTCCAGGGTTGCTAGGTGAGCCAGGTCTTGCTCAATGTCGTGAGTGTCGTCCCAGTCATACCTGCTCTCCCTCCACTCCAAGAGATCACTGAACCGGGCTTGTGTAGGGCTCCCAAATTCAGGCTCTGAAAAAGCCTCCCATAACAAGCCAGGACCATCAAACTCCTCTCCCTCTGGCTTGTCATGCTCGGCTGTCCAGGGCAGGTACTGTGCCCCATACCACCAGAGCGCCTGGTAGGCATCTTCCAGCCAAATCTCCTGCCATACCCGGTGCTCCAATTCCTTCACCCATTCATCTAGGGGCTGCTCTCCCAGGAAGGGCATCCGCAGGGCCACTTGCTTCTGCAACCGCTGCTCTTCACTGGGGAGACTCTCACCCCGCTGGTACTGTACATTATCCAGGGCCTGGTACCAGATGCCTTTCCTTAATGCATCCCGGCCATCCAGGTCCTCCTCCTCGTATGACACTGCTGGTTCCATGCTGTTGCTGTCAGGGTCGCTGTACTCAGACATGCGTTGCCCTCAAATTGTAAATCCACGGAATGGTGTCGCCTGTAGCTGTCCTGTAGTCTGTGGGAACGATCCCGCCGCTTGCCACCAATTGTAACGGACCGTTTTGCACAAAAGGGGTAAAAACCGTTTAGGCGATCGGCCCCCTTTCCAGAGATGCAGGCACAGCTACTGCAGAACACCAAGCTCCGAACTGGATACAAAATAGCACTCCAACTCCCGAACTGGAACCTCACGAATAGCTGCCAGCAGACGAACAGGAAAAGCTCCCAAGCGGCTTACACTCCTGGCAATCAGTCTCCAACAGCATACAGTGAATCCCCCCAAGAACGAGACAAGGCTCCGTGTTGAGGGTCAAGCAGTGGTCTGAGGTGCTGGCACACCCAGCCTGGTTTTTATTACAGTGTTTCAAATACAGGACCACCCACAGGGAGGGATAAAACAACCAATCATATCACAGTTACATCCCACATATTCCCTCCCCTTATCCTGAGAGGAAACTCAATTACACATACAGTTAAAATATACTTTCTACCCAACTTTCATAACTCCAAAACCATACATCACATTCACATAAAATTACATATTCTCAATCAATCCATTCAGGGGAACAACATATTCAAAAATGGCACAAATCAGACAAGGGGTTCAAAAGTTAGTAAAAAGTCCTTTGTGACTAAATGAAGCATGGCTTTCTGGCCCAAACCAGTTTCAGAGTCTTCTATCCTGGAGATAAGTAATTCAATTATCTCCCAGGACAGACACAAGACTCCATTAAGCACATGGTTGCAAAGAGACACAAAACACTTTAAAATACATAAAGTCACATTTATTACATAAAACACAGACATGTAACATATCCCCAGATAGCTCAGGTCCGAGCGCACATTATTAAGTGAATGGCGCTCAGACCACACGAATACAGTTTAATCGCCATGGAGCTAAAGTCTTTACAGTCAGTTTCATACGAATGGGCTCCATGGGATTCCTATCTGGGGTACAACACATTCAAACAAATCTACTGAACCCCAGGCAGAAAAGCACGAATTCAGCTTTTCTGCAGGCAAAAATAAAGTCTTTTAAAAGGGGGCCATAGTCCAAAGGCAGCAGGCGAGCAACCAGGCTTCTCCAATGCAATGTGGCGAGATTGGCCTCGTCACACCTACGCGTTGACATATCTCGCACGTCTGGCAATACGCCCGGACGTCATCGGATACCCCAGGCCAGAAAAAGTTCTGGGTTACCCGATATCCCGTCCTGCGTATTCCCAAGTGTCCTGCCAGAGGAACGTCGTGCCCAATTCTCAATAACTCCCGCCGGTATTTCCGTGGAACTACCAGCTGGCGTTTTTGCCTAGGCCCAGGTGCGTTAACCCGTGTCTCGGTGAGCCTGTACAAGCGGCCTTTTTCCCAGATAAACTGTTCCTTCTCTAACCCCCCCGTTCCCCGCCTGGCCTTCTCTCGATACTTTCTGAGGGAAGGGTCTCCGGTCACCTCCCGCCCAAAGTCTTCTGGGGTGTCCCAGGGAAGGGGTTCTATAGTCAGGGGTAGGTCGGGTTGGCTTACCTGGGTCTCAGTAGGAAGCGGATGGCTCTCGGCAGCGCGACTTTGTGCTCTGGTGGTTACTGCGTGGGCCTCCTGAGCGGTGGTTGAGGCGAACGCCGAAGTCAGGGGCCCAATGTCATTGCCCAACACGACTTCAGAGGGTAAGTCTTTCATTACGCCCACTTGAACATTGCCAGCTCCCGCACCCCAGTCCAGGTGTACTTGTGCGGTAGGAATGCGATACACTGCCCCCCCTGCCACTCTCACAGCAATTGATTTCCCCGGCTTCTCCGATGCGTTAATGAGATGTCGTTGTACTAGCGTGATGGTTGCACCACTGTCTCTTAATCCCCGTGCTGTCTTGCCGTTAACCATGACCAGTTGGCAATGGTGTTTCCGATTGTCTGTGACGGTGGATTGCACCATGAGGGCTTTGTAAAGGGTGCCCAATGGTTCTTCCTGACCCAGCTCCTTGGGATCCCAAGTCGAATCTACACAATGGGCTGCTGCTGGTGGTTGATGGTACCCAGGTCGAGACCAATTTGACCTGGTGTGGTTGTTCATGGGGCAATTCTGTCGGATGTGACCCAGCTGTCGGCACCGGAAGCAACGTAGCTCGCTGACATCCTGTCGTGGGTAGCGAGAGTTAGAAGTCACCGGTCGGTTAGGGGGTTGGTATCGGGCTGCTGGTGGGTGTGATGGCACTGAAGGTTTTGGAGGTTGTACCCGTGGTGCAACTTGGTTAGTTTTGCGAGTATCCGCATACTCATCCGCCAACTTGGCGGCCTCTGGTAGAGACAGGGGCCTGCGGTCTCTCACCCAGTCTTTGACATCCGCCTGGATATGGTTGTAAAACTGTTCCAGGAGTATCAGTTGCAAAATCTCCTCCGCGGTGGCGGCCTGGCTACTGTTAACCCAGTTCGAGGCCAACAGGGATAACTGGCATGCCCATTCCACGTAGGAATCTTTAGCGGTTTTGCGTGAGTCCCTGAACTTCTGTCGGTAGGAGTAGGAGTGCTTCTTTAACCCTGGCGTAGCTATGGATCTCCTGTTCTGGTACAGCCTGGAAAGCATCAGAGGCTTTGCCTGACAGCTTTCCTGACAATATTGAAACCCATTCTTCCTTAGCTATCTGGTGCAGGTTACATTGCAGCTCAAAATCTGCTAAATAGTTATCAATCTCACAGTCTTTTTCGTCAAAAGCTTTAAAAGCGCTGAACGGAATTTTCCTTGTATCCGCTGTGTTGTACTCACTGTTTGGGGAGTGTGTTGCTGCCTGCTGGACCGCTGCCAGTTTTAATTGTAGCTCTGCGTCTCTTTTTTGTTTAGCCTCCTCCGCTAAAAGGCTCATTACTTTCAGAATAATGTCAGCCGTTGGGTTTGGACCGAACCATGCTAGCTTCTCCCTCATTTCTTTGTTGGCTGGTGATTCCTCCTCCTGAATCACTGGTGTCTCCATCTCTTGTACAGCTGGCATTGCTGCAACCAAGTTCTCTCGGTCTAGCTCCATTAGCTCTGCTATAATGACCTGCTTGGTTTTGTTGCTAGCAATCCTTCCACGAGCTTCCAGTAGCTCTTTCAGTGTATTTCTTTTAAGCAGGGTGTACCAGCCTTCCATTCACTGTTCCCAGTGTCTGCTTGGAATCCTGGTGTAAAGGAAAAGTAGAAGGGAAAATCCCGCCGCTGCCAACCAGTTGTAACGGGACTGCAATATTAAGTCCCCAGATCTCCGCTGGTATAGAAGGTAATATCCCAAATCCCCCAGTAACCAGACGAAACACCGTTCAGGGAGTCAACTGAACTTTATTCACGGCTCCAGGAATTAACTGCCAACTGTCAACTTTTTAAAAATGTTCTGCAATGCATTACACACACATACCCTTGGTTCTTAAAGTGGTACATACATATTGAACCGAACGGATACAAGCATTTAAACAGCAGGGAGAAGGTTTAACTCAGGGCCCACAGGCAAATACATGAAAAATCCTTCACAGGATAAGGGTTAGATTCATGTCATCACTCCCTTAATTTTCCCTCCCTCTCCTGTTTTGCCACTTTTCAGAAATCCAAAGCACTTCGGCAATTCAGTTCGACACTTCCGAAATTCGATAATTCAGTTTGGTTCGGCACTTCTGAAGTTTAGCACTTCGGCAATTCAGACATTCAGAAGCACCGGATTGCCGAAGTTTCTCTGAATTTAAATTCGGACCGAAACAAATTGAACATGTCTAATCACTGATATACATAAGCTAATTGACATAAAAACACAAGCTCACAGATGCACACACATAGGCTCACTGACAGACAATCTCACTGACACACACAGACAAGCTAATTGGTATACACACACAAACTCTTTCTACAGACAAGCTCACTGTTTCACACATGCTCACTGCAGAAAAGCTCACTGATACACACAAGATCACTACAGACAAGCTCACTGTCACACAAATGCTCACTACAGACAAGTTCACTGACACACACATGCCCCTACAGAAAAGTTTGTAATAAACATGGTCTAGATGTTCTGTGGCCACCCTTTATTTTTTTCCTGCGAACGAGTCATTGACACAATGCCACACCTACAATGGAATAGATATGATGATACGCCTCTAAAACCTCACTTTAGAGGGATCGGGTTATATATGCAGTGGAGAACCTCAGGCTTTATCAAACTGTTCCAAAACAATCTGACAGAATTCATGAGCGGTATGCACCGATTAGTAGAGCTATAACCAATGACACATGTACACACACAAGCTCACTCACTAGCAGGCACACACGCACACACACACACACACACACACACAAGCTCTCTCACTAGCAGGAACATACATACACGCAAGCAAGCTCACTCACTAGCAGACACACACACACAGCTTAATGTAGTGGTTCTGGTGCCTATAGCCTGTCCCTGCAGGCTTTTCAATGTAAGCACTGACTTTTCAGAGAAAAATCAGTGTTTACATTGCTTTCTAGTGACACCTTAGATGGTCACTAGAGGTGCTTCCTGTGTCAATGCTGCACAGAGTGCAGCACCTACATTCAGCTCCTCCGCGCTCTGCATGGAGGAGCGGAACGTTCCCCATAGAGAAACATTGATTCAATGCATTTCTATGAGGAGATGCTGATTGGAGTAGTGTTTTGCAGCCAATCCTATGGCAAAACATCGGATTGGCTGAGATC
>OW240913.1:369829838-369874014 GCA_933207985.1 Pelobates cultripes | reverse complement strand
TTTGAGGCAGAGGTTAAAAACGATCCCACGTTGCAAATTTATAAGGATAAGGCGACAGCTGGTCAGACAGGTTTAGAGGGAGAACAGAATGTATGGGAGAAAAATCTGTTATATCGTGTTGCTGAGCGGGTGGTAGGGGGGTCTGTACATGTGACTAATAAGCAGCTTATAGTGCCCCAGAAATACCGGCAGGAACTGCTTAGAATTGCCCACGATATTCCGCTGTCTGGGCATTTAGGGATGAAAAGAACGAGGTACAGATTGACACATGCATTTTTCTGGCCAGGTATATCTAGAGATGTGAGACAGTATTGTCAGACATGTGACATTTGTCAGAGAGTGGGAAAAAGGGGTGACCGCCACAAAGCGAAATTGTGCCCCCTTCCCATTATTGAAGAACCCCTTAGCAGAGTAGCAGTGGATATAGTAGGACCACTGTCCAAGCCTAGCCCTTCCGGCAAGCGGTATATTCTGACCATTGTAGATTATGCCACCCGGTACCCGGAGGCTATAGCCCTTTCCAATATACAAGCAGAAACGGTAGCCGAAGCTATGATGAAGATATTTTCCAGGATGGGATTTCCCCAAGAGATCATTTCGGATAGGGGGACCCAATTTACAGCCGAAGTGACCCACCAGCTATGGAAGTTATGTGGCATTAAGCCAATTGTAAATTCTGCCTATCACCCACAGTCCAATGGGTTGTGTGAGCACTTTAACGGTACCTTGAAGCAGATGCTCAGGACATTTGGGGAGTCCCATAAAGACTGGGAGAGGTTTTTACCCCATCTGCTTTTTGCGTACCGAGAAGTGCCACAGGAATCTACCGGCTTCTCTCCGCTTGAGTTATTGTTTGGGAGAAGGGTGAGGGGACCCCTAGACTTAATTAGAGAACATTGGGAGGGGGGGAGCAGTGCAGATGGAGTCCCCATTGTGCCATACATGCTGGAGTTCCGGGACCGCTTGGAGGCTCTAACCCAAACCGTACGGGAGAACCTCCGGGCGGCTCAGCGGCGACAGCGCCGGTGGTACGATAGGGGAGCCAGAGACCGTAGCTTTCAGGTGGGACAGAAAGTTCTAATTTTGAAACCTGTCCACACAGACAAGCTACAGGCCGTCTGGCAGGGCCCATACCAGGTGGTAGAGCAGAGATGCGATACCACCTATGTGATCGGCCCATGCTCCGGAGTAGGGAAGAGACGCATGCTCCATGTGAACATGCTCAAACCCTACCACGAGCGGACGGAGGACGTGGCAGCTATTTGCCCGCCCGCCTCCGAAGATCAGGAGAACCTGCCCCTTCCCGATCTGTTAGAGCAGGAGGAGCAGAAGGAACCCTCCCAGGGGGTTCAACTGGGGGAGCGGCTAAGTCCTCAAGAGCGTATTCAGGTACGAGAACTGATAGCAGCAAAGAGCGCTACCTTTTCTAATCTACCTGGGTACACTCCACTAGCCACCCACCGAGTAGAAACCCCGGGACAGCTTCCCATGCGACAGACTCCATATCGGATTCCTGAATCCGTGCGGGAACATATGAGGAAGGAAATCGAAGAGATGTTGCAGTTGGGGGTTATTGAACCCTCAGATAGCCCCTGGGCATCGCCGGTAGTCCTGGTTCCCAAGAAAGATGGTACCACCCGGTTCTGTGTGGACTACCGGAGGTTGAACGACAAAACTGTGTCGGACGCCTACCCGATGCCTCGGATAGACGAACTGCTTGATAAAATGGCCAGGGGTCAGTATCTCACTACCATAGATTTGTGTAAGGGATACTGGCAAATTCCACTAGCCGAGGACGCCATCCCTAAGTCGGCGTTTGTCACCCCGTTTGGCTTGTACCAATCTCGAGTCATGCCATTCGGGATGAAGAACGCCCCCGCGACCTTCCAGCGGATGGTGGATCGGCTACTGGACGGGTTCCAGGACTATGCGTGTGCATATCTGGACGATATTGCCATCTACAGTCAGACCTGGGCAGAACACCTACAACACATAGGGGCAGTAATAGACCGGATTCGAGAGGCAGGGCTTACCTTGAAACCCAGCAAATGCCACATAGGGATGGCAGAGGTCCAGTACTTAGGACACCGGGTTGGTAGCGGGCAGCAGAAGCCTGAGCCAGCAAAGATTGAAGCTGTAGCCCAGTGGCCTACCCCTAGGACCAAAACCCAAGTCCTGGCTTTCCTAGGTACCGCAGGGTATTACAGAAAATTTGTACCCAACTACAGTGCCCTGGCCAAACCCCTGACTGATTTGACGAAGAAAAACCTGCCCCGGCAGGTCGTCTGGGCCCCAGAGTGTGAACAGGCATTCAACCAGCTGAAGACTGCTCTGACCAATGCCCCTGTACTGGCTGCTCCTGATCCAACTAAACGTTTTCTTGTTCACACAGACGCCTCAATGTTTGGATTGGGAGCAGTACTGAGCCAGGTCGGAGCCGATGGCGGAGAACACCCCGTAGCCTACTTGAGTCAGAAGCTGCTACCCCGAGAAGTGAGCTACGCCGCCATAGAGAAGGAATGCCTGGCCGTGGTGTGGGCCCTGAAAAAGTTACAGCCGTATCTCTATGGGCAACCCTTTTCTTTGCTCACAGATCACAACCCGTTGGTGTGGCTAAACCGTGTGGCGGGAGACAATGCCAGGCTGCTGCGCTGGAGTTTGGCGCTGCAGCCCTTTGACTTTACAATACACTACCGCCCAGGGAAACAAAACGGTAATGCCGACGGGTTGTCCAGACAAACAGACCTTGAGAAGTGATCTGTGAGCACTCCCCCGGACATCCCCAAGCCGATCCGTTGGGATCAGGCTGTGTATGCCGGCTTGGTTCTGGGGGAGCATTGTGGCAAACCTAGCCACTTGGACAATAACCAGAGACTGTGCCTTTAAGGGTTGCCACTAGGTCGGGCGAGATATGCGCTGTACACATATGTAGATGTTAAGGTATTTTCCGTGTTGCCTGTAATACTGTTTCCGCCGAATGCAATTGGCGGTTTTGTATGGGGATTTTCTTTCGTTTCACGAACGGCACTTTAGAAAGCCGTTCGTGAACCGAACGCGATACCCCCTAATAGCCCACACACTTAGAGGCGTGTGGCGCTAGTTAACCGATTGCAACATTGTTGCAATCGGTTATTAGAGGCTCTCCTGGGTGGCCGTCGTTCGACTACCGACCATGCGGCGGTCGGCCATCTTGGATCCCTTGTTCGTCAGCGGGTTCGTGTCGTCGAACGCATACTACTACCAATAGTTATTCGACGGCACGAACACCGCTGAGCCTCCCAGACGTTCGGGAGTTTCAGGACCAAGTTCACCCAAAGCAATCGGTTCCTTTTGTGGGTTTTGTAAGAAATGTGTTTTCGGTGCGGCGTTCGGTTAATTTGGCTGGGATCTGAGCAGCAATCTCACGAATGATGCGCCCAGACCCCAGCTATCTACCGAACGTCCATTCGTGTAAATCCACCGTGTATTTTAAAAGTTATGTATTTTTATATGAATTGCCGGTTCTGCTGCACGAGGGGATAATCCCCTTAACGGTGCATTCTGGGAGGATGATCCCTCTCATGCAGCAGTGCCTGATGGGAGAAATATGTTATACTGTAAGTCCCCCATGTAGTCCCCTCTGGGAATGCCCCTGGGAAGGGACTCAGGAGACCCCTTGCATGGGGACTTGTATAAATTGTCGTGCTGAATAAAGGATTGTCTGTTGACTCCCAAAACTGTGTCTCGTCCGGTTATTGGGAGGTTGGGGATATTGCCTTGGTGTTTTCAGCGCTTGACTGTGGATTCGTTCTGTACCAGCGGAATTCGTGGATTTTATATTGGCGTTCCGCTACAATGTTGTATAGGATGTATAGGGTGTATAGGATGTATAGGGTGTATAGAATGTATAGGGTGTATAGGATTTATAGGGTGTATAGGGTGTATAGGGTGTATAGGGATGTATAGGATGTATAGGGATGTATAGGATGTATAGGATATATAGGGTGTATAGGATGTATAGGGTGTATAGGGTGTATAGGATGTATAGAG
Organism: Pelobates cultripes; assembly: GCA_933207985.1. Lineage (NCBI taxonomy): Eukaryota > Metazoa > Chordata > Amphibia > Anura > Pelobatidae > Pelobates > Pelobates cultripes. The sequence continues at coordinate 369,869,985 of OW240913.1, read as the reverse complement.
TGTATAGGGTGTATAGGGTGTATAGGATGTATAGGGTGTATAGGATGTATAGGGTGTATATGTTGTATAGGATGTATAGGGTGTATAGGGTGTATAGGGTGTATAGGGTGTATAGGATGTATAGGGTGTATAGGGTGTATAGGATGTATAGGATGTATAGGGTGTATAGGGTGTATAGGATGTATAGGATGTATAGGGTATATGGGGTGTACAGGGTGTATAGGATGTATAGGGTGTATAGGATGTACAGGGTGTACAGGGTGTATAGGGTGTATAGGGTGTATAGGGTGTATAGAGATGTATAGGATGTGTATAGGGTGTACTAGGGTGTATAGGATGTATAGGGTGTACCAAGGTGTATAGAATTATACTGGGGTGTATATATTTGTACTTTCTGGGAGGATGTATAGGGTGTATAGGATGTATAGAATTGTATAGGATGTATAGGGTGTATAGGGTGTATATGAGATTGTATATACTGTATAGGGTGTATAGGGTGTATAGGTGTATAGGATGTATAGAGGTGTCTATGTTGTATAGGATGTATAAGGGTGTATAGGGTGTATAGGGTGTATAGGGTGTATAGGGTGTATAGGATGTATAGGGTGTATAGGATGTACAGGGTGCATAGGGTATATAGGGTGTACAGGGTGTATAGGATGTATAGGGTGTATAGGGTGTATAGGGTGTATAGGATGTATAGGGTGTATAGGGTGTATAGGGTGTATAGGGTGTATAGGATGTATAGGGTGTATAGGGTGTGTATGGTGTATAGGATGTATAGGGTGTACAGGGTGTATATGGTGTATAGGATGTATAGGATGTATAGGGTGTATAGGGTGTATAGGGTGTATAGGGTGTATAGGGTGTATAGGATGTATATGGTGTATAGGATGTATAGGGTGTATAGGATGTATAGGGTGTATAGGGTGTGTATGGTGTATAGGATGTATAGGGTGTACAGGGTGTATATGGTGTATAGGATGAATAGGATGTATAGGGTGTATAGGGTGTATAGGGTGTATAGGGTGTATAGGGTGTATAGGATGTATAGGGTGTATAGGGTGTATAGGGTGTATAGGGTGTATAGGATGTATAGGGTGTATAGGATGTATAGGGTGTATATGGTGTATAGGATGTATAGGATGTATAGGGTGTATATGGTGTATAGGATGTATAGGGTGTATAGGGTGTATAGGGTGTATATGGTGTATAGGGTGTATAGGATGTATAGGGTGTATAGGATGTATATGGTGTATAGGGTGTATATGGTGTATAGGGTGTATAGGATGTATAGGGTGTATAGGGTGTATAGGGTGTATATGGTGTATAGGATGTATAGGGTGTATAGGGTGTATATGGTGTATAGGATGTATAGGGTGTATATGGTGTATAGGGTGTATAGGATGTATAGGGTGTATAGGGTGTATAGGGTGTATAGGGTGTATAGGGTGTATAGGGTGTATAGGGTGTATAGGATGTATAGGGTGTATAGGATGTATAGGGTGTATATGGTGTATAGGGTGTTTATGGTGTATATGGTGTATAGGATGTATAGGGTGTATAGGGTTTATATGACGAATAGGGTGTATAGGATATGTATGGTGTATAGGATGTATAGGGTTTATAAGATGAATAAGATGTACAGGGTGTATAGGGTGTATAGGGTGTATAGGGTGTATAGGGTGTATATGATGTATAGGGTGTATAGGGTGTATAGGGTGTATAGGGTGTATATGGTGTATAGGATGTATAGGATGTATAGGGTGTATAGGGTGTATAGGGTGTATATGATGTATAGGGTGTATAGGGTGTATAGGGTGTATAGGGTGTATATGTATAGGGTGTATAGGGTGTATAGGATGTATAGGGTGTATAGGGGTGTATAGGGTGTATAGGGTGTATAGGGTGTATAGGGTGTATAGGGTGTATAGGGTGTATAGGGTGTGTATGGTGTGTATGGTGTATAGGGTGTATAGGATGTACAGGGTGTATAGGGTGTATAGGATGTACAGGGTGTATAGGGTGTATAGGATGTATATGGTGTATAGGATGTATAGGGTGTATAGGGTGTGTATGGTGTGTATGGTGTATAGGGTGTATAGGATGTACAGGGTGTATAGGGTGTATAGGATGTACAGGGTGTATAGGGTGTATAGGATGTATATGGTGTATAGGATGTATAGGGTGTATAGGGTGTGTATGGTGTGTATGGTGTGTATGGTGTGTATGGTGTGTATGGTGTATAGGGTATATAGGATGTACAGGGTGTATAGGATGTACAGGGTGTATATCCTATATACAGCTGAGGTGGTCTGGGTGACTATAGTGGTCCTTTAACTACAATATCGTAATCAAAACAAAACCTGGATTTTGTGCTATATGTGGTTCAACCATAATTCACCATTTTCATATAAAGTGCAGCCGCAATTATTAAATATCAATGTGTTCAGGAGAAACAGGGCTTTCATTTCACATCAAATATTTATATATCAAACAATTTAATTTGACTAAAATCTAAAAAAGTGTAAGAAATGATTTCCAAGGTCTGCATGACATTCTAACTGTGAATGGTAAACAAAAAGAAAATCTCCGGGCAATCAATGCGTTCAAGCTGCGGGCCAGTTTAACGGAACGCAGAAAAGAGCAGCAATGTTTTGACCTGTTGTCAGACTTGACAAAGACCCTTTTGGCAGGTCGAAACGTTGCCGCTCTTTTCTGATTCTGGAGATGTTCTTTTTGTCTGTCTGATCATTGTGGGATTGCTGGTCGTGCTCCAGTGCACCGGGCTTCTGATGGGATTGAGTCCTATCTTCATTATTCTAACTGGGAATGTCATAATAATGTTAAATGTTACTGCAATAAAACATTTGTGTTCAGTAATGTTGCATTAGTTCAACGGTAACCACCATGTACAGGTTTTATAGTGTTTTGGAAATTTACAGGTTCAAATATAAGACTTATCCATTTACATATTAAAATTTGCCAGATTGGTTTGCTGGGCCTATGCTGCCTTTGAGACTGTATGGTAGCCCAGAAATAAAAATCACCCCCTTTGACAGATCTCCCTGTCCCTGGATTTTACAGCTCTTTGTTCCCTTCACCGGTTTGTTCGGTGAAATACATCCACCACATATGTCAACATTGCCCAGTTCAAATACCGAATAATCTACCGAACGGCAGACAACCCATATTTGTAGTGTGCCGCTTGTTGACCACATTAACCTCTGCTAACACCTCTGTAACCACAAGCATCTCAACATTCTAAACGGTCAGCTGGGTGGTGGTCGTTCGTATGTACGAGCACATGGCGGCAGCTATCTTGGAACACGAACACAGACAGCAGTGTTTGGTTGTCGAGTGTATGGAACTAAAATTGGACTCTCGATGGCACGAACACCACTGAGACTTCCATACTCAAATATGTTTGGTAATATTCTTACGAACAAATTGGAGTTCGGTGAAAACATCTCCCCAACCACAGGTACTCTGTGAACATATGCACTAACTGTTATTCGTATATAAATATTGTGTATTTGATATTCCCGAAAGAGACCGACTGCACCGCCTGATTTCATGGAACTATTTTGGGCAGGCTCCTCGTGTGCAGTCGGTCTAAACTATACCCCTGTGGCGTTTCGGCTGCGTTCGTGGGATTTGAGCGCTTTTGGGATATGTTGGGCGCTCAGACCAAGGCTATCCGAGAATATAGAATGTGAAGGGATATCTCACTGTTAAATATATATTTTGAGGTATTTTTATTATGCTTGTCCTGGACCTGAGAGGTAATGTAATGTAATGTAATGTGTGTGCTTATGTTGCTGTCCCCTCTCAGGTCGAGTGGGGAATGCCCCTGGAATGTGTCACCAGAAACCCTTTGCATGGGGACTTGCATAAAAGGCCAACTGTGGCTCCCATTAAACCAGTTCCCATTTTACCCTCAATACAGAGCCTCGTCTTGTGTTTGTAGGGAACGGCGATAACAGCTATTTCCCTACGTTTTCAGATTATCGCTTCCAGAATTATTGCAACTCTACTCACACTGGGGGGAAAAGAACATCTCTGGCAGTGAATCCCCTCTTCCCATCACCATTCATCACTTAGCGTGCATGTTTTACTTACTGGACACAAGGTGGAGCTGTAGCAGGCATACATAGTTATAGCATAAAGATTAGTTTATTGCTGTATTCCGCTATAATTTCCTGACATGCTAGTTTGAACTTGCAGTTTACTATTTCTGTTTTTCTGACTCTAAATTCTGTTGTTTATTTTTACCTGGAATGTTGTTTAATCACCTGCATTAGAAAAACAAACACCCCGCCCCTATAGATGGGGGCTTATGGTGTGTCCTGAGGGTGTCTCACAGGGGTAACCCTACAAAAGTAAAAGAACAAAAGTAGGTGTGTACAGGGGACAGGAGGTCCCAGGAGCACTTTAGAAGAACCTTCAGAGTATAGGGTAAATATAAATTTAAAAACACATTTTATTGTAATTTATAAGATACAACAGGAAAAATTTTAAAATTAATAGGACAAAATGCTTAATCACTCCACATGTAGATCCCTGAGGAGAGCTAACAGGATCAACAGACCTAATGGCGGTGTGTAATTAGTGGGTTAGCAGGACTGACTAAGAGACAAACATAAGAGGGTGAGTAGCAATCAGAATAAAGCTATCTGTAATGGGTATATACTGGTAAGTGTATGTAATAGTTCCCAGAGTAGGATACTTTGTTATAATAGATAGAAACTTCCTGAGGAATTGCTACAACATCACCAAATGCCCGTTAGAAAATACATAATAAAATAAAAGGTAACATTATGACTGCAAACAGTACACTAAGTCCTGCGGATACTAGTTAGCCTAATGTTAAGCAGTAAGATATCCGCCTTCTGAATCCCTGGCTGTAAGTTGAAAGCAGTCTGCACTGGATCCCACAAAGCACCGTTCAGCCAAATAATAAGCAGTGGAATCACTGCCTTCCAAATCACTGGGCTATGAGTGGGACCGTGCTATTCCAGTGAATCTGTAAGCGAAGTCCTTAGAATTTTGTAACCTTAGTAAGAATGTCCTAGCATAACCCCTTGATAAATACACCTCCAGTACCCCCATTTACCAAAGGAATTTTAGAAGGTCTATGCTCATAATAACCACCGTGCTAAACAAAAATATGTCTCTTCACTTTTTATTTTAAATGACGGCACTTTTTGTTTAGCACGGTCAGTCCTGCGAACCCACTAATTACATACCCCCATAAGGTCTGTTGATCCTGTTAGCTCTCCTCAGGGATCTACATGTGGAGTGATTAGGCATTTTGTCCTATTACGTTTTAATTTTTCCTGTTGTTTCTTATAAACTACAATAAAATGTGTTTTTAAATTGATATTTACCCTATACTCTGAAGGTTCTTCTAAAGTGCTCCTGGGACCTCCTGTCCCTGGTACACACCTATTTGTGTTCTTTAATCGTCTGCATTTATTTAAACTCTGATAATGTGATTTCACCACGGATAGTAAAAAACATGTTTCTTCATATTTACAGTTGTAATGAAAATTATTCCACTCCCATTGAAAATCTCTTTTATTTTCAAAATTTACAGACTTTCTGTTGTTTGCAATGAACAAATAAATCAAAAGTAATCAAAATACACAACAAATACTTCAAGTGATTTCCATAAATTCACCTGAAAATTAAAGTTATAATGACTTATCCAGTCTCAAAATGATTCAACCCCTTTATGGCAAGCATCTTAGGTACATAGTAGCGCTCTCTTTCCTAGTTATGAATTGCGGCAAAATGAGATGCTTAGCCAAACACCAGCTTCTAACATCGATCCTGAGAAATCATTGCCCATTGCTCATGAGCAATAGCCTCCAGTTCAGTAATATTCTTGGGTTTACATGCTGCAACTGCCTTCTTCAAATCCCAGAAGAAGATTTTCTATGGGGATCAGGTCAGGTGACTGTTATAGCCACTGTAGAATTTTCCAGGACATCTTCTGCAACCAAGTCTTGGTGGAATATGAAGTATGCTTGGGATCATTGTCATGTTGGAAGGTCCATTGACTCCCCAAGTTTCAGCCTCCTCACAGACGCCATGATGTTTTCTCCTAGGATTGCCAGATACTTCAATGAATCCATCTTGCCTTACACACGCTCCAGAGGATGCAAAGCAACCCCAGAGCATCACCAAGCCACCACCATGCGTAACTGTAGGAAGTGTGTTCTTTTCAGTGTATGCTTCGTTCTTCTTCCAGTAATACCACTGATCAATTGGGCCAAAAAGTTCCAGTTTTGTTTCATCGCTCCACAGAAAAAATCCCAAAAGTTCTGCGGCTTATTTCTATGATTTTGAGCATATTGGAGGCAACATTTCTTGTGCTTTTGGGACAGTAGGGGTGCACATCTCTGAATTCTGAAATAGAAACTTTCTGGGTTTAGTATGCGCCTTACTGTGCTTGCTGAAACCTCAGTGTCTTTTGCCACCGAGTCTTGCTGCAGGTCTTTTGCAGTCAATTAAGGGTTTTTCACAACCTGCCTTCTCAGAAATCTGATTGCAACCATTGATCGCTTCCATTTTCTGCCCCGTCCAGGTAGTGTAACCATTGTTCCTTTAACTTTGAACTTGCGATCTATACTTCCATTGGTGTCTGTAGGAACATTCAGTGCCTTCACTATCTTTCTGTATCATGCCCCTTGATTGTGAAGGGCAATGATCTCTTTTCTTAACTTTGTGGACCATTCTTTTGACCATATTTCTAACATGCTGTCAAACATGACACTCAACAAATCTCTAGCCAGTTCATATATTTCAAGTGTTCTAGCTCAAGCACACCTGGAGCAACTAATGAAACCTTTGTTTAGTTGTATCATAGTAGCATCAGGTGTGCTTAAGACAACACCTGTTTTGCATATATGTTCTTTTCTGAGGGATTCTAATCAGGGGGTTAAAAAATGTTGAGACTGGAGAAGTCATTAAAAGTTACATTTTGAGTTGAGTTTGGGGAAACCACTTAAAGCATGCATTGTGTTGAGCTATTTCAATTGCTTTTGTTTGATTTATGCATTGCAAACAGCTGAATGTCTGTACATTTTGACAATAAACCTGATTTTCAATGGGTTTGGAATAATTTTGATATATTTAGAACATACTTAGACCATGATTGCCTGCAGTTTACATGTTAGTAAACATGGTGCCTGGAATGTTAATTAAAGACAGACACAGTTTAAGCAGTGTGTCTTATTAAGGACACCATGCAGAGGGGGGCGAAGATTAATACGATTCCGAAGCTTTGTAAGATAGTTAAAGGGCACGGGTATTGTATTCAAGGATTGCATTCAGCAATGAAATAAAGAATAATTGTGTTGACTGCTAATAAACAATTTGAAGATGTCTCTGGCTTGTAACAACAAACATTGTGCATTCATAATTCACGTTTTATGGTAAATCCTAACATGGAACGTGTTCCTGCCAGCTGGAGATTCATTTGTTTTATGGCCTTAAATTAGCGAACCTTGCATAGCTCATCACAGAATACATGTCAGCCATCCCAGGTTTATCTACAAAATACAGAACCCGTGGCAGGGAGCAGTCAGCACCATGTTAAACAGACAATTATCCGCGTCTTCCCACCACACAGTGATATATCAATCAGCTGCACCGGCACAGGTACAGACACAATACAGCCTGCAGACAGCCTAGAGAGCTGGGAATGAAATACTAACATGAATGCTGAACACTCGGCAGATCGCTATTGACAATACCTGGGCATGGCCTTCATTAGAGTTGGCACCGGATGGCAGTGCTCCCATACCATCTGCTGTTACCCTAACAGGCACAAGCACAACCCGGGGCACCTTTCTATGGATATCAAACATGAGACTTGGAGATTTATTTTGGATGAACTGCAATTTGTCTGAATTTGGGCCGATCAGGTCTTCGGCCAATTTGCCAAATTCCGAGCAGAAATGTACCTGAATTATAGACTAACCGAACCATGCAATGCCAATCATGTCAACGAAAATGAAAGGATTAATGGGAAAAAAAGATGAAAGATGAAGCTAAGCAAAGTATGCAATGAGGCACTCTTAAAGATATAGTATTAGCCTCTGGTTCCCAGTATCTGAGACCCAAAAAAATAAAATTCATAATATTTCAGAAATCATTGTATATAAGTTAGTTTGTATAAAAATTTTAAATATTTATGCAGATTTATTCTGAAACAAACTGGGGGGGACATCCCCAGCACGGCTGAACATTACTAATTCGTTTTCGATGACAACATTTGATCTTGAATGGAATAACATTGTCCGTAAGAAGAAATTTCTAAAAATAAAATAAAAAATCTATTGAAAAACTACTGTGTTTTCCCTAAAGGAACTTCTCATTGCTGGAGGGAGCTCTTTAATTACTTGTTAACATGTCTAAATACTGTAAACATTTCTCTAAAAGATATAACAACATCAAGAAAATCTTCGAGAAATAACGAGGTGATAAGAATGGGCACTCGCTTGTCTCTCCCAATCTAGGAATACAGGTACCAGCCTCCAGGTGCCATCTGCCTGCCATCACCGTCCAGGGCGCTGGATAAGGAGCAGATATTACATTCTTCACTTGGTAACAGATGGTCATTTTTACTTCCTTTTTTTCCAATTTAATATCAGTAAGAGATTTTTTTTTTTTTTTTTGTAATTTAGATTTAATCTTACTCCTTTAAAAAAAGAAATAAATAAAAAATAAGCACGGATTAAAGGTTGATTAAAATCTAAACATATCCACTGCTGGAAATTTTAATGGCGCTACATGGCTGTATTTTATGGTTTATGTAGCAAAGAGTGATTTAGTCCTGTACTTGTGCAATATTTTGATTTAACCGTTTTAGCATCACTTTTCTTATAAAATGGAGTTTGCCACCATGTTACGGTTGTTAGGGAGTGCAGTCATTTAATACCGATACAAATAAACAATGAGACTGAGAATTCTAACTTAGAATGAACAAGTGAGAGCTCTAGTCACTGTGTTACTTGTTGCAGGAAATGCAAACAGATTCATTTATTTAGAGACAATTCAGTGTCTGTTAAATATTACCCCCCAGGCCTGCCCGTGTGCACAACGCGGATTAAATGTTCCCTGCTTGCTAAATTCCCGCTGTCATGTTTCAATTTATTGGGACATGTCCCTGTTAATTCGAAGGAACGAGGCAAATCCCAAAAGAAAATATCTTCGATCAATGTGCATATTACATTTGAATTATTTATTATGTGGTACAGAGGCTGGGAGCAAGCAAGTGACGCACAGGACAAAATGTTTAACTGCTCACATGGCTAAAAACCATAACCACAATAAGCCCTTCATAAAACCCCTGTAAGCACTTAATCATAGGGAAGAACTTTGCCACAACTTTATTTAGAATGTTATATTAATATAAAATGTTTAATCAACTGCCAACTGGAGGATCCCAGAATTATCCAAGAGTTCAGTACTTGCCACCAACTGTACCGCGAACACGAACCATTCTACCAAAGGTCTAGCGTCCGAGCTACCTCTCATCCAGGCGCTGACCAGGGCAATATCCGCAGCCGTTACCATAGACTGAAAACAAGAAAACAAAGACAAATGTGGGGGAGAACAAAGAATAAAGGGAGGGAGGGGGAGAAGAACCTTGTTGCTCTGCTGCCCAAAATCCAAAATCTCTTCCAATACAAAGCTGCCTTTTTGCACTGTCCCAGACAGACATGTAAGGCAATCATGGCCAATGTCACCTAAATAGTGCAGTTCTATCGTTGCGGAAGCCCCTGTGGGCACGAAACACGTTAATCAGTTTGCTATTTGTCACACACTACCTCAGCTCCCAGTTTCTGCATATTATAATGTATAGACCATTCCATGAATTCAGACTGTTTTCTGTGGGTGTTCCCGTTTAATATCCTGCTCTTTGCTGTCATTTCAGGAGGAGTTCAGGGCCAAAACCTCTCAGTGATCTGGTACATATCCAGGTGGCTCCTAGTTTTCTTTTTGTGGTCACTCTCCGTACAACCTACCTAGTCATTATTTTCTATTTACCTCTTGTAGTCCTTTGCAGTAAAAACAGAGCGAGAAAGGGGAGTGAGACAGGAGCCCAATATTAAGACTGTCCAGCCAAATTCAGGACAGTTGGAAGGTGTAACCATGTATTTGAGTATTTGGGGGCCCCAGTGCCCCTCTGTTCATTCAGCTCAGTGTTTTACTGTGTTCACTACTGTGTTAGACTCCAGTCAGTTAACCCACCTACCAACCAGGGTGTGAAAAGATAGTCCCCAGCTGGTGCCTGGCTCTGTATCTTTAATTACCGCTTTCTGATGAGAGGTTTTATTGTGTAAGCTGTGTTTATTAAGAAACAATATATGCAGTAATAATTATATCTCAATTAAATGATAGCATTATATTACGTTAGGATTCAGTGTTTTTATTTCTTATTACTTTTTTCCGTACATAATTAACTTGGCTTTTCCAAACTTCTTTATTTTTTAAATTAAAAAGTAATTGCTTTTTGTTTTAATTAAAACTGTAGCACTGTGGGCTAATTTGTGCTCACCATATATAACTTTGATAAATATCATTAACTATTTATAGGGGTGTATAAGAAACTATATGTGCTATCCCATCACAGGACCGTCACCACGTGTTTATTGAACTATATGACTAATCTAAACGTCCCAGATCTATCCCAACTACAATTCCTATTAGCATTCCTATTATAGCATTATGGGAAATATAGTTTAGAACCGCCTTGGGAGCCAATAGTACCGTGTACTGATCTTTTTAATTCAGATTACCTGGCCTGGTGTAAGATTATATACAATGTATTTCAGAATGACAAGGCTGGTGAGGGCCCCTAATAGAATCTGAGGCAAGGGCCCTTCTGCCCTGCTCACTTCATTCAGATCTAGGTCTGTGCTGTGGAGAAACGCATACTTCCCAAATGTCCCTCTTTTGGACGAGCAGTCCCTATTTTGGACTCAAATACCCTGCACTCACTCTTTTCTGTTTTCAGATTATCCATATTGTGACTGCTAGGGACCAGGGATAAGGCAGGGGCCCCAGTCCAATGAATTTCCTTTGCCCCATTCACAATACGTAGATATGTGCATACATCTCGGCTCCTTACTATGAGCTCCGAATGTTTGTTGGGTCTTAATGAATAAGAGAGCTTACACTACGGGAACTTGCAAACGGTAAGAATCATATGGGACTAAAACATCTTCCTATTCTTAATTAAAACCCCTCTGTATAATCGCTGAACACGGAGCAGCTTCACGTGGTGCACAAAGTATGCTTGTTTTTTGTAATTTTTCTTTTTCGCAGATATTTACAGATTCCATATTAAATTACAATGAAAAGTTCAGCGTGGAGCCGGTATAGAGAGAGAAGTGCTTCAGGCGTTAATTATGTGCTAATTGTAACACAAACCTGAGTTGGTAACGTGTATCGTGACATATTTAATAACACTGTCATTATTTAACTCTTGCAGACCTCCGGACTGATGAATGGAGGATAGCTGTGCAATGATCGACCTTTAACAGACAGCACAACGGTAGCTCTCTTTGTAAGGAAAGCCCCACTCAGATCACATCATTAACATTCCTTCGTGGGGGGTTCATTGCCAGTGATTCCAACTTCGTCACAGCCCTGCACCCACTTTGGCCACTCCTGTACCAGCCCCACACTTGCTCCAGGTGCTGCTAGTAGCAAACAAATAGATCAATTAAAAAATTCCATAGCGCCCTCTGGTGGTGATATAAATATGTAGATCAGGGACTTGTCTGCTGTTGACAAATGTTTTTAAAGTATATTATTTTTGTATCTGAAATAGGTAAGTTTATCAGCCAGGTGAAAGAATGCTCGTTCATCCGCGATTGGAGTCATAACTTTGTAAATCCTTTATCCGCGATTGGAGTCATAACTTTGTAAATCCTTTATCCGCGATTGGAGTCATAACTTTGTAAATCCTTTATCCACGATTGGATTCATAACTTTGTAAATCCTTTATCCGCGATTGGAGTTATAACTTTGTAAATCCTTTATCCTCGATAGGAGTCATAACTTTGTAAATCCTTTATCCGCGATTGGAGTCATAACTTTGTAAATCCTTTATCTGCGATTGGAGTCATAACTTTGTAAATCCTTTATCCGCGATTGGAGTCATAACTTTGTAAATCCTTTATCCGCGATTGGAGTTATAACTTTGTAAATCCTTTATCCTCGATAGGAGTCATAACTTTGTAAATCCTTTATCCGCGATTGGAGTCATAACTTTGTAAATCCTTTATCCGCGATTGGAGTCATAACTTTGTAAATCCTTTATCCGCGATTGGAGTCATAACTTTGTAAATCCTTTATCCGCGATTGGATTCATAACTTTGTAATCCATACGTTAGTTCATAACTTTGTAAATCCTTTATCGTTGATTCACTTTATGATCCTTTTGGATTGGAGTCATAACTTTGTAAATCCTTATTATCATACTTTGTAGAGTGCATGATTGGAGTCATAACTTTGTAAATCCTTTATCCACGATTGGAGTCATAACTTTGTAAATCCTTTATATCCACGATTGGAGTCATAACTTTGTAAATCCTTTATCCGCGATTGGAGTCATAACTTTGTAAATCCTTTATCCGCGATTGGAGTCATAACTTTGTAAATCCTTTATCCGCGATTGGATTCATAACTTTGTAAATCCTTTATCCGCGATTGGAGTCATAACTTTGTAAATCCTTTATCCACGATTGGATTCATAACTTTGTAAATCCTTTATCCACGATTGGATTCATAACTTTGTAAATCCTTTATCCGCGATTGGAGTTATAACTTTGTAAATCCTTTATCCTCGATAGGAGTCATAACTTTGTAAATCCTTTATCCGCGATTGGAGTCATAACTTTGTAAATCCTTTATCTGCGATTGGAGTCATAACTTTGTAAATCCTTTATCCGCGATTGGAGTCATAACTTTGTAAATCCTTTATCCGCGATTGGAGTCATAACTTTGTAAATCCTTTATCCGCGATTGGAGTCATAACTTTGTAAATCCTTTATCCGCGATTGGAGTCATAACTTTGTAAATCCTTTATCCGCGATTGGAGTCATAACTTTGTAAATCCTTTATCCGCGATTGGATTCATAACTTTGTAAATCCTTTATCCACGATTGGATTCATAACTTTGTAAATCCTTTATCCACGATTGGATTCATAACTTTGTAAATCCTTTATCCGCGATTGGAGTCATAACTTTGTAAATCCTTTATCCACGATTGGAGTCATAACTTTGTAAATCCTTTATACGTGATTGGAGTCTATGATAGGCCCTACCTGGTCCGCTGACAATGATGCAGGACTGAATGTGGTGTGTATAGTGCAAGTGAATTAGAATATGTGTAATGGATGTAGTGTTTGTGTGTATTAGATACTGTTTGTGCAGTGAATGCAGAATGTGTGTTTGTGTAGCGGATGTGTAGCGGATGCAGTGTGTATAGCGAACGCAGAGTGTGTTTGAGTAGTGTGTGTACTGTGATGTAGTGTGTGTTTGTGTAGTGGATGTAGTGTTTGTATGTACTAGATGAAATGTGTTTAGTGGATACAGGGTCTGTAGTGGATGTAGTGTGTATAGTGAACGCAGAGTGTGTTTGAGTAGTGGATGTAGTGTGTGTACAGTGATGTAGTGTGTGTTTGTGTAGTGGATGTAGTGTTTGTATGTACTAGATGAAATGTGTTTAGTGGATGCAGTGTCTGTAGTGGATGTAGTGTGTGTATTAGACGCAGTGTCTGTGTATAGTGAATGCAGAGTGTTTCAATGTGTGGTGGATGTAGTGTGTGTACTGTGAATACAGGATGTTTGTGTAGTGGATGCTGTGTGTACAGTTAATGCAGAGTGTATGTTAGTGTAGTGAATGCAGAGTGTGTTTCAGTATAGTGAATCCAGAGTGTGTGCATAGTTTAGTGAATGCAGAGTGTGTGTTAGTGTGTAATGAATGCAGAGTGTGTGTTAGTGTGTAGTGAATGCAGAGTGTGTCAGTGTAATGAATGTAGTGTGTGTGTTAGTGCAGTGAATGCAGAGTGTGTGTAAATTTGTAGTGAATGCAGAGTGTGTGTAAATTTGTAGTGAATGCAGAGTGTGTGTTAATGTGTAGTGAATGCAGAGTGTGTGTTAGTGTAGTGAATGCAGAATGTGTTAATGTGTAGTGAATGCAGAGAGTGTGTTAGTGTGTAGCGGATGCAGAGTGTGTGTGTTAGTGTAGTGAATGCAGAGGGTGTGTTAATGTGTAGCGGATGCAGAGTGTGTGTTAGTGTAGTGAATGCAGAGTGTTAATGTGTAGTGAATGCAGAGAGTGTGTTAGTGTGTAGCGGATGCAGAGTGTGTGTTAGTGTAGCAGATGCAGAGTGTGTGTTAGTGTAGTGAATGAAAGTGTGTTAATGTGTAGCGAATGCAGAGTGTTTGTCAGTATAGTGGATGCAGTGAGTGTGTTAGTGTGTAGTGCATGCAGAGTGTATGTTGTATTAGTGTATGCAGTGTGTGTGTGTTGTATTAGTGTATGCAGTGTGTGTGTTAGTGTATGCAGAGTGTGTGTTGTGTTAGTGTATGCAGTGTGTGTGCTGTGTTAGTGTATGCAGAGTGTGTGTTAGTGTAGCGGATGCAGTGTGTGTGCTGTGTTAGTGTATGCAGTGTGTGTGTTAGTGTAGTGAATGCAGAGTGTGTTAATGTGTAGCGAATGCATATACTGAAATACACTGAAGGCCAGAGAATCCAGGCCTGATGCAGGGGTGGAGAGACTGCTCCCAGACCGCCGGCTAGTACAGGGCCTCAGGCCGCGGTCTTACCTGATTCCTGCCTCCCCAAAACTCTCCACCAAGCCCAGTGTAACATAAGGCAGTGGGGCATAAGCTAGTTATACCAAACATGTCCCAAATAATAAAACGTAAAACACTGAAATATAAATAAATCCCACAAGTGGTCGTCCGTAATAAAATAAATACAGTAATTTGAATGTTTGTCAGTTGATTGTTACTGTCGGTTAGAATTAAGGGCCTGTGTTATTCCTGTTTTGGCCGTTAGAAGCTGTGGAGAGATAGCCGATACTCTTTATGTGTGCTTGTTAAAAAAAACCTTTTTATATCCTCATCAGACGGTGAGAATGATACACTTACAATATAAAAAAACAAAAACTAGGATACATAACAGCCTCTATAAACTTAATAGACGATTTTCACAATTGTGCTGCTTTTGTCAAGACTTTCAATCATTGTCCTGTTATCATTTTAGCTGTAATTGTATCTGCTGAATCACAGGGATACTCTCCAGATATATTTTTAGGCCCCTCTGTATTGGTACTGGTCGCAGGATGTCTAAAGCCGGCAGTCACTAGAATAAAACGTCTGTTGACAAACGGTAACGTGGTCGTCCGGAGATTCCACGCTGAACTTGTGATGATGATCTGCAGAGATGATAGTTGACTGGTATTGATTTCCCAGGCCTGGAGATAGAGAGGAGAATGCATTGGTTCCACTCCCGGCTTGTTATACCAGAACTCACTTTATCAATCAGTCCAAATGAAATTTGCTGCTAAAAATTCAATTATCTCCAGAGCACATGTGCTGGTGGGAGCCTTGCATTAGAACAACAGTATTATTACATAAATCACCCGTTATATCGTTTTTATGCGGCTGTCCTTCGTGAAGAATACTCTGTAGCTCCATATTCACACATATTCTGCTATTTTATTTTTATACATGCTTCTGATCATTTTATAGTTTATTGTGAAAAGCTATTGATTTACTTCTGCTATTTCTCTTTCGAGTGACCCTTGAAATAGTGTGAATATTACTTTCTCACCATGACAAACCTTAAAGGTCGTTAGAACGTTGAATATATTACATTTCTGTATGTGTGAGAAGAGTTAATCTGTTTACATTCAGGAATTGTCTCTATGATGGGGTTTCAAGGTTAAAAGACGATTCTCCCTGTACGTCTGATTATTATTCCACTGCAACAAAGGGAACCGTGTGAATACGGACAGTGCTGGAAAGATCTCAGGCAGGCGCCCACATTCCTCATCTTTATAGGAGAACCTGATAGTAGTGCACCAGCTAGGACGAAGCAGAGTGTGGGCCCTTTACACTATGAGAATTATTCACTAACTTATGAATTGTTGGAAAGTTAAAGTAAACTGAGAGTGAACGTCAGATCCCCCTGTGTGATCATTAGGAAACGATAATCTTGTTCTAGGACGTGAAAACCCTGTCTCCTCTCATATGAATACTGCTGTCAAATCTCATTTTCTTTTAATGGGAACAGCTGATCCAATCCCTCATCACCTTACACCTCTGTGAATAGACTAGATCAGGCTTCCTCAAACTCTGGCCCTCCAGATGTTGCTGAACTAAAACTCCCATGATTCTATGAATGAAATAGATAGGCTGAGAATCATGGGAGTTGTAGTTCAGCAACATCTGAAGGGCCAGAGTTTGAGGAAGCCTGGACTAGATGGCCAGCGGGGGGGGGCGGGACTCGGGTCTTAATCTCCTACCCAGAAAGTACGGACCCTATACGGAGTGAAAGAGACTCATTCAGTCCAAACACGGTCACCGGACTCCTGCGTGGGCATAGATTTGCACAGCACCATCTGTTGGTGGAAGATTCTGTGTCACGGTTATGAGAAGTGATTGTAAATGCATATATTTACATATTATAGTAAGACATACAGAATGCTGTGACTTTTATTCTCTATGTTCCCTCTGCTTCCCTTCATTGTGACAGTCACATTTTATTGTTTGTGTTGTTGGTCTCTGAGGGTGAATGAGGACTGGAATGCTAATCTATCCTTCTAATCTAATGAATAGAACTCACATTAACACTGAAAAACTCCACTACACATGTATAAATAGCAGACACTCTGCGTTAGCAAGAAAATGACACAGATCTTTACCACGTGGCAGCCGCCATCTTTGTAATATCTTAACGGTAACTCTCTGTAAAGGTAGTGAATAATTAATAAATTGTTATGAAGCAATCCTCGTTGCAATCTGTTTGGATAGAACAATGCAAAGATAACACAACAAACAGATCTCCGTCGATTTGTCACGAAAGCGAAGGGAATGGATGGAATACATTTAGTTTATATCTCGGAGCTAAGAATATATTCGTAATCATTTGGCCAGAATCCCCAAAATGGATTTATCAAAGGTGCTCAATGTGGGTGAGCAGGAGATTTGTGCAGCTGGTGGAGCACATTATCCCCCTTAATCACCCATTCATTCAGAGCAGAGTTCCATCTGGAACAGGGAACAGATGTTGGCTAATTGCCTCTCGCACTAGGCAGCAATGGTTCCAGCAGTGAGGAGATAAACCACAATGTCAGGTCTCATCTGTACCTGAGGTGAGGTTGAAAAGGTATGACTGGAACAAAGATTGAGTAGACAACCCTGAGGACTTTCCAAATTATTAGCCCAGTCATTTATATTAATTATATGGCGCTGTATTACACATATGGTGACTACTTAAGGCCCAGACAGGGGCCTGGTGAAAAACCAGCTCTGGCTTTGAGGAGGCCCTCCTTGAGCTGGCGAGGGGAATGAGCAATGTGGTCTGCACCAATATCAGGTGGAGACTGTAGCGGACCACCTGTTAACCCGACCGGTTACCTTTACTAATTCCCTTCCTTCAGCTGAACAGGAACCATTTAGTATATAAAGAGACCCATTTCCCCCCCCCAGATTAACTGGATGACACACAGTTCTGGAGGTACAACAACCACTTTATTGGCCACACACGGCTTTTAAGCATAACCCCATGCAAGGGGTGTAACACATGACATGTTCCTTCCCAGGATCCTCCCTCTACCCGGGAACCTACCACGGGAAAGGGCTTTGTCCCTTTGTCCCCAAAAGCTCTCCACCCAACCACAGGGTTTCCTACATCTGGGTACAGGGGTCTTCATCACATGAGCCTCTGTACCTGGGAGACCAAGCATGGGAGTCTCCCAGGCACAGAGTCTCCCAGGCACCTGCGGGAAAAGAGCTGGTGTCTTTGTCCCAGTGGGCAGCGCAAAGCCCGCCAAACTCGCCAGTGCCCCAGAAGTGCCCACTCCAATCTCAGGGACCCTCGCAGTGGTACCTCCGTCGACCAGGCTCCACTCGCGAGGTCTCTGTGTGAAACCCTGCAAGGGAAGCGTCTCTTGCAATCAATTACTTGCCTTGCGGTTTCACACGTATGTTGTAAGTGCGAACGTTCCGATTAATTGGTGTGGATGTTCTAATGGGGCACTGGGGAGGTCCTCGTTCGGGTAACAAATCAGTTGGGAAACAATCCATGAACGCTCCCCCTGGCTGGTGTTCGTCTGCACGAATGGCTGCCAGCGGAGTGCTCATTAATTGTTTTGTTTGCGGTTTGACACCATGTTGCGAGGTGTGAATGTTCTAAACAAACATTCTAAATGGGGTATCAGGGTTGTCCCTGTTTGGGAGGCGAATTAATTATTTTCATGGAAGCACTCCCAAACGGGGAGCGGGCAGAAGACAAGATGGAGAAACACACACATAATAACGGACAGGCAATTCACGGACAGGCAGTGGTCCCGCCGCACAGACCACTTTAAAGGCACACTTTAAAGTCCTATACGGATTCAATGACTCAGAATGCCACAGCCACCGCTCTAAATTAATAACTGAGTGCTGGACAACAAGGGGTCAATTAAAGTGGTCTGTAGCTGGTATTGGGAAGGCTCTCCACTGGACCACCATGGAAAGATAAGCAGTAGGGGGACAAACACACCAACATACACACACAATACTCAGCCAAAAACACAGGCACACTGAAACCTCTCCTCCCCCCCCATATAGCTCTCCTTCACAAACACAATAATCAGCCACTACACACACTCTTACACACATGCAGCCACCCCACACACACACACAACACTCACAGAACAGAGCTCATGGCTCTAGGAGGGGGCTCCAATCAGGCACCATGTCAGGGCTGTGGGCAACCTCTGTGATTATATAATATGATTCTGGCACACCAATGGTTATTACATTTGCATTCCCTAGATGATAATTCCAGTTTATTGGTTGTCATCTTATTTTTGGTAAGGCGCATTATCTACGTGCTGCCGAGCAATGCTCTGAGGTCAGTGGGAGTAGAACAAACTGGAGAACTCAATGACTTCTGCTGGTCCTGGAGTAATTTCAACGAGGCACTTAGAGGTGAAGAGCTGTGAATCAGTGTGCATTATATGTAAACCAGAAAACTCATTAAAACCACTTCAATTTAATTCTGACCTCTGCTCCCACATTCAGAGCTCCATAAAAGTGTGATTAATTTTGCATGAACTTAATTCAATTAACACATTAACCCAGTGCCAAGATATTGCTTTTTTTGATCCGGCACATTTTCTCAGGATACGGCCGTCACGTCCTGGGCTGTCACTGTCAGACACTGTGATGATGGTCCATTTGTACGTTAAAGTATGCTTTGTATTTGTTTTATATATTTGGTTGTATGTGGACTGCATCATTTTGTACTTTTGGTGTAACAAGATAAAAAGTTAGAATTGATTGGCATATTCGCACTGTTACACATCTTAAACAGCACAGGTAGACACATCTTCTAAAGACCAGAAGAATAAACCGAGAGAGAGGGCCACACCATCCAAATTGTGACAAGTGAATAGTTTGTCTACACTTTCTGGGCAGTGGCATGGATGGTTTGTCTGCCAGTGACAAGTGTTAACTTGTGACATGCTCATCCTATGGAACAAAAACCGCATATTCAGATAAATTGAGGTTAGTTTGGGAGTATCTGAAATATATACAATGAAAAACTTTGTGTAAGTTATTGGTCCCCATTGAGAAGGGGGTACCCACTCAAATTGTTTTTTAAATTCTCTGCACAGACACTGAAATATCTTGATTTGCGAAAAATTGTGCACTGGGAACAAGCATAAATTAAACATCAAAGGAGACTTCAATACACCTACTCCTGCAACCTCTACACATTGTGGATTATAGGGGCGTGCTGCTCAGGTAGTGTGGGTCATAGGAGGTGTGGGGAGCTGCAGTGAGTGTGCTGCTCAGGTAGTGTGGGTCATAGGAGGTGTGAGGAGCTGCAGTGAGTGTGCTGCTCAGGTAGTGTAGGTCATAGGAGTTGTGAGGAGCTGTAGTGAGTGTGCTGCTCAGGTAGTGTGTGTTATAGGAGGTGTGGGGAGCTGCAGTGAGTGTGCTGCTCAGGTAGTGTGGGTTATTGGAGGTGTGGGGAGCTGCAGAGAGCGTCCTGTTTAGGTAGTGTGGGTTATTGGAGATGTGGGGAGCTGCAGTGAGTGTGCTGCTCGGGTAGTGTGTGTTATAGGAGGTGTGGGGAGCTGCCATGAGCATCCTGTTTAAATAGTGCAGGTTATAACATGGCCCTATAAGAGAAATACACCTGAATCAATTAAATTCATCCCAACAGACTGTATGGGTACAAATACACACAACAAAATTAAATTTCACATTCAATTTCCGGCATTGAAATGTCAGTGTTGCAGCTGGGAAGAATAGAGGAATGTTGCAGCCTTGATGGAAAACATATACAAATAAACTATACTGTGTACCTAGTTTTGGGCCACACTTTATTATATAGACACAGTTTACATGTGGAATTTCAAACACATATTATCTATTAATAAAAGAATATTTTTTTTAATTTCCTCATTCTTTCCCCAACCTGGGTCTGTTAGGAGCGCTAGCCTGAGCTGTATTGTACAGACAGCAATACTGAGAATAGAGTTTGGGACACGTTTGTCGCTGGTAGGATTCCGCGTGTACAGGGCGCGCTGATTGCACTAAGACATGTAGAAGCTGGAATTATTCCAATACATTCAGCGAATACAAACTAACACGACGCCTCTATCACATGTTCCTTCCAGAGTCTTATTAGAGATGAAATTGGATAGCAGATAGAGAAAAACAGGCTGATTCTGCAATTTACCTGCTAACATGCTCCACAGACTCCCTGAGGAAGTGAGAATCAGCCGGCTATACTGACACTGTCAATAAAATAATATTTTCTACAAATGAGGAACCTGCAGCTTTCGCAGAATAAATGTCTCAGAATAGAAAAGAAATCACAGCGTACAGATTTTCTATCTCTTTCAACAATGGGTGATCTGTATGAAAAAAACATCGTCAAAACACGTATAAATGTGATAAAACAGTTAATGGCAGACTACGTATACCATAATACTCAACCAGCCCTTTAATGGCCCACACCCAGAGTGCTAATAGGGAAAATGTTACTTGCAAGAAGTTTGACCACACTGTGACTATCGGTGACCACCAAAATAGACAGAGGGAGCTAGATCGTAGCAAGGGAGCTAGATCGGGGTGAGGGAGCTAGATTGGGGTGAGGGAGCTAGATTGGGGCGAGGGAGCTAGATCGGGTGATGGAGCTAGATCGAGGTGAGGGAGCTAGATCGGACGAGGGAGCTAGATCGGGGCGTGGAATCTAGATCGGGGCGAGGAAACTAGATCAGAGCGAGGGAGTTAGAGCGTGGCGAGGGAGCTAGATTGGGGTGAGGGAGCTAGATTGGGGTGATCTGGCTGGATTGGGGCAAGGGAGCTAGATTGGGGCGAGGGAGCTAGATCGAGGCAAGGGAGCTAGATCGGGCGAGGGAGCTAGATCAGGGTGAGGAATCTAGATCGGGGCGAGGAAACTAGATCGGGGCGAGGGAGCTAGAGTGTGGCGAGGGAGCTAGATCGGGGCGAGGGAGCTAGATTGGGGTGAGGGAGCTAGATTGGTGCGATCTAGCTAGATTGGGGTGAGGGAGCTAGATTGGTGCGATCTAGCTAGATTGGGGTGAGGGAGCTAGATTGGTGCGATCGAGCTGGATTGGGGCAAGGGAGCTAGATTGGGGCAAGGGACCTTGATCAGGCGAGGGAGCTAGATTGGGGCGAGGGACCTAGTTCGGGCGATGGAGCTAGATTGGGGCAAGGGAGCTAGATTGGGGCAAGGGAGATAGATCGGGGCGAGGAATCTAGATCGGGGCGAGAAAACTAGATCGGGGCGAGGGAGCTAGAGCGTGGTGAGAGAGCTAGATTGGGGTGAGGGAGCTAGATTGGGGCGATTGAGCTGTATTGGGGCAAGGGAGCTAGATCGGGCAAGGGACCTTGATCGGGCGAGGGAGCTAGATTGGGGCGAGGGACCTAGATCGGGCGATGGAGCTAGATTGGGGCAAGGGAGATAGATTGGGCGAGGGAGCTAGATTGGGGTGAGGGAGCTAGATCAGGCGAGGGAGCTAGATTGGAGCGAGGTAGCTAGATCGGGGCAAGGAAACTAGATCGGGGCGAGGGAGCTAGATTGGGGCAAGGGAGATAGATCGAGGTGAGGGAGCTAGATTGGGGCGAGGGAGCTAGATCAGGCGAGGGAGCTAGATCAGGGCGAGGAATCTAGATCGGGGCGAGGAAGCTAGATCGGGGCGAGGGAGCTAGATCGGGGCGAGGGAGATAGATTGGGGCAAGGGAGCTAGATTGGGGCGAGGGAGCTAGATCAGACGAGGGAGCGAGATCGGGGTGAGGAATCTAGATCGGGGCGAGGGAGCTAGATTGGGGCGAGGGAGATAGATCGGATGAGGCAGCTAGATTGGGGCAAGGGACCGAGATCGGGCGATGGAGCTAGATTGGGGCGAGGGAGCTAGATTGGGGCGAGGGAGCTAGATTGGGGCGAGGGAGCTAGATCAGGCGAGGAATAGGATACAAATCACATATTTAAATTAATTAATGGGATTGGAAATCAGTTTTATAAGGTGGAAATCTACTGATTTATAGAGACACACATTGAAAACACTTGAATTAATCTATCTGTAAGCAGGATTCTCTCTCTGAAATCAGTACCATATAACGTACGCTGCGCTTAAAGGTAATTAAAATGTTAGATCTGACAATTTCATGAATACCAACTGTAAAAGCTCTCCAACTCATTGCTCCTCACAGTTTACCTATTTTAGCCTCAATGTTGCAATTTCAACGATCACATTGAAAACGATCACTGAACACCTTGTGCTGCGTATTTTAGAGGAAATACATGTTCAGAACCCGTTCGACAGACATTATTATTCTGGACTGGGCAGCATAATTTAAAAGCTGTTCTTGCATTTTATGTTTCCAGAAATACAGCCCATAAATAATTGATTGGGTTTTAATGAGTAGGTTTTAAACAGAAATGAGGACCATAAATCAAATGTAAGCAAACAATGTACATTAAGTAATGCTAGGCATGTATACACTGTGTCCATGTCTTCAGTGGAATATTTATTGTCCCAGTTAGAATGGAGCAGAGATTGCGTTCAATTGGTAGTCTGCGCCGGGGAAAAATTTATAAAATCAATCACTAATAATTGGGAAATCTAAGCAAGGGGGTTTTTATACAGTAATTATGCTAAACAATCTATGCGTAATGATAAATTAATCAAAACATTATTGTGAAATTGTTCAGCGAATATTACCAGCAGTAATTCAGCAAAGCCTTAATTATACAATAACCCCATCTTCTAATGGACTGATATTTTGAGCTTCATAAAGCTTGACAAAGAGCGTGCACTCCCCTCCCCCCCACCCCAAAGATACACAGGCTTGCAGCGCCTCCACATACTTTGCCAAATGCCACCTTGACTAAGTGACTGGAGTCATGATATGCACAAATTTGGGCCAAACACCATAGTCGCCAACCTAGTGCCATGTGGCATTTGAGACATAGACGCACAGGGTCAATGCCACAATGTAACAAACACACTGACATGCACAGCTACTCCAACACACACACACACACTGCTAAACATACACAATGCTACGTATACACGTTGTGTTCTGTGTTGTTATAATATATATTTCATTATGAAAATGATCTTGGCTTTATCATCACTTTGGATTTACTCCAGTTCTCAGTTTAGTGAATAGTCCTCTGTGTATCGATTTTCCACTCTTTACACTTTTCTGGTGGAGAGAGAAGATGGTGGTGGGAAATCGATCCGTTTAGCGAGTAATCCTTCACTTGTGCTCGAGAAATGGAAGAAATGTACCAAGATATTATTGGCTTTCCTGAATTATGCAAACTCTGGAAATATCCCAATTTAGGCAGAAGAATAATATGTAAATTAATATGCAAGCCAAACAGAGAATGTGTTCTCCAAGTGTGTAGAAACATTTATGATTACATTTCTAAATGACATAAAACATGTGTTATACAAAGTATTATATGGCCCCCATCGCTGTCTTGATCCCCAGCTGTCCAATGGTTCCAGATGAGCACTCACTCCGCCTCAGGAAAGCACTCCTTAGCGCACAACACCTTATGGCAAAGGCCCAATGCTTGATTCCTGTCCTCAATATTGTAATGCCCCACCTCCAGAGGTCCAGAAGATGTCTCCTTGATGTATAGGGAGCTCCAAGCCCTCAACAAACCCAATTGATGAATACAAACTTCCTCCATTCTCCCTCCGCCTGAATTAGAAGTGAAAGGTTTGTTCTAATCCCCCCTTTCTAGTAAGTATGTAAAGGAAGGGGGGACAACGGTCTTCTATTACCTTCAGATAATAAATTTTTTTAAAAAAATTGACTGTAAAAAAATTATTTCAAACACGCAAAAAGCCCTTGATATCTTTATCTGCCGGCCGTGAAAATGGAACTATAAAATAAAATACTATGACAACCTTTATAATGTGAGACTAAAGCCACAATGAGAACAATAACTCCCAATGTTAGCATGAAGGCACAATGAATGTGAAAAGTTACAATTCTATTTGTGAAAAAAAACAAAACATTCAGGGATGCAATTAAAAGAAAAGGATAATGCTCATGTCAGGAATGGAATCGCTATTTATACAATTTACTCTTCACATTCTCGGTTATTGGTTGCGGATACGACATGTTCACAAAAAATATCTTCTCTGCAGAACAACAGAAAGTGATGTTTAGAGAACAAATCAACAAATGTAACGGCCATTACCATGAATATTTCAGAGGATTTTATTTTTACTGACTGGGTTGTATTACCTTCAAAACAAGTAAAAAGACGCATGTGTAGTGTAATCAAACAGAACAGCCCTTTTCCTTGTTTACCCTATAAGTATTCCAGCGCAGACTGAACCCTGCTTTCTTGGCCAGTTCTCATACTCAGCTGCTGTGTCTTCAGTTTATCCAAAAGAAGGAAAATAAATCCTATAATTAATAAATACTAAGGTGAAACAATTCGCATTTTTTTTACTCCGAGAAAGAATTTACTTTACGCTTTTAATTATAATGTCCATGGATATTCCGTCGTACCTTCCTGAACCTACTGGACACTCCAAGCATCACGTCTTACTGTTCTCTTTACGGAGAGATCCCTTGTTTAGTGATTATCACCACGGGTTGGTGCATGCCATCGATGACTCTACCTCCGATGACCAGGGTCGGAATAACCAGGGCTGGATAGGGGCTAATACGGCCAGAGCTCCAGGCCCCATGCTCATGGAAAAGGCCCATTGATAAAAACACAATTTTCACATGCTCTTGCTCTATAACGATGTTCCATGTCCATACATGCGGGGGAACATGGGAGAAATACAGGGCAACAAAGCTGGTGTGGAATGGCTCATTATAAAATAGTTACAGTAAAGCTGGCTTTGTGCCATGTGTAAATGCAGTTTCTGCTTCTGTCTCTCTAACAGTATAACAAGTCCCCTTCCTGCTGCACTCCATGCACTTTCTCAGTCCGAGATATGGGGCAAGTCCCCTTCCTCCTACATTCTCTACATCTACCTCTTTCTCGATCTCAGGCTGCAGACGAGGAGCTCTATCGGCTAGTAAGGAGGGAAGGAGAGGACAGTGACTACAGAAGAGATGACGGCAGTGGGGTTTGCGAGATGGAAGTGAGGGATTACCATAGGGTTTGTGTATTCATATAAATACAATCCATGAGTTTCCCTCCACCACAACCTCAACCAGACACCAGACAAAGGGGAAGTATGGCTGTTTTCTTTTTTCTGTCTATAAGATTCTGGAATTATGCTCATCATGTTGGTCAGGTCCAGCCCCAATAAACTCTTAATTCCCTGCCCTGCCTATGACAGGCTAGCCCATGGATATCTATTTATGAAAAAAAGCAAGAAGAACTGCCTCCATGTCCATGGGGAGTTGCCTGGATTGTCATGGATTCTGTGTCTCTTTTTCAAGTGACCTTGAATAGTCCAAACAAGGATATCAGATGGAGATATGATGGAGGGTCTGTAACACTTGTTTGACTTTCTTTTCCCACAGTGACTGGCCGAGACTCTGTTGGGACAAGTGGAATCGGAAAGTGAATTCCAAGGAAACTGATTGTCCAATGAACGGACAGCTAGGAGCAATTATGGTGAGGACTCTTCATGGAGTGTATGTTCGATATACAGCAAAGGTAGCCTCCATACTTACAGAACTAATAACAGGCCTGAGTATAGGAAGACGCGTGCACCTGACTACAACCCGAACGCCCAGTGTTAAATGTCTATAGCAATATTTAGATATAAAGTTGTGGAGTTTGGGAGAATGAATTGTAGCAAATGTCCCTCTAAGAGCTCAATTTAATAAACTCCAGATTATTCAAAACTGTGAGAAAACTTCCCAAATGATTTATCTACAGAGCTCTCCATTAACGACTATGAGAATCTTTGTAGACAAGTCATTTGGAAAGTTTCTGTAACAGTGATAAATTATTTAGAAAGCGATAAAATTGAGGCCAATATGTTTACACATATCTGTAACAAGGTGAGTGCTTACTTGGTAAGGTCAAAGGATCTTAACATGTACAGTTTGGAGGAAAGACGAGACAGGGGGGCTATGATAGAAACATTTAAATATATAAAGGGAATCAACACCGTAAAGGAGGAGACAATATTTAAAAGAAGAAAAACTACCACAACAAGAGGACATAGTCTTAAATTAGAGGGACAAAGGTTTAAAAATAATATCAGGAAGTATTAATTGGAATAGCCTTCCAGCTGAAGTGGTAGAGATTAACACGGTAAAGGAGTTTAAGCATGCGTGGGATAGGCATAAGGCTATCCTAACTATAAGATAAGGCTAGGGACTAATGAAAGTATTTAGAAATTGGGCAGACTAGATGGGCCGAATGGTTCTTATCTGCCGTCACATTCTATGTTTCTATGTTTGTTTCTGATTCTATCCAATGAATTTGTGTTCAGTTCTCCTGAACTTTATAAAAAAAAATTACATTTAGTTCTATAAATTGTTATTAGTAAATCACCTAAAATTTCTCAGAACAGCCCCTCTGGCCACCCCCCCCAAACTCCCTCCCACTCACACTCAGAAAAGCCACGCCTCTTGTCCCACCCCCATTCTCACCCAAAACAGCCCTGCCACTTGCCACACCCCCACTCACGCTCAGAACTGCCCCACCTCTGGCCACATCCCAACTCACACCCCTAAAATTAAAGTGCCCCTCTTTGTCCATGTGAAATGTTGGGAGATGTGTAGTCAGGCATTCAATGCATTCGGATATAAGGTTAAATAGTTGAATCATTTTGTTTTCTGTCTTTCACCTCTGATAAGGTACAATTCAGGCCCCATCATAAGAATCACTCGAAAGAAATGCAAATATGCTGTGTTGTTTTTTTTTAAAAACTGTATATAATTATTAACCTACCCAAACATATAAGTGAGAACGAGCTGTAACAGGCGGTGACAGAGCTGTAACAGGCGGTGACAGAGCTGTAACAGGCGGTGACAGAGCTGTAACAGGCGGTGACAGAGCTGTAACAGGCGGTGACAGAGCTGTAACAGGCGGTGACAGAGCTGTAACAGGCGGTGACAGAGCTGTAACAGGCGGTGACAGAGCTGTAACAGGCGGTGACAGAGCTGTAACAGGCGGTGACAGAGCTGTAACAGGCGGTGACAGAGCTGTAACAGGCGGTGACAGAGCTGTAACAGGCGGTGACAGAGCTGTAACAGGCGGTGACAAAGAACAGCTGATATAAATGTATCATGTCAGAGAATATAATAATAATAATAATAATAGCTCTCTGGATGATATAAACTGGGGAGCCCCCGTTTAGGTCTAGACCCCAGTCTGCCTCTCAAATGAATTGCATTTTAAATCATTGAATCACGAGCATATGTCATCCAAACTGTTGATTTAAATTATGGTTTTTAAAAAAAAAAATTAAATTTTTTTTGAATATCTCCGCTCAGGAATGAAAATGGGATTACCAGCAGAAAAATAGTGTTTCCAGTTTGCATTCTGGGGGCCAGAACCGCTCGGAGCAGACGTTGTTCTAATTCTGCCAATAGAGAGATTTGTCTTTCCTTTTATTATTAATCTATTGTTTGATAAACCAAGGCATGGCTTGACCTCTTTATTCCAAAGATTGTCCTCCAAGTCAGATCAAATCGCCGATTTTGTTAATTTCCGAACCTGCCAGTTTACTGGGATAGGTTCCTGTCAATTTCAGTGAGAAAAAAAGTCCTTTCTGATACACAGAATCCTTGATGTTAACAAAGTGCATGAATAAAGAATGTGTGAGCCAACTCTGGACTCCCGCCAGAGCTGCAGCCTGTGCCTATTAAATACATCTTTATTTAATAAGAATGCTAAGTACATGTGAGGCATACGGAGCAAAGCTTTTCTCTATCAATGGGGTCTCCCAAATAAAGCTCTCACATTAACAAGTGACTCTCTTAAGTAAGCCGTGCATAAAACCCAAAGCAGCAGTCGTATCGACTCAACACGTACACAGAAGACGTTGTTTGTTCCTTGATGTATCTGAACTGCGGCCTGCGTGTCTCTTGTCTCTCCTTTATTTCTGTGTTTCATTTCTGAGCTGTAACCTCCTGTGGCGCTAAGTGACATTACTGATCCTCTGTCTGTGTTCCTTTCCCCACATTGCACAATATGGATATTTTATTAGGTTTCCAAGCTCCCTCCTCGTTTCGAGGACCTAGTTCTGAACTTTTAGCTCACAATGAGTTTGGCTTCACTTCCATGACAAACTATTCATTTTTAGAGGATAATTGTATTTGTAGATGCTTAATTGCCAAAGGTTCTGTTTGTGATGTTCCAATCTGGATATGTTTAATTATTTATGTCCAAAACAAAAACAATTCTCTGTCAGATCTTACTCCAAAAAAATATCACTGCCATAGGCAATGCTAGGAGAGCGCGATAGGGGCTGAAGTCCCAGGTGCGGCTCCGTAAAGATTCCTTTAGTTAAACTACTTTTGTTTCTTTTTAATTCACTGCATGCCTCATAGATGCCAACAATACAGCACATTGAGCAGACAGTATATAGTGCCTGGTTGTTAAAAAGTTGGAGCACACTGACCGGAGCTTAAAATACAGTTATTTATGTGTTTTTAAGCTTGTGTGTGTCTGTGTATGTCTCTGTCTCTGCATGAGTGTGTCTGCATGTGTGTCTGTTTCTGTACATGATCGTCTGTCTCAGTTTGTAAGTATGAATGTGTCTGTTGATGGGTTTGTTGTATGTGCATCTGTGTTTACATTACAGTGCCTTTACACATGTGTGTTTCTGTGTCTTTCATTGTAAATTTTTGGTTCTGTATGTGTTTGTCAATGAGAATCTGTATATGTTTCATGTGTATGAGTTTGTAATTACTATATAACATATCGGGACTATAAAATGATCTATTGATGAGCAACAACAGCCTTTGTACAAAGTGCAGCGAATTGTACACGGTACAGCTCATTGTACAGGGTACAGCTCATTGTACATGGTACGGCTCATTATACAAGGTACAGCTCATTGTACAAGGTACAGCTCATTGCACAAGTTATGGTTTATTGTACCTAGTACAGCTCATTGCACAGGTACGGCTTATTGAACAAGTTACAGCTCATTGTACAAGGTACGGCTCATTGTACAGGGTACAGCTCATTGTACAAGGTACGGCTCATTGTACAGGGTACAGCTCATTGTACAAGGTACAGCTAATTGTACAAGGTACAGCTCATTGTACAAGGTACGGCTCATTGTACAGGGTACAGCTCATTGTACAAGGTACAGCTCATTGTACAGGGTACAGCTCATTGTACAGGGTACAGCTCATTGTGCAGGGTACGGCTCATTGTACAGGGTACAGCTCATTGTACAAGGTACGGCTCATTGTACAGGGTACGGCTCATTGTACAGGGTACAGCTAATTGTACAAGGTACAGCTCATTGTACAAGGTACGGCTCATTGTACAGGGTACAGCTCATTGTACAAGGTACAGCTCATTGTACAGGGTACAGCTCATTGTGCAGGGTACGGCTCATTGTACAGGGTACTGCTCATTGTACAAGGTACAGCTCATTGTACAAGGTACGGCTCATTGTACAGGGTACAGCTCATTGTACAAGGTACAGCTCATTGTACAGGGTACGGCTCATTGTACAAGGTACGGCTCATTGTACAGGGTACGGCTCATTGTACAAGGTACAGCTCATTGTACAGAGTATGGGTCTGTTCCATTGTGACTAGTGATCTAGAGTGAAAGAGCTTTAGACCAACACAACCTTATCTTGCCCTTCATTACCAAAACGGTCACCAAATCAGGTGGAATTAAATATTATGTAGTAAACCGATAGGTGAAGTTTTCCAACATTTAGTTTGCAGATCGAGTAAGAAAAAGTAACTAATCTAGTTGTGTATATATAGTTATAAATCTATAGCATCATCTTTCTTTCCATGTTTCTTCTCTATTTTCGGCACCACGATGGATCTCTGAATACAGAATCACACAAACATTTACGGCCCCCTTTGCTAGTCGTTAGCTCGGTTATACGTCCATATGATAATTTGGCGATAAGGCCTAAATTCGGATGTATTGTAATTTGGATTAAGTCAAAAGCACACATCTAGTGGACATCCACCTTCCTGCTCTCACACTAAACCATTTAAAGTTATTACTCATGTGAGGTGATGAGACATTGCCCCCTACAGGCTGCCTACATCATGTTACACCAGTATCCAACCAACAGAGCTTTTGCCCAAAGTAAAACACGGTTTTGTTTTCTATTGATATTCGTCACGAGCCGCACAGGATGCACACACATTGTGAGTGCCAGGGACGAGATAGGGCTAATAAATGAAATAAGATACATTGTGACTGTCCCACAATGGAAGAAGTTGATTAGGTGAAGTTCAGAACGATTGCATTACCAATAAAATGGTATGGAGAGTCCAAAACGGAAGCTATCTAGCACTGGCTTCATGCTTCGGTTCCTTCATTACCTGCGGCTGTCTCCAGGTTTTTATGCAGAAGTGGACAATTTCTCTGTTAATTCTCACTGTAGCCTTTCACCTCCCTCTGTAAAATACCCTGATTGTTGGAAAAACCATGTCTGGCAGGAGGCGATTAGCACAAGATATCAAAACGTTGAGCAGCTAATGCCACCTGACACGGGGAACTTTTCCTAAGCGGAGTTTATGCTGACGAATTTATCGCTGGTTATTAACTCTGTCAATGCACAGAAATGCAACTGCACAGGCTATTAGCTCTGTCACTGCCCCGTACACCTGCAGAGAAATATTTCATCAACATGTGCAATGAGCTGGCTCCTCAGAACCATCGCCATTCCGACCCATCTTTGTGACTAGTCAAGGGCTACTTAACCCTCCAAATGCCAGAGAAACGCAGAGGAACACATTGTGATATATATGTAGTGTAGATGTATGTGTGCAGGTGTGGGTCTTCTTAGATTAGAGGGCACCAGGCATTAGACTTGTGCTCCGCTGGAAAATTCGGCTCAGCTGAACAGTTTTATTCAAAAATAGAATTTTTGAAGAGGACACACACATTTTTGGCAGAATTTCGGAATCAAGATTCCAATTTGTAAAATGATTTAGAAGATCAAAAAAGGGCTAATCAGTATATATCTGTATAATGTGTGACAAACTTCATTCCCAGTGTGTGTTTGTCCAGGATCTTTGGCAACTGCACATCCCTCTAGGGTTATGAAGCCAGGCCAAGACAAAGTCCAGTTTTAAAGGCCTCTGGCCTGTTTATTTTCTGTTGGTAAGAAGTAACAGGATACAACAGGATACAACAAGCAGCAAACCTTCTTTCTCCTCAAAACACTTCCCTCACCCCACCCTGCTTTAACTGCAGTTATAAAGCTGCTCACAGCCCCTACAGGTGAGGCTAGTGACCCCATTAGGCAGTGAGCCAGAACTCCTTAGAAAACCTGGGCTGCACTCATGCACAGCCATGCTGACAGTGGTTGTTGAATCGGCCCACCAGGCTCTTCCGAATACTCCACCCCAGGGACCCAAATAACAACAGAGAAAAAAAACTTAACTTTCCCTGGGGCTACATGTGCTTAACCACATGTCAGGATAGTGGCTGCGCAAAAGTCTGGGTGGCAGATATACACCCCTGACCACCATCCCCAACATTCTGTCACAACTGTATACTGTATATTTTGCCCATTTTGCACTATAGTGATAGATGCATTTTCACGCCTGTCATGTTACATGATATTGTTTTATTATAATGTACGGTTTCTTTAATGTTCTTCTTAAGTTTGTCCCTTGGGCCTCTCCATAGTTTGCATGCTGCTTCAGCTACTCTGCTCCCCCTTTCCTGTTTTAGTGTTTTCTATGCTGTACATTCATATGTGACTTGTATCTCTCCTAACCTGTATGGAAGAATCGTTCTTTTAGCTGTTGCAACTGCACATTCTACAGATCATACGACGAATAAGCATTGCCAGATCTTCTTTCATGTGAGCTGTGACTGAGTAAACTATCTGGGAAGGTGATTTGGTATGGATAATCTCATCAGGGCAATGAGCGCCATGTGCTCCTGAAAAACACATTCATAGCCTCTGCAGCCGGTCCAGAATAGTAAAAGAACATATCCGGCAGCTTGTACAGAGATTGCTGTGTCACAGGACAGATCATAGTGAAGTGTAACTGTGTGTAACTGTGTGTATTGTAGGAGAAATCTGCATACAACTCCAGCACAGCTTGTTACAGCCCCACACAGTATACAGACACACTTCACTGCTACAGCCAAGCCTGTGGACCTCAGGCCATCATGAGTGGAAAAGGCTCAGTATGTGATGAAACACCACAGCATGCACCACATGGAGAAAGCCAGGATGAGTGAAGTGTAACTGTGTGTATTGTATGAGAAGTCTGCATACACCCAGGGCCGTCTTTAATAACGAATGGACCCTGGGCAAGTGTTTGCTTGGGCCCCCTGTGCCCTGCCGCTCTCGCCCCTCACTCCCTGGTATGCAATCACGGCATCCATCCCAACGCAGTGGCGGTACTAAAGTAGAATGAATTTTATTGGGACCCCCAATTGCAAGGTTGGACTAAAGGTAGAACCCCATCTGTCGTGCAACTCCAGCAATGCTTTGACAGCTGGGACTCTACCAATTTCCCATGCTTGCAGGGTTGTATTTAGCACTGAGCCATGTTAGTATGTTTGAATGTAAGCATGTGTTTGTATGGAGTATGTTTGTGTGAATGTGTTTGTATGTGGTACTGGAGTTTGAATGCAAGTGTGCATTTATGTGTAGTGTTTGTTTTGAATGTAGGAGTGTGCTTGTATGTAGTGTTGACGTTTCAATGCAGGAGTGTGTTTTATATGTAGTGTTGAAGTTTGCATGGAGGGGTGTATTTGTATTTAAAGTTGCGGCTCAGATGCACAGGTACACACTCTGACGCACAAGCAGATACACAGATACATACACTGACTACATACAGATAAACAGGCACATACACTGACAGACATACTGACACAGGTACATATATTGACACACACACAGACACATACACTGGTAGGCGTACTGACAGACATACTGACACAGGCACATATACAGACATACTGACACACAGACACATATACCGACATACTGACACACACACACACAGACACAAACACTGATCAACATACTGACACACATACACTGACAGAAATACTGACACCCACATACACTGAGAAATACTGACACACACACACAGGCACATACACTGGCACACACAGACTGATATACTGACACACACACACAGACATACTGGCACACAGACAGATATACTGACACATGCATACACATGCACTAACAGACATACTGACGCACTGACAGACATACTGACACATACACATACTGACACACACATATGTACTGACACACAGACAGACATACTGACACACACACACACAGACAGACAGACATACTGACACACACACACAGACATACTGATACACTAACACACACACACTAACACACATACACTAACACACATATACACTAACACACATATACACTAACACACATATACACTAACACACATACATACACTAACACACATACATACACTAACACACAAACACATACATACACTAACACACAAACACTAATACACACACAAACACACATTTTTTTTTTAAATGTAATCCCCCCAGCCTCCTTACCTTTTGGAGTGCTGGGGGGATTCCCTGGGGTCCAGTGGGGCTCCTGGGCGGGTGGCCGGTCGGGCAGGAAGGCGGGCGCGCGAGGGAGCACTCACTGCTTCCTCTTCAGCTCCCTCGCGCGCCGCGTAGGGATGCCGGCGCCGGAAGATGACGTCATCTTCCGGCTCCGGCATCAGTGCGGTGCGCGAGGGAGCTGAAGAGGAAGCACTGAGTGCTCCCTCGCGCGCCCGCCTTCCTGCCCGACCGGCCGGCCGCCCGCCGGGGTCAGCGGGGCCCACGGGGCAGGTGCCTCGGGCCCCCCAAGAGAAACTGGGCCCGGGGCAGCTGCCCCGTTTGCCCCGCGTTAAAGACGGCCCTGCATACACCCCCAGCACAGCTTGTTACAGCCCCACACAGTATACAGACACTCTTCACTGCTACAGCCAAGCCTGTGGACCTCAGGTCATCATGAGTGGAAAAGGCTCAGTATGTGAAACACCACAGCATGCACCACATGGAGAAAGCCAGGATGAGTGAAGTGTAACTGTGTGTATTGTATGAGAAGTCTGCATTCAACCCCAGCACAGCTTGTTACAGCCCCACACAGTATACAGACACACTTCACTGCTACAGCCAGGCCTGTGGACCTCAGGCCATCATGAGTGGAAAGGGCTCAGTATG
This sequence comes from Pelobates cultripes, assembly GCA_933207985.1. NCBI lineage: Eukaryota > Metazoa > Chordata > Amphibia > Anura > Pelobatidae > Pelobates > Pelobates cultripes. The sequence continues at coordinate 369,834,863 of OW240913.1, read as the reverse complement.
TGAAACACCACAGCATGCACCACATGGAGAAAGCCAGGATGAGGACCCAGAGCCCAGTGCATTAGCTAAACGCTCTGTGAAACCCACATGGAAGGTTAAAGAGAACTATGAATCCATGAAAACTGAACTAGCAACCAGTTTGAAGCAGATTTGGGATAAAATCCTCACCTACATTGATGTGATTTCATGTCCCAGCCATGAGGTACTGCAACTAGAGGGCGCCATAAAACATCTCTCTGCTTCATATGAACTGTACCAGACTACAAGCAATAAATATATAACTATTCTGCAAAACATTAACACTGAGGAATCATTAGAGCAACTTAACAACGTCCAGCTTCTTAACGTGGAAAGAGAAAGCTTTATCCTGCTAGCTAAAGCAAAGGCAGAAGCAAAATTAACGCAGCCACAGGACACTGTATCTCACAGATCCGTATCCACCAGACATTCTAAAAGTTCCTCTAGACCCCGAAGTTCAAGGCACTCAACGCCTAGTGAACAGCTTATAAATGCCTGCGCCGAAGCCGAGGCTAGCAAAGTACAGGCTGCATATGCTAAAAAGAGAGCAGACATGGAGGCTGAGGCTGCAGCAATGCAAGCTGAAGCGGCAGCAATGGAAGCTCAGACAGCACGTCAAAAGGCAGCAACTGAAGCTTTAAAGGAACAGAGCAACTATGAGGCAGCTGCAGCAAAACTAAAGATTTTGGAACAAGCTATCGGTGCAGAGCAAAATGCTAGTGAAAGGTCAGCATCAAGGCAGATATGGAAGATCCATTCGAACGCACTAAGAACTTTGTTCTAAACCACAGCAGCGAGCACTCAATTGCCTCCATTCTTCACGACAACGCAAGGACTTCACCACACCACCAGGCAAAAGCTGTTCCAGCAACTTCCTACATGCAAAACCACCCCAGTGCATCGCCCGACTGTCATGCTGATTCTGCATATGTCACAGAATGGCACACCAGTCAGCAAGCAAGTCACCAACCTCCTGCTAATAGTACAGTTCCAGACTTTAACCCAACAACTCAGCTGAACGCCCTTGCTGCACCATATCTTCCCATGTCCTTTTACAACAATACCATAAACAACGCAAACCGCAACATTCAACCAGCAACCGCCTACATAAAGTCAGAGGCAGAGTTCGTAAAGTATATACTTCAACGAGAGCTCACCAAGTCAGGCCTAGTAAGCTTCGATGACCATCCTGAAAATTACAGAACCTGGAAAGCTGCCTTCAAAACTATTATAGGTGATCTTGCTATTACTGCTGCTGAGGAGCTGGATCTGCTGATCAGGTGACTTGGCCCACAATCTACAGAACGTGTCAAGAGCCTCAGGTCAGTCTACATCGACAATCCAACTGCAGGTCTCACTGCTGCATGGGAACGTCTAGAACAGAGTTATGGTAGTCCTGAAGCCATAGAGAATGCATTGCTCAAACGATTGGAAAATTTCCCAACGATATCCGGTAAGGACAATAAAGAGTTCCAGAGACTCAGTGACCTTCTTCTCGAAGTCCAACTTGCCAAAACCAACCCTAAACTACCGGGCCTCAGTTACCTGGACACTGCTTGAGGAGTTAACCCTATCATTTACAAGCTTCCGTATGGCCTACGAGAAAAGTGGATCCAAATTGGGTCAAAATATAAACAGGAAAACAAGGTTTCATTTCCCCCTTTCTCCTACTTCTGCGAATTTGTCAGGAACATTGCTGACACCAAGAACGATCCTAGCTTTGCATTTGGTGAGTTCAGTACTCCCTCACTGAAAGGTGACAACCTACATATCAGCTACAGGAACCGTAGAGGTCCCGTGTCTGTTAAGAAGACAGACATTATTCCTGCTCCCGCCTCAAACAAGAGCGGCAAGATCGAAAACCCAAACCGATCATGTCCTATCCACAAGAAGCCACATCCCCTCAAAAAATGTATCGGCTTTAGGAAGAAGCCCCTACAAGAACGAAAGGAACTCCTAAAGACCTTTGGGGTATGTTATAGGTGCTGTGCTTCCACTAATCACTTTGCCAAGGAATGTAAAACCCCTATCAAGTGCATAGAGTGTGGTTCCGAGGACCATGTACAAGCTCTCCAACCACTCGAAGCCAACCCTTCACAATCTGCAAACCTTTCTCCCAGGCCAAGTCACGACGGGAAGAGTACAGATCAGGTGCCTAATTCCATCATGATATTTTCCTCATGCACTGAAGTCTGTGGGGAAGACCACTGTGACAAGTCTTGTGCTAAAATATGCCTAGTAAACGTTCACCACAAGGATCAGCCAGAAAATACTTTAAAGGTGTATTCTATCTTAGATGATCAAAGCAATCGATCACTTGCCTGATCCGAACTGTTTGATCTATTTTGCATAAGAGGAGAGGTTCACCCTTACACCCTAAGCACTTGTAGTGGCACTACAGAGGCCTTTGGAAGAAGGGCCCATGGACGTATTGTGTCCTCCCTAGGAGATAACTTACAATTACCCTTACCTACACTTGTAGAGTGCAACCAGATACCAGCCAACAAAGAAGAAATACCTACAAGAGAAGTTGCCTTCTACCACCCTCACCTAAAGTCAATAGCAAGTGAAATCCCACCACTTGTCAAAGATGCTAAAATCCTTCTTCTGCTGGGAAGAGATATTCTAAGGGTCCACAAGGTGCACAGGCAGGTCAGCGGACCTCAGATGCTCCATTTGCCAGGTACCTGGACTTAGGCTAGGTCATCATAGGTAATGTCTGTATAGGCAAAATGAAAGGGCCAACTAACATTTCTTCATTCAAGACAAATGTATTGCCGAATGGTCGTAATACTCACTTTGAGCCATGCCCACATCACTACTGGGTAAAGGAGAAGGTAACTAGCCGCAAGTTGCAACATGGCAACACAAACCTTTTCCACACATACGATGACAGGTTTGGTTTTACAGTTTTCAATACAAGCAGTGAAGACAACATGTTAGCTCCTTCAGTAGAAGGCAAAGAATTCCTTAAAGTAATGGACAACGAGTTCTTTCAGGAAGATTCCAATAATTGGGTGGCACCCCTACCCTTTCGCCTCCCAAAGCTACCGAACAATGTACATCAAGCCATTAAAAGGTTCTCTCTGCCAAAGCAAAGGCATTATATTCCCGCTGACCTTAATCCTGCTGATTATGGGACAAGAGCTATATCCCCAGCAGCTCTCCATGGCTGCTTGTGGCTGTCGCCTCCAAGATTTCTTCATGAAAACTCATACTCAATTTCCACCGACGTTACCTACGAACTGGTACATCCTGATGATCATAAAGAAATCAGGTCTATCAACATCACACTGCATACCTCTACGAGTCCAGAACCAAAACTCAAGTCACATCGTTTTGAATGTTTCTCAACCTGGTCATCAGCTGTTAGGGCTGTTGCTTATTTGATTCACGTTGCCCATTGTTTTAAAAGGAGCTCAACATCAGAGTGTCATGGTTGGCATATCTGTACCAACCATCCTACCGCAACGGAAATTGAGCGTGCCGAAAAGGTTATCATTCGCTGTGTACAACAAGAAGTGTACATGGAAGAATTCCACAGATTCAAAGGTGGAATAACTTTATCAAAGGATAGTTCACTATTTAATCTAAACCCTGTGGTCAATGACAATCAGTTGCTGCGAGTTGGAGGTCGAATAGAGAAATTTGACCTGTGCAGCAAGGAACAAAACCCTATCATCATACCAGGTCAGCACCACATCGCTACTCTTCTAATCCGGCATCATGAACTAATAAAACACCAAGGTAGACAATTTACAGAAGGCGCTATCAGGTCAGCCGGCTTGTGGATTGTTGTAATGAAAAGATGTGTTTCTTCCCTGCCTTTCAAATGCGTCAAGTGTCGCAAGTTAAGAGGTAGACACCAACTACAACAAATGGCAAGCCTGCCAGCTGATCGTTTAAGCACAGATCCACCCTTCACCTACGTTACTCAAAAGGTTGGGACTACCTTGATATCTCCTGCTGAGATCGACCCGAAGGATATCTACAGGCATCAATGGAAACAGGTGCAACACCTATCCAACGTGTTTTGGCACCGCTGGAGAAAGGAGTACCTGCATATCCTTCAAAGCCATTACAAATGGCAAACATCCAAGCCCAACCTCAAAGTGGGCGACCTTGTTCTTCTGCAAGATAGAGAAGTCTGTCGCAATGAGTGGCCTATGGGTCTCGTAACAAGCGTAATGCCCAGCGATGATTTAAAAGTTCAGAAGGTTGAGATTAAGATACCCAAAGGAGGTTCCACACAGACTTTCTCATGACCAATCAAAGAATTGGTACCAGGTGGTACGGTGCTATGAGTGACTTATGCAAGAGTACCAGGTGGTACGGTGCTATGGCGGGGAGAATGCCGCTATAACTGTTAACTTGCCACTGTAGACTACAGGACTTTAGCCATCTGTTATTGGACTTCATGTTTTATTGTTCATTTACTGCATACCTTCTTTGTTTTGCAGGTATCTCGTATTTATGGTCTACACACCAGTATTATTTTCCAATGTTTTCTTCGCTTACAGGTTCAAGTTGGACTTTTAGACATTTGGACTTATCTTTATATACATATATATAGGCTTTGAAATCTAAAGATTTCAGGCGGGGAGTGTCATGTTACATGATATTGTTTTATTATAATGTACTGTTTCTTTAATATTCATCTTAAGTTTGTCCCTTGGGCCTCTCCATAGTTTGCATGCTGCTCCAGGTACTCCGCTCCCCCTTTTTTCTGTTCTATTTTTTTCTATGCTGTACATTCATATGTGACTTGTTTCTCTGCTATCCTGTATGGAAGAATTGTTCTTTTACCTGTCGTAACTGCATATCCTACAGATCTTATGACGAATAAACACCGCCAGATCTTCTTACATGTAAGTTGTGACTGAGTAAACTATCTGGGAAGGTGATTTGGTATGGATAATCTCATCAGGGCAATGAGCGCCATGTGCTCCTGAAAAACACATTCATAGCCTTTGCAGCCATTCCAGAATAACGCCATTTGGGTTACAG
>OW240913.1:369811406-369829738 GCA_933207985.1 Pelobates cultripes | reverse complement strand
GAGCCACAGACTGTGCAATATGCCTTTTATCCACAACTCTAAGTCTACCAGATCGTACAGTAATCCATCTGCCATTCCTAGTACGTCTCTGCGGCAGTGGCTTTGCCTGAGTTTGTTACCAGATCATTTACAAATTTCAGACTTCAAAAATACAATCTCCTGCTGCAATATAGAGAACTGTTTACAGATTAGACGGCATCCAAATCTCCAAAACGTGGAATGTGAAACAAATGCATAACAACTATTACACTGAACTAAGTCTGCCATTTTAATGAGGTTAGTAATTTAAATCAAACAAATCAAATCTTACTTTTTAATTTATTTTTTCTCACCTCCTGTATACCTCAGATTACCACCAGTTTATACTTAAGCACACACTTTGAAGCAGCACTCTCCAGAATATCTCCAAGCACACACTTTGAAGCAGCACTCTCCAGAATATCTCCAAGCACACACTTTGAAGCAGCACTCTCCAGAATATCTCCAAGCACACACTTTGAAGCAGCACTCTCCAGAATATCTCCAAGCACACACTTTGAAGCAGCACTCTCCAGAATATCTCCAAGCACACACTTTGAAGCAGCACTCTCCAGAATATCTCCAAGCACACACTTTGAAGCAGCACTCTCCAGAATATCTCCAAGCACACACTTTGAAGCAGCACTCTCCAGAATATCTCCAAGCACACGCTTTGAAGCAGCACTCTCCAGAATATCTCCAAGCACACACTTTGAAGCAGCACTCTCCAGAATATCTCCAAGCACACGCTTTGAAGCAGCACTCTCCAGAATATCTCCAAGCACACGCTTTGAAGCAGCACTCTCCAGAATATCTCCAAGCACACACTTTGAAGCAGCACTCTCCAGAATATCTCCAAGCACACGCTTTGAAGCAGCACTCTCAGAGATATCTCCAAGCGCACACACTTTGAGCAGCACTCTCCAGAATATCTCCAAGCACTGCGGCTTTGAAGCAGCACTCCAGAATATGCTCCTCAGAAACACCGCGCGGCGGCACTTTCCAGAATATCTCCAAGCACACACTTTGAAGCAGCACTCTCCAGAATTTGAAGCAGCACTCTCCAGAATATCTCCAAGCACACACTTTGAAGCAGCACTCTCCAGAATATCTCCAAGCACACACTTTGAAGCAGCACTCTCCAGAATATCTCCAAGCACACACTTTGAAGCAGCACTCTCCAGAATATCTCCAAGCACACACTTTGAAGCAGCACTCTCCAGAATATCTCCAAGCACACGCTTTGAAGCAGCACTCTCCAGAATATCTCCAAGCACACGCTTTGAAGCAGCACTCTCCAGAATATCTCCAAGCACACACTTTGAAGCAGCACTCTCCAGAATATCTCCAAGCACACACTTTGAAGCAGCACTCTCCAGAATATCTCCAAGCACACACTTTGAAGCAGCACTCTCCAGAATATCTCCAAGCACACGCTTTGAAGCAGCACTCTCCAGAATATCTCCAAGCACACACTTTGAAGCAGCACTCTCCAGAATATCTCCAAGCACACACTTTGAAGCAGCACTCTCCAGAATATCTCCAAGCACACACTTTGAAGCAGCACTCTCCAGAATATCTCCAAGCACACACTTTGAAGCAGCACTCTCCAGAATATCTCCAAGCACACACTTTGAAGCAGCAACCAAGCTATATTAGCCAAGCTAGTGATCACAACCCTTATATCACCACCCACTAGGAATGTTTAATACCTGGGTAGGCCTATGCTTATTAACATACAATCAATAACAATTTGCAAACACCTAACTAATCAAATCAGATGCCTTACCAATTACCAACAGGAAATCAAACCTTTTCCTATAGATTACTCTTACCTGTAACAGTAAAAAAGAAGTCTTAGAAAAAAATCTTAGTTGAAGAATCAGTAGAGCTCTCCAGAATATCTCCAAGCACAAAACATTCTGTCTTTCAGACCGGACTCAAGCCACTACAGATAAACTTTGTGTCTCTAGTTGAATTACACTTAAAGATAATCTATAGGTGGTATATGGTCCAATGAAACTTCATAAAATGTCATCCTCAAATTCAAAAGTTTGCTGGAGATGGGACAGTATTTCACATATGGTGTGAGGAACTAAATGATACAAAAACTCAAATGTCTAATTTAATCAACTCTTTATTTATCCAGAGATCCTTAATATATCTCCACAACTGTTTCTTTTTAATATCGATCCAAGTGTAAAATACAAAGAGAGAGAGAGAGAGATTATATATATTTACCCACATATTGTCTGCGACAAAAATATATGTAGCTAGATTCTGGAAAAAACTAAAATTAAATATAAAAAAAATTAAATATTAAAATAATAATTAAACAAAAATTTATAAAAATGCCCACCCACCCCCACCAAGGCTCTGCACCACACACACAAACACACTCTGCATCACACACAAACACTGCACTCATACACACACACAAACACACTCTGCATCACACACACAAACACACACAGACACACACACACTCTGCATCACACACACAAACACACACAGACACAAACACACTCTGCATCACACACACAAACACACACAGACACACACACACTCTGCATCACACGCACACACTGCACTCATACACGCACACACTCACACACACACACACACACTGCACTCACACACACACACACTGCATTCATGCACACACACACTCTGCATTCATTATATACACACACTGTAAATAAATATTCAATTAATATGATTTTTTGGGGATCTAATTTTATTTAGAAATTTACCAATAGCTGCTGCATTTCCCACCCTAGGCTTATACTCGAGTCAATACGTTTTCCCAGTTTTTTGGGGTAAAATTAGGGGTCTCGACTTATATTTGGGTCGACTTATACTCGATTATATACGGTAATTTATAACAACAATGTATCTTATTTACACAGACTGATTTATAAACACATTTATTGTAGTTTAAAGACACATTACTGGGAGTATTATTGCTGTGGAGCTCTGTTATACACTCAGACACATTACTGGGAGTATTATTGCTGTGGAACTCTGTTATACACTCAGACACATTACTGGGAGTATTATTGCTGTGGAGCTCTGTTATACACTCAGACACATTACTGGGAGTATTATTGCTGTGGAGCTCTGTTATACTTACTGGGAGTATTATTACACTCTGTTATACACTCAGACACATTACTGGGAGTATTATTACTGTGGAGCTCTGTTGTACACTCAGACACATTACTGGGAGTATTATTGCTGTGGAGCTCTGTTATACACTCAGACACATTACTGGGAGTATTATTGCTGTGGAGCTCTGTTATACACTCAGACACATTACTGGGAGTATTATTGCTGTGGAGCTCTGTTATACACTCAGACACATTACTGGGAGTATTATTGCTGTGGAGCTCTGTTATACACTCAGACACATTACTGGGAGTATTATTGCTGTGGAGCTCTGTTATACACTCAGACACATTACTGGGAGTATTATTGCTGTGGAGCTCTGTTATACACTCAGACACACCAACAATATGGAGCTCCTAGAAATGAGGGACATTAGGATAGAAAAGAGGTACAGAGGGATTTGGGCCCAAAATAGGGACTGTCCCTCCTAAATAGGAACACTTGGGTGGTATGCTAATGGGACAATATAGGCACCCAGACCACTTCACCCAGGCTATTGCCCTTGTTCCTGCAATGTAAAATATTACAGTTTTAGAGAAACGTCAATGGTTACATTGCAGCACTAAGACAGCCTCTAGTGACCGTCTACCAGCTTCCTGCATGCTAGTCGACTTTAGGACAATCTATGAGGACATCCAGCTTCAGTTAAATCCCCGTAGGAAAGCATTGCTATAAGGAAACGCCCCCCTTGACGTTGGAAGGGGGAGAGCGCTGACCGAGCTCCGAGTGTCATCGGCGCTGGGATCGGGTAAGTAAATAAAAGGTTTTCTTGGCAGGTGGGCCGCGAGGTAGTATTCCTTTATTTACAGACCTTATAAGCCACTTACAGCAGGGAGCAGGGTACTCACCGCACCATAGCCACCGCAACATAGCTTTTCAGTTATGAACGTTATTAAGCTGCTTCGTAGGATCTTTAAAAAAAGTTAGACCTAGGGGGTTATTTACTAAACAGTCACTTGTATTGTGTAATAGTGAGTGGAGCAAAATACCACAGTGTATACAAACTATTTTGGTGAATTTGGGGATTGCACCAGAGTGTGAAGCAATTTGTCTGCAGTAATTTAGCACCCAGATTTTCTCTTTTTTAGTCACTTGTATTGACTTGTAAACCAAACTGAACAAACAGAGTTTGATTTTTCCAGGTAATCTATAAACTCGTCATGGCGATAGTCTGAAATGAGCAGTGTGCTTTTCATTTTACGGCTTATTCATGGAGGTTTATTGGCTCTGACAATCTCTGATTTATCTATAGAGTGAAAATTCGAGATTGGTGTCAGCAGTGGTGGACTAAAGGGGGGGTGGAGGGGGAGGTCTGCCCCGGGTGCCACCAGGTAGGGGGGTGCCATGACTCTGGACTGAGGGCTAATGGGGGACGTGTGAGCTGCGCCCCATGGCAGCTGGGGTGTCACACAGCTCACGCGGAGAGACCAGCAAGATAAACTGGCCGCACGAAAAGAATAAGGGGGCGGAGCTATGGACATTTAGGGGTGTGTGTGTGTAACTCTGTAACTGTGTGTATGACTGCCTGTGACTTTATGTGTGACTGTCTGCATGTGACTGTGTGCGTGTAACTGTGTGTGACTGTCTGCTTGTAACTGTGTGTGACTGTCTGCTTGTAACTGTGTGTGAGGGAGTGCAGGGATTTTGTAGAAAGGGGCAGGGGTTTTAAAAAGTTTACAAATTTGTTCAATAAATTTTATTTTTTTTAAATGTAAATAAAAGAACACATTTAAAAATTTTTGTAGGTGTTTTTTTTGGAGGGAGGGGTGGGGGGGGGGTGCCAAACACAGGACCTGCCCCGGGTGCCACATGCTCTAGGTATGCCCCTGGGTGTCAGTCATTTCCTTTGCTCAGTATAACATTTAAATATAACATTTATTATAAAGCAACCAGAAAGATGTGCATGGGTCAGTACTGTAAAACACCTTTATTTTTCTTACATTGTATCAAGAGCTCGCACTATACAGCAGAATCCATTAGATCATTAGTTTAATTGTAACCATATCCCTGTATTCGTTTCACTCAGACTATAATATATATGCATTTCATCCATGGAAGGTTTTATCAGTGGGAGTCGTTTCCTGCCGAGTTCCAAAGGCACGGGTTACTGTAATAACATCAATTATTGAAGAATGATCTCAGAGGACATTGCACACAGAATGATACAGTGACAAGTTTGCTCAGGGATCACATTAAAGCCTAAAATTGCAAATCTCCAGGTTTCCCTAACGAGTCCAGATTACCTATCGCTCGTTAACATGCAGACACCTGAGTCCACTTGATACGGTTTATGATCAAACATCAGGAGACTCAGAGTGAAACATCTGGTCCAAACCATGTACCAGAAGGGCACCTTCACTGCAAGAAAATCTCTTCTTGGCGGCAGGAGGAATCATGTCAGTCCAGATGCTGGAATTCAAACGTTTAATCCACACAGAGAAATAACCTAGAGTGTAAGATATAGTTTCCCAGAGATGTGTATCTTGTCCAAAAGGTCTTAACGTTCTATGAGCACCTGCCTTTTTTTTGTGTGTCAATCTATACAATATTGCTTGTATGTTGATTTTATGAAGTACCTACTGCAATTAGGATTTGATTGACATATAAACCACCTTTCCTTCATACTGACGGGCACTTTCTATAAAGAGCTGAGTGCAGAATTCACTTACTGCGGTAGGAAAATCAATCAATTAATGTGGGCACCTACTTTTTGGATTCCTCCATAATTAATACATTAATTTCCCTCCTGCACATGACAGAACAGCCCATTTCACGCATAGGCCATCAGCACGAATAAGTGATGAGTGTTCTGGAAAACAGGGCGGTCTGGTAACATTTACTGGGATTCACTTTATTCTCAAGAACTGCGGACATGTTGGTTAAGCATCAACCTGAGAGAATTTTGGTAATTAGTTGGGTTTCGCATCCAAATCTTACAGGTAAATACCTAGAGTCTCGGGTTTATTGACATACTCACTGAGATAGAATCCCTAGATACTGGACAATTTGTGGGCCTTTAAAGTCTGCATAGAGCCCTTGGGTTAGGCAGAGCCCCTGAGCCTCATGATCCCCCAACTCGAAGAAATAGCCATCCTACCTATTAATGTGCTAACATTCCCCTCCATGGACCGACTACACACGGACTAGGTAGAGTGAGGAGAAGAAACTGATAATATTGTGCTGACATCAAAGTTAAAGTAGAATATAAAATATGGCTGATTGTACAAATGCAAAGGCCAACCTCCAGTAATATGAGACATGACAGGTTATATCAAGGACCCCCTGGGCACGGCAGGAAGAAACGCAGATTTTTGAGTGCATGGGTGTTTCTGGGAAATATGCAGGTCTGTGATATGTGTCAGCTGTGTCTATAAATATACCGTTATCACCGGCATTGCGCGCAGATACATTGATGTTTATATATTTTATTTCCTTTATGCTCCATACAAAACTTGATAATTCAGCTAAGATTTGCCAGACGAGAACTTAAACAAAATTGCTGATTGTGGAAAATGGAAGCGTGCATTTCAGCGTCTGCTTTCATGGTGTTGAGAGACACTGCTTATCAGACCGTTCACTCATGAACCCTCGGAGCTGTCAGGGGGAAAGTAATGTAAGCGTTTCAGCAAGATCCCAGAGTGAAGCACACTCGAAGAAGCTTAGCACTCGCTCTGAGCTGCGAGGAGCCTGCATGTGGTGAAACTTTTTGTTTGTTTCATAAAAATTTTAATAAGCAGCCATTTTATTATGCGTCCAACGGCTGACATCCTGCTGAGACCTCTCCTTAGTCATCTAGTGGGGGTTTCGGACCAGCAGCAGCTAAGCAGAGTGCTGGCCAAAGCTTTCACAAGAAAAGAGGCTGTAGAAAGATGGCCGCTTACAGTGATCTAATCTAGTCTTTTTGTGTACCACAGAAATTAGAATTTAAATTCTCACTCAGAACACTATGTTAACCGATTATCAGGAGTTGATCACACTGAGACACTGCTTTTACCTCCAGTCATTTTAGGCTAATATCTGAAGAAGCAAATGGAGCCTATTTACTAACCTAATCACTAGACCAGGCTTCCCCAAGCTCCGGCCCTCCAGATATTGCTGAACTACAGCTCCCATGATTCTATGAATGAAATAGGCTGAGGATAATGGGAGTTGTAGTTCAGCAACATCTGGAGGGACGGAGTTTGGGGAAGCCTGCGCTAGACTAATCACGGAAAATAGAACAATGTAGGGATGCCCAAATTTCAGACATTTGTCAGGTCAGCTTAGTAGAATTTCAGTACAGAAAACCTGCTCAGAAATGAATCAGATGAATCAAAACTGCACAATATGGACATATATTAATACTATGTATATATTTTGCAGGTCACTGATTGGAGCAATTTACCACCATTTGGCTCACAGATCAGCTGAGCAGACATAACCAATGGAGCAGTAAAAAAAAAAAAAAATCAATATTTACATAATCTTTATGTACCCATGTGGACCTTGTGGGACACCGAAAAATACATTCAACAGCCAATAGTGTACAGTCACAAAGTTAAACATTCCCATTAATTTACAGTAAATTCCTCTCATCTGCTTGGGAGATAATTGAGTTAATTAACGAAGACAATGGACTAACTCAATTAACTCTAAGCAGAAAAAACATAAATTTTTACAAACCCCAAAATACAACATATCCCCACAAAACACATCCCCTGATCTGGGTGAACAAAAATCACCCAGATCGTTTCAGGGGTTCAGGAATTTCCTGGAACTCTTATTTTTGCCCCACCGCGCACACGGTCCCATGCCCAAAACAGTTCCATACACTCAACAGCAAAACACTGCTGGACAATTTAAGATGGCCGCCACCACATGTTAGAAAGGGGCATTGTGCTAAGTCCCAGTATGCACAAATAGTATTTTTAAAAGGCAATACATCCCAGGGGCCATAGTCACAGGGCAAGAGGCTGGCAAGCAGGTCTCTCCAAAACCCAGTGGCGAGGTTACTTTCGCCACACAGCTCCCCTTTTTTCATTCTATAGATCACTTCACACTAGTTCTGTAAATCAAATATAAATGTATTGGTTGTCCCTTAGCCATCAATCATCTTTTTGTCCCATCAATCATCTCTCTTTTTAAAAAAAAAAAAAAGTATTTTTGGCCTTTTCAGCTCGGAATTTGGGACTTTGGGTTAGAATTGCAGTTCAGACCAGAATGTATCTCCAAGTCTGCCATCCGCCATGGCATTAGTCATTCAATATTGCACGTATGCTGAGCATTTACAAGATGTAGTGAGTATTTATACAGGGAGTGCAGAATTATTAGGCAAGTTGTATTTTTGAGGATTCATTTTATTATTGAACAACAACCATGTTCTCAATGAACCCAAAAAACTCATTAATATCAAAGCTGAATATTTTTGGAAGTAGTTTTTAGTTTGTTTTTAGTTTAGCTATGTTAGGGGGATATCTGTGTGTGCAGGTGACTATTACTGTGCATAATTATTAGGCAACTTAACAAAAACAAATATTACCCATTTCAATTATTTATTATTACCAGTGAAACCAATATAACATCTCAACATTCACAAATATACATTTCTGACATTCAAAAACAAAACAAAAACAAATCAGTGACCAATATAGCCACCTTTCTTTGCAAGGACACTCAAAAGCCTGCCATCCATGGATTCTGTCAGTGTTTTGATCTGTTCACCATCAACATTGCGTGCAGCAGCAACCACAGCCTCCCAGACACTGTTCAGAGAGGTGTACTGTTTTCCCTCCTTGTAAATCTCACATTTGATGATGGACCACAGGTTCTCAATGGGGTTCAGATCAGGTGAACAAGGAGGCCATGTCATTAGATTTTCTTCTTTTATACCCTTTCTTGCCAGCCACGCTGTGGAGTACTTGGACGCGTGTGATGGAGCATTGTCCTGCATGAAAATCATGTTTTTCTTGAAGGATGCAGACTTCTTCCTGTACCACTGCTTGAAGAAGGTGTCTTCCAGGAACTGGCAGTAGGACTGGGAGTTGAGCTTGACTCCATCCTCAACCCGAAAAGGCCCCACAAGCTCATCTTTGATGATACCAGCCCAAACCAGTACTCCACCTCCACCTTGCTGGCGTCTGAGTCGGACTGGAGCTCTCTGCCCTTTACCAATCCAGCCACGGGCCCATCCATCTGGCCCATCAAGACTCACTCTCATTTCATCAGTCCATAAAACCTTAGAAAAATCAGTCTTGAGATATTTCTTGGCCCAGTCTTGACGTTTCAGCTTGTGTGTCTTGTTCAGTGGTGGTCGTCTTTCAGCCTTTCTTACCTTGGCCATGTCTCTGAGTATTGCACACCTTGTGCTTTTGGGCACTCCAGTGATGTTGCAGCTCTGAAATATGGCCAAACTGGTGGCAAGTGGCATCGTGGCAGCTGCACGCTTGACTTTTCTCAGTTCATGGGCAGTTATTTTGCGCCTTGGTTTTTCCACACGCTTCTTGCGACCCTGTTGACTATTTTGAATGAAACGCTTGATTGTTCGATGATCACGCTTCAGAAGCTTTGCAATTTTAAGAGTGCTGCATCCCTCTGCAAGATATCTCACTATTTTTGACTTTTCTGAGCCTGTCAAGTCCTTCTTTTGACCCATTTTGCCAAAGGAAAGGAAGTTGCCTAATAATTATGCACACCTGATATAGGGTGTTGATGTCATTAGACCACACCCCTTCTCATTACAGAGATGCACATCACCTAATATGCTTAATTGGTAGTAGGCTTTCGAGCCTATACAGCTTGGAGTAAGACAACATGCATAAAGAGGATGATGTGGTCAAAATACTCATTTGCCTAATAATTCTGCACTCCCTGTAAGTGCGGTTACAGGCAGAGGGAGATATAATGAAACACACTGGCATATAGGAATAATGAACTGTGCTTTAATCCAACATTCGTAGCATTTTTTAACAAAGTACTATGCACAATATCACATGTTGCCCAGGAGCCTCGTTTGATTGATGTTGATTCTTTTCTACCTGCCCTGACTCTTCCTCACCCACGGAAACTGTGTCATTAGAATTCAGTCAACGAACGATGGGGTTGTACTGCCCTTGGAGTACAATGTCTGGCTACAAATGGGAGTCTATGACACGGGATACATTCTCCATTTAGATGTAACCATGCTCCAACAAATTTCATATAATTTTATTAATAATGATATCCCAAATTAATGTATGTTCAGGTTGGTATTTGACTGTTTTAGTGCCATTTTTCCCTGATTTGGTTGGGATATGATTATTCTCCATTATGGTTCCCTGAATTGCTGGGCATTTAAAGCACCATAATCACTGCAGTATGCTTATCGATATACGATTGAAAACATCTGGAAATTAGCAGCAGGTGCCATCTTGGGAATCCGACTAGGTGCACTCTGGGAATTAATAGTTGGGTGCCATCTTGGGACTCCGACTAGGTGCACTCTGGGAATTAATAGTTGGGTGCCATCTTGGGACTCCTACTAGGTGCACTCTGGGACTTAATAGTTGGGTGGCATCTTGGGACTATCATTGGGAAACCTCCTGGATTTATGAATGAATCACCCTGATTTAATGAGTTCCTTCACACAGGTATGATTTACATTTTGGGGGAGGGGAGGTGTGTGCTATGATATCTTTGTAATATTTTTAAAAAAATTTGTAAATGCCATTTCATAGTGGGCAAATTCTACAAGACAATATCATTTTGTGTAAATTTCCTGATAAATCACATTTGGCTGCACAAGATTTGCAAATCCCTTAAATAAAACCTGTCTCTATAAATAATATTATATGTAAATGATTTACTCAGTATTCAGCCATAAAGCTAACGTATATTCATCCTGCTGTAATATTTTGTCACAACATACAGCTCTAGGCTATTTATTTGGTCTCATTTGTCGCAAGGGTAAAATAACTAAAATATTACCTGGGGACTGGAACGGGCCCGAGTGCAGGTTTCATTTGAAGTTTCTTAACATGAACTTATGGTTAATACTAATAGGATTAAATATTGGATCGTCCCTCGCCAGTTAATGCGTTTATGGACAATGACCGATAGTTCTTTTAAAATAATTCAATATATTCTGCTTTGAGAAAGTAAAGTTAATGAAATTCCTTTTTTTTTTCTTCAATTCATATTTCTTTCATTAATGATTTAATTAATTTGCAGAAGAAAATGCCCTTGGCAAAAGCACATTAAAATAAGAATGAGACTTTGACATATTCCTTATTAGCCATCAAGTCCAATCATTGCTCCTGAAATGTGCACAGTCATTCCTTTAAAAAAACAAAAAAATGCTAACCTTGAGAAAGAACCTCAATATTTTATTATTTCATTTACCGTGGAGATATTTGTCAGTAAAGGCATCTGTGTTGAGAGAGGAGCAACCATGTAAAAAGCAGGCAGTTTTACAGTATATAAGTATGAAACAATTTCTTTGCACTTTGGTAGTTGCAGGGTTAATCAAGGAGCAAGGTTTGGCTCCAGCAAACGTGAGTTTAATATCACCAAAGCTCCTTTTTTATCGGCTCTGAAGCACTCTCAGCAATAGTTTTGTTTATTACCTGTTGATGAATAATTAAAATGCAGTATTATAAAACGCTGTGTACCATACATTGCTGAAGACATTTATGCATGTTGTACATGCAGCATTTTCTACTTGTTTCAACCCTCGTGGGTAATGCTGTCACCTTCGCAATACCGCAGGTATATTGATCATTAGTTGCCCCCACTTCTCTGACAATCTGAAGAAGAAAAAAAGTCTAACGTGTGTTAAACTAGCCTCTCCTGCTGTGTTATTGGCTATGTTTGGGCCTGTATGCTAAATTTATAGGCAAACGGACGATTCTACTTTATAAATCAAGCAGGTTTTCAGGGAGATAAACTCAAAATGTATGTGATCGCGGTTCAAATGACGCAACAAACATTACGACCTCTGCAGATACTGCTCAAGGGAACAGAATAATAAATCCCATTTATTACCTGCTCTTATAGAGAAGCAGATTAGGGGCCGTGGTATATAGATATTTATCATCCTATATAATTGAATATTTCATGTACGCTTGTAGAAAAATGATCCAATATTTATTCATAATGATACAATGGAAGTGTGGTGTTAGCCTTGCATTATGCTGATTAACAGCATTTGTAAAAATGTTTTCCATTAAAGATCCCACATACTGACACTCTGTAATATATACACAGGGTGCATAACACCCCAATCTTGATAGCCCAGATAATATAACGTGACCTGCCTTGAAAGTGATGAGGAGCTGTGGTGGTCAGTGGTCACCTCCTTCTGTTGGAAGAATAGGCCCTAAAGGAAGACTGCAATACCAGCCTTAAATACAGCCATAGGACATATGGTATTTGGTTATTTTTTTTAACTTATTTACGTTGTCATAGCTGCTGTGCAGAAAATATATCTCTATGATTATATAAGATAAGGGACATTGTATGTTTTCTAAAATGTTGCATTCCCTCCCCTCTATCTGTATAGGAAATAAAATGTAATTTTTTGGGGTACTCCAAAACAATCTGAAAAATGAAATTGCTGTTTTGGCCTAATCTCTGTGGTTTTTGTTTGTTTGTTTTTTAAACCCAGGTTTAAAATAAATGGTATGTTTATTTTATTGAATACTTGAGGGTTTATCAGCAGTACGCTGTTTTCAGTTCAGCCGCACATGGGGACAAAGGTTGGCACTTTCCAGCCCACCTTTAAAGGGACACTCCAAGCACCAGATCAATTTTAATACATTTGGCTACTTACTCTGGAAGGGGCACCAGGCAGTGCAGGACTGGGGATACAAAGCAGCCCTGGAAAGAAATCTATGCCAGTCCCATGAGTCATTGCATCATATATTGTCACATGTAATATGTAAGGCTATGTCTTGCCACCCCAGATGCTTAAGTAATATATAAACACACATATACATGTAACATAAATATATATTTATTTTTCCAATATAAAATATTGGTCCTTTCAGAGTAAAACGTTTAATTATACAGTAAGCAGACTCTCATGCAGACACAGACAATCTCACTGACACACACTAGCTCATTGATACACAGCCTCATAGACAAGCAATCTCACTGATAGGGATGTGCATGGGCAGAAAATTCAGTTCGGTTCGGCACTTCCGATATTTGGGACTTCTGCACCTCGGCTCGGTTCAGCAATCCGAAATTCTGAACTTTGGCAATTCGGAACTTTGGCATTTCCCTAAGCCTAACTCTGCCCCTAACCTAACCCCTAGTAGGGGTAGGGCTGGGGTTGGGATTAGGGTTAGATTCATGTCATCACTCCCTTAATTTTCCCTCCCTCTCCTGTTTTGCCACTTTTCAGAAATCCAAAGCACTTCGGCAATTCAGTTCGGCACTTCCGAAATTCGATAATTCAGTTTGGTTCGGCACTTCTGAAGTTTAGCACTTCGGCAATTCAGACATTCAGAAGCACCGGATTGCTGAAGTTTCTCTGAATTTAAATTCGGACTGAAACAAATTGAACATGTCTAATCACTGATATACATAAGCTAATTGACATAAAAACACAAGCTCACAGATGCACACACATAGGCTCACTGACAGACAATCTCACTGACACACACAGACAAGCTAATTGGTATACACACAAACTCTTTCTACAGACAAGCTCACTGTCTCACACATGCTCACTGCAGAAAAGCTCACTGATACACACAAGATCACTACACACAGTGTGCAGCACCTACATTCAGCTCCTCCACGCTCTGCATGGAGGAGCGGAACGTTCCCCATAGAAAAACATTGATTCAATGCATTTCTATGAGGAGATGCTGATTGGAGTAGTGTTTTGCGGCCAATCCTATGGCAAAACATTGGATTGGCTGAGATCATCAAGCCATAGAGGCAGGGCCAGTCGAGTGGAGACCAGCAAGGCATGGGGAAAACAAAGGTGAGTAAAACCTATTGCCTTGCCAATGGAAGGGGTCTGGTAACCTAAACACACACAGACAGACTCACACATACACCATGACACACACACACCATGACACACAAATACCATGACAGACACATACACACACATACCATGACACAGATATACACACACCATGACAGATATACTCACCATGACAGACACACACAGACACACACGCCATGACACAGACACACATGCCATGACACAGACAGACACACAACAGGACACAGACAGACACACACCATGACTGACAGACACACACAGACAGACTATGACACAGACCGAACCATACACCATGACAAACTGACTCACACACTATAGCTACCTGTGGGGTCCGGTGGGCGACGGGCTAGAGGTTAGTGCAGACTGGCGGCTGTTGGCGCAAATAGGGACCTGTGCTGTCTCTGCTCTGCTCCCGAGAGAAGCTTAGTAGGACCGGAATATGATGTCATATTCCAACCCTGGTCTCATTAAGTAGCGCAGGGAGAGCAGAGACAGCACAGGTCTCAGCCTGGCCGCCAGCACACCAGCTGTCTGCCCGGCCCCAGTTGCCGCTGCCCACTGGGAAATTTCCCGGTATCCCGGTGGGCCAGTCCAGATCTAGCACCAGGGCATAGCTGGCAACATAACTACAGAGGACTGAATTTGTTTGATTAAAGGGGCACTCAGGGCACCAATACCATGTTTATGAGTTTGATATATTTTGACCTCATTAATATGCTCTATTTTTTTAATTACTTATTTTCCTCTTCAAATCTTTATTGTTTCGGCACAAAAAAAAAAATGTTTTGTGGAATGCTGCAACATAAACCTGCCTCCTAAGCCACACCCCCTCAGTCTATTAAAAGACTTCCTTATTAGATGTATAGTATGTACACAGCACCGAATGACATGAAAGCAGTCTGCATTAGGAAGGGACACCCAGGGAGACATATAGTAGAGATCTCACAAACTGAATTAAAAGCTGCTCACAAGAAAAAATCAGCCCAAGTTGGCTGCTCTTTGTGATATTCTGGGCTGTTTATAGGGAAAGCAGTCTGTCCACCCTTTAATTCAGAGCAGCACGGTCCTTTACTGGCCTTTTCCTGTGGCCCTGTGTGGTTTGTACAGGGTATAGTTTATAGAGCAAATACTAAAATACAAACAAAGCGCTGTGGGTTTTGCCACTATTTATGTCACAAGTCATTTTTTTTATTCTATAACCCTGGATCTCAGAGTATTAATGTGTCTTAAATTCAGGATTTACGCTGTTTGTTTTGTGCAGTTTGAGCGATGCAGATGGGGAGCGGGCTCTTATTACTGGGAAGTGAAGGTATAAGTAGCAAAATGGGGATTGCAGATCGCTTGCTTTACAGCACGCATGCCATGATTTATAGTTCGCTGAGTCCTATCATCCCCACCAGCAAAAATCTTTCACAGAGTCGGCGTGGTGAGAATAATGCTCCTTCGTCACCCTAAACCTCTTTTTCTCGCAGCCAAAATCATGAAATTCAAATGAAGCAGCCCCCACCCAACCTCTTTCATTTGGCAGCCCAAAGGTACATCTAAAGTGCTCTTCTCATCAAGATATATTGCAAGGATGGAAGGAATAATGCTACGAAGCTCTACATTACCAGGTCTAGAGATTAGCTCCTGGGGACAAAAACAGAGGCATCTTCATTTTAGATTGATAGAAAAATTCTCTGTTGGAGTCACACTGCAATGTCTGGTGAGAGAAGGGAGAATTTGGCACAATGCTACCATAATCTTGGGCTATTTAACCAGCTATGTGCCACAGGAACCCTCACTGTTACAGTGTAGACGGCAAACATTATTCAGCTTCCAAGACACTAAAACAATGTTTATTTTTACATAGAAGTTGTTTTGTGATGGAATTTCAGTGAAATTTAAATTTAGTAGGCCGAGATTTCCACATGGCATATGTGTATGTTGTATCAGTTAGTTAGTTACACGTAGCTAAAATACTGTCATCAATGTACTGAGCATGTGCAGGAATGCAGGAACTGAAATCACACTCCTTTGTTTCGGATGAGCCATGTGGTCTGCCCATATAAGGAAATCCAAATCCTGTCCACTGATTGGTTAAGGGTATGTGCGGGTGGAGCTATTAATGGGAGGAGTTATAGTTCTTTAAAAAGCATGTACTCCATGTGTTCGGCCCTCAGACCTGTTTTGGAACGTTAGTTCATCTGAGACCCGATCGCTATGTTAATAAAGACCTTACTTCCTTACTTCCTGAAAACCTGCATTCATCTCTCTGTGTCTGGCTTCTTCAAGTTTACTCGGTTACATCTTTGGTGCATTGGGTGCGGGAACCTCATCGCACGGAAGCTGGCGTAGAGATTTGAGACGGTAAAGTTTTTACCAACGTTCTCTACGGCAGCACCCCTGAACTTCTGCGTGGACATCCCTTCATCTCGGCGCTACTGGGCTGCTTCGCCCAGGAGATCATCGGCCTTTACGTAGTAAGTACCCGTGTGCCCCGTCGATACCATTAGAGCGGTAGGCCCACAAAGGGTTTTATATTTGGAACCCGTTATTGGATTGCCCCCACCCTCTGGAAGGAAGAAGCGAAGGCGCACCGCTTATCTGGAAATTAGACGCTCTGTAGTCAGCCCGTCTAATATAGGTGGTTTGGGTCAGGCTAAATCTTAGTGTAAATAGTTTATGTCGGACACCTAGCGTGTCTAGGTGTAAATTTCAGTCGCTAGGTCGGGGAGGCCAGCGAGACTAAGCAGATTCTGGTGTACATTCCGTCTGCTAGTTCTCAACCTATCTTGGCTAAGTGTGCCCTGTTGTAAATTCAGCCACTAGACTATTGATAGAGTAGATAGACTAAATGGGTACTGTTGTAAATTCCACCCACTAGTTCACTATATGTGGTGCTTGGGCAGCGTAGACTAACCGAATCCTGGTGTAAATAGTGTGGCGAAATCGACCTCGCCACTGGGCATTGGAGAGGACTGATTGCCAGCCTCCTGCCATGTGACTATGGCCCTGGGATGTATTGCCCTTTAAAGATGTGATTTGGGCATAATGGATTTGTGTTGTGCTGCTGCTGGCCCTTTAAGAACCACCTGGGGACATACTGTGGAGTTACTGGGTGGCCACCATTTCATGTATCAGAGGCACATGGTGAGAACAATGGATGAAGCACATGGTGAGAACAAGGTATGGCGGCCATTTTAACTCACAGACACTGTTTGGACTTTTCTACACGGTGCCATCTCGCCGGTATTTGGTGCACAAAGACATCGTGCAGCATCTTTAAACTATACAACAGGGGACACATTTAACAGTAATTATTTTTCATATAGCCTGTATATGTTCTGCGGAATATGCATTAAACTGTATCTTCCAAACTACTGAACGGATCTGGGTGAATTTTGGATATGTGGTTCACCCAGATCTTATACTTTATGGGGTTATTACATGTTTTGGGGTCCCTGTGATATGTTTTATAATACTGTATTTCTCTGCCTGTGATAATTATATTACCCATTGTGTTCAGTAATCATATCACAGGCAGAGGGGAGGATTTTGTGTGGGAGTGTCTGTGTGTATTGTACGGATTGATTGGTTGTATTTCAAAACCCTGTGGGCAGTATTATGTTTGTGGATTGTGAATAAAAGCGGCTGTACGTGCCAGTACAGTGAGTTCTACTTCACCCTCAGTTTGGAGTGCCGTCTCTTATTGGGGGAATCTGCCACAAGGGATTGCTATGCTTTTCATACTCCTTTGCTAAATCACTACTATGCTCTTATAAAAGCTTGTTCCTGCCTTGCTCTCTGGAGGAGTCTACGGTGGTTATGGTGTCTGCTGCAGTGTTTGGAGTCCTCAGGAAGTGCTAGGAGCATCCATCAACGGAGGTACCCAGTCGGGGTGCCCGTCGATCCGTTACAAATAGTTCGATAGTTCTCGAGGTGCTGGCCAATTAGAATAGTTGGGATTATTGTAAATGTTGTTAAATATACTGTAGTTGGTGAATTGTATGTCCTGCTAGAAAGCATGAGCTCTGCCGTCTAGTGGGAGTGTAAATTGTGTGTATACTGTAATAGCGCATGGTATTATAACCATGAACATGTACTATAACTACAGACGTTGTGTAAAAATTACTAAAAACTGTTGTCTTATGTTATATGTGTAACACCATAACTGTTACTAACTGATCTG
>OW240913.1:369774729-369811306 GCA_933207985.1 Pelobates cultripes | reverse complement strand
TGACTTTAAAAATGTATTATAACCACTTGCTAATCGTACCATAGCCACTGATTGTAAAGATCAGGTTACTAGAATGTGATATAGTCGGTTAGTTAAAAGTTGATTTATAATGTGGATAATTGTAGGGTTTGATTTATAGTTACAGAGATAAGTATCTAGTGTTTGATAAATCTTTGTGAGTGAGACGTCGTGATATCACTGTATGTACGAGAATTCTCTGCGTGTTTTCGTGTGTGTGTGTTTGGCCTAGCAACTGTGCCACGTGGTGCTGTTGCCAGGGAAACAAGTGTGATCGTTGGAAGTGTGTTTGGGGTATTGTGTTTCTTTGTATTAGACGCTCCATTGCCAGTATGGGTGTGTCTGACTCAAAGATTGTTGATGCCTTGTCGTGTATGTTGAACAACTTTGCAAAGGGATATAAAGTTTGTGATTTGGGTGTCTAATTATCCCCAAAGTGTTTGACTACATTATGTAGTAGAGAGTGGCCTATCTTGGTGACCGCATGGCCTCCACGTGGTACTCTTGATCTTACTCTAGTACAACGTGTGCACCCGGCTGCATCTAGTAGGCCTGAATTGATCAGTTTCCGTATATTGATTGTTGGAAACAGATTGTGGAAGAATTGCCTAAATGGATTAAGGTGTGCCACGAGGAGCAATGTCACCTCATGGTGGCCAGGACTCTCCTGTCCATCAGGGCTGCAACACAGCCCATTTTAGACTCTCCCTCTGAGTCTGAACTTCCCTCACCACCCCTTTACTCCTCCTCTAAGGTTAGAGGAGGTGCTGCTGGTGTTGCCACTCCCCCTTCCCCATTGTCCCTGCCCACTCAGTCATCTAGTTTAGAGCCCAGCCCACTTGCCCTGAGTCCTCCCCTTCAGTACCTACCTCCACTAGTTCTATATATCCAGAATTAACGTCACTTCTGGTTCCTGGTCAGGCTCCTCCCAGCCCGGCCCGCAACATCCTGTTGACTGAACTTCCGCCCAGTAAAATTAACCCGCCTCATTCTCCTTACCTTACTACCCCTAGACCGGAACCTACTATAAAACAGCCTTGCCGAAGTCCTATATTTACCCGACAGATGACTGGTACCCTTCAACCCCGACATTACCAAATGCCCCTCCGACTTACACTGGGCCCAACACACGTTGACGAAAATAGCCAAATACAACGGGCAGATCCAGTGTTTGTCTATGTCCCCTTCACCACAACTGATCTATTCATTTGGAAGACTCATAACTCTTCGTATACCGACAAACCTCAAGTCATGACAGATTTGGTTACCTCTAATATACAAACACACAATCCCACCTAGGCCGATTGCCAGCAATTATTATTAACTTTATTTAATTGTGAGGAAAGGACCCGGATTAATCAAGCGGCTATTAAAGCGCTTGAGTAAACGGCCCGTACTCAAAATCAGGCCAATCCAGCTGCATGGGCTGCAGCGCATTTTCCAAATGTTGACCCAAATTGGAATGTGAATGGTGCTGACATGCCCCAATTAAGGGCTTATCGGGAAGCCACTATTGCTGGCTTGAGGTGTTGCAAAAGGTTGATGAGTCACCTGGTGCCTTTTATGAAAGATTATTGGAGTCATATAGATTGTATACTCCTCTTAATCCAGTGGCCCCTGAGAATTCGCGAATGATTAACTCAGCATTTGTCAGCCAGGCCCAAGGTGACCTTAAAAGAAAATTGCAAAAGTTAGAGCGATTTGTAGGGATGTCCATATCACAGCTAATGGAGATCGCAAATAAAGTATATATGAATAGGGAAACTGAGATAAAGCGGGAGGAAGAACGTAAAATGAGGAAGAAGGCAGATATGCTAGCGGTAGCTATCACAAGTGTAGAAAGACAGGGAATGGAGGTGAGGAGTCGAGAATAGGCTGAGTAAGGGAATAGGCTGAGTAAGGGACCTTTAAGTAGGAATCAATGTGCGTTTTGTAGAGAGGAAGGACATTGGAAGAATGAGTGTCCACAGAGAGAGCATTATGAATAATAGACAAGGAGAGAGAAGAGTACAGGGAGGTTATAGTGGTAGTTATAGAGGAAGAGGAAGTTTTGGAGGTAACGGTGGGAATAGTAGAGGGAGTGTTCAAGGAGATAGATATTATCCACCTAGTCAGAGACAAAGAGATAGAGGATAGAGATTTTGTGGGTCTGGCTGACACTATCATGGAAGACTATTGATACCGACCGGGCTCCATCGCCCTTGGCCGAGCAGAGCCTATGGTTGATGTAGCAATAGGGGGAAAGAGAAATTATTTCATGATTGACACTGGTGCTGAACATTCCGTGGTGACTAAACTGGTGGCTCCGCCTTCAGGAAAAACTATAACTGTGATAGGAGCTACTGGGAGAAGCGCAGCTAGACCGGTTCTTAAAAGTCGCACTTGCATTCTGGGAGGCCATTTGGTGAAGCACCAGTTCCTATATATGCCAGAGTGTCCGATTCAACTTCTAGGACGAGATCTATTATCGAAGCTTCAAGCCCAGATAACTTTTCTACCCAATGGATCAACATCTGAGAGATTTAATGGATTACCAGGCTTAATGGCGGTATCGGTGCCAAGGGAAGAAGAATGGCACTTCTACTCCATAATGACAAGTGTAAACCCTAAGAGTGATGAACCTTTATTTGACATTCCAGGAGTATGAGCAGAGAAGAATCCACCTGGGCTTGCTCGTAATATTCCACCTATACATATTGAACTAAAGCTTGGGGCCTATCCTGTGAGCCTATGTCAGTATCATATACCTCAAAAGGCTAAGAAAAACATACATACCTACTTGGATAAGTTCGTAAGGTATGGCATCCTAAAATTCTGTACTTCCCCCTGGAACACTCCATTATTACCTGTTGAGAAACCAGGATCAGATGAATATTGTCCTGTACAAGATTTGAGAGCAATTAATGATGCAGTAGTCAATATACACCCAGTTGTACCCAACCCTTATAATCTGCTTGCTTTGATACCAGGTGGGGCAACCTACTTCACAGTTCTAGACCTTAAGGATGCTTTCTTTTGCCTTCGGATTGCTGCTGAGAGTCAGTGTATCTTTGCTTTCCAATGGGAAGATGCTGTTACAGTTTCAAAGCGTCAGATGACCTGGACCAGACTACCTCAAGGGTTCAAGAATTCACCTACCCTATTTGGATCTGCATTAAGCCAGGATTTGCAAGATTTCAAGTCCATCCCAGGAGAATGTGTATTGCTTCAATACGTGGATGATCTTTTGATAGCGGCTGTTACTATAGAGATATGCCAACAAGCAACTTATGATTTGCTTCACATTCTATGGAGAGCAGGATACAAGGTATCAAGGAAGAAAGCTCAATTGTGCCAGTCAACTGTTAAATATTTAGGATTCCATATTTCCGAAGGTCAAAGAATAATGAGACCCGAAAGAAAAGAAGCAGTGTGTCGGATATCTATACCTAAGAATAAATGAATATTCTGTATCAGTGCTGTCTGCAAGGTCCTAGTGCCCTGAGCATAGCGTGAGTGTGTCTTTTTATGTCCCCAAAACCAGGGCACCAGGGAACAAGTCAGGACAGTGGGACAGAACCATAAAATCGTCACTGTCCCAACAAAATCGTGATGGTTGGGAGGTCTGCAGTGACATAGATCCTGGTAAAAGAAAAAATTAATATATTTTAAGGGCTAACATTTTAAATTGTCGGAATTGGCCCAAAAAAGCGTAGAGTGAGCACATCAATAGACATGCTTACTCTAGGACTAGGACCCCACAGAGAGCACTGAAACAGCCTGCCCAATAAATGGCCCCCTTTTAGCAGCATTAGTGAAACTATTTGCATCACTGGCCCGTCCATTTTTACCCCGACCATCGACTTCCTATGAATTGTGGAGGGGCTTGCCTTTGTCTGTAGGTGGAGGTTGACTTGCTTCAGTCTCAGTGGTGCTCAGAGCAAAGATTTCTGGAACTTGTAGTGCAGTTATCGTCTATTATTTCTTTATGAAAGTTGCCCCGGAAGGTTTTGATGATGATGTAATGCAGTGGCGGAACCAGGGCCGGTGCGAGAATTAATGGCTTCATTATGGGACAGCCAGGTCTCTGCAAGTGCAAGATTTGTGTGTGTATGTGAATGTGTGTTTATGCTAATATTATATATGAACACCAACACTACACGCAAAAGCAAACCTGCATTTAAAAGCCAACACTACAAACCAACAAATCCCTGCATTAAAAATAATACTTTCAGCTGTTTGTAATGAACAAATCAATCAAAAGCAATGGAAATAACTCAACTCAACAAATGCTTCAAGTGGTTTCTAACCGAAAATGAAACTTATGATGACTGTTCCAGTGTCAAAATGATTGAACCCCTTCATGACAAGCATCTTCGTATTTAGCAGAGCACTCTCTTGCTGTTTTAAAAGGCTCTGTTAGGGGCATTGAAAGACTCTCTGAGGGGCAAAATCTAAACTGTATTTTTCAAAGTGTTCAAATCTTTTTGCTCCAAGTCTAACTCAAAAATCCTGAGAACTCTGTATTTTTCAAAGTTTTTTTTTGTTTTGTTTTGTTTTTTTAACCAATAAACAACCATGAATTTGGAAAGCTAGTTAAAGCAGGGAACTCTTCAGAGAAAATTATTACTACTTCTACCTGTTTGGCCCTTATAGAAACTTAGAAAGAAGACACAAGTAAAAATCCCCAAAACATGCCCGAAATAGTTGTATCTACTGTTCCTCAAATAGCACACAATGCCGGCCAATCTTCTTCTCAAACAAAGAAGAGAAAATATGATGATAGCTACTAGTCATTTGGATTCACGAGTGCCAGAAATGAAGATTGTCCTGAAACGCAGTGCAAATATTGCCAAACAGCACCTGTTAAATTACGTCGTCATTTTGAGCAAAACCACGTAAAGTACAAAGATAAAGATGTGGATCTTTTTTTTTTTTTTTAAGCGAAAGCTAAAGTAGTTTAGAAGAGAAAACAATTTATAAGCAAAAAATTTCAAAATGCTAATGAAAAAGCCACAGAGTCTTCTTACAGAGTGAGTTACCGCATAGCACTTGCAGGAGAAGCACACACAATTGGGGAATCGCTAATAAAACCATGTGCAAAAGAAATGGTGTCATGTATTTTAAGTGAGAAGTTGAGAAAAAAAATTTAAGCTGTGCCAATTTCCAACAACACAGTTGTGCGCCGTATGATGTTGCTGATGATCTTGCTGATGACATCCATACTGAACTAATTTCTAGACTGCATCAATGTGATGGGTACTCACTGCAATTAGACGAGTCCATTGATGTTGCAGGATTTTCAATTTTGTTGTTTTTTGTTAGATATAATTTTAACAAACAGATTGAAGAAGACTTGCTTATGTGTGAAACTTTGAAAACTCATCCCACTGGTGAGAACATCGTTCACTGCATCCAGAAGTTCATGAACACACACAGTATACATTGGGACAAATGTGTAGATGTGTGCAGTGATGGTGCCAAAGCAATGTTTGGGAAAGTGGCAGGCGCTGTGACATGAATAAGAAATGTAGCAAAAAACAGCACCAGTTCTTACTGTGTTCTTCACAGACATGTACTGTTAGCTAAAATATGTCAATCTCACTTAAAACTGTGCTAGACGAATCGGTCCAGATTATTAATTTTATAAATAGTCGACCATTACAGTCACAACTATTTAAAATTATATGTAAAGATATGGCTAGTCACAACTCTGCTCTGCTTTTGCATTCAGAAGTCCGTTGGCTATCACGAGGAAAAGTCCTTGTTAGAATGTTTGAATTGCATTAGGAGTTGTTAGCATATTTCCAGGATCATAAATTTGGATTATCTGATCGATTAACAAACACGCTGTGGTTATCCAAAGTAGCATAACTTGCAGACATATTCACAAAATTAAATGACGTATGTTTATCACTCAAAGGAAAAAACACTAATATCTTTAATGCAAGAGATAAAAAAATATTTTCACTGTCTCGTAAGCTGCAGTTTTGAACCTCATCTGAGCAAAATAATTTGAACTCTTTGCCAACACTTAAGGATTTTCTTGAAGAATCAGAAATTGAACTTGAAGATGAAATTTGCAATGAAATTGTAGATCATCTTCACCATTTAATCACATATGTGAATCAGTATTTTCCATTCTTGAATGAAAACAATGAGTGGGTTCGAAATCCATTCATAAAAGACAAGCCAGCCAATTTTTCTGATGTAGATTTTGAGAATCTGATCGATATAACTTCTGACAGTCAACTAAGCCAAGAATTTAAAGATGTTTCTCTTATTACTTTTTGGGGTGATTTAGGCAAAAAATACCCAGAATTGTCCAAGAGGCAATCAAAGTTCTGTTGCCATTCGCCAGCACGTACTTATGTGAAACTGGATTCTCGCTTTACTCAGCAACAAAAACAAAGTATCGAAATCGACTTGACGCAACTGCAGACATGCAAATACAATTGTCAGCAATTAAACCAGATATAAAAAGGAATTTGCCAGCAAAAGAGAACATTACACTGTGCTCATTGAAAGGTCTGCGCTGCGCTACTCTTTGTTGGGGGAGGGAGGGTGTGCCAAAGTGTTGCGATACCATGTGAACAATTAATTGGGAAACCCTGGCTTAGAGCATTATTTCAATTATGATCCATTTCTTTTGTGATTTGTTCTACTATTGTTTTGCATCTAATTAAATCACTTCCAAAGGAAGCTACACTTTCATTTAACCTGCTTTAGAGTTTTTCACAGCTCCCTCTGGGAAATGTCAGGTTATCATGGATACAGCATGGGTTAGCTTTACTTTGCCAACCTGCTCAAACTAACCTCAAAAGACAAAATTCCCCCCAAAATACAGACTAGCAATTAAATATCTCCTAGGTGGGCATAATAATAAAACAGAAATCTTGGAGTACCATCAGGTTTATACATAGTCTGGTCTGCCTGAGAATGGTAAGATTTACACTGCCAGGCCAAAGCAGCTCATGGCAGTTGCTGTCTTTTATTTAGCCTCTGTCTCATCATGACTTTTACTGCTCGGAGTAATGTCACCCTCCTTGCAGTGTGAGCAGAGATGGATCAGGATCCCACAGGGCGATAGGCAGTCGCCAGTTTGAGGTCCCCCGTTCATCCTTCACATATGGATGGTAAATGGGGCCAAAAACAAATCCATTGTTCCAGATCCTGTCTAACTCTGGGCAGCTGCCGATGGTCATTTTATGGTTAATCCTGCTCTGAGTGTGGGATTTGGTCATGATCTCGATCAATGTACGTAGTTCCCATTTTGTTTCCCGTGCTGTATGCAGATTTTATTACTGTGGAAGGTAAGCCCAGTTTCGTCCACTGTCTGACAAGGATGTGTCTTTTTCTGAAGAGGGGTCGGGTCTGTCAATGTGCCAAGAAACCACCAGTTTACCTGCTCACTGTTTACATTATGTGAGCTGGGTTCTCCGTGAATCTCTCCTGGTTTTCCGATTTAGTGACAAGTTACCGCACATGCTGATTGGTCACAGTGTGTAACGTGAAATTGCTATTAAGTATCTCCAACTCAATTGCTCTTCTTTATTAGGAAAACAAAATATATCTTCCCGTGGATATAATGAAGAGAAGAATTTCAGATATAATAAGGATTAACTGTGGAGATTTAATTTATTGGAAAACGTCAAATCTCAATGAGAAGAGGCTTTAAATAAGCTGGAATTATATGAATAATGTAGAGATTTACTTGATGGAATTGAAATCGGTTTTAACAATGTCTTCACTGGAAAGTCTCCGGAATCGTCAGTGCTATAATACTGAGCCATTGGTTACGAAGAGATTTCTATAGAGAGCTCTGCGATGACTAATAGTTAACACATCTTCTAATATATTGATTTAGTAATCTGTTGATTTCACTGAGAAACACAGAAACTGCATTTCGCTTTATTCTTAACAAATCCCATCAGCCTCTCTTTATATGCATATTTATTATCTAAGTTATTTATTTATCATTGCTCATTCATTTTCCAATCTTGCACTGTACGGTGGGTGATGTCACTCAGTTACGCATTTCCCGGTCTGACTGAGATTAGTGGGAGTTATATTCCTAGGTGACTGTTGCTCTAAGGAGTTTCTACCATCTTAAATCAGACCTTTCTGGATAGTGACATGCTGCAGAGGAGACAGAAAAAGCGCAGTGTCTCCCCAGGTCATCTCCCAGCATATCTGTACTGGGGGGCAACTCTGAATTAACCTTCAGGCTAGTTGGGCCATATATGCCGCGGTGACGGCCTAAGGAGGCACAAGGTGGGCTTAGAAGGCTACAGCCCCGAATGTGGGGCTCCTATTTGGGATTGTCTTTGTGTCAGTCAGCAGCCTTTAACACGTCAGTAAACTTCATATATGAAATGCTAAATCCCCTATTATTTTACTGAATAACATTGCTGCAGCTCCACACACAAATACACCAGGCATATTACTGGGAGTTTTATTGCTATGGAGCTCAGTGATACACATTGCTGTGAGTTTTATTGCTGTGAAGCTCTGTGATTCACATATACACTGCCCATTACTGTGCGTTTTATAGCTATGGAGCTCTGTGATACACTCATACACTGCACACTACTGAGAGATTTTTTGCTGTGGAGCTCTGTGATAAACTCATGCACTCTGCTCATTACTGTGAGTTTTATTACTATGGAGCTCTGTGATACCCCTATACACACTGTGCATTACTGTGGGTTTTATTGCTGTGGAGCTCTGCGATACACTCACAACTCAAACCTTGGTTATTTTATGATACTGTGAATTACTTGGAATTAATTTATGAACCAGACAAATCAATGTTTCATCGGGTTCCTTTACAATTTCAGCTGAATGGTTATTGTTAAAGGATTTGTAGAAGTAAAATGTCAATATTGTTAGTTTCCTTGTGCGTATGTGGGATTGGGAGGCACTTTGGGCTGATGTCCCTGGTGTTTGGTAACCTTGTAATATTCCTGTATATATCTCTACTGCTGGAAATATAATATGAAAATAAGCACAGCACCACCAGGCTTCACAAAGCTACATGTCTCATACACAATGACGGGAGTAAGAGAGTAATTAAAGCCATTCTCTAGTGTACAGTTCTGAGTGTCATAAATACACATCGTAATATTCTATTCATTAGAATGCAGAGATTGTGCTGTGTGAGCGACGTTATTCTACATTGTAAGAGTGCGTAAACAATAAACATATCATGGACTGCGACTCCTTTCACTCTCAGCCAGGCAAACTGTGTTTTTCTCTTCAACTACCTCATATGCTTTATTGTCTAGACTCGGTATCCTGACTGAGTAAAGAATCCTTATCAGGCCAATTAAACCATTATTTTAAAGAACAGAGCTGTGATGTCACCACTGATCGCAGCTACATTCACAGCGAACGCTTCAATAGAATACCAGAAAAAACTCCTGGCACTTTTAGAATTGGTGTGGATTCAAGATTAATTGAAAGTGAATTTCACATTTAAGCTCAAAATATATGATCTGGAACCATAGTTGAATTTTTATTTTTTGGCTTTAAAGGACCACTATAGTGCCAGGAAAATAAACTCGTTTTCCTGGCACTATAGTGTTAATAGGTCCCCCACCCTCATGGCCCCAATCCCGCCTGGCTGAAGGGGGAGGAAGGGGTTAAACACTCACCTTTCTCCAGCACCAGGCTCCCTCGGCGCTGGGGACTCTCCTCCTCCCTCCACTAGAGGCTGGATTAACCCATTTGTAAACATAGTTTCTATGAAACTGCTATGTTTTCAGCTTCAGGGTTAACCCTAGATGGACCTGGCACCCAGACCACTTCATTAAGCTGAAGTGGTCTGGTTGCCTATAGTGGTCCTTTAACTGTGACATTTGGTCACTTAGTAAATAATTCTGAAACGGCGGGTGCTTTTCTGGTATTCTAGTGACATGTCTGTCTGTGATTGAGGCTGCGAATGTCAGGCTATATTATTTAAACTGTAACCATAGCTGAATGTTTCCAGTTGGTCTATTTTGGCCTAATTTGTGGGGGGAAAAACCAACTTTGAATTCACTAGAAATTCCCAACAACTCTCAGTTTAGTAAATAACAGTGTGTGTGTACAGTAAGGCAAGCAGAACTTTGCTGAGACCAGTTAGTTATCCGGCTGACCTGCTCACTCACACAGCTCAATAAACAGTCATTTTGTGGCTGGTAAGCGTTCCGGTTTATTATCAAATATAATGGTTTATAATGGCATAAATCATATGAAACTAATGCAGTTAAAAGCTGGTAAGTGTAGCGGAGCTGCAATATTAAATCCCAATATCTCCGCTGGTAGACGAAAGTAATCCAAAGAAAGCGCTGAAAGAAGGCAATCTCCCAAATCCCCCAGTAACCGGACAAAACAAAGTTCTGGGAGATTTTTATTCACAAGCTCCAGTATTTATGCGATTTCCCCATGCAAGGGGTTTCCTTAATTACTTTACAGGGGTCATACAGTAGGGGACTACATGAGGAACTTAACATACAGGACATTTCTCCCACCATGCACTGCTGTACAAGAGGGATACTCCCACAAGAATATCCTGCTAAATGGATTATCCCTCCGTACAGCAGAACCGGCTTTTCACATAAAAATCTGTAACTGGTATAATATTCGTGCCAATGTACCGAATGACCGATCGGCAGATAGCTGGGGTCTGAGCGCATACTTCGTGCAAGTACCGCTCAGATCCCAGCACAATTAACTGAATGCTGCACAAAATACATTGTAACATCAACTCTTCATAAAAGTCACAAATGCATAAGTGGGGAAGAGTACCGAAAGATTGGCGCTCCCGAATGGCCTGGAAGTCCAGCGGTGTTCGTGTCGTCGAGTAGCCGATTTTAGTTCCAGACACTCGACGACCAAACACCGCTGGGCAAAAAGGGAATCCAAGATGGCCACCGCCTCGTGGTCGGTATCGGAACGACGGCCACTCTGGGAATCAATTAGATACATTGTTGCAATCGGTTAATGGGAGCCACACGACCCCCTGTGTGTGGGCTCCCATTCGGTATTTTGTTTCACGAACAGTGTGGAAAATCACTGTTCGTGAAACTACCATATGAATGCTAGCGGCTTTCGTGCCACTAGCATATGAATTCCCACACATTTAAAGCGAACACATCAAACACCATATATAAAAACAGTATCTCCAGGGCAACCCTTAGATATAAAGAACAATAGTCTTAGGTGGCTAGGTTTGCCACAGTGAGTACTTTCAGTATAATGTAATACAGGTTGCTTACAGGATCATGCAGAGTTGCAGCAGTCGAGACAGGTAAGTAGATTCCAGTATAATGTAATACAGGTTGCTTACAGGATCATGCAGTGTTGCAGCAGTTGAGACAGGTAAGTAGATTCCAGTATAATGTAATACAGGTTGCTTACAGGATCATGCAGAGTTGCAGCAGTTGAGACAGGTAAGTAGATTCCAGTATAATGTAATACAGGTTGCTTACAGGATCATGCAGTGTTGCAGCAGTTGAGACAGGTAAGTAGATTCCAGTATAATGTAATACAGGTTGCTTACAGGATCATGCAGAGTTGCAGCAGTAGAAAATAAGAGTTTCAGGAGGATTCCGGCGACGGGACACACGGAGTCTCAATAGAGGATCAGGATGTTTTCAGGAGCCAGGATCAGAAGTTCTATGTCAGAACACTGACTTCAATACAAAGGCCATGAGAAGAGTTGGGTGTGGCTTTTTATAGCAGACTTGGAAGATCATATGAAGCAGGTGAGAGAAACTGAGGATTGACTAGTGGCTAGGGAGGCCACTAGAGGCGAGAAACAGGAATTGCAGCAATAAAATAAAACATTTTCTTGGTTGTCAGGATAGGATCCTGACACCCAATGCCCAGTGACATTAGGGAAGATACCCGATACCCAGTGACATTAGGGAAGATACCCGATGCCCAGTGACATTAGGGAAGATACCCGATGCCCAGTAACATTATGGAAGATACCCGATACCCAGAGACATTAGGGAAGATACCCGATGCCCAGTGACATTAGGGAAGATACCTGATGCCCAGTGACATTATGGAAGATACCCGATGCCCAGTGACATTAGGGAAGATACCCGATGCCCAGTGACATTAGGGAAGATACCTGATGCCCAGAGACATTAGGGAAGATACCCGATACCCAGTGACATTAGGGAAGATACCCGATACCCAGTAACATTATGGAAGATACCTGAT
This sequence comes from Pelobates cultripes, assembly GCA_933207985.1. Classification (NCBI taxonomy): domain Eukaryota; kingdom Metazoa; phylum Chordata; class Amphibia; order Anura; family Pelobatidae; genus Pelobates; species Pelobates cultripes. Next base: position 369,799,093 of record OW240913.1, on the reverse strand, counting down.
GCCCAGTGACATTAGGGAAGATACCCGATACCCAGTAACATTATGGAAGATACCCAATGCCAAGAGATATTAGGGAAGATACCCGATACCCAGTGACATTAGGAAGATACCCGATGCCCAGTGACATTAGGGAAGATACCCGATGCCCAGTGACATTAGGAAGATACCTGATGCCCAGTGACATTAGGGAAGATACCCGATACCCAGTAACATTATGGAAGATACCCGATGCCCAGAGATATTAGGAAGATACCCGATGCCCAGTGACATTAGGGAAGATACCTGATGCCCAGTGACATTATGGAATATACCCGATACCCAGTGACATTAGGGAAGATACCCGATACCCAGTAACATTATGGAAGATACCCGATGCCCAGAGATATTAGGGAAGATACCCGATACCCAGTGACATTAGGAAGATACCCGATGCCCAGTGACATTAGGGAAGATACCTGATGCCCAGTGACATTATGGAATATACCCGATAGCCAGTGGCATTAGGGAAGATACCCGATGCCCTGCGACATTGTGGAAAATACCCGATGCCCAGAGACATTAGGGAAGATACCCGATACCCAGTGACATTAGGAAGATACCCGATGCCCAGTGACATTAGGGAAGATACCCGATACCCAGTGACATTAGGAAGATACCAGATGCCCAGAGACATTAGGGAAGATACCCGATACCCAGTGACATTAGGAAGATACCCGATGCCCAGAGATATTAGGGAAGATACCCGATACCCAGTGACATTAGGAAGATACCCGATGCCCAGAGATATTACCACTGCTACTAAATTACTAATCAGTGAAGGACTTCCACTAGGGACATAATGTCTGATCACTGGCATGACAGAGATAGACAGACATCCAGACAGACAGACAGATTGATTAATTCTGTTTTTTTACAGCAATTTAGAACTTTTTCTTTTTCATTTTTTGTATTTCTCTGAATCAACATTAGACAAGACTTTGTGTAAACTTGGATATGTGTGTGGCTTTCAGTACCGGTAATTATTCCACTCTACTAGCATGTTACATTTTTAGGATTCATTTGTTACGCAGTCTGTTAGAATTTCACACATTACTCCATTAGCAAATCTGGGATTTTATATTGCAGATATTTCACCGTATAAATATATCTGTCTCGCTATCCATAACCTCACCACACAGAGTATCTGTTTAACTATTTGCATACATCATACAGCATTAACCCATATTGTATTGCCTGTGCATCGCAGGGAATCTTGAAACCAAGCGATATCTCTGTGTATTCTTCAAGGTAAAAGAAAAACACTTTGTAAATAAATAAAACAGAATAATTTCCAGCAAACTCCGTTTATACTCTGTGCATGTTGTTCAATCATAAATGTAACGGCCCAATCCACTGCTATTACCTAGTCTTTGTCCTAACAGGTAATAGCCACATAGAATTCTCATTTTCCGGAACCCGCTGGGATTGCACAAATCCATGAATATGTCTGAAAAGAACTCTCCGCATCCAGTAGATGAAGTTTTCTACATAGATCTCTGTGTCTGAAACTAACCGATAGCTCGCTGGAATATTTATAGGAAATAATAAAATCGATCAGACTCCGCTGTTAATATATCATTAATTCTAGCCTTGAGATGCGAGATTTGGCATTTTGTCTTTTTTCCAATTTACAAACATCTGGAATTTAGAGCCAGGATTGCATCTCGGAAACTATTTGTACTGTGAGAAAGGTAAACGCTTATTAGGGAGTTAAGAAATGCCCTATAAATAATTAAACACATACAAAAGGCAGCAATCTCTAGGAGATGATCATTTTAGATTAGAAATGATCAAAGTCTTCTTAGTGTCGGGTTGATTAGAAAGCACCAACATATTGTGCAGAGCTGTACAAGGTATGCAGAAGGATACAAACAAAAAACAAACTTGATGTTTAGGTGATCATCCCCACCACTTAAACCAAAAAGTATAAGTGCAGTGCTTATGGTATTTAACACTTACCCCTCAAAGTACATGGGGAATTATCAACACGGGAAAAATATATATATACAAGTAGTGCAATATTGTTTCAGAATATAAAAAGAGTGTTAGAAAAACTCACATTTGTTAGAGCCTTTTGTCGATATAGGCTCTAAACAAAGATGATGTATGGGCCTTTAAGGTGGCACCTACTACCTTCTTCTATGATGAGAGAACTTCACAGTACTCCTCCACAATGGATATATAGAGATAGAAACACAATGGCAGAAATCTAGGTATAGACTGTGTACATATATTGAGGTTATTGCTCACCTTCCTAGGAGCCTGTTTAATAACTGACTCCAAAATATATACGTTTAATTTCAATTTCCAGGGTGACACTTCCCTGCTAGATATAGGATATAGATTTGCTGATAATGATGAAGAACTTAAACAGAACTGCCAATAGAAACGGGATTTATACTAAATAAATGAATAGGTAGATAAAATATAACCATATATAAAAATAAATAAAACAATAGCAAGTCCTTTTAACAGCTTTACAGGAACACTCCAAACACCATAACTACTATATGACACAGTGGGTATGGTGCCAGGCCAGGGGAACACCACCTGGACCTGATGGAGCACCAAATTACAAGATGTACAAACCAATAAACACTCCCACATACAGCAAACAATCCCTCCCCTCTGCCTGTGATATAATTAAAGTAGTTAATACAATAACCGAATTATCCACAGGCAGAAAAACACACATTTTCCCCAAAGTACAGAAAACACCCCAAAACATAACATGTCCCCATTACATCCCCTGATAGAGGTTCAGGAAATTCCTGGATGTCTCTTTTGACTGACCACACGCATGATTTCATACCCACAACAGTTCCAGGGATTAGGCTGTGCGGCAGGTCTATTTTCAATGTCTAAGTTCAGTTTGCATAGTCGAACGGGAACCTTTCGTGCACATAGTCAATGTTAAAGTGACGTTGGAATTGTCGAACACCGTTCGACTCTCGTCGAAGAAGTTGAAGTTGCCTGGAAGGTAAAGTTCAGCGGTGTTCGTGCCGTCGCGTGTCCGAATTGAGTTCCATGAACTCAATGACAAAACACCACTGAACACGTTTAACTAAACAAGATGGCCGCCGCCACGTGTTCGACTATACGAACAGCGATCACCCAGCCGTTCATCAATTTGGCTGCAGTTAACTAACAGCTTGGGTGGTAAATAGGCTGCACACTCCACTTGTGTGTGTGGTCCGGCTGTTCGGTGGTTCAAAGTGGCACTTCAAACTATTTCGAAAGTTTGAAGAACAATTGTTTAAAGTCCCAAACAGGCATAACCACAGTAACTTAAAGGGGCCATAGTCACAGTGTAAAAGGCTGGCAAGTAGTCCCCTCCAAGAACTCGTAGTTCAAATTCAGCTAAAAAGGGGAGTTTGCCACAGATACAACCTAGAAGATTTGCAAGAAGCATTCCAACGAACAGTTAATTCATGTATACGCAGGTAGGACGAGAATCCAGGGAAATATTCGGCTGCTTCTTACATCAAATTAGAGATTTTTTATTTTGTTCCTCTGGATTAACATCTAATAGGGATTTGTGGAAACTTTAATATATGTGTGTATGGTTTGTAACTGTAATTATTATGTTACATTTTCAGGACTAATTTGTAAACCAGTCTTCGTTAATATTTCACACATCACTGCGTGAGCAAATATGAGATTTTTTAATGTAAATATTAATATGTCCAAAGAATCAGTGGAAACATGATAAATAGGTGTTTGTTTTATTTGTTAATATGTTTGCCTTTTCCTTTAGGGAATATGTTAATTCAACAAACAAATATCTTGTGTGTAGAGCCTCAATTTTCTTCACCTGACCATTTTGGAGACACTAGATTTTATGGATCACATCAAAAAAATGCTAAAAATACCACATAGCCCAGATTACATCTTGCTAGCCCAAGCAATGGAGCGGTGGCTGAAGGCATTTGCCAAAAAACAATGTTTGCTGTATGGCATGCCTAAAGACCTGTAGCGATACGTACCCGGTCCGCATGCGGCTCAAACACTCTTGGCTCCTGGTCGGCTACGTGCGCCGAACAGCATTAACGCTGCTCGCGTCGCACATTATGGGTCGCAGGATGTGACCTGCACCAATCAAATGAAACCCAGTATTATTTCAACTTTCCTGGCCCTAGATACTGTGCCCTATTGTGGTTTCTGTTCCCAGTACCCTTTAGTGCGTTCCTTGAATATTTTGTATTGTATTCTATTATTGACCTTGGCATTGTTTCCTGATTCTGAGTTTATCTTTAACCCTTTACTGTCTTGTTTGACCTTCTGATTATTACCATGTACCTGACTCTGGCTAGTTCTCGTTTTCGCTGTCTCTCTGTTACCCTGACCTCGGCTTGCATCGTAACTACGCTTAACGTTAGACAGAGAGTAAAGTCAGGCCACACCTAGGCCCGGTAATCCGTTTATTTTCCTTTGTCTGTCCCTTGCTATCCTAAACTCTGCGTGTTAGTGTTATACCTCGTGACAAGACCCCTTTCTATATGTGCATGGATGTGGGATTAAAGCACCACAACTACTTCATCTGAATAAAGTGCTATGAAAAGCATTGAATAGAACAGAGAAAAGGTCCGCCATCAGTGGGTAACAGCCAGTAATCCTGTAAGTAGACCACATAGTGAGACTCTAGCAGACCGTGAAATGGTGTCTTGTCTGTAATAAGAAAGACGCAGCGGTGGAACTACAGGGAGTGCTGGTGTTGCGGTTACACCGGGGCCCATCTAGTGGTCCGTGCAATTAGGGCCACCTAATGGGCATGTGTTTTCAGGGGCCCAAAACCGTTTTTGTACCAGGGCCCTCTCTAAATTAGTTCCACGACTGTGCAGCAGCTCCCTGGCCCTGCAAGATCACCTCCCCGTACACAAGCTCCGCCCCCATTCTCTGACTGACTGACACGCACACTGACAGACATACATACATTCTGACAGACATACAGTGACAAGCACACACTCTCTGACTGCACCCATGCACTTAGTGCCACCCGTGGGTATTTCTGAACAGGGGCCCAGTCATGCGCAGTGGCCCTTTAACAGTGTAAGCAGACCCCTGCAATAAAATAAAGTGAGAGCCTGGCCACTTCCTCCCAGATACAGGAGGAGAGGGAGAGACCCAGCTTCAGACAGTCCCACACTCCCATCAGACAAAAAAGAAAAAAAAATATGACGTGTGTATCTAGGTATGTGTGTATCTGTGTGTCAATGTGTCAGTGTGTGTATATGTGTGTCAATGTGTGTGTATATATTAGTGTGTATATACACGTGTGAACTGTATGTATATGAAATTTAAATAAAGGTACAGCGCACACAAAAATAAAATTTTTAATTTTACAAGACTACTTAAAATCACCAATCTCAGCAAACAAATATGGGGGTTCAGTTCCACCATATGGACATATTGTGTTAAGCCCACCACTACGTCACTAGTGGCATAGCCCTGTAAAATGTAAAACGTTATTTATATGTGTGCGCTGTTCCTTAATCTGTATTTTGTATAAATGTGTGTTTCTGTGTGTGTCAGTGTGTTTTTTATCTGTGTGTCTGTGTGCCTGTGTGTGTGTTTCATCCGTTCTCAATGTGTATGTGTACCTGTGTAAATATGTATGTATATGTGCATACACCCCATTAATCAAACGCCAACAATACATGCTAACACACCCTTCAAATCAAACGCAAACATTACATACAAACACACTCCTGCACTCAAACGCCAAAAGTATGTACAAACACAAGAAGTTTAAATTGATTTTTTTAAACTATGTTTTATTTAACAGACGTGGAGCCCTAAATGATAATGAAAAAAGGAACATCTCTAATTTACAAATAATATATTTTTAAGATTACAGTGTCCTTTAATATGCTCCTCAAGGCTACAGGTGGAGCTTTGTGTTAAAGAATGCGTCAGGGCGCTATCTGTTCTGTAAAACACCCCCAAATGTCAGAAGATGTCCAAACCTTACAGGGTTAACAGTACAAATACCCCGGAAACGGACATTGCAATGGCGCCATATCCTCTTGGCGCTCTGTCCTGGAAAAATTTAATTAGTCACACTTATCCAGTTTCTGTAAAACAAAACAAACAAACAAAAAACATGATTATTGATTTGCTCAGGCAACGAATGTCCCATTAAAATAACGGGCTTCACCTAAAAAGTCAAGTGGAAGCAATTATTTTTCTCCCTGAAACACACCCAGGAATGGACAGATAGATGGACAGACAGGTAGAGAGATGGACATAGGAAGGCATGACAGACAGACAGACAGACAGACAGCAGATAGATTTTGTATTTCTAATGTGTTCTGGCAAGCAGACTTGTAATACAGAGATACGTGTGAACTTCTACTTTCCTTTTGTGATATTAATCACTTATTTAGCAAACAGGAAAGTATTATGACAAGATACACAATTTGCAAACAAAGCACATCGTTTACTGGAGAGAGGCTCCGATACTGAGATAAAATGATTTAGCGGTAACGATGTTCCTATAAAGAGTACAAGCACCATATCAATGTCCGTGTTCCAGAGAAATCTAATAAGGGATAAGTAGCAGCATGTCTCCCATCTAACTAATAAATACAACAGGCACATAGTGTCACTGCTCAAACACACCCATCACATCTCATCTCTCAATAAAAATAAACGGTATAAACACGCAACATTTATTTACTCAGAAACAGTTTTACCACGATGAATATAATGATTTCCCATGGTTTAACCACTTAAGGACCAAACTTCTGGGAACAAAAGGGAATCATGACATGTCACATGTCATGTGTCTTTAAGGGGTTAAAGTATTTCCAGGTTACACTGTAACCATGCGCAGAATAGAGGGTCACTTCTCTAACCCAGTAATGTGTCCAAGTGTATAACAGAGCTCTACAGCAATAATACTCCCAGTAATGTGTCTGAGTGTATAACAGAGCTCCACAGCAATAATACTCCCAGTAATGTGTCTGAGTGTATAGCAGAGCTCCACAGCAATAATACTCCCAGTAATGTGTCTGAGTGTATAGCAGAGCTCCACAGCAATAATACTCCCAGCAATGTGTCTGAGTGCATAACAGAGCTCCACAGCAATAATACTCCCAGTAATGTGTCTGAGTGTATCACAGCGCCACAGCAATAATACTCCCAGTAATGTGTCTGAGTGTATAACAGAGCTCCGCAGCAATAATACTCCCAGTAATGTGTCTGTGTATAACAGTGCTCCGCAGCAATAATACTCCCAGTAATGTGTCTGAGTGTATAACAGGGCTCCACAGCAATAATACTCCCAGTAATGTGTCTGAGTGTATAACAGAGCTCCACAGCAATAATACTCCCAGTAATGTATCTGAGTGTATAACAGAGCTCCACAGCAACAATACTCCCAGTAATGTGTCTGAGTGTATAACAGAGCTCCACAGCAACAATACTCCCAGTAATGTGTCTGAGTGTATAACAGAGCTCCACAGCAATAATACTCCCAGTAATGGGTCTGAGTGTAACAGTTTTACCACGATGAATATAATGATTTCCCTTGGTTTAACCCCTTAAGGACCAAACTTCTGGGAACAAAAGGGAATCATGACATGTCACATGTCATGTGTCTTTAAGGGGTTAAAGTATTTCCAGGTTACACTGTAACCATGCGCAGAATAGAGGGTCACTTCTCTAACCCAGTAATGTGTCCAAGTGTATAACAGAGCTCTACAGCAATAATACTCCCAGTAATGTGTCTGAGTGTATAACCCAGTAATGTGTCTGAGTGTATAACAGAGCTCCACAGTAATAATATTCCCAGTAATGTGTCTGAGTGTATAACAGAGCTCCACAGTAATAATATTCCCAGTAATGTGTCTGAGTGTATAACAGAGCTCCACAGCAATAATACTCCCAGTAATGTGTCTGAGTGCATAACAGAGCCCCACAGCAATAATACTCCCAATAATGTGTCTGCCTGTATAACAGAGCTCCACAGCAATAATACTCCCAGTAATGTGTCCGAGTGTATAACAGAGCTCCACAGCAGTAATACTCCCAGTAATGTGTCTGAGTGTATAACAGAGCTCCACAGCAATAATACTCCCAGTAATGTGTCCGAGTGTATAACAGAGCTCCACAGCAATAATACTCCCAGTAATGTGTCGGAGTGTATAACAGAGCTCCACAGCAATAATACTCCCAGTAATGTGTCTGGGTGTATAACAGAGCCCCACAGCAATAATACTCCCAGTAATGTGTCTGAGTGTATAACAGAGCTCCACAGCAATAATACTCCCAGTAATGTGTCTGAGTGTATAACAGAGCTCCACAGCAATAATACTCCCAGTAATGTGTCCGAGTGTATAACAGAGCTCCACAGCAATAATGCTCCCAGTAATGTATCTGAGTGTATAACAGAGCTCCGCAGCAATAATACTCCCAGTAATGTGTCTGAGTGTATAACAGAGCTCCACAGCAATAATACTCCCAGTAATGTGTCTGAGTGTATAACAGAGTTCCACAGCAATAATACTCCCAGTAATGTGTCTGAGTGTATAACAGAGCTCCACGGTAATAATACTTCCAGTAATGTGTCTGAGTGTATAACAGAGCCCCACAGCAATAATACTCCCAGTAATGTGTCTGAGTGTATAACAGAGCTCCACAGCAATAATACTCCCAGTAATGTGTCTGATGTATAACAGAGCTCCACAGCAATAATACTCCCAGTAATGTGTCTGAGTGTATAACAGAGCTCCACAGCAATAATACTCCCAGTAATGTGTCTGAGTGCATAACAGAGCTCCACAGTAATAATACTCCCAATAATGTGTCTGAGTGTATAACAGAGCTCCACAGCAATAATACTCCCAGTAATGTGTCTGAGTGTATAACAGAGCTCCACAGTAATAATACTCCCAGTAATGTGTTTGAGTGTATAACAGAGCTCCACAGCAATAATACTCCCAGTAATGTGTCTGAGTGTATACCAGAGCTCCACAGCAATAATACTCCCAGTAATGTGTCTGAGTGTATAACAGAGCTCCACAGCAATAATACTCCCAGTAATGTGTCTGAGTGTATAACAGAGCTCCTCAGCAATAATACTCCCAGTAATGTGTCTGAGAGCATAACAGAGCTCCACAGCAATAATACTCCCAGTAATGTGTCTGAGTGTATAACAGAGCTCCACAGCAATAATACTCCCAGTAATGTGTCTGAGTGTATAACAGAGGCCCACAGTAATAATACTCCCAGTAATGTGTCTGAGTGTATAACAGAGCTTCACAGCAATAATACTCCCAGTAATGTGTCTGAGTGTATAACAGAGCTCCACATCAATAATACTCCCAGTAATGTGTCTGAGTGTATGACAGAGCTCCACAGCTATAATATGTCTGAGTGTATAACAGAGCTCTACAGCAATAATACTCCCAGTAATGTGTCTGAGTGTATAACAGAGCTCCACATTAATAATACTCCCAGTAATGTGTCTGTGTATAACAGAGCTCCACAACAATAATACTCCCAGTAATGTGTCTGAGTGTATAACAGAGCTTCACAGCAATAATACTCCCAGTAATGGGTCTGAGTGTATAACAGAGGTCCACAGTAATAATACTCCCAGTAATGTATCTGAGTGTATAACAGAGCTCCACAGTAATAATACTCCCAGTAATGTGTCTGAGAGTATAACAGAGCTCCACAGCAATAATATTCCCAGTAATGGGTCTGAGTGTATAACAGAGCTCCACAGCAATAATACTCCCAGTAATGTATCTGAGTGTATAACAGAGCTCCACAGTAATAATACTCCCAGTAATGTGTCTGAGTGTATGACCACAGCAATAATACTCCCAGTAATGTATCTGAGTGTATAACAGAGCTCCACAGTAATAATACTACCAGTAATATGTCTGAGTGTATAACAGAGCTTCACAGCAATAATACTCCCAGTAATGTGTCTGAGTGTATAACAGAGCTCCCCAGCAATAATACTCCCAGTAATGTGTCTTTAAACTACAATAAATGTATTTAGAAATCAGTCTGTTAATAAGATACATTGTTTTTGTTCCAAATTACATTTTAGTTTTATAAATATTCAGTAAATCACTTTGAATATCTCCAAACAGCCTCACCCCTGGCTACACCCTCACTCACACTCCGTAATGCCCCGCCCCTGGTTACACACCGACCCATCCCCCTAAAATCAAAGAGCCCCTCTGCCCATGTGGAATGTTGGGAGATATGTTTATTTTAATATTATCACCCCAGGTGCGTATATATATATCTCCAGGACACAGATCTGACTCAGACATATTACTTTTAGTTAAAATGGGAGGAAGTAAATCAAGGCTATATTGTCATTGTGTGCCGTTAACTTACAGCATAATATTAAAGGATAAATTCTCAATTCTGTTTATTAAATTTACTACGTTTAATGAAATATAATAATATTTTCTAAATGATGTATATTACGTTTTTTTGAGGAAATGTCTCTTTTTATCTGGCTCAGTAGTCATACTGGGTCAGACTCTGATAAAAAAAGTTATATTTTCTGATAAAAATTAATATACATTATTAAAATAAATATTAAAATAAATGTTTCATTGTAATGTAATAAACAATTAAATAACGAGAATTGAGGATTTGACGCCAAGTGTTCTTTTTAACGTTGAAATGGCGTTCTATTCATCATTACTTGAGAGTATGTGGACATTTCAGTTGTCGTGGATTGTGACTATTTCAATTCTCAGGCAGGTACGTAACTTACTAGGCAAACGGACATTTCATCGCTCCATTTTGTTTTGCTAATTCATGACTCACTCAGCTGACGTTGTACTGAGATGTACTCACATTTCTGGCTAAGTCAACTTTCTAGTTCCAATTATTTATGAAGGGAATCAGAATTTTAATGCTGACACTTATTATAAAACATATATTTGAAGGGATACTCCACTGCTCAAATTAAAATGGTGGATATGTCTATATGGTAGATGTGTCTCTATGGTAGATATGTCTCTGTGGTAGATGTAACTGTATGGTAGATGTGTCTCTATGGTATATGTGACTGTATGGTAGATGTAACTGTATGGTAGATATGTCTGTATGATAGTTGTGACTGTATGGTAGATGTGACTGTATGGTAGATGTAACTGTATGGTAGATGTAACTGTATGGTAGATATGTCTGTATGATAGTTGTGACTGTATGGTAGATGTGTCTCTCTGATAGTTGTGTCTATATGGTAGATGTGACTGTATGGTATATGTGACTGTATGGTAGATGTGTCTCTCTGATAGTTGTGTCTTTATGGTAGATGTGACTGTATGGTAGATGTAACTGTATGGTAGATATGTCTGTATGATAGTTGTGTCTTTATGGTAGATGTGACTGTATGGTAGATGTAACTGTATGGTAGATATGTCTGTATGATAGTTGTGTCTTTATGGTAGATGTGACTGTATGGTAGATGTGACTGTATGATAGATGTGTCTCTCTGATAGTTGTGTCTGTATGGTAGATGTGTCTCTCTGATAGTTGTGTCTGTATGGTAGATGTGACTGTATGGTAGCTGTGACTGTATGGTATATGTGACTGTATGGTAGATGTGTCTCTCTGATAGTTGTGTCTATATGGTAGATGTGACTGTATGGTAGATATGTCTGTATGATAGTTGTGTCTTTATGGTAGATGTGACTGTATGGTAGATGTGACTGTATGATAGATGTGACTGTATGATAGATGTGTCTCTCTGATAGTTGTGTCTGTATGGTAGATGTGTCTCTCTAATAGTTGTGTCTGTATGGTAGATGTGACTCTATTGTATATGTGACTGTATGGTATATGTGACAGTATGGTAGATGTGTCTCTCTGATAGTTGTGTCTATATGGTAGATGTGACTGTATGGTAGATGTAACTGTATGGTAGATATGTCTGTATGATAGTTGTGACTGTATGGTAGATGTAACTGTATGGTAGATATGTCTGTATGATAGTTGTGACTGTATGGTAGATGTGACTGTATGGTAGATGTGTCTCTCTGATAGTTGTGTCTGTATGGTAAATGTGTTTAAACGATAGATGTATCTCTATGATAGATGTGTCTGTATGTGTCTATATGATAGATGTGTCTGTATGGTAGCTGTGTATAAATGATAGATTTGTCTGTGTGGTAGATCTGTCTATATGGTATGTGTGTCCCTAATAGATGTGGCTATATGATAGGTATGTCTCTATGATAGATGTGTCTATATGGTAGGTATGTCTATATAGTAGACGTACCTCTATGGTAAATGTGTCTACATGATAGGTGACTATATGGTAGACGTGTCACTATGGTAGATTTGTATTTAATATATGCAGAATTTGTTCATACTGTGTATTTGTCATCTCTTCTTCTCCTGTAAAATGATCTTGTAAAAATCATCCTCAGTTTCTCACAATTAACAATCCTGTTTACATTGATTCTCCAGAGAGTCCTTTACAACGACTGATAGAAAACGAATATTAATCATGTTACATCATAAGTCTGAAATGTCAAACCCTCTTCCTTTCTACATTCAGAGCAGAGAGAGGGCAATCCTCAATCCGAGATCCAATCACAGACATAAAGAGATGTTCAATGGTAAGGGCCAGATTCACATCATAAGGTCCTTACTGATAAAAATAAATATATAAATCCTGGATATCACTGGGCGTCAATCAAAATAATCACTGCAGGAAACATTTACGTAAACATACCTTGTAGTAACTACGGTAAATAAAGACATATCATGTTGCTGCAACACAATCCTATGTTGACGGTCAGCGGCGACTAATCTTTTTTTACTCCTGTTTGGCGACTAATCATTCTATACGCTATATGTTTTGATTTATAATAAGAATGCGTATAACTTTCCACTACCGAGACAACAATGGTCAGTTCTTTGGGATAAGTTCATCCATTCCGTAGTCGTATTTATTTATAAATTCTGTGTTTTGTGTACCTGTGGTGTACATGTAGAAATAATATTATGCAACCTGTTTGTCTGTCTACAGGACTGATGTGAGCATTTTATATATTTTTATTATTGTATTTTCTGCCTTATACTCTACAAAACATGCACACAGTGCCATCTACTGGCCGATACACGAATGACAGCTTGGCAGACATGCAAAAAGCTCACTTGTCATTTTTTTGTGGCCTGAGGTGTGTGTCACAGGGACTTTCTCTGTCTACTGGACCCTCGGGCACCGAAAGAGATAAAAGCTATAAACTATTCAAAGGAGTTGTTGAGAAAAATGCAATGAATCTGCAAAAAAACTTGACTGCATAAACTATCCATTTATATTCTAGCAGCGTTTCAAATGGAAAATGTCTCGATCTATGGCCTACCGCGCACCAAGCTCGTTCTTAACGCTTACTTAGAAAATGCCGCCACATTTGTTCAGCCACGCTGGGTGCCTGTGGGTAGATTTAACCACTGAAGAACCAGTGATGTTATAATACTATCATCATTATCTCTTCTTTAAAGGGACTCTCCAGGCTGACGGTGATTTTGATCAATTATACAGACAATGAATTACAAATACAAACAGAGACAGGCTCACTTCCTGCAGTGAGCTCTGCCAAGGCTAGGACGAGGCTGACACTTGTTAGCCAATCCCAACCTGTACATTGTTACCATCTGGAGTTTAGCAATATCCCCTGATCTCTGCGTTGCGGTCTGTCCCACTGAAATCGGTACAGTTGGGAGGTCTGCATCCTGCTGGATCCAGGATTGTTACAGTAAATACGTATGCAGTCTTTCTCACAGTTTATACTCCTTGCTAACTGTGTGTCATTGTTTTACTTTTTTTTTTTTTAAACTGGTGGTTTAACATTGTATATGAACTGACTAACATGGAAATATTCCCAAGGTTTTTTTGACAAAATACCTAGTTGCCTAAGCCGGAAATATATCTTTAATTTGGATAATTTGTCAAATCAGTCATTAACATACCAGTCACAGTTTACAGACTGTACCCCTTTGCCTTTCACAGAATGATAAAAAATGACCACAGTCTGAATAAATGAAACTGATTAAGACATGTAATAACTCAACACATTAACTGTGCCCTTGGTCGGGGTCGGATTAACAGAGGGGGTAATGGAGCTGAAGCTCCAGGCCCATTGATTTAAAAAAATAAAAATGTTAAGTAGTAGTAAAAAAAAAAAAACTTTTTACATGCTCTTTCTTTGTACATAACAAATGAAGTATGGGAATTTAGAAGGGATGTAGGCAAACAAATATAGTATCGAATGGCTGAATATGAAATAGTAAAAAAAAAGCTGACTTTGCCCACTGTACAAATACTTTTGCTGCTTCAGTCTCTCTAACTATGTGACAAGTCCCCTTTCTTCTACACTCGATATACCCACGTTTTCTCTGTCCCAGACCACTTACCAGGAGCTACTTTCTGCTAGTAAGAAAAGAAGGAGTGGACAGGCAAGTGCTGGGAGACACCAGGAAATTGTCCCTGGGAACTATAGAGCAAGCGCAGTATTAGATGCGTTGGCAGAAAGCTCAGTATTAGATGCGTTGGCACCAAGCGCAGTATTAGATGCATTGGTAGCAAGCGCAGTATTAGATGCATTGGCAGCAAGTGCAGTATTAGATGCGTTGGTAGCAAGCGCAGTTTTAGATGCGTTGGCAGCAAGCGCAGTATTAGATGCGTTGGCAGCAGGCGCAGTATTAGATGCGTTGGTAGCAAGCGCAGTATTAGATGCGTTGGTAGCAAGCGCAGTATTAGATGCGTTGGCAGCAAGCGCAGTATTAGATGCGTTGGCAGCAGGCGCAGTATTAGATGCATTGGTAGCAAGCGCAGTATTAGATGCATTGGCAGCAAGTGCAGTATTAGATGCGTTGGTAGCAAGCGCAGTTTTAGATGCGTTGGCAGCAAGCGCAGTATTAGATGCGTTGGCAGCAGGCGCAGTATTAGATGTGTTGGTAGCAAGCGCAGTATTAGATGCGTTGGCAGCAAGCGCAGTATTAGATACGTTGGCAACAAGCGCAGTATTAGATGCATTGGCAACAAGCGCAGTATTAGATGCGTTGGCAGCAGGCGCAGTATTAGATGTGTTGGTAGCAAGCGCAGTATTAGATGCGTTGGTAGCAAGCTCAGTATTAGATGCGTTGGATGCAAGCGCAGTTTTAGATGCGTTGGTTGCAAGCGTAGTATTAGATGCGTTGGTAGCAAGCTTAGTATTAGATGCGTTGGCAGCAAGCGCAGTATTAGATGCGTTGGTAGCAAGCTCAGTATTAGATGCATTGGTAGCAAGCGCAGTATTAGATGTGTTGGTAGCAAGCTTAGTATTAGATGCGTTGGTAGCAAGCTTAGTATTAGATGCGTTGGATGCAAGCGCAGTTTTAGATGCGTTGGTTGCAAGCGTAGTATTAGATGCGTTTGTAGCAAGCTTAGTATTAGATGCGTTGGCAGCAAGCGCAGTATTAGATGCGTTGGTAGCAAGCTCAGTATTAGATGTGTTGGTAGCAAGCTTAGTATTAGATGCGTTGGCAGCAAGCGCAGTATTAGATGCGTTGGTTGCAAGTTCAGGGTGCTAAAATAGCGCTGTTTGCATAGTCTGCCTTAGTTGGCAGGCGTGCTTTTATACCAGACCGACCTTCCAATTCTTCAGCCAGATCTACCCTGATGGATCTGCCCCTGTGCAGTGCTGGTGATTCGCTTCACTGGCCCACCTCCTTCTATCCCGCCCACCTGCGTTCCAATTCACAGGACGCTAATGTTGAAGGTATGGATTTGGTTGAGGGGAGAAAGCAAGGGAGTACCATGAATGAATCCTGGGAGTTTCCTCCTCTTGGGTACTGTTTTCTGTTGATAAGATTCTGTAATTGACCCCATCATAATCTTCAGCACCAGACCCAATGGGCTCTTAATCCAGCCCGGCCCTTGGCACACAAATAATGTCTGGACTGCATTTCACACAATGCTTTAATAATTGTATAAAGGGAATGAATTAGCATTAAGCAGTTTTCTCCTTGCATTTCAAGGATAAAAGAACTGTTTAAATATGAATTTAAAATATGAATTTAAAATATTAATATATGATAAATTCCATTAAAGTATAATTTTGCTATAAAGATAAATGAATCCAATAAATCTGTGATCTCTCTTTGTCTTCTTGTCAACCATTCACTTTGCTGTCCCTTTAACTAGTCCCCCCGCACCCATCTCTGACAGCGCTGATTGCAAAGTGTGGCATGGCTCACTTAATACAGTCTATATGGACATTGACAGATGAGTCCTGGGACAAGCTTCATTCTCTATCATTCTGTAATCCCTGCCCTTAGCCATTAACCCTACACAATGTAATAAAATCCCTTCCATTACCAGCTCCCTGAGCGGAATATTTAATCTAAACGCCTCCTCCGTCCTACGGACCTGACTCATAATCTCCCGTATTGGGCTGTATCCTCTATCTGGCCATGTAACTCAGTGCCCAAGAATCTTAACGAGACACTACAGCGACCAATCCAACCTTGATCATTTATAGCTTTGAGTGTGGATCTCACCCTCCCTGTCCCTCCCTGCTTCACCACCCGCCATGTCTTTACAATAACACAGTCGTTCATGCCATCAGAAAGCACAGCACAGCTTTTTTTATATAATTAAAAAGCTAATAACTAATCTACAACTTCCAGAAATCCTTGCTCTGCCCATAAAATCACAGACATCCCAGCTGTCCTGATTTTGGCAGGACAGTCCCTATTTCCGGATTATGATCTGCCCTCCCAGGTTTGTGTTGAAATTTAGCAGAGTTGTATTAACACAGCAGCATGAAGCGATCAGAGCAACATAAATATGAAACTAAGTTTGGCTAAACAGAAATAGAATAATTTAATAAAACAAAGTGACATGTAGAGCTGACATACCTAATTTCCTGACAGACAAGGGCAAGTCCATCTCTTTGGGCAGTGCCAGTGATGCCCCTTTTACTTTAACAATGGGACGTCAGATTCGAAAGTCCTGATGTGCAGGAATTAAGGGATGAAGTTTGAAACAACAGGTTTGGAGCATCCTGATTGGCCCATGGCTGACATGCAATATGTGAAAATCCAGAAAATGTATCACAAATGTAGCCATTTCAAATTTATTGTTTTTAATTTGTATTATTTGCTTTGACTATTTTTGTTTATATTTTTATGTGAATTATCGTTACATCACAATATACGTGCATTAAAATGACAGCCTGGAATATCCTCTGAACCACTCATGTTACACACGCGTTAAGGAGCAGAAAATGACATAAATTAAAGGAACACTTCTTTTCTGAAAAGGCAGTGTTTACATTAACCCCTTAAGGACACATGACGGAAATATTCCGTCATGATTCCCTTTTACTCCAGAAGTTGTGTCCTTAAGGCGTTAAACAGCCTGCAGGGACTGACTATAGACACCATAACAACAACATTAATCTGTATACCATACAAGAAGCTGTATTCTGTACATAAAGCTGTATATAATACATCACGGACGTACAGGGTACGTCAGACAAAATACAGTCATTAACAACCATTGACCTACCCTGTACGTCCGCGGCAAATAAAAGCGCTGGAAGCAATCATGATCACTTCGAGCCGCTCTAAGGGTATTGCAGCTATGCCTCGATTTGGGGGGGGTTTACTGTTTTACTCCGTATAGTTTGTTGAACACAAATATTAGTGTTTCAAAACAGTAAAACATATCACAGAGATGAAAGTGCCGTTTTATAAATTTTTCACACCTAAACGGCACTTGCACTGATGTTATCACTGTTGTGATACGTTTTACTGTTTTGAAACTCTAATATCTGTGTTCAGCGAAGTCTCCTGAGTATAACAGTACCCCCATGTGCAGGTTTTATAGTGTTTTTGAATGTTACAGGGTCAAATATAAGGCTGTTTTTCAGATTGAAATTCACCAGATTGGTTATGTTGCCTTTGAGACCGTATAGTAGCCCAGGAACGAGAATTACCCCCATGATGGCATACCATTTGCAAAAGAAGATAACCCAAGGTATTGCAAATGGGGTATGTTCAGTCTTTTTTAGTGGCCACTTAGTCACAAACACTGGCCAAAGTTAGCATTTATAATAGTTTTTTGCATTTTTAACGCAAAACAAATATAAATGCTAACTTTGGCCAGTGTTTGTGACTAAGTGGCTACTAAAAAGACTGGACATATCCTATATTGAATACCCTGGGCGGTCTACTTTTCCAAAATATATGGTTTGATGGGGGTAAATTACATTGGCCGACTTCAAAAATGCCCCAAATAGGACATGGGTGCATGATGACTAACTGTGAAAATTCCAAGTTGGAAAACTGGAATGCGCACCCTTCAAATAAGGTCTTTTGGCCCCCATAGAACCCGACACACCTATACATGGGGGATATCACTGTACTCAGGAAATGTTTCTGAACATATATTGGGGTGTTCTTTGGCAGTAACCCTTAAAGTTCTCAGTACATGTATTCTTAAATTGCTATGTGTGTCAAAAGAATCAGCAATTATTATTATTTTTTTTTAAATTTGGCATTGATTGGTGGTAAAATGGTTGCATAAAAAGAGTCAAAATACCCCAAGTTTAATACCTTAGGTTTTCTTTAAAAAAATATACACATGTGAAGGGTTATTCAGGGATTCCTGACAGATATCAGTGTTACAATGTAACTGGCGTTAATTTTGAAAATAAATGGTTTGGCAATAGCAACGTGCTACTTGCACTTCCAGGCCTATAACTTTACAAAAAAAGCTAAGAACATGTTAACAATGCGCATTTCTAAACTCAGGACAAAATTTAAAAACTATCTAGCATGGGTGTTTTTTGGCGGTTTTAGATGCGTAACAGATTTTGGGGGTAAATAGTGTGTTTTAAAAAAAAAAAATTATAGTAAATTATTTGATATGATGAAAATAATGGTATCTTTAGAAAGATCATTTAATTGCGAGACAAACAGTATATAATATGTGATGGTAAAGTAAATGAGTAAGATGAAAATTACAGCTAAACACAAACACCGCAGAAATGTAAAAAGAGCCCCGGTAAGAAAATTGAAAAGCAGTCTGGTCACTAAGGGGTTAAGATGTATATAATACGTTATTCTGCATAACATACATTAAGCTGTGGTGGTTCTGGTGACTATAGTTTCCCTATAAGGTAGCAGAAATTCTAGCAAATGTATAAATTAATTGATTTTAATTAAAAGACAATGACATTATTAAGCGGTGAGAAGAAGATGGGACATGAGGGTCGGATCCAATTCTCACTGACCTTACGCACAACCAGCTTGCCTAGCATACCTCCCAAGTGCCCCTGTATAGAAGGGACAGTCCCTATTTTGATCCATATCCCTCTGTCCTTCTTTTCTATGCTAATGTCCCTCCTTTCTAGGAGCTCCATGTTATCGGTGTATCTGAGTGTATAACAGAGCTCCACAGCAATAATACTCCCAGTAATGTGTCTGAGCGTATAACAGAGCTCCACAGCAATAATGCTCCCAGTAATGTGTTGTATAACAGAGCTCCACGGCAATAATACTCCCAGTAATGTGTCTGAGCGTATAACAGAGCTCCACGGCAATAATGCTCCCAGTAATGTGTTGTATAACAGAGCTCCACGGCAATAATACTCCCAGTAATGTGTCTGAGCGTATAATAGAACTCCACAGTAATAATACTCCCAGTAATGTGTCTGAGTGTATAACAGAGCTCCACAGCAATAATACTCCCAGTAATGTCTCTGAGTGTATAACAGAGATCCACAGCAATAATACTCCCAGTAATTTGGCTGAGTGATAACAGAGCTCCACAGCAATAATACTCCCAGTAATGTGTCTGAATGTATAACAGAGCTCCACAGCAATAATACTCCCAGTAATGTGTCTGAGTGTATAACAGAGCTCCACAGTAATAATACTCCCAGTAATGTGTCTGAGTGTATAACAGAGCTCC
This sequence comes from Pelobates cultripes, assembly GCA_933207985.1. NCBI lineage: Eukaryota > Metazoa > Chordata > Amphibia > Anura > Pelobatidae > Pelobates > Pelobates cultripes. Next base: position 369,779,100 of record OW240913.1, on the reverse strand, counting down.
ACAGCAATTATACTCCCAGTAACGTGTCTGAGTGTATAACACAGCTCCACATCAATAATACTCCCAGTAATGTGTCTGAGTGTGTAACAGAGCTCCGCATCAATAATACTCCCAGTAATGTGTATTTAAACTACAATAATGTAACCTCCTCGGGCCTTTGAGCATGGCAGTTCTGGAGAATAAGTAAGAAATAATTAACAGCTTCAAAACAAACTAAATATATAATTCTAAAGTACACAATATTAAATCTATATATCTCTCCTTGCTGTGAGTTATTGTCGGTCTCTGGCAAAGCATTATGGGATAGGTTTGCAGCTGGCATGTTATGTGCCTGAAACAGTGACTGTCTTCTCCTTTAATTTAGTATCTGATCCTTGCACTTCACAACATTACACTGGTTTTTTTTAATGCGAGTCTGAAAGATTTAAAATTCTTAGCTGCGTGAAGCTGGCACCCCTTTTAAAATTATGGGGTGCCAACTTCACACAGCTTAAATTCTTCACTCAATTTAACATATTCTTCTTTCCAGTGTCCAATTAAAAGATTCATTAACTCCAGACAGAGCTGTGATAATATATGCAATAGTGAATAATTATACCGAGTGACAAGATGATATCAGTATGCAAGTCTAGTACTAAAGATACAAATTATTAAATTACATATAAACCCACTCACCAGTCTAGTTAGTCAGTGTATGGGAAAGAAAACACAAAAACATACATAGTGCAGCACTCTGAATATGGTTGTAAGCGTGCTGTGATACCCCCGAATTGGTACACTCACATTGGGTAGAGCCAAAGGTAAGATCAGCTCCACTGAATGTATTGTGTACTTACTGTACCATGGATGGAACATACTGAGTATTAGTGAGGATAGATGAGCAGTGTTAAAGGACCACTCTAGGCACCCAGACCACTTCAGCTTAATGAAGTGGTCTGGGTGCCAGGTCCAGCTAGGGTTAACCCATTTTTTCATAAACATAGCAGTTTCAGAGAAACCGCTATGTTTATGAATGGGTTAAGCCTTCCCCCTAATCCTCTAGTGGCTGTCTCATTGACAGCCACTAGAGGCGCTTGCGTGCTTCTCACTGTGATTTTCAGTGATATGCGCCAGCGTCCATAGGAAAGCATTATGAATGCTTTCCTATAGTGACAGCTGAATCTTGGCAGCGCAATTTGCAGCGTGCGCATTCAGCCGACGGGGAGGAGAAGAGGAGGAGGAGGGAGGAGGCTCCCCGCCCAGCGCTGGAAAAAGGTAAGTTTAAACCCCTTTCCCCCTTCCAGAGCCGGGCAGGAAGGGGACCCTGAGGGTGGGGGCACCCTCAGGGCATTATAGTGCCAGGAAAACGAGTATGTTTTCCTGGCACTATAGTGGTCCTTTAAGAAGATATTTGTAAGTGAGAACAATGTATCTTATTTACACAGACTGATTTCTGAACACATTTATTGGAGTTTAAAGACACATTATTCTGAGTATTATTGCTGTGGAGCTCTGTTATACACTCAGACACATTACTGGGAGTATTATTGTTGTGGAGCTCTGTTATACACTCAGACACACCAATAACATGGAGTTCCAAGAAAAGAGAGACATTAGGATAGAAAGGAGGGACAGAGGGAATTTGGCCCAAAATAGGGACTGCCGCTCCTATACTGGGGCACTTGGGTGGTATACTATAGACTGTAGCAATGTGAGATAATAGTGCCTAAGGCCAGTGAGAATTGGATTGCAGTAGTCAAGGTGGGAGATGATAGTTGCATGGCCGAACACCTTAGCCGCATCTGGTGTTAAGTAGGCATATGTGCGCTATGTTTCTGAGATAGAAGCGACAGAATTTTGTGATTGAATGGTTGTCAGGGGTAAAGGAGAGGTTAGAGTCAAAGAGAACGAGCCTGCGCGGTGGAGCTGATGGTAGCGCTGTTGGAGGTACACAGAAACTGGGGCAGGAACACTTGAGGAAGGAAAGACCAGAAGTTCTGTTTTGGACAGGCTGAGTTTAAGGAAGTTACCAGTTAGAAATATCAGAGAGGCAGGCGGAGACACGAGTCAAGAGGGGGGCGAAAGACCAGGGGAGGATAGATAGATTTGTGTGTCATCCGCATAGAGGTTATATTGGAAGCCAAAGGAACTGATGAGTTTACCAAGGGAGGCAGTGTGATAAAATTTACTTTGATTCCAAGGTTCAAGCTTATAGGTGTCATATAATGATATCCTATATTAAAATTGGCTAACTTGGACTCAGGAAGTGCTTGATGCTTAAAACGACACTTAAGACCATATATGTCTAGTTCCGGGAGCAGATAGCCTCCACCTGAGATGTCTCTTCTCAAATCATTCTGTTTTTTCTCAGAACTTATTTGTTATATGTACATGACGTTCATCCGTATGTCTTATCTGTACTCCTTTCACTCCCTTCCTACTACTGTCCTATGAGTATTTGCACGTAAGCACTTACTTTTTAATGTATAAAAACACAACTGAAGAATAAACGACAGAGGCTTATTTTAACAGTATGGGCCACCCCTCTCACGGGGCCTAATAATAATGCCTGGTTTAGCACACCCACTGCTCCCCTTTTATGTGAATGTGAATTTGGCAGAATTTCGGGAAATTCGGATGCTTCCGAATGTCCGAAGTCCCAAATTGTCGAAGTCCCGAACCGAAGTCTCGAATTTCGAAAGTGCCAAATTATTTTTCTTACTCGAATTTCCGAAACTAACCAAATTTCTTGATCATGCACATCCCTAATAGTTACAGGCCTACCTGAACGTCGGTTCCGGCACGCCACAACCAACTTTAACCACATCCAACTTGCTATTTTCAATACCATTACCAGACCACAAATATATATATATATATAACGCCGGTAGCAAAGCCAGAACTCGAGGACTTGTCAAAATTATAAATTTAATCCAAAGATTAAAACAGTTTACAATCTAATGGTCAACATTTCAGTTCAGACATTAGAACTTTCTTCATGTTTTAATGTCTGAACTGAAATGTTCATAACCATAAATTGCAGAAGATGTGCCTTTACTTTTTCTGGCTATTCTCAGCCAACTTGCACCTTTCACTTTCAGGCCCATCTGCTATTTATGACACCCCACTCCCCCCTCACCCCCTCCTCTAACATCAGTTGTTTTAAGTGTTTAACTCTATCAGATTCATCAGTATTGCTTCAGACCAGAGGAAGAGAGGAAAACTCTCGAAAGCTTGCCTATGAAATAAGTTAGTACAATAAGAAATGTATCATTGCATACTGCAATACTCTGGGATTTTGGCATCTTGTCTACTGGATGAATACGGCTAATCCAATCTACACTTCTATATATATATATATATAATGTGTGTGTATATATAAGATATATGTATATATAAGATAAGACATTAGCCACTAGTCCTGCTGAGTGCACCCCAATAACTTCACTCAGTCCTGCTGAATGTACCCCATTAATCTCACTCAGTCCTGCTGAGTGCACCCCAATAACTTCCCTAAATCCTGCTGAGTGCACCCCATTAATCTCACTCAGTCCTGCTGAATGCACCCCATTAACCTCCCTCAGTCCTGCTGAGTGCACCCATTAGTCTCACTCAGTCCTCCTGAGTGCACCCCATTAACCTCCCTCAGTCCTGCTGAATGCACCCCATTAACCTCCCTCAGTCCTGCTGAATGCACCCCATTAACCTCCCTCAGTCCTGCTGAGTGCTCCCCATTAATCTCACTCAGTCCTGCTGAATGTACCCCATTAATCTCACTCAGTCCTGCTGAGTGCTCCCCATTAATCTCACTCAGTCCTGCTGAGTGCTCCCCATTAATCTCACTCAGTCCTGCTGAATGTACCCCATTAATCTCACTCAGTCCTGCTGAGTGCACCCATTAATCTCACTCAGTCCTGCTGAGTGCACCCCATTAATCTCACTCAGTCCTGCTGAGTGCACCCCAATAACCCCCCAGTCCTGCTGAGTGCTCCCCATTAATCTCACTCAGTCCTGCTGAGTGCTCCCCATTAATCTCACTCAGTCCTGCTGAGTGCACCCCATTAATCTCACTCAGTCCTGCTGAGTGCACCCCAATAACCCCCCAGTCCTGCTGAGTGCTCCCCATTAATCTCACTCAGTCCTGCTGAGTGCTCCCCATTAATCTCACTCAGTCCTGCTGAGTGCTCCCCATTAATCTCACTCAGTCCTGCTGAATGCACCCCAATAATCTCACTCAGTCCTGCTGAGTGCACCCCATTAATCTCACTCAGTCCTGCTGAGTGCACCCCAATAACCCCCCAGTCCTGCTGAGTGCTCCCCATTAATCTCACTCAGTCCTGCTGAGTGCTCCCCATTAATCTCACTCAGTCCTGCTGAGTGCACCCCATTAAT
>OW240913.1:369750837-369764311 GCA_933207985.1 Pelobates cultripes | reverse complement strand
CACCCGGCTGTATCTAGTAGGCCTGAATTCTATGATCAGTTTCCGTATATTGATTGTTGGAAACAGATTGTGGAAGAATTGCCTAAATGGATTAAGGTATGCCACGAGGAGCAATGTCACCTCATGGTGGCCAGGACTCTCCTGTCCATCAGGGCTGTAACCCAGCCCATTTTAGACTCTCCCTCTGAGTCTGAACTTCCCTCACCACCCCCTTACTCCTCCTCTAAGGTTAGAAGAGGTGCTGCTGGTGTTGCCACTCCCCCTTCCCCATTGTCCCTGCCCACTCAGTCATCTAGTTTAGAGCCCAGCCCACTTGCCCTGAGTCCTCCCCTTCCGGTACCTACCTCCACTAGTTCTATATATCCAGAATTAACGTCACTTCTGGTTCCTGGTCAGGCTCCTCCCAGCCCGGCCCGCAGCATCCTGTTGACTGAACTTCCGCCCAGTAAAATTAACCCACCTCATTCTCCTTACCTTACTACCCCTAGACCGGAACCTACTATAAAACAGCCTTGCCGAAGTCCTATATTAACCCGACAGATGACTGGTACCCTTCAACCCCGACATTACCAAATGCCCCTCCGACTTACACTGGGCCCAACACACGTTGACGAAAATGGCCAAATACAACAGGCAGATCCAGTGTTTGTCTATGTCCCCTTCACCACAACTGATCTATTCATTTGGAAGACTCATAACTCTTCGTATACCGACAAACCTCAAGTCATGACAGATTTGGTTACCTCTAATATACAAACACACAATCCCACCTGGGCCGATTGCCAGCAATTATTATTAACTTTATTTAATTGTGAGGAAAGGACCCAGATTAATCAAGCGGCTATTAAAGCGCTTGAGTAAACGTCCCGTACTCAAAATCAGGCCAATCCAGCTGCATGGGCTGCAGCCCATTATCCAAATGTTGACCCAAATTGGAATGTGAATGTTGCTGATATGACCCAATTAAGGGCTTATCGGGAAGCCATTATTGCTGGCTTGAGGTGTTGCAAAAGGTTGATGAGTCACCTGGTGCCTTTTATGAAAGATTATTGGAGTCATATAGATTGCATACTCCTCTTAATCCAGTGGCCCCTGAGAATTCGCGAATTATTAACTCAGCATTTGTCAGCCAGGCCCAAGGTGACCTTAAAAGAAAATTGCAAAAGTTAGAGCGATTTGTAGGGATGTCCATATCACAGCTAATGGAGATCACAAATAAAGTATATATGAATAGGGAAACTGAGATAAAGCGGGAGGAAGAACGTAAAATGAGGAAGAAGGCAGATATGCTAGCAGTAGCTATCACAAGTGTAGAAAGACAGGGAATGGAGGTGAATAAAGGAGTCAAGAATAGGCTGAGTAAGGGACCTTTAAGTAGGAATCAATGTGCGTTTTGTAGAGAGGAAGGACATTGGAAGAATGAGTGTCCACAGAGAGAGCATTATGAATAATAGACAAGGAGAGAGAAGAGTACGGGGAGGTTATAGTGGTATTTATAGAGGAAGAGGAAGTTTTGGAGGGAACGGTGGGAATAGTAGAGGGAGTGTTCAAGGAGATAGATATTATCCATCTACTCAGAGACCAAGAGATAGAGGATAGAGATTTTGTGGGTCTGGCTGACACTATCATGGAAGACTATTGATACCGACCGGGCTCCATCGCCCTTGGCCGAGCAGAGCCTATGGTCAATGTAGCAATAGGGGGAAAGAGAAGTTCTTTCATGATTGACACTGGTGCTGAACATTCCGTGGTGACTAAACTGGTGGCTCCGCCTTCAGAAAAAACTATAACTGTGATAGGAGCTACTGGGAGAAGCGCAGCTAGACCGGTTCTTAAAAGTCGCACTTGCATTCTGGGAGGCCATTTGGTGAAGCACCAGTTCCTATATATGCCATAGTGTCCGATTCAACTTCTAGGACGAGATCTATTATCGAAGCTTCAAGCCCAGATAACTTTTCTACCCAATGGATCAACGTCTCTGAGATTTAATGGATTACCAGGCTTAATGGCGGTATCGGTGCCAAGGGAAGAAGAATGGCGCTTCTACTCCATAATGACAAGTGTAAACCCTAAGAGTGATGAACCTTTATTTGACATTCCAGGAGTATGAGCAGAGAAGAATCCACCTGGGCTTGCTCGTAATATTCCACCTATACATATTGAACTAAAGCTTGGGGCCTATCCTGTGAGCCTATGTCAGTATCATATACCTCAAAAGGCTAAGAAAAACATACAGACCTACTTGGATAAGTTCGTAAGGTATGGCATCCTAAAATTCTGTACTTCCCCCTGGAACACTCCATTATTACCTGTTGAGAAACCAGGATCAGATGAATATCGTCCTGTACAAGATTTGAGAGCAGTTAATGATGCAGTAGTCAATATACACCCAGTTGTACCCAACCCTTATAATCTGCTTGCTTTGATACAAGGTGGGGCAACCTACTTCACAGTTCTAGACCTTAAGGATGCTTTCTTTTGCCTTCAGATTGCTGCTGAGAGTCAGTGTATCTTTGCTTTCCAATGGGAAGATGCTGTTACAGTTTCAAAGCGTCAGATGACCTGGACCAGACTACCTCAAGGGTTCAAGAATTCACCTACCCTATTTGGATCTGCATTAAGCCAGGATTTGCAAGATTTCAAGTCCATCCCAGGAGAATGTGTATTGCTTCAATACGTGGATGATCTTTTGATAGCGGCTGTTACTAAAGAGATATGCCGACAAGCGACTTATGATTTGCTTCACATTCTATGGAGAGCAGGATACAAGGTATCAAGGAAGAAAGCGCAATTGTGCCAGTCAACTGTTAAATATTTAGGATTCCATATTTCCGAAGGTCAAAGAATAATGGGACCCGAAAGAAAAGAAGCAGTGTGTCGGATATCTATACCTAAGAATAGAAGAATATTCTGTATTAGTGCTCTCTGCAAGATCCTAGTGCCCTGAGCATAGCGTGAGTGTGTCTTTTTATGTCCCCAAAACCAGGGCACCAGGGAACAAGTCAGGACAGTGGGACAGAACCATAAAATCGTCACTGTCCCAACAAAATCGTGATGGTTGGGAGGTCTGCAGTGACATAGATCCTGGTAAAAGAAAAAATTAATATATTTTAAGGGCTAACATTTTAAATTGTCGGAATTGGCCCAAAAAAGTGTAGAGTGAGCACATCAATAGACATGCTTACTCTAGGACTAGGACCCCACAGAGAGCACTGAAACAGCCTGCCCAATAAATGGCCCCCTTTTAGCAGAATTAGTGAAACTATTTGCATCACTGGCCCGTCCATTTTTACCCCGACCATCGACTTCCTATGAATTGTGGAGGGGCTTGCCTTTGTCTGTAGGTGGAGGTTGACTTGCTTCAGTCTCAGTGGTGCTCAGAGCAAAGATTTCTGGAACTTGTAGTGCAGTTATCGTCTATTATTTCTTTATGAAAGTTGCCCCGGAAGGTTTTGATGATGATGTAATGCAGTGGCGGAACCAGGGCCAGTGTGAGAATTAATGGCTTCATTATGGGACAGCCAGGTCTCTGCAAGTGCAAGATTTGTGTGTGTATGTGAATGTGTGTTTATGCTAATATTATATATGAACACCAACACTACACGCAAAAGCAAACCTGCATTTAAAAGCCAACACTACAAACCAACAAATCCCTGCATTAAAAATAATACTTTCAGCTGTTTGTAATGAACAAATCAATCAAAAGCAATGGAAATAACTCAACTCAACAAATGCTTCAAGTGGTTTCTAACCGAAAATGAAACTTATGATGACTGTTCCCGTGTCAAAATGATTGAACCCCTTCATGACAAGCATCTTCGTATTTAGCAGAGCACTCTCTTGCTGTTTTAAAAGGCTCTGTTAGGGGCATTGAAAGACTCTCTGAGGGGCAAAATCTAAACTGTATTTTTCAAAGTGTTCAAATCTTTTTGCTCCAAGTCTAACTCAAAAATCCTGAGAACTCTGTATTTTTCAAAGTTTTTTTTTGTTTTGTTTTGTTTTTTTAACCAATAAACAACCATGAATTTGGAAAGCTAGTTAAAGCAGGGAACTCTTCAGAGAAAATTATTACTACTTCTACCTGTTTGGCCCTTATAGAAACTTAGAAAGAAGACACAAGTAAAAATCCCCAAAACATGCCCGAAATAGTTGTATCTACTGTTCCTCAAATAGCACACAATGCCGGCCAATCTTCTTCTCAAACAAAGAAGAGAAAATATGATGATAGCTACTAGTCATTTGGATTCACGAGTGCCAGAAATGAAGATTGTCCTGAAACGCAGTGCAAATATTGCCAAACAGCACCTGTTAAATTACGTCGTCATTTTGAGCAAAACCACGTAAAGTACAAAGATAAAGACGTGGATCTTTTTTTTTTTTTAAGCGAAAGCTAAAGTAGTTTAGAAGAGAAAACAATTTATAAGCAAAAAATTTCAAAATGCTAATGAAAAAGCCACAGAGGCTTCTTACAGAGTGAGTTACCGCATAGCACTTGCAGGAGAAGCACACACAATTGGGGAATCGCTAATAAAACCATGTGCAAAAGAAATGGTGTCATGTATTTTAAGTGAGAAGTTGAGAAAAAAATTTAAGCTGTGCCAATTTCCAACAACACAGTTGTGCGCCGTATTCATGATCTTGCTGATGACATCCATACTGAACTAATTTCTAGACTGCATCAATGTGATGGGTACTCACTGCAATTAGACGAGTCCATTGATGTTGCAGGATTTTCAATTTTGTTGTTTTTTGTTAGATATAATTTTAACAAACAGATTGAAGAAGACTTGCTTATGTGTGAAACTTTGAAAACTCATCCCACTGGTGAGAACATCGTTCACTGCATCCAGAAGTTCATGAACACACACAGTATACATTGGGACAAATGTGTAGATGTGTGCAGTGATGGTGCCAAAGCAATGTTTGGGAAAGTGGCAGGCGCTGTGACATGAATAAGAAATGTAGCAAAAAACAGCACCAGTTCTTACTGTGTTCTTCACAGACATGTACTGTTAGCTAAAATATGTCAATCTCACTTAAAACTGTGCTAGACGAATCGGTCCAGATTATTAATTTTATAAATAGTCGACCATTACAGTCACAACTATTTAAAATTATATGTAAAGATATGGCTAGTCACAACTCTGCTCTGCTTTTGCATTCAGAAGTCCGTTGGCTATCACGAGGAAAAGTCCTTGTTAGAATGTTTGAATTGCATTAGGAGTTGTTAGCATATTTCCAGGATCATAAATTTGGATTATCTGATCGATTAACAAACACACTGTGGTTATCCAAAGTAGCATAACTTGCAGACATATTCACAAAATTAAATGACGTATGTTTATCACTCAAAGGAAAAAACACTAATATCTTTAATGCAAGAGATAAAAAAATATTTTCACTGTCTCGTAAGCTGCAGTTTTGAACCTCATCTGAGCAAAATAATTTGAACTCTTTGCCAACACTTAAGGATTTTCTTGAAGAATCAGAAATTGAACTTGAAGATGAAATTTGCAATGAAATTGTAGATCATCTTCACCATTTAATCACATATGTGAATCAGTATTTTCCATTCTTGAATGAAAACAATGAGTGGGTTCGAAATCCATTCATAAAAGACAAGCCAGCCAATTTTTCTGATGTAGATTTTGAGAATCTGATCGATATAACTTCTGACAGTCAACTAAGCCAAGAATTTAAAGATGTTTCTCTTATTACTTTTTGGGGTGATTTAGGCAAAAAATACCCAGAATTGTCCAAGAGGCAATCAAAGTTCTGTTGCCATTCGCCAGCACGTACTTATGTGAAACTGGATTCTCGCTTTACTCAGCAACAAAAACAAAGTATCGAAATCGACTTGACGCAACTGCAGACATGCAAATACAATTGTCAGCAATTAAACCAGATATAAAAAGGAATTTGCCAGCAAAAGAGAACATTACACTGTGCTCATTGAAAGGTCTGCGCTGCGCTACTCTTTGTTGGGGGAGGGAGGGTGTGCCAAAGTGTTGCGATACCATGTGAACAATTAATTGGGAAACCCTGGCTTAGAGCATTATTTCAATTATGATCCATTTCTTTTGTGATTTGTTCTACTATTGTTTTGCATCTAATTAAATCACTTCCAAAGGAAGCTACACTTTCATTTAACCTGCTTTAGAGTTTTTCACAGCTCCCTCTGGGAAATGTCAGGTTATCATGGATACAGCATGGGTTAGCTTTACTTTGCCAACCTGCTCAAACTAACCTCAAAAGACAAAATTCCCCCCAAAATACAGACTAGCAATTAAATATCTCCTAGGTGGGCATAATAATAAAACAGAAATCTTGGAGTACCATCAGGTTTATACATAGTCTGGTCTGCCTGAGAATGGTAAGATTTACACTGCCAGGCCAAAGCAGCTCATGGCAGTTGCTGTCTTTTATTTAGCCTCTGTCTCATCATGACTTTTACTGCTCGGAGTAATGTCACCCTCCTTGCAGTGTGAGCAGAGATGGATCAGGATCCCACAGGGCGATAGGCAGTCGCCAGTTTGAGGTCCCCCGTTCATCCTTCACATATGGATGGTAAATGGGGCCAAAAACAAATCCATTGTTCCAGATCCTGTCTAACTCTGGGCAGCTGCCGATGGTCATTTTATGGTTAATCCTGCTCTGAGTGTGGGATTTGGTCATGATCTCGATCAATGTACGTAGTTCCCATTTTGTTTCCCGTGCTGTATGCAGATTTTATTACTGTGGAAGGTAAGCCCAGTTTCGTCCACTGTCTGACAAGGATGTGTCTTTTTCTGAAGAGGGGTCGGGTCTGTCAATGTGCCAAGAAACCACCAGTTTACCTGCTCACTGTTTACATTATGTGAGCTGGGTTCTCCGTGAATCTCTCCTGGTTTTCCGATTTAGTGACAAGTTACCGCACATGCTGATTGGTCACAGTGTGTAACGTGAAATTGCTATTAAGTATCTCCAACTCAATTGCTCTTCTTTATTAGGAAAACAAAATATATCTTCCCGTGGATATAATGAAGAGAAGAATTTCAGATATAATAAGGATTAACTGTGGAGATTTAATTTATTGGAAAACGTCAAATCTCAATGAGAAGAGGCTTTAAATAAGCTGGAATTATATGAATAATGTAGAGATTTACTTGATGGAATTGAAATCGGTTTTAACAATGTCTTCACTGGAAAGTCTCCGGAATCGTCAGTGCTATAATACTGAGCCATTGGTTACGAAGAGATTTCTATAGAGAGCTCTGCGATGACTAATAGTTAACACATCTTCTAATATATTGATTTAGTAATCTGTTGATTTCACTGAGAAACACAGAAACTGCATTTCGCTTTATTCTTAACAAATCCCATCAGCCTCTCTTTATATGCATATTTATTATCTAAGTTATTTATTTATCATTGCTCATTCATTTTCCAATCTTGCACTGTACGGTGGGTGATGTCACTCAGTTACGCATTTCCCGGTCTGACTGAGATTAGTGGGAGTTATATTCCTAGGTGACTGTTGCTCTAAGGAGTTTCTACCATCTTAAATCAGACCTTTCTGGATAGTGACATGCTGCAGAGGAGACAGAAAAAGCGCAGTGTCTCCCCAGGTCATCTCCCAGCATATCTGTACTGGGGGGCAACTCTGAATTAACCTTCAGGCTAGTTGGGCCATATATGCCGCGGTGACGGCCTAAGGAGGCACAAGGTGGGCTTAGAAGGCTACAGCCCCGAATGTGGGGCTCCTATTTGGGATTGTCTTTGTGTCAGTCAGCAGCCTTTAACACGTCAGTAAACTTCATATATGAAATGCTAAATCCCCTATTATTTTACTGAATAACATTGCTGCAGCTCCACACACAAATACACCAGGCATATTACTGGGAGTTTTATTGCTATGGAGCTCAGTGATACACATTGCTGTGAGTTTTATTGCTGTGAAGCTCTGTGATTCACATATACACTGCCCATTACTGTGCGTTTTATAGCTATGGAGCTCTGTGATACACTCATACACTGCACACTACTGAGAGATTTTTTGCTGTGGAGCTCTGTGATAAACTCATGCACTCTGCTCATTACTGTGAGTTTTATTACTATGGAGCTCTGTGATACCCCTATACACACTGTGCATTACTGTGGGTTTTATTGCTGTGGAGCTCTGCGATACACTCACAACTCAAACCTTGGTTATTTTATGATACTGTGAATTACTTGGAATTAATTTATGAACCAGACAAATCAATGTTTCATCGGGTTCCTTTACAATTTCAGCTGAATGGTTATTGTTAAAGGATTTGTAGAAGTAAAATGTCAATATTGTTAGTTTCCTTGTGCGTATGTGGGATTGGGAGGCACTTTGGGCTGATGTCCCTGGTGTTTGGTAACCTTGTAATATTCCTGTATATATCTCTACTGCTGGAAATATAATATGAAAATAAGCACAGCACCACCAGGCTTCACAAAGCTACATGTCTCATACACAATGACGGGAGTAAGAGAGTAATTAAAGCCATTCTCTAGTGTACAGTTCTGAGTGTCATAAATACACATCGTAATATTCTATTCATTAGAATGCAGAGATTGTGCTGTGTGAGCGACGTTATTCTACATTGTAAGAGTGCGTAAACAATAAACATATCATGGACTGCGACTCCTTTCACTCTCAGCCAGGCAAACTGTGTTTTTCTCTTCAACTACCTCATATGCTTTATTGTCTAGACTCGGTATCCTGACTGAGTAAAGAATCCTTATCAGGCCAATTAAACCATTATTTTAAAGAACAGAGCTGTGATGTCACCACTGATCGCAGCTACATTCACAGCGAACGCTTCAATAGAATACCAGAAAAAACTCCTGGCACTTTTAGAATTGGTGTGGATTCAAGATTAATTGAAAGTGAATTTCACATTTAAGCTCAAAATATATGATCTGGAACCATAGTTGAATTTTTATTTTTTGGCTTTAAAGGACCACTATAGTGCCAGGAAAATAAACTCGTTTTCCTGGCACTATAGTGTTAATAGGTCCCCCACCCTCATGGCCCCAATCCCGCCTGGCTGAAGGGGGAGGAAGGGGTTAAACACTCACCTTTCTCCAGCACCAGGCTCCCTCGGCGCTGGGGACTCTCCTCCTCCCTCCACTAGAGGCTGGATTAACCCATTTGTAAACATAGTTTCTATGAAACTGCTATGTTTTCAGCTTCAGGGTTAACCCTAGATGGACCTGGCACCCAGACCACTTCATTAAGCTGAAGTGGTCTGGTTGCCTATAGTGGTCCTTTAACTGTGACATTTGGTCACTTAGTAAATAATTCTGAAACGGCGGGTGCTTTTCTGGTATTCTAGTGACATGTCTGTCTGTGATTGAGGCTGCGAATGTCAGGCTATATTATTTAAACTGTAACCATAGCTGAATGTTTCCAGTTGGTCTATTTTGGCCTAATTTGTGGGGGGAAAAACCAACTTTGAATTCACTAGAAATTCCCAACAACTCTCAGTTTAGTAAATAACAGTGTGTGTGTACAGTAAGGCAAGCAGAACTTTGCTGAGACCAGTTAGTTATCCGGCTGACCTGCTCACTCACACAGCTCAATAAACAGTCATTTTGTGGCTGGTAAGCGTTCCGGTTTATTATCAAATATAATGGTTTATAATGGCATAAATCATATGAAACTAATGCAGTTAAAAGCTGGTAAGTGTAGCGGAGCTGCAATATTAAATCCCAATATCTCCGCTGGTAGACGAAAGTAATCCAAAGAAAGCGCTGAAAGAAGGCAATCTCCCAAATCCCCCAGTAACCGGACAAAACAAAGTTCTGGGAGATTTTTATTCACAAGCTCCAGTATTTATGCGATTTCCCCATGCAAGGGGTTTCCTTAATTACTTTACAGGGGTCATACAGTAGGGGACTACATGAGGAACTTAACATACAGGACATTTCTCCCACCATGCACTGCTGTACAAGAGGGATACTCCCACAAGAATATCCTGCTAAATGGATTATCCCTCCGTACAGCAGAACCGGCTTTTCACATAAAAATCTGTAACTGGTATAATATTCGTGCCAATGTACCGAATGACCGATCGGCAGATAGCTGGGGTCTGAGCGCATACTTCGTGCAAGTACCGCTCAGATCCCAGCACAATTAACTGAATGCTGCACAAAATACATTGTAACATCAACTCTTCATAAAAGTCACAAATGCATAAGTGGGGAAGAGTACCGAAAGATTGGCGCTCCCGAATGGCCTGGAAGTCCAGCGGTGTTCGTGTCGTCGAGTAGCCGATTTTAGTTCCAGACACTCGACGACCAAACACCGCTGGGCAAAAAGGGAATCCAAGATGGCCACCGCCTCGTGGTCGGTATCGGAACGACGGCCACTCTGGGAATCAATTAGATACATTGTTGCAATCGGTTAATGGGAGCCACACGACCCCCTGTGTGTGGGCTCCCATTCGGTATTTTGTTTCACGAACAGTGTGGAAAATCACTGTTCGTGAAACTACCATATGAATGCTAGCGGCTTTCGTGCCACTAGCATATGAATTCCCACACATTTAAAGCGAACACATCAAACACCATATATAAAAACAGTATCTCCAGGGCAACCCTTAGATATAAAGAACAATAGTCTTAGGTGGCTAGGTTTGCCACAGTGAGTACTTTCAGTATAATGTAATACAGGTTGCTTACAGGATCATGCAGAGTTGCAGCAGTCGAGACAGGTAAGTAGATTCCAGTATAATGTAATACAGGTTGCTTACAGGATCATGCAGTGTTGCAGCAGTTGAGACAGGTAAGTAGATTCCAGTATAATGTAATACAGGTTGCTTACAGGATCATGCAGAGTTGCAGCGGTTGAGACAGGTAAGTAGATTCCAGTATAATGTAATACAGGTTGCTTACAGGATCATGCAGTGTTGCAGCAGTTGAGACAGGTAAGTAGATTCCAGTATAATGTAATACAGGTTGCTTACAGGATCATGCAGAGTTGCAGCAGTAGAAAATAAGAGTTTCAGGAGGATTCCGGCGACGGGACACACGGAGTCTCAATAGAGGATCAGGATGTTTTCAGGAGCCAGGATCAGAAGTTCTATGTCAGAACACTGACTTCAATACAAAGGCCATGAGAAGAGTTGGGTGTGGCTTTTTATAGCAGACTTGGAAGATCATATGAAGCAGGTGAGAGAAACTGAGGATTGACTAGTGGCTAGGGAGGCCACTAGAGGCGAGAAACAGGAATTGCAGCAATAAAATAAAACATTTTCTTGGTTGTCAGGATAGGATCCTGACACCCAATGCCCAGTGACATTAGGGAAGATACCCGATACCCAGTGACATTAGGGAAGATACCCGATGCCCAGTGACATTAGGGAAGATACCCGATGCCCAGTAACATTATGGAAGATACCCGATACCCAGAGACATTAGGGAAGATACCCGATGCCCAGTGACATTAGGGAAGATACCTGATGCCCAGTGACATTATGGAAGATACCCGATGCCCAGTGACATTAGGGAAGATACCCGATGCCCAGTGACATTAGGGAAGATACCTGATGCCCAGAGACATTAGGGAAGATACCCGATACCCAGTGACATTAGGGAAGATACCCGATACCCAGTAACATTATGGAAGATACCTGATGCCCAGTGACATTAGGGAAGATACCCGATACCCAGTAACATTATGGAAGATACCCAATGCCAAGAGATATTAGGGAAGATACCCGATACCCAGTGACATTAGGAAGATACCCGATGCCCAGTGACATTAGGGAAGATACCCGATGCCCAGTGACATTAGGAAGATACCTGATGCCCAGTGACATTAGGGAAGATACCCGATACCCAGTAACATTATGGAAGATACCCGATGCCCAGAGATATTAGGAAGATACCCGATGCCCAGTGACATTAGGGAAGATACCTGATGCCCAGTGACATTATGGAATATACCCGATACCCAGTGACATTAGGGAAGATACCCGATACCCAGTAACATTATGGAAGATACCCGATGCCCAGAGATATTAGGGAAGATACCCGATACCCAGTGACATTAGGAAGATACCCGATGCCCAGTGACATTAGGGAAGATACCTGATGCCCAGTGACATTATGGAATATACCCGATAGCCAGTGGCATTAGGGAAGATACCCGATGCCCTGCGACATTGTGGAAAATACCCGATGCCCAGAGACATTAGGGAAGATACCCGATACCCAGTGACATTAGGAAGATACCCGATGCCCAGTGACATTAGGGAAGATACCCGATACCCAGTGACATTAGGAAGATACCAGATGCCCAGAGACATTAGGGAAGATACCCGATACCCAGTGACATTAGGAAGATACCCGATGCCCAGAGATATTAGGGAAGATACCCGATACCCAGTGACATTAGGAAGATACCCGATGCCCAGAGATATTACCACTGCTACTAAATTACTAATCAGTGAAGGACTTCCACTAGGGACATAATGTCTGATCACTGGCATGACAGAGATAGACAGACATCCAGACAGACAGACAGATTGATTAATTCTGTTTTTTTACAGCAATTTAGAACTTTTTCTTTTTCATTTTTTGTATTTCTCTGAATCAACATTAGACAAGACTTTGTGTAAACTTGGATATGTGTGTGGCTTTCAGTACCGGTAATTATTCCACTCTACTAGCATGTTACATTTTTAGGATTCATTTGTTACGCAGTCTGTTAGAATTTCACACATTACTCCATTAGCAAATCTGGGATTTTATATTGCAGATATTTCACCGTATAAATATATCTGTCTCGCTATCCATAACCTCACCACACAGAGTATCTGTTTAACTATTTGCATACATCATACAGCATTAACCCATATTGTATTGCCTGTGCATCGCAGGGAATCTTGAAACCAAGCGATATCTCTGTGTATTCTTCAAGGTAAAAGAAAAACACTTTGTAAATAAATAAAACAGAATAATTTCCAGCAAACTCCGTTTATACTCTGTGCATGTTGTTCAATCATAAATGTAACGGCCCAATCCACTGCTATTACCTAGTCTTTGTCCTAACAGGTAATAGCCACATAGAATTCTCATTTTCCGGAACCCGCTGGGATTGCACAAATCCATGAATATGTCTGAAAAGAACTCTCCGCATCCAGTAGATGAAGTTTTCTACATAGATCTCTGTGTCTGAAACTAACCGATAGCTCGCTGGAATATTTATAGGAAATAATAAAATCGATCAGACTCCGCTGTTAATATATCATTAATTCTAGCCTTGAGATGCGAGATTTGGCATTTTGTCTTTTTTCCAATTTACAAACATCTGGAATTTAGAGCCAGGATTGCATCTCGGAAACTATTTGTACTGTGAGAAAGGTAAACGCTTATTAGGGAGTTAAGAAATGCCCTATAAATAATTAAACACATACAAAAGGCAGCAATCTCTAGGAGATGATCATTTTAGATTAGAAAT
>OW240913.1:369700836-369750737 GCA_933207985.1 Pelobates cultripes | reverse complement strand
CTGCCTATATACACCCCCTATATGCACACACACAACACTCCCTGCACCTACACACCCTGCACCTGCACACTATAGCCCCTATACATACACACTACACCCCTGCACCTACACACACTATATACACACTATACCCCCTATATACACTCTACACCCCTTGCACTCACACATACTCTATACCCCCTATACACTGCCTTCAATCACTACACACACTCTATACTCCCTATAAACACACACATTACACATCCTGCATACACACATACAAACGCACTACACACTCTATACCCCTATAAACACCCCACCACTGCAATCATACTATGCCCATATACATCTCCTGTGCATCCACTGTACCCCTATGCACACACTACTCCCCTATACACACTACACCACCTATAATTACCACACCAATACACACATGTGCACAATACCTATACGCATACACACAATGCCACCCCCTGCAACTCCTAGATACACAAAATGTAGAAATAGCTGCAAGGAAGGAAGAAAGGTCAGATAAGGAAAGAAGAGACAATTATAAGAATGAATACAAAAGAAAGTTTGTTTATTTAAGGAAGCACATTGAACGCAGGAAGAAAAAGATGACAATAAGAAAGAATATGAAATGGAAGACAGATAGATACAACTTTCAAATAATATGACGAGATAAAACTACCATGTAATAACAAAATATAATACAACTACCATAATTTGACAAAATATAATACAACTACCATGTAATAACACAACATTACACAACTACCATGTAATAACACAATATAATACAACTACCATAATATGACACAATATAATACAACTAAAATGTAATAACACAATATAATACAACAATCGTGTAATAACAAAATAGTACACAACTACTATGTAATAACACAATATAATACAAATACCATGTAATAACACAATATTACACAACTACCATGTAATAACACAATATTATACACCTACCATAATACGACAAGATATATCTACCATGTAATAACACAATATAATACAACTACCATGTAATAACACAATATTACACAACTACCATGGAATAACACAATATTATACACCTACCATAATAAGACAAGATATATCTACCATGTAATAACACAATATTATACAACTACCATGTAATAACACAATATAATACAACTACCATGTAATAACACAATATTATACAACTACCATGTAATAACACAATATAATACAACTACCATGTAATAACACAATATTATACACCTACCATAATACAACAAGATATATCTACCATGTAATAACACAATATTATACACCTACCATAATATGACACCATATAACTACCATGTAATAAGACAATATTATACAACTATCATAATATGAAAGGATATAAATACCCTAATATGACAAGATATAGCTACCATGTAATAACACAATAGTATACAACTACCATTAGGATATAATGTGATCATAATAAGATGTTGGAGGCATGTTGTTATAGGATATAATGTGATTATAATAAGATGTGGGAGACATGTTGTTACAGGATATAATGTGATTATAATAAGATGTGGGAGACATGTTGTTATAGGATATAATGTGATTATAATAAGATGTGGGAGACATGTTGTTACAGGATATAATGTGATTATAATAAGATGTGGGAGACATGTTGTTACAGGGTATAATGTGATTATAATAAGATGTGGGAGACATGTTGTTACAGGATATAATGTGATTATAATAAGATGTGGGAGGCATGCTGTGACTGGATATAATGTGATTATAATAAGATGTGGGAGGCATGTTGTTACAGGATATAATGTGATTATAATAAGATGTGGGAGGCATGTTGTTACAGGATATAATGTGATTATAATAAGATGTTGGAGGCATGTTGTTATAGGATATAATGTGATTATAATAAGATGTGGGAGGCATGCTGTAACTGGATATAATGTGATTATAATAAGATGTTGGAGACATGCTGTTACAGGATATAATGTGATTATAATAAGATGTGGGAGGCATGCTGTGACTGGATATAATGTGATTATAATAAGATGTGGGAGGCATGTTGTTACAGGATATAATGTGATTATAATAAGATGTGGGAGGCATGTTGTTACAGGATATAATGTGATTATAATAAGATGTTGGAGGCATGTTGTTATAGGATATAATGTGATTATAATAAGATGTGGGCGACATGTTGTTATAGGATATAATGTGATTATAATAAGATGTGGGAGGCATGCTGTGACTGGATATAATGTGATTATAATAAGATGTTGGAGACATGCTGTTACAGGATATAATGTGATTATAATAAGATGTGGGAGGCATGCTGTGACTGGATATAATGTGATTATAATAAGATGTGGGAGGCATGTTGTTACAGGATATAATGTGATTATAATAAGATGTGGGAGGCATGTTGTTACAGGATATAATGTGATTATAATAAGATGTGGGAGGCATGTTGTTACAGGATATAATGTGATTATAATAAGATGTGGGAGACATGTTGTTACAGGATATAATGTGATTATAATAAGATGTGGGAGACATGTTGTTACAGGATATAATGTGATTATAATAAGATGTGGGAGGCATGTTGTTACAGGATATAATGTGATTATAATAAGATGTGGGAGGCATGCTGTGACTGGATATAATGTGATTATAATAAGATGTGGGAGGCATGTTGTTACAGGATATAATGTGATTATAATAAGATGTGGGAGACATGTTGTTATAGGATATAATGTGATTATAATAAGATGTGGGAGACATGTTGTTATAGGATATAATGTGATTATAATAAGATGTGGGAGACATGCTGTTATAGGATATAATGTGATTATAATAAGATGTGGGAGACATGTTGTTACAGGATATAATGTGATTATAATAAGATGTGGGAGGCATGTTGTTATAGGATATAATGTGATTATAATAAGATGTGGGAGACATTCTGTGACTGGATATAATGTGATTATAATAAGATGTTGGAGACATGTTGTTACAGGATATAATGTGATTATAATAAGATGTGGGAGACATGTTGTTACAGGATATAATGTGATTATAATAAGATGTGGGAGGCATGCTGTGACTGGATATAATGTGATTATAATAAGATGTAGGAGACATGTTGTTACAGGATATAATGTGATTATAATAAGATGTGGGAGACATGTTGTTACAGGATATAATGTGATTATAATAAGATGTGGGAGACATGTTGTTACAGGATATAATGTGATTATAATAAGATGTGGGAGGCATGCTGTGACTGGATATAATGTGATTATAATAAGATGTAGGAGACATGTTGTTACAGGATATAATGTGATTATAATAAGATGTGGGAGACATGTTGTTACAGGATATAATGTGATTATAATAAGATGTGGGAGACATGTTGTTACAGGATATAATGTGATTATAATAAGATGTGGGAGGCATGCTGTTACAGGATATAATGTGATTATAATAAGATGTTGGAGACATGTTGTTACAGGATATAATGTGATTATAATAAGATGTGGGAGACATGTTGTTATAGGATATAATGTGATTATAATAAGATGTGGGAGACATGTTGTTATAGGATATAATGTGATTATAATAAGATGTGGGAGACATGTTGTTACAGGATATAATGTGATTATAATAAGATGTGGGAGACATGTTGTTATAGGATATAATGTGATTATAATAAGATGTGGGAGACATGTTGTTACAGGATATAATGTGATTATAATAAGATGTGGGAGGCATGTTGTTACAGGATATAATGTGATTATAATAAGATGTGGGAGGCATGCTGTGACTGGATATAATGTGATTATAATAAGATGTGGGAGACATGTTGTTACAGGATATAATGTGATTATAATAAGATGTGGGAGGCATGCTGTGACTGGATATAATGTGATTATAATAAGATGTGGGAGGCATGCTGTGACTGGATATAATGTGATTATAATAAGATGTGGGAGGCATGCTGTGACTGGATATAATGTGATTATAATAAGATGTGGGAGACATGTTGTTACAGGATATAATGTGATTATAATAAGATGTGGGAGGCATGTTGTTACAGGATATAATGTGATTATAATAAGATGTGGGAGACATGTTGTTACAGGATATAATGTGATTATAATAAGATGTGGGAGACATGTTGTTACAGGATATAATGTGATTATAATAAGATGTGGGAGACATGTTGTTACAGGATATAATGTGATTATAATAAGATGTGGGAGACATGTTGTTATAGGATATAATGTGATTATAATAAGATGTTGGAGACATGTTGTTACAGGATATAATGTGATTATAATAAGATGTGGGAGACATGTTGTTACAGGATATAATGTGATTATAATAAGATGTTGGAGACATGCTGTGACTGGATATAATGTGATTATAATAAGATGTTGGAGACATGTTGTTACAGGATATAATGTGATTATAATAAGATGTGGGAGGCATGCTGTGACTGGATATAATGTGATTATAATAAGATGTGGGAGGCATGCTGTGACTGGATATAATGTGATTATAATAAGATGTGGGAGACATTCTGTGACTGGATATAATGTTAATATATTAATATTTATTGTTATAATATAATATAATGAAGGACTGGCAGACTTTGCCCTCTTCCATGATGGCGCTGGGAGCCTCCAGCAGGTCACATCGTTGCACCGCCTCCACCTTAACACGCTCCGCTCATTGGCTGTAGTTCTGTGACGTCACGATGAGCTCGGGGAGAGTGAAGTTCACTCAGATAGTTCAGAGTCTGCTGGGAGCCGGGCAGCTACCGGGGCAACAGCGGACTTACTGCCCTCCCTGGGGGTAACAGCGGACATACTGCCCTCCCTGGGGGTAACAGCGGACATACTGCCCTCCCTGGGGGTAACTGCGGACTTACTGCCCTCCCTGGGGGTAACAGCCGACTTACTGCCCTCCCTGGGGGCAACTGCGGACTTACTGCCCTCCCTGGGGGCAACTGCGGACTTACTGCCCTCCCTGGGGGTAACAGCCGACTTACTGCCCTCCCTGGGGGCAACTGCGGACTTACTGCCCTCCCTGGGGGTAACAGCGGACATACTGCCCTCCCTGGGGGTAACAGCCGACTTACTGCCCTCCCTGGGGGGTAACAGCGGACATACTGCCCTCCCTGGGGGTAACAGCCGACTTACTGCCCTCCCTGGGGGTAACAGCGGACATACTGCCCTCCCTGGGGGTAACAGCCGACTTACTGCCCTCCCTGGGGGTAACAGCCGACTTACTGCCCTCCCTGGGGCTAACAGCGGACATACTGCCCTCCCTGGGGCTAACAGCGGACCTACTGCCCTCCCTGGGGGTAACAGCGGACATACTGCCCTCCCTGGGGGTAACAGCGGACATACTGCCCTCCCTGGGGCTAACAGCGGACATACTGCCCTCCCTGGGGCTAACAGCGGACATACTGCCCTCCCTGGGGGTAACAGCGGACTTACTGCCCTCCCTGGGGGCAACTGCGGACCTACTGCCCTCCCTGGGGGCAACTGCGGACATACTGCCCTCCCTGGGGGTAACAGCCGACTTACTGCCCTCCCTGGGGGTAACAGCCGACTTACTGCCCTCCCTGGGGGTAACAGCGGACATACTGCCCTCCCTGGGGGTAACAGCGGACATACTGCCCTCCCTGGGGGTAACAGCGGACATACTGCCCTCCTAGGGCAGGATCCCCATCTTGGGGCAGCAGCGGACATTTCTCTCCAGGGGTAACTGTGGACTGACACCCTCCCTGGGGTCAAATCCCTGATACCCTTGGATAGAATGAGGTAAATGGCATCCTGTGCCTGGGGGCAATAACTGTCAGCTCAGAGAGCAGGGGCAGTAATGGGGTACAGAGGGGGCAATTCATAGATCAGAAAATTATCTTATTATAACCGTAGGGTAATAGCTATTGATTAGGATTAAGGGTTAATATATTGGGTATTGATTAGGATTATGGTGCCCGGGTTCAAATTATGATGTTATTAATTAGGATCAGGGTCTCCAGGTTCATATAATAGCTATTGATTAGGATCAGGGGATCCGGGTTCATATAATAACTATTGATTAGGGTCAGGTTGTTTGGGTTCATATAATAACTATTGATTAGGGTCAGGGTGTCTGGGTTTATGTTGTAATGTTATTGATTAGGATCAGGGTATCCAGGTCCATACACTAGCATTACTGATTAGAGTTACGGGAAGTTTTATTAAATCCTACTAAAAATTTGAATTTAAAAAGCTAAAGTACTGAATTGCCCCCTTTATAATGGAAGATCATTACTAGTTTGCCACATTTATATGTAGGACTCTGATCTGAACAGTTTTTGCTCCTCGGATACTTTCCAGCCATAACAATGAGGCTAACGTTGCACAAGAAGAAGATCGCCGCCCTGGTGTTTGTCCTTGGTATGGCACTTTGTGTCTGGCTGCTTTTCTTTCACACAGGCGATGATTCAGACGCAGTGTTAAAGCTTCCCTACCCAACCTCATGGCAAAACACGTATGGACTGCCTGATGGTTCCCCTGAGGTGATGAGACTGGCTTCGTACCGGATCAACCTGCGCCAACTAGTGTTAAATAAAGAACATTTTCGTGGCCCATCACACCTTGTAGTTGTGGTGCAGGTGCGAGGAGGTCCAGGCAGTGGCTCACGCCTTCGGCTTTTAGCAGAGTCCTTGCGGGCAGCTGGACCTGGGGCCACCAGCCGCCTTCTACTAGTGTTGAGCATTGAGAAGCCTTGTGTAGAGGTATATGAAGCCATGACTTCCATAGACTTCTGTCGGGTAATTCCCATATTCTACCCATACAGCCTGAGCTTTTATCCTAATGAATTTCCTGGAGCGGACCCCGCAGACTGTTTCCGAGATCTCCCCAAGGAATCCGCCAAATTGAAAGGTTGCAATAATGCAGAGTTTCCTGACAGCTACGGACATTACAGGGAAGCCGCATTTACTGTGGACAAGCACCACTGGTTGTGGAAACTTCACTATACATGGGAGAAATTGCAAGAAGTGAGCGGGTACAGTGGATACGCACTTTTCTTAGATGAAGGTACCTACCTGCTTCCAGACTGGCTGCATGTGTTGCGTCTAATGCAGAAGCAGTGCCAGGAGGAAGGATGCCATTTACTAAGTCTTGGGGGCACCACCAACTCTGAATTATCACCAAACCCGCCAGACGTGGAAGTGAGTAGCTGGTTGGCACCGAAACATCGATCAGCGATTGCAATGTCACGGGAGCTGTACTATAAACTGATGGGCTGCCTGGCAGAGTTCTGCACCTATGATGATTACAATTGGGATTGGAGTTTACAGCATGTGTCTGCGTCTTGTCTTGCCCACCCTCTAAGGGTTTTATCTACTTTGTTGCCTAGAGTACTCACCCTTCCTGCTAAGGAGGAAGATGGTGTATGTGGGCACACTGGACCCTGCGAGAGCTCTGAGGGTGCCTCTGAACTTCTGAGAGTGCGAGTAAGGGAGCTGAGTGGTCGGCTCTTCCCAAAGACGCTGGCTGTAACCTCTCGGCAGCAAGACGTGCGCAATCCACCCCAAAGAAAGAACGGTGGCTGGGGTGATATCCGAGATCACGCGCTATGCCAGTCACATGCCAGGCTGTAACGTGCCAACCTTTCCTCGTGTGACGGTCATCATTTTCGGTGCCTCTTTGCACTCAGGAAAGTGCTAAATAAATAAAGACCAAAGTTCAAAAGGTTTCTCAGGAATTGTAAGAAACGTTTATCACTAGTTCTGGAAAATATGTAACTTTTACCTGATATGCTGCTTTTTATTTTATTTTTCACATTTTGTCTTGTGGTGGTTGTAAATCACATTTGCTTTGTCTCAGATTTTTACCATTTTTCTTGTGTTTTGGATTATTTAGTAAACAAAATAGTGGAGAATTCACAAGGGAATTTCTACAGCCTTAATTTTTTTTTATTTTTTTTTAAATCAGTATTTCCCTTGTTAGTTTTCCTCAATTTCAGGTTTACTGAATACATGTTTTGTTGTGGGGGTTGACATTGTATTTGAATTATAAATGATCATGTTTTGCATACAGAAAAAGCACAGGAAACCAAGACCAAATAATAATTTTTCTACACCGGTTTTGTGCCTTGTAACTCACAGTATATGTTTAATGTGATCAGGAGCTGTATTTTTTTATATAATTAATATATTTTATATGTAATCTGTGCTCTTAATGTAAAATTAGCTTGACAATGCTGCAGTATATATTGGTGCCATATAAGTAATTGCAATGTCGGCTTTTCCTAAGCCTCTTTCTGATCAGTAATCGACAAAATTGTGCATTTTATTTGTTTTCTCTGCCAAGCGCAGATTGGATTTTAAGGGATTTATTTGATTAATAGTGAAAAAAATGAGTTTGATTTGGGCCACAATAGTTTTCAAATTCCTCTATATTTTAGCTTCACTATTGTTTTACGGTTTGTACATTTATTTTCCAGTTTACCAGAATTAAACAAACACTGCAGGCACCATAACTGCTTCAATTTAATGAAGGGATTATGGTACCCAGAGCCTGTAGAGATAGGGGCATACCGTCTTTTTCCGAAAATAAGACTGATATTCTCCCCCACTAGGGCTTATTTTCGGGGGATGTGTTATTTTGGGGGGGAGGGAGGGGGGGGAAATGGTAGCAAGCATGTACCATAAAGCAGGTCTACGTTTTGGGGATTTTCCCCTGAACATAGGCCAGTTCACTAACGCATGGAATCCCGCGAATATATGTTCTGGGGAACTTCCCTGAACATAGATTAGCGAGCTAGCAACTAGGGCTTATTTTTGGGGTAGGGTTTATATTACGAGCATCATAGCCAGACTGTTTATTTACAGTTAACCTGGCAGGCTACAGCCCATGCGGCACCGTAAACCATATTACTTCTTCCCAGTGATTGGGACAGTGATAATCTGGTATGGCGTAAAGTGAAGCACAGCTCTGCTATTTAATTGTTGGGGCTAGCCTGCAGGCTGCCATGGCCAGGCATTTCTGCTAAATCAGTTAAAGTGGTTATGGTGCCTACACTTGCTATTATTGCTTATTGAATAAATCTGTTGGCTCAGTTAAATTCCATATTTTTTACATGTTTGATTTTATGCCCCTTTTTTTTTTTTCTTGCTGCTGACCAAACACAAATGTCCCTCCATGTCTGACTGTATTTATTGGAGTGCCATTTCATGCGTTATCTATGAATAGCTGCAATTCTGATGTTTAAATGTGTCGCTCTAATTATGCAACATATATATTTTCATATGGCCTGTAGTGAATTGAGACAGGTTAATAGTATAAGGAGGCTGATGTCTGTAAAGAACCACATGTCTGCATTAATTCATCTTAAATGCATGCTTTCTATATATCATTTATATTTCATGTGTAATTTACAAAATAAAAAGTACTAGAACGGGAAAATCCAGCTGTGTCACTTAACACGCTGTGGACTCTGGAGTGCATGCAGATCGTCATGTGAGATCCACCCCCCACATATGGAACGCTACAAATGACCTAGCTGCAGTTTTAGAATATTTGTCAGTCCGGGCATAGGAATAGCCTGATCCTTCCCAGGGGCTGTGACGCTGCCCATCAGGGACCGACCGCTCTGCACTAGACCATTTTATGTTTAATGTTAACCCTTTGAGAGCCACAGGTGTTCCCACCACATTCACTGGCATTGGGTGCGCACGTCTGGCCCCTAGAGGGTTACGTTTCCTGTTACCTTACTATGCAGTACTCATGTGAGTGAATTGTACAGATCACAGGGTTTAACAGTTTCTTTATTTTTTTATAAACTTTTTGAATATGTTTATTTTTATTTTTTTTCTACCTTGCTGTTTTTTGTGTCTGGTTTTTTCCACTATGGGACGGGTGGAAAGTATTTAATTTTTCCAGTTAGATTTGAACAGCTGTACTGGGGGGTTAGAGGATTACTCTATAGTCTTAGCCATTCCCAGGTAGAGATACTTTCCTTTGATTTGAAGATCATTCTCTGTGATGGGTTTGTTTGCTCAGTTCATTCATAGTCTAACGCCAGAAGTATTAACTGTTCGATAATCTGCAGGTTAACCCCCTTAAGGACACATGACATGTGTGACATGTCATGATTCCCTTTTATTCCAGAAGTTTGGTCCTTAAGGGGTTTAAACGCGGAGTGTTAGAGCTCCATCAAGCAGCACAGGGTACTTCCCACTGTGAACAAGGGATTTAAAGGATAACAATACATGCTGGTGTATGGACACAAGCTTGACATTCAGGAAATGTTTTTTATTTTGTCACCGACCCATCCTGTTCTGCAGCATAGCTTTTACTGACAGGTTTACTGCGTCATGGACAATCTGCCCCCCCCAAAGGATTGTAATGGTTAATTTTTATGATGGTGTGTGGCTTTTAATACATTATTTTGTATGATAAATATAAATCTATAAAATCTCATTTCCAAATCCTTGATACCTTGCTTTGTAAGATTATTTACAATGAAAATACTCTTGAAGTTCCATAATTGATTCATGAAAGGTTTGCGGTGTTAAAAGTAAACCTGTTTCATTGATTAAATCCGTTTTAAAGTCATTATTGTGTTTTTTCTTTCATTGCGTTTTTGTAACTGTAGCATGTGAATTCTGCATACCACATATTTGTCCATCAGTGGTAAAACGCCACTTCTGTCCTATAATACGTTGAATCTGTCACCCTAACAGAAAGCTGCACCCCTTTTGGTCCCCCATTGCCCTAATAGTGCTCTGTTCTGGCCCCAGTTCCCTTCCTGATCTCCGCTTCAGTCCCCAGCTCAATGATGCCAGAACTTTGAAACTGGTATAAATAGATCCTCCCCCTTCCCATCAGGCAGTCTTTATTATCTAGCGTCACAACTCCTATAGTATATGGGTGGGAACGTAATGCTGCCATGAATAAGTATCAGGAAAAGAAAATTACGGTAAGTAAGTAACAATTGTCCTTTTTCCTGACCATTATTCAAGGCAGCATTTACTCATGGGGAATACCCAAGCAGTATATATATATATATAGAGGGGGGGGGGGACAGAGTTCAAAAACAGCTAATAGCTATAAAACCATTATGGAGCTGTATAAATATTAGAAGACTTTACAAAGCCAAACAAGAATTAATAGGAAATTGTCATAAAATCTGCTCAGACAAGATAATTTACCCTAAAGGCTGCAAGGTCAGCAACCTCCTGGCATTCAATATCTGAAATATCCTGAATAAATATAGAGAGTCAGATAGGAATTAAGACCATGATAGCATAAGCTAGAGAAGGAAAATGTCATTCTGATATAAAATTTAAAACCAAATTGATATCATCAAAATCAGAACCTTGACAAAGGCATAACTTCCAGAGATCATACTGGAACAAGCAGATAATGTTGGATGAGAACAGACACCCCATGCTATTAAACACGGGGAGAATTACACTGAGAATCCTACTACTTACTGGATGTATTTATTAAATACGATTCACACTGCTTCCTCTTGCCTTGTGAACTACTTACCTGAAGATACAGGAACAAATCAATATCTGCCTGTCAGAAAGAGGCAGAGCCTAGTAGAGAAATAAGAGTCTGTTATTAAAACATTGACCTGATGTTGCTAAATTCAGATTCACGACAATACATCACACCGTGGATGAATTGATAAAGCAATGATCAATCACAGGAGAGGAATAAACCAATAACATTACTAGGCAAAGGCAAAAAGAATCATACACAGATTAGTTGAGGAAAAAAGAAATCTCGGTATGAACTGTAGAATTTGTGGCAACTACTAAATTATAAGGAGGCCAACTACATCAGTACCTATATTTGTAAATAGTACGGATTATGCCAAACAGTATAATCAAATTTATTAGAGACTGTTGTGCAACATAAGTAAGAGATATATATAATAGGCAAGATACTAATGGGAAGGTGGTAACCAGAGGCACATTATACATTGTGACAGCAGACATAATAAGCAGGATAGTAGGAGATATTAAGTTATCCTTCTGAGAACAACAACCGCATACTTACTCTTACTTTATCTTAACTCATACATAGAGCATATAGTGGATACATATACTGAGGCAGAGTCCTCGTAGTAACTCATACATAGAGCATATAGTGGGTACATATACTGAGGCTGTGTCCTCACGGTTACTCATACATAGAGCATATAGTGGAAATATACTGAGACTGTGTCCTCACGGTAACTCATACATAGAGCATATAGTGGGTACATATACTGAGGCTGTGTCCTCACGGTAACTCATACATAGAGCATATAGTGGAAATATACTGAGACTGTGTCCTCATAGTAACTCATACATAGAGCATATAGTGGGTACAAATACTGAGGCTGTGTCATAGTAACTCCTATAGAGAGCATATAGAGGATACTTATACTGAGGCGATGTCCTTACAGTAACTCTTACATACAGCATATAGTGGATATATATACTGAGGCCGTGTCCTCATAATAACTTATACCAAGAGCATATAGTGGGTACATATACTGAGGCTGTGTGCTCACAGTAACTCATACATAGAGCATATAGTGGGTACATATACTGAGGCCGTGTCCTCATAATAACTTATACCAAGAGCATATAGTGGGTACATATACTGAGGCAGTGTCCTCATAGTAACCTATACATAGAGTATATAGTGGATATATACTGAGGCTGTGTCCTCATAGTAACTCATACATACAGCACATAGTGGGTACATATACTGAGGCCGTGTCCTCACAGTAACTCATACATAGAGCATATAGTGGGTACATATACTGAGGCTGTGTCCTCATAGTAACCTATACATAGAGTATATAGTGGATATATACTGAGGCTGTGTCCTCATATTAACTCATACATAGAGCATATAGTGGGTACATATACTGAGGCTGTGTTCTCACAGTAACTCATACATAGAGCATATAGTGGGTACATATACTGAGGCTGTGTTCTCACAGTAACTCATACATAGAGCATATAGTGGGTACATATACTGAGGCTGTGTCATAGTAACTCATACATAGAGCATATAGTGGGTACATATACTGAGGCTGTGTCCTCATAATAACTCATACATAGAGCATATAGTGCGTACATATACTGAGGCCGTGTCCTCACAGTAACTCATACATAGAGCATATAGTGCGTACATATACTGAGGCCGTGTCCTCACAGTAACTCATACATAGAGCATATAGTGGGTACATATACTGAGGCTGTGTTCTCACAGTAACTCATACATAGAGCATATAGTGGGTACATATACTGAGGCTGTGTCATAGTAACTCATACATAGAGCATATAGTGGGTACATATACTGAGGCTGTGTTCTCACAGTAACTCATACATAGAGCATATAGTGGGTACATATACTGAGGCCGTGTCCTCATAATAACTTATACCAAGAGCATATAGTGGGTACATATACTGAGGCAGTGTCCTCATAGTAACCTATACATAGAGTATATAGTGGATATATACTGAGGCTGTGTCCTCATAGTAACTCATACATACAGCACATAGTGGGTACATATACTGAGGCTGTGTCCTCACAGTAACTTATACATAGAGCATATAGTGGGTACATATACTGAGGCTGTGTCCTCATAGTAACCTATACAAACAGGGAGTGCAGAATTATTAGGCAAATGAGTATTTTGACCACATCATCCTCTTTATGCATGTTGTCTTACTCCATGCTGTATAGGCTCGAAAGCCTACTACCAATTAAGCATATTAGGTGATGTGCATCTCTGTAATGAGAAGGGGTGTGGTCTAATGACATCAACACCCTATATCAGTTGTGCATAATTATTAGGCAACTTCCTTTCCTTTGGCAAAATGGGTCAAAAGAAGAACTTGACAGGCTCAGAAAAGTCAAAAATAGTGAGATATCTTGCAGAGGGATGCAGCACTCTTAACATTGCAAAGCTTCTGAAGCGTGATCATCGAACAATCAAGCGTTTCATTCAAAATAGTCAACAGGGTCGCAAGAAGCGTGTGGAAAAACCAAGGCGCAAAATAACTGCCCATGAACTGAGAAAAGTCAAGCGTGCAGCTGCCACGATGCCACTTGCCACCAGTTTGGCCATATTTCAGAGCTGCAACATCACTGGAGTGCCCAAAAGCACAAGGTGTGCAATACTCAGAGACATGGCCAAGGTAAGAAAGGCTGAAAGACGACCACCACTGAACAAGACACACAAGCTGAAACGTCAAGACTGGGCCAAGAAATATCTCAAGACTGATTTTTCTAAGGTTTTATGGACTGATGAAATGAGAGTGAGTCTTGATGGGCCAGATGGATGGGCCCGTGGCTGGATTGGTAAAGGGCAGAGAGCTCCAGTCCGACTCAGACGCCAGCAAGGTGGAGGTGGAGTACTGGTTTGGGCTGGTATCATCAAAGATGAGCTTGTGGGGCCTTTTCGGGTTGAGGATGGAGTCAAGCTCAACTCCCAGTCCTACTGCCAGTTCCTGGAAGACACCTTCTTCAAGCAGTGGTACAGGAAGAAGTCTGCATCCTTCAAGAAAAACATGATTTTCATGCAGGACAATGCTCCATCACACGCGTCCAAGTACTCCACAGCGTGGCTGGCAAGAAAGGGTATAAAAGAAGAAAATCTAATGACATGGCCTCCTTGTTCACCTGATCTGAACCCCATGTGGTCCATCATCAAATGTGAGATTTACAAGGAGGGAAAACAGTACACCTCTCTGAACAGTGTCTGGGAGGCTGTGGTTGCTGCTGCACGCAATGTTGATGGTGAACAGATCAAAACACTGACAGAATCCATGGATGGCAGGCTTTTGAGTGTCCTTGCAAAGAAAGGTGGCTATATTGGTCACTGATTTGTTTTTGTTTTGTTTTTGAATGTCAGAAATGTATATTTGTGAATGTTGAGATGTTATATTGGTTTCACTGGTAATAATAAATAATTGAAATGGGTATATATTTGTTTTTGTTAAGTTGCCTAATAATTATGCACAGTAATAGTCACCTGCACACACAGATATCCCCCTAACATAGCTATAACTAAAAACAAACTAAAAACTACTTCCAAAAATATTCAGCTTTGATATTAATGAGTTTTTTGGGTTCATTGAGAACATGGTTGTTGTTCAATAATAAAATTAAACCTCAAAAATACAACTTGCCTAATAATTCTGCACTCCCTGTAGAGTATATAGTGGATATATAATGAGGCTGTGTCCTCATAGTAACTCATACATAGAGCATATAGTGGGTACATATACTGAGGCCGTGTCCTCAGAGTAACTCATACATAGAGCATATAGTGGGTACATATACTGAGGCTGTGTTCTCACAGTAACTCATACATAGAGCATATAGTGGGTACATATACTGAGGCTGTGTCATAGTAACTCATACATAGAGCATATAGTGGGTACATATACTGAGGCTGTGTTCTCACAGTAACTCATACATAGAGCATATAGTGGGTACATATACTGAGGCTGTGTCCTCATAGTAACTCATACATAGAGCATATAGTGGGTACATATACTGAGGCTGTGTCCTTACAGTAACTCATACATACAGCATATAGTGGGTACATATAGTGAGGCTGTGTCCTCACAGTAACTCATACATAGAGCCTATAGTGGGTGCATATACTGAGGCTGTGTCCTCACAGTAACTCATACATAGAGCCTATAGTGGGTGCATATACTGAGGCTGTGTGCTCACAGTAACTCATACATACAGTATATAGTGGGTACATATACTGAGGCTGTGTGCTCACAGTAACTCATACATACAGTATATAGTGGGTACATATACTGAGGCTGTGTCCTCACAGTAACTCATACATACAGCATATAGTGGGTACATATACTGAGGCTGTGTCCTCATAGTAACTCATACATAGAGCATATAGTGGATACATATACTGAGGCCGTGTCCTCATTGTAACTCATACATAGAGCATATAGTGGGTACATATACTGAGGCTGTGTGCTCACAGTAACTCATACATACAGCATATAGTGGGTACATATACTGAGGCTGTGTCCTCATTGTAACTCATACATACAGCATATAGTGGCTACATATACTGAGGCCGTGTCCTCACAGTAACTCATACATACAGCATATAGTGGATACATATACTGAGGCTGTGTCCTCATAGTAACTCATACATAGAGCATATAGTGGATACATATACTGAGGCCGTGTCCTCATTGTAACTCTTACATAGAACCTATAGTGGATATATATATATACTGAGGCTGTGTCCTCCTAGTAACTCATACATAGAGCCTATAGTGGGTACATATACTGAGTCTGTGTCCTCCTAGTAACTCATACATAGAGCATATAGTGGACACACACTGAGACTTCATACCAATTCATACATTAGAGCATATAGTGGAAACATACCGATGCTGTACCACCACCAGATCATGTACAGATACTGAGGCCCTGTGGTCTCCTGTGCAGTATATTCTTCCACTGTCTGCAAAGCCTGCTTATTTGTGATAATGCACAGATAACAGCAATCAATGCCACATACCTTGATAGAAACAAGTGTGTATGTGGACTTAGAGTTGGGTTTTTAAAACCTGTCATATACATGTGTGTACTTCAATCAGACACCCAAGAAGGTTTTCTTACCTTGGATATTATTCTGTCTTCAGGCTGTGGAATTCCAGCAGACTTTATACAGCCAGGATATCCATTATTAGCACTCTTTTTCACAGTGTCTCATTGCATTATCAGCACTCTTTTTGCATTATCAGCATAGGCGTGCGCAGCCTGTTGCATTAGGGTGTGCACCCTAAAGCACAAACACACACGCCGCGTGTATATGCATTTTTATATACACATACACACACATACATATACATACATACATACACACATATATGTATACAAATACAAATATACATAGGTGCAGTGTGTGTGTGTGATTGTGACCGGAGCAGCGTGTAAGGGGTGCAGTGTGTGTGATTGCGAGGGGTACAGTGTGTGTGTAATTGTGAAAGGTACAGTGTGGTGTAATTGTGAAGGGTGCCGTGTGTGTGATTGTGAGGGGTACAGTGTGTGTAATTGTGAGGGATTCAGTGTGTGTGTGGGGTACAGTGTGTATGATTGTGAGGGATGCAGTGTGTGGGGGGTACAGTGTGTGTAATTGTAAGGGGTACAGTGTGTGTAATTGTGAGGGGTACAGTGTGTGTAATTGTGAGGGATGCAGTGTGTGTGGGGTACAGTGTGTGGGTTAGGGGGGTAGATGGGTAGTGACAGGGGTTAGGGGGCTAGAGAGGCAGTGACAGGGGTTAGGGGGCTAGGAGGGCAGTGACAGGGGTGGGGGTGAGGGGCAGGTGGGGGAGGAGGGGCAGTGACAGGGGTTAGGGGTGGAGAGGCAAATGACAGGGGTTAGGGGCTAGAGGGCAGTGATCTGGAGGTTGGGGGGTAGAGGGGTAGTGACAGGGGTTAGGGAGGTAGTGACAAGGGTTAGGGGGGGTAGAGGGCAGTGACAGGGGTTAGGGGAAGTGACAGGGGTTAGGGGGCAGGAGGGGCAGTGACAGGGGTTGGGGCAGTGACAGGGCTGCAGTGAGGCAGTGACAGGGGTTGGGGGTAGGACAGGGGATAGGGGCAAAGACAGGGGTTAGGGGAAGACAGGGGTTAGCAGAGGGCAGTGACAGGGTTGGGGGGTAGTGACAGGGTTTGGGGCGAGGGTTAGTGACAGGGGTTAGGGGTAGTGACAGGGGTTGGGGTAGAGGGGCAGGCAGGGGGTAGGGTAAAGGTGAGTGACAGGGGGTAGAGGGGAGGTGGGGGGGCAGTGAGTGACAGGGGGCAGAGGGGGGTTTAAATACCTTCCCTGGTAGTCCAGTGTGCGTCCTCTCTCTTCAGTCTGCAGCTCTGCCGGGAGTGAGCTGCAGACCACATGGTGAGTCTCGCGATCTCCAGGCAGAGCATTGCCATGGTAACGCTGGAGATCGCAAGACACCTCAGTCTGCAGCTCACTCCCAGCGGAGCTGCAGACTGAGGCTGGATCTCCATCAGGGCAGACTGACAGGAGGGGCCTTGCACCCGGCGGCATTGTGGGCAAGCCGCCGGGCTCTCTCCTGTGTCGGGTGACCCGACATGTTAGTCTGCCCAAAGGTAGTGCAGCACGGAGGTGTGATTAGGGTGTGCCCAGGCACACCCGGCACACCCCGTGCGCACGCCTATGATTATCAGCATTACTTTGCCCAATGCATACTTGCATTATCAGCACTCTTTTGCACCAAACATCCTTGTATAAACTTACCTAAATGCTCACCACACAAATCTCCTATTTGTTAGAAGGAAGCCTAATGTAAGCAGCTGGGAGGGACCCAGGTGCCTATACTAGTTTTAATCTAAATTACTAATGCACTTACCTGAACTGTTGCAGGCCTGTGTTTCAGCGGCAAAATGGGGATTTGAACAACTGACAGCCTAAACTGTTTAAACTATTGGCTTCCATTTGTTCCCCATATGCCGTTCATCATCACCATACAAGGGGGAATACATAGAATAGGTATACCCCGGTAGTCACAACTCTGTTGGGCCTCATGTATGCAGTGTACCGTTGTCATCCCCTCAGGGAGAGAGATAGGTTAGACTCCTGATTGCTGAAGGAGGTAACCAGACTGGCAACTCTTACACATGTGCTGTTTGTTGGGTCTTCAGGGATAAGGGCTTAGACTCAACTGGGCCTCATGTATGCAGTGGACTACTGCCATCACTTCCGAGAGAGACAGGACAGACCCCTGGTTGCTGAAGTAGGAACCCAGGCTGACAACTCTTACCGATATGCTGTTTGCTGGGTCTTCAGGGATAAGAGGCTGAACCCTGGCCTGGTATTATGTAGGCAGTATATCACATTCATCCCCTGAGGGGGTACCCAAGCTGGCCTGTTACTGGGTCTTCAGGGATAAGAGGCTGAACCCTGGCCTGGCTTCATGTAGGCAGTACATCACATACATCCCCTGAGGGGGTACCCAAGCTGGCCTGTTACTGGGTCTTCAGGGATAAGAGGCTGAGCCTGGCATGCAGTGGACCATTTTCATCCCTTTCAGGGAGAGGTTGGGTCCGACCCCCGGTCACTAAAGGGGGTACCCAGGCTTGCCACTTCATCTTAGTGCGTTTTGCTGGGTCTTCAGGGCTTAGAGGCTGAACCCCGGCAGGGCCTAAAAAATATTGCCTGGTGAACATAAAATAAAAAATCTAGGCCTGCTTAATCAGACTCCTTCCAAACTGCTGTGAAAGACAGGAAAAAAGACTGTCTAATGGGAAGGTGGAGGACCTATTTATACCAGTTTTAAAGTTCTGTTTCCTGTCCTTTCTGCCGTGAGGGGAGGAGCTAACCCATGAGTAAATGCTGCCATGAATAATGGTCAGGAAATATATTTATAAGTGAAAAATGTATTGAGCAAACCAATCAAGAGTGCAATTAACAAATCTAGTGAAACAAACATGATCAGAGTTAACTATCTCATTACTGCTTCTAAGGAGTGTCTGAAAGATACAAATTTTAATTATTATTTTTTTTTTATAAACTAATTTCTTAATGGTACATCGACAATATAAATAACTATATGTGCCATACAGAACAAAAAGAACAATCTAGTAATATCAGCATAAGTAAGTCTATACAAATAGAATGGGAGAGTAACTTAAATCCACAAACGAATTTGTACAAAAACAAAACAATGCAAATATCTCTGTATGTATCACAGTATCTTAGTAGGTGTTAATAAAGTATTGTTATGTCACAAACAATATAACACGTTATAATGCACACTGTGCCTAATCCGTAAAGACCCCACATATTGGAATTCTTTGGTTAGCTTCAAAACGAATTTCCTAAATCTCTCACGTATTTTAACAACACTGACTAAATCTAAACTGCTTGATTGAAAAAGAAAACCGGACTAGAAGCAAAAGACAAGATCAAACAAAAACTAGCAATTATTTTTAATATTTGTGTTTTTACATATCACTTTGTATAAATTATCAATCTTCCAATTTTCATTTTTTATACCTAACTTTATTTAGATTTTTACATTATATTCTCTCTCTCTCTCTATAAATATATAAATAAAATGTGTCAGAGGGCTTGTAGGCTTGTGCAGTGCCATTTGTGCTGATAAAATCTGGTAGTTTTTCCATTCTCCCAATAAATTCATGTATTGCCACTTATAATAAATCTTATAATTTTATTGTTGATAAAAACCTGTATGGATATTCCATTTGAGGAATTATAGCATAATATCCATTCATTATTTACTCCTTGAACAGGCAATACCTATCGTACTCCAAAATTGAGAAGCTCGACAGCTATCCACATATAATGTACCATAATCACATTGTGAGTAACAAAAACTTGTTTCAAAGTTAATTCCAGATAAGTTTAATAACACAACGAGAGATCTCCAAAAGAACAAATATGATGGGAGTCTTTAAAACAACAAAACACTGTCGATCATCTCTGTAATCCGAAACATTTATTGTGTGTGTGTGTTTATTGCTTACATCGTAGCATTGCTGAATGGTCCGAGCCTTCCTCAAAGAGAACACTATTAATAGCATTTATACCTACTTGGAAACCAGAGAAATCGGAATGTACCTTTTCTGGTTTAATACCTTGTTATTATTTTCAGATTTTTCTCTGATTATCAGGAGTGATCACAGTAAACAAGTCACTGTTCTCCCCTTTATCTCCCCACCCTATCTCGCGTTTTGACACGGTAAGTACCTAAAGATGGTTGAAATAGTTTAGTACTTGCATGTTTTACAGACAGCTTCTAGAGGAATTTTTGCTTAACCAAGATAATCGCCACTCTGTGTAATAACCAGACTGTGATTACAGGATTAAAAGGACACCCAAGGCTGTTTGTACTATTTACTTTAATCTGTTCTTACTGCACTTTTGTCTTCTTCACCAATAACTGACCGCTTTCAGCAGAATCCACACATGTCCACTAGGCCCTTTGGTGAGGTTACGTTCAATGAAAAGAAAGCACAAATTAATTATTTTTGTGGCATTGCTGGGTGTGTGTGGCTTCTGTTCTGTGTTATATTGGTAAATAGCCCCCAATAACACCCTGCACACAATATACACCATCCCACAAACCGCACACACACACACCACCACAGACAGCCACTACAACACACAAATACATGTAGCAACCCACATGCACAAACTTATCATATAGCGTCTGTATATCAGGTAGTTGGAATTCGAATCACCTAATGGACAGAACCCGTATTTCTGGGCAGGAAGATTTCTTTTTAATCTTTAGCCCTGCTGCGGGGAAGTGGCTGGACTCCCTGGAGGGGATGGGCCTTGGGCAAGTGCACACCTCTATAATGGCTCACGTGCGGTCCGGGGCTCACCCATCAGGATTCCCAGCATGCACTCGGACTTACTGTGCCAGGCTGCAATAGAATGCAAACCTCATTCTCCAACACTGGGGATCCAGGACCCTATCTAACCCCATAAAGGGGAGGTCAGAGCTACATTATAAAACACATTAAACAGCTAGCACACAAAATACATATAGCCTTCACACACACCACGCACGCATTGCATACAGTCAGCACACACCCTGCACACATTACATACAGCTAGAAAATAGTGAATAATCCTACCAAGTTCCAGGTCTAAGCAGAGTCCCCAAACTTTCTAAATTTAAATTATTTTGGGTCAAGACATTCAGATATAATGACGGGCAACTAGATTAAGCTATTGACTTAATCCCTTGGACAATTACAATTTAAATTTTTTTACTTCCAAAAATAGAATGTGACGGCAGATAAGAACCATTCGGCCCATCTAGTCTGCCCAATTTTCTAAATACTTTCATTAGTCCCTGGCCTTATCTTATAGTTAGGATAGCCTTATGCCTATCCCACGCATGCTTAAACTCCTTCACTGTGTTAGTGCAAATATACACTCCCAAAACACCACAGACATCCCCCAACAAAGATGCGTGGTGAAAAGATAAGGTAACTGACTGGGATGCAGAGGATCCAGGTTCAATCCCAGCCAGGCCCAAGAACACAAGTACAAGTGTGCCATACCAGCAGGCATGATGAGGATCAATAGCAAAAATACACAAGTCCCTCCCAGGTGCCTTTGTGCTGAGACATAATTGAGCCCAAGACTGAATAGCTCAATTATCTCTCAGTTACAGGGAATAATATAAAACACCCCAAACATACATCAAAATATTACAGGAATCCCACAAAAATACCCCCAAATAGCTTTAGTCTGAGCAACTACTTTGTTAAAATAGCGCTCAGATACCTTCCGTAGAATAGAATCTCCATTCAAGTAAAGTTTTGACTGGCCATTCGTATGGGAGCCCCCGTCTCATACTGGCCACGAGGTGATGTCCCAAAACAGTTCCATAGAAGACAAGGCAACGACGGTCTTCTTTCGGGGGCTCCCATACGAATGTTCCCTCTGTTTGGTAGTTCCATTCTCCTAAAATTAACACAGTAAAGGAGTTTAAGCATGTGTGGGATAGGCATAAGGCTATCCTAACTATAAGATAAGGCCAGGGACTAATGAAAGTATTTAGAAAATTGTGCAGACTAGATGGGCCGAATGGTTCTTATCTGCCGTCACATTCTATGTTTCTATACTTACATAACACACCTTAAAGGTTCGCACACTGCCAAAATTAGAGCCAGTAATTTAATGTCTCTTCAATTTATACGTTTTATGGATATGTTTTGGGTGTTGCAGACATTGTTTGTTCATTTTGTGATTCACAGTTGTTTGAAGCGTCTGTATTCACAGATTTTTTTCTTTACTGGGATAAGACCTACAGATTGAGTCCAAAAAAAAAAGGTGGAATTGAAACTTGCTCTGACACAAAAAGCTGGAAAGCCAGAGATTTTCCTTGTTTGCTTTGTTTGAGGTGGTTTCCTGCCGTTTCTCTGGAAGTAAGTTATATATTACACAATGTTTGTTCTTGTGTTTTGCAATCTGTAGTCAGTTTCCAGATTGCCGAGGGCGCCTCCTCAGGGTCAGCCAGTATCTGCTGTTTATTTTCCAACAGAACAAGCTATTTGGGGTGATGTGTAAATATGCAAATTATTCAAAATGAGCTCAAACTGCTGCTCTGCTCATAAACCAGCAGCTTTTTACACATAGCAAGCTAGCAATAATTTAAAGGAGTATCAGACGGAAATGCAACACTTTGACAGCCGACACCCTACTTGTTTTTTGTTTTGTATACTTTATAAACCGCCTCACTGCACCACAACAGTCACAAAATTCCAAAACTGTGCCTGACAGGGGTCGTCAGATGGTGGCACACACACACAATACATTCCATACACATTGCATCCCCTGTCTCATACAACATCCCAACACACACCCTGCATCACCAGCACGTACAATACATTCCCTACACACATTGCATCCCCCGTCTCATACAACATCCCAACACAGACACACTGCATCACCAGCACACACAATATATTCCTTACACACATTGCATCCCCTGTCTCAGACAACATCCCAACACAGACACACTGCATCACCAGCAAACACAATACATTCCTTACACACATTGCATCCTCCGTCTCATACAACATCCCAACACAGACACACTGCATCACCAGCACACACAATACATTCCTTACACACATTTCATCCCCTGTCTCATACAACATCCCAACACAGACACACTGCATCACGTGCACACACAATACATTCCCTACACACATTGCATCCCCTGTCTCACACAACATCCCAACACAGACACACTGCATCACGTGCACACACAATACATTCCCTACACACATTGCATCCCCTGTCTCACACAACATCCCAACACAGACACACTGCATCACCAGCACACACAATACATTCCCTACACACATTGCATCCCCCGTCTCATACTACATCCCAACACAGACACACTGCATCACCAGCAAACACAATACATTTCCTATCCCCTGTCTCATACAACATCCCAACACAGACACACTGCATCACGTGCACACACAATACATTCCCTACACACATTGCATCCCCCGTCTCATACAATATCCCAAGACAGACACACTGCATCACCAGCACTCACAATACATTCCTTACACACATTGCATCCCCCGTCTCATACAACATCCCAACACAGACACACTGCATCAGCAGCAAACACAATACATTCCCTATCCCCTGTCTCATACAACATCCCAACACAGACACACTGCATCACGTGCACACACAATACATTCCCTACACACATTGCATCCCCCGTCTCATACAACATCCCAACATAGACACACTGCATCACCAGCACACACAATACATTCCCTGTCCCCTGTCTCATACAACATCCCAACACAGACACACTGCATCACGTGCACACACAATACATTCCCTACACACATTGCATCCCCTGTCTCACACAACATCCCAACACAGACACACTGCATCACCAGCACACACAATACATTCCTTACACACATTGCATCCCCCATCTCATACAACATCCCAACACAGACACACTGCATCACCAGCACACACAATACATTCCTTACACACATTGCATCCTCCGTCTCATACAACATCCCAACACAGACACACTGCATCACCAGCACACACAATACATTCCTTACACACATTGCATCCCTGGTCTCATACTACATCCCAACACAGACACACTGCATCACCAGCAAACACAATACATTCCCTATCCCCTGTCTCATACAACATCCCAACTCAGACACACTGCATCACGTGCACACACAATACATTCCCTACACACATTGCATCCCCCGTCTCATACTACATCCCAACACAGACACACTGCATCACCAGCAAACACAATACATTTCCTATCCCCTGTCTCATACAACATCCCAACACAGACACACTGCATCACGTGCACACACAATACATTCCCTACACACATTGCATCCCCCGTCTCATACAATATCCCAAGACAGACACACTGCATCACCAGCACTCACAATACATTCCTTACACACATTGCATCCCCCGTCTCATACAACATCCCAA
This sequence comes from Pelobates cultripes, assembly GCA_933207985.1. Lineage (NCBI taxonomy): Eukaryota > Metazoa > Chordata > Amphibia > Anura > Pelobatidae > Pelobates > Pelobates cultripes. The sequence continues at coordinate 369,725,660 of OW240913.1, read as the reverse complement.
CACAGACACACTGCATCAGCAGCAAACACAATACATTCCCTATCCCCTGTCTCATACAACATCCCAACACAGACACACTGCATCACGTGCACACACAATACATTCCCTACACACATTGCATCCCCCGTCTCATACAACATCCCAACACAGACACACTGCATCACCAGCTCACACAATGCATTCCCTACACACATTGCATCCCCTGTCTCATACAACATCCCAACACAGACACACTGCATCACCAGTACACACAATACATTCCCTACACACATTGCATCCCCTGTCTCATACATCCCAACACAGATGCACTGCATCAGCAGCACACACAATACATTCCCTACACACATTGCATCCTCCGTCTCATACATCCCAACTCAGATGCACTGCATCACCAGCACATACAATAAATTCCCTACACACATTGCATCCCCGTCTCATACAACATCACAACACAGACACACTGCATCACGCGCACACACAATACATTCCTTACACACATTGCATCCCCCGTCTCATACAACATCACAACACAGACACACTGCATCACCAGCACACACAATACATTCCCTACACACATTGCATCCCCTGTCTCATACATCCCAACACAGATGCACTGCATCAGCAGCACACACAATACATTCCCTACACACATTGCATCTCGCGTCTCATACATCCCAACTCAGATGCACTGCATCACCAGCACATACAATAAATTCCCTACACACATTGCATCCCCGTCTCATACAACATCCCAACACAGACACACTGCATCAGCAGCACACGCAATACATTCCCTACACACATTGCATCCCATATCATACCACATCCCAACACAGACACACTGCATCATCAGCACACACAATACATTCCTTACACACATTGCATCCCCCGTCTCATACAACATCCCAACACAGACACACTGCATCACCAGCTCACACAAAACATTCCCTATCCCCGTCTCATACAACATCCCAACACAGACACACTGCATCACGTGCACACACAATACATTCCCTACACACATTGCATCCCCCAACACAGACACACTGCATCACCAGCACACACAATACATTCCTTACACGCATTGCATCCCCCGTCTCATACAACATCACAACACAGACACACTGCATCAGCAGCACACACAATACATTCTCTACACACATTGCATCCCCCGTCTCATATTTCCCAACACAGATGCACTGCATCACCAGCACACACAATACATTTCTTACACACTACATCCCCTTCACACACAGTGTGCATTACCAGCAAAAGCAGCACATTACATCCCCTTCACACACTACCTCACATGTATACACACAAAGCGCTTCCCCTACACAAACACTGCATTCCCCACACATGCACTGCTTATTGGCATGATCTACAAGGTTATGTATTTAAAGGACCACTATAGGCACCCAGCTTAATGAAGTGGTCTAGGTACCTGGTCCAGCTAGGTTTAACCCTTTTTGCTGTAAACATAGCAGTTTCAGAGAAACTGCTATGTTTACTTTAGGGTTAATCCAGCCTCTAGTGGCTGTCTCATTGACAGCCGCTAGAGGCACTTCTCACTGTGATTTTCACAGTGAGAAGACGCCAGCGTCCATAGGAAAGCATTGAGAATGCTTTCCTATGTACTGGCTGAATGCGCGCGCGGCTCTTGCCGCGCATGCGCATTCAGCCAGGGACGTCAGAAGAGGGAGGAGAGTGTTAGGGTGCTGTGTATGTGTTAGGGTGCTGGGTGAGTGTTAGGGTGCTGTGTATGTGTTAGGGTGCTGGGTGAGTGTTAGGATGCTGTGTATGTGTTAGGGTGCTGGGTGAGCAGTAGGATGCTGTGTATGTGTTAGGGTGCTGGGTGAGAGTTAGGGTGCTGTGTATGTGTTAGGGTGCTGGGTGAGTGTTAGGGTGCTTTGTATGTGTTAGGGTGCTGTGTATGTGTTAGGGTGCTGTATGTGTTAGGGTGCTGGTGAGTGTTAGGGTGCTGGGTGAGTGTTAGGGTGCTGGTATGTGTGTTAGGGTGCTGGGTGAGTGTTAGGGTGCTGTGTATGTGTTAGGGTGCTGTGTTAGGGTGTGTGAGTGTTAGGGTGCTGTGTATGTGTTAGGGTGCTGGGTGAGTGTTAGGATGCTGGGTGAGCGTTAGGGAGCTGTGTGAGTGTTAGGGTGCTGGGTGAGTGTTAGGGTGCTGTGTATGTGTTAGGGTGCTGGGTGAGTGTTAGGGTGCTGGGTATGTGTTAGGGTGCTGGGTGAGTGTTAGGGTGCTGGGTGTGTGTTAGGGTGCTGGGTGTGTGTTAGTGAGTGTTAGGGTGCTGTGTTATGTGTTAGTGCTGTGTGAGTGAGGGTGATGTGTGTGTGTTAGGGTGCTGTGTGTGTGTTAGGGTGCTGGGTGAGTGTTAGGGTGCTGTGTGTGTTAGGGTGCTGTGTATGTGTTAGGGTGCTGGGTGAGTGTTAGGGTGCTGGGTGAGTGTTAGGGTGCTGGGTGAGTGTTAGGGTGCTGTGTATGTGTTAGGGTGCTAGGTGAGTGTTAGGGTGCTGGGTGAGTGTTAGGGTGCTTGGTGAGCGTTAGGGTGCTGTGTATGTGTTAGGGTGCTAGGTGAGTGTTAGGGTGCTGGGTGAGTGTTAGGGTGCTTGGTGAGCGTTAGGGTGCTGTGTATGTGTTAGGGTGCTGTGTATGTGTTAGGGTGCTGGGTGAGTGTTAGGGTGCTGTGTATGTGTTAGGGTGATGTGTGTGTTTGCAAGGATTGTGTATTGGGGGGAGGAAGGTAAATGACAATTTTGATTTTTTTTTATTATAATAAAAAAAATACATTATACCCCCACTCCCTTGGCCACACAGGTAAGAGGCAGGGAACAGGAATAAAATGAATGTAATTTTTCTTTGCCCATATAATGCAGCCCTTTTCCTACGCCACATATTTATACACACACACACACACAAAATAAACACTGCACCCCTTACACACTTACTGCATCTATTATACACACATACTCTGCATTCACTATGTTTTAGTGGGGTGGGGGAGCATTTCATCGTTGGACCCAGGCAGCACAATGTCATGGTCCAACCCTGGCTACGAGTCAATCAATACCATCGCTAACATGGATTGTCATATCTCCACTGGAGTGCAGGCTTTGGGTACCCAGGGACCCTTATTCTGTGTTAAATTATTTAAAAATGGTTTATCATTAAACACTGGGACAGCACCAGGGGACCACACGCACCATAATCACGTAATAAGATGAAAGAGTTATGGTGCCTAGGGTATCCCTTTAAATCAGTCAATTATTCTGCTGTAAATGAAAAAAGTACCAAAATCTGTATTGAATTAAAATGTAAAAGCAAACCTAGCTTGTTCACTGTCTACCCAGAGGAGCGTCTGGTGGCAGAATAGGAGGTGATTAGACACGGCTATCTTTGTGTTCTGATTAACTCACGAACTGTTCAATTCCCAAACAAACTGTTTTTTAATAAAACAAAAAAAACGAGCTAGAAAGGCATAAAATACAACATTTAAACATTTATTGAACTGTACACAAAACCGTAAGTGAAAAGAGTTACTTAATAAACAACTGCCACTTTTCCTCAAAAAAACTCCTCATTCCTTCACCCCGATTTCATGGAATGTTTCCGGATTGGAGGTAACTTTATAACTTCACGCCTGATGTTGCTCGGAATGTGAGCTTCATACCCTTAATGTTCTGTATAAAAAGTCAGAGCAAAGATGTAAAAGTGGGGTAATGATCAGAAACATTTTACTGGTTTCCATGGTGATTGTCCAACTTCTAGAACTTTGTCCCGGAATTGCTCCTCATCCTGTTTAATTCCTGTAGCTCAGTCAGAGTAACACTTTCCTGCTTAGTAAAATTTAGCCGGCACTATGTGTGATGACTTTCACCAGTGATAACCCACAATGCATACATTTCCCAGGGTTCCGTGGTTCCCCCTCTACAATCTTTTTGTTATTTTTTTCTTATACCGTTACAGTTGTACAGCATTAAATACCATCTGTGTGTAACGCTCATTTGTGGATTTGCTTTACCTAATTAGCCTTAACCGCAACACTGCATAGCTAAGTATTTGTAATTTGAAAATATTCAATAAAAATATTCAAGTAGAAAAAACAACACATTTTCCTGCTTAGCAGCAAATATCAGGACTGAATAGATTCTTTAGATTACATGCAGGAATTCCTGTGTGTGAACCTTTTTCCTGCTATTGTTATAAGAACACTTCATAATTTAATCTTTGATCCGTCTCTTAAAAATACATGGTTTTATCTGAAATGTTACTATTTTCATGTTACCCTTTTTACTTTGAAAACATCTTTGCTGCTGAAATAGTTTACATTAATACAAATGTTATGTTTGAGCATACCCGCTGCCCAAACACCAGTAAAATGCGTTGGGTTGCTCGTTCGTGCTGGTCCATATCTTGTATAACGCATTTGTGTATGTCATGGCGGTAGATAAAGGGAAGCCTAGCATTGTGCCTTCTATATTGGACAGAATTCATACTGGTAATGTGGAAATAAAAATTCTGCTTTACCAAGGAGGCTGGACAGGGTGCCGCGGAAGTCCCAGGTTGTGCCTTACCACTCCCAAAAGGTTTGAAAAAAAACAAACCTCAAAAGAGACCAGGAAAGGTGCTTGTAGACTTCTGTCAGTATTAGCACTATACTGAGCTGTGGTGGTTATGGTGTTTGGATTGTCCCTTTTAGGGTTGATTCCACGTGGACGTCCAATGAAGTGAGGGGGCATTCCCTAAGAAGGAACGTAAATAATATTTGGGGTTCAAGATGTGAACAGATTTGGATAATTAGTTGAACAGGAAAACTGTGCAGGGTTAAACTATAATGTATAGATTGATGTAGAGTTCTGTAGAGTGTTGTAGGTTACTCATTAATACTGAAGGTTTGACTGTTACATCTCCGTTTAGAAGTGTGAGCTGTAAGCCCAGAGTCAAGGTGTGTTCTCACAATAAACCTGTCATTGTTACCAGGGGCGGTTCCACTTCTCTGGGAAATTCCTTTAGATCGTGAACAGGTAACGGCTGTTTTGCGGAGGTACTCTGCAGTTTGCCTCGTCGTAAGGTTAGAGATTTATGTTTCGCCCCCAGGCTCAATACATCAACCTTTTCATGTCTTAAGTGCGGAAATGACGTATTGTTCAGGTTTCGGACGTGTTACTGGCATGTCTGATTTCAGGAATTAGTAGATGTCCACAATGTACAGAATCCATTTTATTTTCTATAATGTGACACCATCAGATTTTTTAACATTTCATTTTTATGACCTCGTTCACTTTTCTTTGGACTTCATGTTGGAAGAGGGGAGCGCCAACATTAAGTAAATATTGTGGGACACACGGCGTGGATGTGGATTCCTCTAAAAACGAGCTTGTTATTGTAATGTGATCATGTCACCATGCAGATTAAAGGGACACTATAGTCACCTGAACAACTTTAGCTTAAAGGACCACTCTAGGCACCCAGACCACTTCAGCTTAATGAAGTGGGCTGGGTGCCAGGTCCAGCTGGGATTAACCCATTTTTTCATAAACATAGCAGTGTCAGAGAAACTGCTATGTTTATGAATGGGTTAAGCCTTCCCCCATTCCCTCTAGTGGCTGTCTCATTGACAGCCACTAGAGGCGCTTGCGTGCTTCTCACTGTGATTTTCATAGTGAGAGCACGCAAGCGTCCATAGGAAAGCATTATGAATGCTTTCCTATGTGACTGGCTGAATGCGCGCGCAGCTCTTGCCGCGCGTGCGCATTCAGCCGACAGGGCGGAACGGAGGCGGAGAGGAGGAGGAGAGCTCTCCGGCTGGCGCTGGAAAAAGGTAAGTTTTACCCCTTTTCCCCTTTCCAGAGCCGGGCGGGAGGGGGACCCTGAGGGTGGGGGCACCCTCAGGGCACTATAGTGCCAGGAAAATGAGTATGTTTTCCTGGCACTATAGTGGTCCTTTAATGAAGCAGTTTTGGTGTATAGAACATGCCCCTGCAGCCTCACTGCCCAATCCTCTGCCATTTATGAGTTAAATCCCTTTGTTTATGAACCCTAGTCACACCTCCCTGCATGTGACTTGCACAGCCTTCCATAAATACTTCCTGTAAAGAGAGCCCTATTTAGGCTTTCTTTATTGCAAGTTCTGTTTAATTAAGATTTTCTTATCCCCTGCTATGTTAATAGCTTGCTAGACCCTGCAAGAGCCTCCTGTATGTGATTAAAGTTCAATTTAGAGATTGAGATACAATTATTTAAGGTAAATTACATCTGTTTGAAAGTAAAACCAGTTTTTTTTTTCATGCAGGCTCTGTCAATCATAGCCAGGGGAGATGTGGCTAGGGCTGCATAAACAGAAACAAAGTGATTTAACTCCTAAATGACAGTGAATTGAGCAGTGAAATTGCAGGGGAATGATCTATACACTAAAACTGCTTTATGTAGCTAAAGTAATTTAGGTGACTATAGTGTTCCTTTAATTGAAATGGATCAAATACCATACCAGGACCAAGTCAATTGTACACGTACTGATCAAAACAAAATTTAAACAAAACCTGGAATTTGACGATATGTCTGTTCACCCATAATTTACCTCTATCATATTAAGTGCACCCACACTTATTACATATTTTGTTCAGGAGAAACTTGGCTTTAATTTAATTTAAAATTTTAATATTTGAATTGAAACATAATTTAATATGAATTAAATTTAAAGAACTTTGAGAAATTAAGACATTTTATTTTTTAAGTTCAGCATGGCATTTTAACTGTGAATGTCATAATACTGTTAGTTTTTGCTGCAATAAAATACACATATTTGTGTTCAGCGATGTCTTACGAGTATAATAGTACCTCCCATGTACAGGTTTTATAGAGTATTGGAAAGTTACAGGGTGAAATATAGGGTTATCCCCTTTTTCATTTTTACACATTGATTTTTGCCAGATTGGTTTGCTGGTCCTATGCTGCCTTTGAGACTGTATGGTATTCCAGGAATGAGAAATACCCCCATCATAGCATACCATTTGCAAAAGTAGACAACCCAATGTATTTAAAATAGGGTATGCCCAGTCTTTTTTAGTAGCCACTTAGTTTCAAACCCTGGCCAAAATCTGCGTTCATGTTCGTTTTTCCATTTTTTACAAAAGAAAAATGCCCTTTCACTGATATCAATATCATTATAAGTTTTACTGCTCTAAAACACTCATATTTGTGTTTAACAAAGTCTTACGAGTACAACAGTACCCATTTGTACAGGTTTTTTGGGGTTTTGGAACGTTACGGGGACAAATATAGGGCTGTTCTCTTTGCCTGATTGGTTTACTGGAATTAGAATTACCACCAGCATGGCATACTATTCATAAAAGTAGACAACCCAAGGTATTCAGAATTGGATAAATCAGGTCTTTTGTAGTAGCCACTTAGTCACAAACCCCAGCCAAAGATATTTTTATAAAAACATTTTTTTGCATAACATCATCATCATTACAAGTTTTAGTGTTCTAAAACAAGTATAACAGTACCCCATATGTACAGCTTTTATAGTGTTTTGGAAAGTTACAGAGTTAAATCTAGGGCTTATAAATTAAATTCGCTGGACTTTCTGCCAGGGTTGTCAGGCAGGTCCCTTGAATTATAATTAATAAAATTACTTACTTATGTAAAAATAGTAGATAAATATACACGTTGGATATATATATATAGTTATATAGTCAATACAATGTTAAACAAAAATCTCCACACCAGTGAAGCCATAAGACTTGCTTTCCCCACAGAAATAATCATAAATCTGCAGTGATTCTGCAAAGGATTATGGGTGGGCATATGCAAATTAGTTCAACAAAGAATCATTTTAAACATGGATTCCTTTATTATTATATGTATTATATATTCTAAGTTAATTAAATCATCTGATTAATATATTATACATATATAATAAATATAATTTAATTCTAAGTGTATTTTGGTATTAATATATAGATTACTACCAAAATACACTTATTATTTAATTATATATGTAAATTATGCTAATCAGATGCTATAATTAATTTATAATATATTATACATGTATTATACATGTATAATATACTATGGTAATGTTTGATTGTAACTTTTATTTTTCAGGCATTAGGGGTACTACCTGAACACTCAGGCAGTCCCCCTGCAGGCAGTCTCATAGACTGCTTTGCGGCCATGCGATTTGCGAAGTCCGTCGCGATCACATGGCCATGGAGGGCCGAAATGGAAGCAGGGGGACTGCCTATCTCGAGAGGCAATCCCCCGGACCGGGTCGCCGTTCCAAGTAGGTTTGCAGGCACAGGAAGCTAACGATCGTTGGGGCGTACTATGCCGCCCTAATGGCGTTTAGTTTCACTAATTGCGAGGCAGCATAGTACGCCCTAATGGCGTTAAGGGGTTAAAGAAAAGATCATTTGTTGTTTCATTTTATATTTATGTCATCAATAATCTCAGAGTGATAAATTAAACATGCAGGTGTTGGGCCCCTGTTATATCTTACAGACTGTCACAGAATCCTTGCTGCTAACGGATTCTGCTTACCTTTCACAATAAGCAATTAACAGATTCCTTCTGATTTTCCACATTGTTTCCTCACAGTGAAACATACTGTATCATTTGTTGGCTATTATTTCGTCATGGTGATGAATGACCTGTGATGTACATTTTGTGTATTTGTATTTTGTCACGGTGATGTAACCTATGTTACCGCTTTCTGTGAACATTGCTCCACTGTACTGAAGTCATTACGTGACGTTACCCGCTCAAGGTAACCCTGAAGCAGCCTGCTTTACCGTTCCACAGAATTAAACCCACAACCTGCGCAGAAGAAGAATTTTTTTATTATGTTTATAAACTTTATCTGAAATATTAAAATCTATAAGGCGGTATAAGTGCAAAACCTACACCTATAAGTGGAGTGCTGAGATGATAGCGGGGTACACTTACCCCATATAACTTGATATCAAACTTAGTGTGCAGTACATGTGAAAAAAATAGAAAAGGCAATATAGTGCAGATGGTACATAAACATAAAATCAGATAAAATGTTTGTGAAGTGGAACACTCACATTTAAAGGAGCCTGTATGTGAACACTGGCTCCGTAATCAGGCTTGTATGCTTTTAAGGCAGCATCACACCTGCAATCCACGATATGATGTATCTCAAAGATAAACCATAGAGAGAAGGGAACAAATGTGCAGTCTGTCTCAATTAGTGCAGTGGTGAGAATAAGTAAAGTGCTCACCTTTTTCAAAGCCCTGTATCCTGGCTCTGAGGAGTAGTAGCTACGTGCCAAAATTTGTGGGGATGGCACTTCCCCTAAGTAGATTCAGTAGTCTCCAGATGACTATTTAAAAAAATTAATATCAACATATAAAATACTAAAGTATAAAAGTCCTGGATAAGCCGAAAACGCGTTTCACTCTTGTAGCTGTGGGTCTGGTCCTATGAATCTTTTGGGTTTTAAATGTCGTTTAGCCCTTCCCCTTTGGTCACATGGGTGTATAATTGTCCAATGGCAACGTCCTGGAAATGCCTATAATTATGATGATAGTGCAGCTAGGGTGGTAGTGTGTATTACTGGCCGATTTGGCACCATTTTTTTACTTCAATTTCATTGGTGGGCAGTAGTACTTGGCGGAAATATGTGAGCCGTCTGCTGTGGTTGGCGGAAGTGACATCACGGATATCCACGATTGTCACCCGCCCTTAACCACGCGGCGTCATGATTCCGCCAAAGCTGTCCTCCATCTAACCTGCAGGCGTATATTTGCCTGGGACGGGAGGAGAATTCATCTATCACTCACGATCGGGGAGGACTGGGAACGGCGCTACGCACACATATCGTGGATTGCAGATGTGATGCTGCCTTAAAAGCATATAAGCCTGATTACAGAGCCAGTGTTCACATACAGGCTCCTTTAAATGTGAGTGTTCCACTTCACAAACATTTTATCTGATTTTATCTTTATGTACCATCTGCACTATATTGCCTTTTCTATTTTTATTTCACAAGAACTACATACTAAGTTTGCTATAAGTGTACCCCATTATCTTCTCAGCGCTCCACTTATAGGTGTAGGTTTTGCACTTATACCGCTTTATAGATTTTGGACTACTTTAGGTGTGGATAAGAGGGTATTTTCACACAAGTGTTTTTGAGCGGTTGTAATTTATTATTTTATTTTTAGCACCTTATTGGACACACATTCCTCCCGAATAGGAGGTACACCTCATTTATCTGTAATAGACAACGAAGATGTGTCGGCACCTAAGTATCCGATTATTCCCTAGTTTACACAATCCCTATTGCAATAAATATATAGTCTAATCTATGAAAATAAATGGCATGTAAGATGGGGAAAAACATGATAATACAGTGTGCAGGAGATGTAAATCTACAAAATGAATTAACATATGCTCACTATTGTTGACAAATATTAAAGTAATGCTCCAAGGACCATAACCACTACAGACACTGTAATGTTTATGGTGCCAGAAATGCCCCACTAAACTAAATAGTCAAACTGTTTGGAAATGGTTTGACAACATGCCTGGGGTCGACCTGATGCTGGTTACATCTTCCAGTGAAAGCCGGGGGCTACTGCGTGGAGCGTCCATTAGCTCTCCTGAGCTAAAGACCCATGTAGGGTTATCTGATCACAGTCAGCCAATGAGCTACGTTATGCACTGCCAGGCTTAGCTCTCATGGAGGAGGTGACGAGCTCTGTGCGAAAAAGTGTGAAAAACTGAGCAAAAGTTTGACTGCTTGCATTGGGGAGGTGGATCCAGGGCACTCCTCACACCATAACCACTACAACGTGCTGTAGTGATTATGGTGCTTGGACTTTTACGTTAAACAATGTGTTATCGAGGCATACTGACATAATGATACATTTAAACCGTAATTTTAAGAACACAAGAAATGGATCGTGGTGGCCAAGGTGGGTGACACCATGTCGGCTCATAATTCCCTTTGATGTTTGCGGTTTGATCCTGCGTTTATCTTGCGTTTGTCATCCTCCTACTCACTAAAACACCTGTAAGTATCTTCGTTAAAGGATTACTCCAAGTGTTTTCTGAAGTGCTCTAGGATTAAATAGCCTGTCCCTGCAAGGCTTACTTTAGAAATGTGTCGAGTTCAAGAGAAAACAAGTTTGTCATCCCTTCCTGGTTGTCAGACAGATAGCTGGGAGCCTTTCCTAACTCGCTGGCTTTGAGATACAGCTCAAAGTGAAAGTGGGAGGCTGCCCTGATCTCTGAGCTTGTCATTCATACACATGTAATTACAGTGTTATACATCCTGTTACACTGGCCGGTCCCAAGCATGCGCGACTTGTCCACAAGGATTCTCAGTGAGAAGCTTCTGCTTGTACAATGCCCAGATGGAAAGGTATGTTCTGAACTAAGAGTGGAGAATTTACAATATCTGCAGAAACTAGATAAACAGATAATGTAAACTGCCTTTTTCATACCCCCATCCTCCCATAAATTGGCAAACATATTAAATGTATATATTTATTCATTTTTTGAGGGTATATCTGTGACCTATGGTTGTTGTTTTATTTTTCCTATAAGTCACATGTAGAAAAAAACAATACAACCAGCAGCATTAAAACCCAGAACCTCAACGTCCTGTCAGCTGTAGCAAGTTATCGTAACATGTTGTTGATAATGTGAGAGTTTCTGCCTCCTGTAGGGATATGGCACCATCATCACTGCACCTTCCAAGTACCTTCCATGCCCTAGTCTGACTCGGACGTGGCTGTGGTAGAAAGAAAACACTACTAGGTTGTTCACTAAGGCATGAAATTGTTAAAAGTACATTTTAAGTTTAGTTCACATTAGCAGAAATTTAAAAAGTCTAAATGTAGAAATAAGTCACAAAAGAAAATGGTGGGTAATTGAAAATTGAATGCCAAAACAGGCAAACTGGGAATATCTGTCAGTCAGCTATACCGCCATTTTCATTTTACATTTTTTATACATGTTTATTCTCCAACGTAAGAATGCAAAGTACCTTTCTTATTTGAGGCCGTAGTAGCTTAACTCGAAGCATAGCGGACATAGATCATTTTTCCATTTTAGCTATTTTGACCATATATTAGAAAATCTCACCTTAGTAAATAATGCCTTTTGTGAATAACGGTCTGTAAACGGAGGCTGCATACTGTCAGTCTACAAGCAGGGGAGGGGTACGGTGGGTGCACAGCTGTTCCATTTTAATATCTCCCCTTGCAGGTGCCTTGTGGTTACAGCTTTACTAGACTTGAGAATAATCGTTAGTAAAAATGCATCATAGTTGTATTATGACACAGCTGGCGGTACCTAAACCACAGAAACTGTTCATAAAAATAGAGAATTAGAAACTAAGAATGATAGAAATAGGAGGGAGGAAGCCCCTGGGGCATTAGCACGATGTCACCTGCCCAGTGAGCGGGCAACGTGCGATAGAAATTGATACAGGGTATAATAATGTATGAAAGAAACCAGTCACAGTCAAAAGTATTCCTAACGTATTACTGTCTTCGTCCCTAGTAATAGAGATCCCCTCCCATGTGTGCAATAAAAATAATAAAATAAGGGTTACTCACGGTTTCCAGTGACAAGACTTCCCCGCCATTGCGTACCTCTCCTCCTCCACTTATAGAGGAGCATTGGGGAACTGATGGGCATTCACGGGGAGCACCATGCGTACATCCACACTTCCTCTCAGCAAAGTATTTAATCACTGCCTTCCCATGGGGGCTTCTGTGTCATGTGACCACATTTAACTCTGCCAGTGTAAAGCCGCTAAAGGTGTGTTTAACCTTTTAAGGTAAACATTGCCGTTACAGTTTAAATTCCTGCAGTCACCAGAACAACTACAGCTTATTTTATTTGTTCTGAGTAGAATCATTCCCTTCAGGCTTTTTGCAGTAAACACTTTTTTTCCATAGAAAATGCAGTGTTTACATTACAGCCTAGGGATACCTCCACTGGCCACTCCTCAAATGGCTGCTAGATGTGCTTCCTGGGGCAGTGCTGCACAGTGTGACTGACATTCAGTGTCTCCACCCTCTGCATGGAGACACTGAACTTTCCTCATAGAGATGCATTGATTCAATGCATCTCTATGAGGAGATGCTGATTGGTCAGAGCTGTGTTTGACTTGTGCTGGCTCCACCCCTGATCTGCCTCTTTGACAGTTTCAGCCAATGCTATGGGTAAGCATTGTGATTGGCTCAGAGAATAACTTCTGATGATGTCAGTAGATATGGGCAGCTCAGATGCAAACCAGCAGCTACAGACTTGAATACAAGCAAGATTTTAATATATTTAGGGAGGCAAGTGGGGGCCAGATGGTGGTTTTAAAGGAAACTATAGTGCAAACTCATTTTCCTGGCACTATAGCTTCCCCCTTTGTCAAGCCCCCCTCCTCCCCATGGTGCAATAGGGGTTTATAACCCCTTCTGTCAATTTACTGAATTAGGAGCCGATGTCCCTCTGCTCCGTCCACGCTTCTACCTCGCTGATGTTGGAGACCTAATGCCCATGAGCGGCAATGGCCATGCTCGCATTAGGATTTCCTCATAGGAAATCATTGTTCAATGCTTTCCTATGGGGATTCCGGTGATGCTGGAAGTCCTCATGCATAGCGTGAGGATGTTTAGCGTTGTTTAGGCAACCAAAAGTCACCTTTAAGCCCGGAAGTCATTCTAGTGGCTGTCTGGTAGACAGCCACTAGAGGAGGAGTTAACCTTAGCTGGTAATTATTGCAGTTTATAAAAACTGACACTCTAGGGCAGGGGTGTCAAACATGCGGCCCCCCAGATGTTGCTGAACTACAACTCCCATGATTCTTTCAATGAAACAGATAGCCAGGGAATCATGGGAGTTGTAGTTTAGCAACATCTGGGGGGCCGCATGTTTGACACCCCTGCTCTAGGGTTAAGGGTGATGGGAGTTTACACCCAGACCACTTCAATGAGCTGAAGTGGTCTGGATGCCTGCAGTCTCCCTTTAACACTATTGGGTCAGGAATACATATTTGTGTTCCTGACCCTATAGTGTTCCATTTAAATCACTTTTGTTTCTGTTTATGCAGCCTTAGCCACATTTAAAGTATTTGCATGTTATATATTCACAAAATGGCTCTCAGACATTGTAGTAAAATAGAACTTATCTTTACTTCAGTACACACACTGTACTGTATGCTGCCATCTACTGGAAGGTGGACTGCATAACACCCCATACATAACACTCCTCCCCCTTAGACTTCAAAGTCTTTGAGATAAGTGGGAGGTTTACTATTTCGTCTTGGGTGCCCCAAAACCATGTTTGGAACTGCTTCACCTGGACCTTCAGTTGTGCCCATCCCTTCTTCCTGTGCTCTGTCAGATGGACCACACAGAACTGGCTCTTCAACAACAACTCCTGGAGAACTGAGACCTGTATCATCCAGTGGTTCAACATCATCTGGTACTACAGAAAACCCGGTATGACTGGGACCGGCAGCAGGCACAATCTCATCACTCCATTCCCGAATCTGATCAACATGCCTTCGTAATATTCTACCATCAGGAATTTGTACTTTGTATGACAAAGGTCTTGTGGCCACAAGTACTTTTTCAGGTATCCATTTAGGCCCAGAAACATAGTTCCTGACATAGACAGCACAAATAGTCAGGTGCAAATACTCTCACAGTAGAAGCATTATAGTTCTTATTGAATTGCAATTCTTGCTTCTCTTGTAACTCAGTTGTCAAATCAGGATGTAAATGATCCAGACAAGTTTTAAGACGCCGGTTCATAAGGAGCTCTGCTGGACTACTACCAGTGCTTGAGCAAGGTGTCACATTCCTTCTTTGTTGCAGAAGGAAATTTGCAAGTCTACGATTCCAATCTCCTTCAATAATTCTCTTTAATGAGTCTTTGGTAGTCTGAACCATAAGCTCAGCTTGACTATTTGATGATGGGTGAAATGGTGCAATCGTAACATGTCGAATAAGATTACTTGCCATGAAAATTTTGAATTCTGATGAGGTAAATTGTGTTCCATTATCAGACACAATTGTATCTGGCAACCCATGTGTAGCAAACATCCTCCTTAGAATCTTTATGACTGTGACTGAGGTAGCAGATGTAACTGAAACAACTTCTAACCATCTTGAAAAGGAGTCAACAACTAAAAAAAACATCTGTCCGTGAAAAGGGCCAGCAAAATCTATGTGTAAACGGGACCAAGGTGACCTAGTCACGGGACCAAGGTGACCTAGTCACTTCCCAAGGATGTACTGAGGCTTTAGGAGAAGCATCGCAGGTGAGGTTGAGCGGTTTCTCCAAATCATAGTGTACAAGCAAACTGCCAGAAGACAACAGGTTTTTAGCAGCACTGAAAGCGGTAGTATGAACATCAGTCCACTTCCATAGAGCATCTTTATCTAGTAGACGATGCAGAGGTTCAGCAACAGGGGCTTTATCAGGCAGAAAAGAATGGTAAAAATTAAGCAACCCTAGGAAAGATTGCAGTTCTTGTTTGTTTACTGGAACCGGAGCTCTATGGATAGCTTCAACCTTAGAATCAGTTGGATGAATGCCCTGTACGTCAACTCGGTAACCAATGAAATCCACGCAGCTTACACCAAAAACACACTTTTCTTTTTTAAGTTTTAGACCAGCATCAAGAAAACGTTGTAAAACAAGTTGTAGCTGTGCAGCCAATGACTGTATAGAATCTGCTCCAATAAGAACGTCATCAAAATAAGGCACTACACCTGGAAGTCCAGATAAGAGGTCCTCCATTAAATTCTGGAATATGCCAGGAGCAATGGAAACACCAAACGTCTTGCTCGGAAAGCCCTAAATGAACACTATCCAAGCAACCTACTTTTTTACCTTACCCTTACCTTTTTCTGTCACTATACCCCACTCCCTCTAGCATGTAAACTCACTGAGCAGGGCCCTCAATCCCTTTGTTACTGTGTCACTATACCCCACTCCCTCTAACATGTAAACTCACTGAGCAGGCCCTCAATCCCTCTGTTACTGTGTCACTATACCCCACTCCCTCTAACATGTAAACTCACTGAGCAGGGCCCTCAATCCCTCTGTTACTGTGTCACTATACCCCACTCCCTCTAACATGTAAACTCACTGAGCAGGCCCTCAATCCCTCTGTTACTGTGTCACTATACCCCACTCCCTCTAACATGTAAACTCACTGAGCAGGGCCCTCAATCCCTCTGTTACTGTGTCACTATACCCCACTCCCTCTAACATGTAAACTCACTGAGCAGGACCTCAATCCCTCTGTTACTGTGTCACTATACCCCACTCCCTCTAACATGTAAACTCACTGAGCAGGGCCCTCAATCCCTCTGTTACTGTGTCACTACACCCCACTCCCTCTAACATGTAAACTCACTGAGCAGGCCCTCAATCCCTCTGTTACTGTGTCACTATACCCCACTCCCTCTAACATGTAAACTCACTGAGCAGGCCCTCAATCCCTCTGTTACTGTCACTATACCCCACTCCCTCTAACATGTAAACTCACTGAGCAGGCCCTCAATCCCTCTGTTACTGTGTCACTATACCCCACTCCCTCTAACATGTAAACTCACTGAGCAGGGCCCTCAATCCCTCTGTTACTGTGTCACTATACCCCACTCCCTCTAACATGTAAACTCACTGAGCAGGGCCCTCAATCCCTCTGTTACTGTGTCACTATACCCCACTCCCTCTAACATGTAAACTCACTGAGCAGGGCCCTCAATCCCTCTGTTACTGTGTCACTATACCCCACTCCCTCTAACATGTAAACTCACTGAGCAGGCCCTCAATCCCTCTGTTACTGTGTCACTATACCCCACTCCCTCTAACATGTAAACTCACTGAGCAGGCCCTCAATCCCTCTGTTACTGTGTCACTATACCCCACTCCCTCTAACATGTAAGCTCATCCCTCTAGCATGTAAACTCACTGAGCAGGGCCCTCAATCCCTCTGTTACTGTGTCACTATACCCCACTCCCTCTAACATGTAAACTCACTGAGCAGGGCCCTCAATCCCTCTGTTACTGTGTCACTATACCCCACTCCCTCTAACATGTAAACTCACTGAGCAGGCCCTCAATCCCTCTGTTACTGTGTCACTATACCCCACTCCCTCTAACATGTAAACTCACTGAGCAGGGGCCTCAATCCCTCTGTTACTGTGTCACTATACCCCACTCCCTCTAACATGTAAACTCACTGAGCAGGGCCCTCAATCCCTCTGTTACTGTGTCACTATACCCACTCCCTCTCTCACTGAGCAGGCCCTCAATCCCACTCTGTACTGTGTCACTGTACCCCACTCCCTCCTAGCACATGTAAGCGCTCACTGAGCAGGGCCTCAATCCCTCTGTTACTGTGTCACTACACCCCACTCCCTCTAACATGTAAACTCACTGAGCAGGACCTCAATCCCTCTGTTACTGTGTCACTATACCCTACTCCCTCTAACATGTAAACTCACTGAGCAGGGCCCTCAATCCCTCTGTTACTGTGTCACTACACCCCACTCCCTCTAACATGTAAACTCACTGAGCAGGCCCTCAATCCCTCTGTTACTGTGTCACTACACCCCACTCCCTCTAGCATGTAAGCTCACTGAGCAGGGCCTCAATCCCTCTGTTACTGTGTCACTATACTCCACTCCCTCTAACATGTAAGCTCACTGAGCAGGGCCCTCAATCCCTCTGTTACTGTGTCACTATACCCCACTCCTAACATGTAAGCTCACTGAGCAGGGCACTCAATCCCTCTGTTACTGTGTCACTATACCCCACTCCCCTAGCATGTAATCTCATTGAGGAGGTCCCTCTGTTACTGTGTCACTATACCCCACTCCCTAACATGTAAAACTCACTGGAGTAGGCTCCCCTCAATCCTAATTGTTACTTGTGCCTAAGTACTCCCACTTCCCAGTATAAACTCACTGGAGAAATCTCAATTTGTTACTGTGTCACTATACCCCACTCCCTCTAACATGTAAACTCACTGGGCAGGGCCGTCAATCCCTCTGTTACTGTGTCACTATACCCCACTCCCTCTAACATGTAAACTCACTTAGCAGAACCTCAATCCCTATGTGACTGTGTCACTATACCCCACTCCCTCTAACATGTAAACTCACTGAGCAGGGCCCTCAATCCCTCTGTTACTGTGTCACTATACCCCACTCCCTCTAACATGTAAGCTCACTGAGCATGCCCTCAATCCCTCTGTTACTGTGTCACCATACCCCACTCCCTCTAACATGTAGCAGGGCCCTCAATCCCTTTGTTACTGTGTCACTATACCCCACTCCCTCTAGCATGTAAGCTCACTGAGCAGGCCCTCAATCCCTCTGTTACTGTGTCACTATACCCCACTCCCTCTAACATGTAAGCTCACTGAGCAGGGCCCTCAATCCCTCTGTTACTGTGTCACTATACCCCACTCCCTCTAACATGTAAGCTCACTGAGTAGGGCCCTCAATCCCTCTGTTACTGTGTCACTATACCCCACTCCCTCTAACATGTAAACTCACTGAGCAGGCCCTCAATCCCTGTTACTGTCACTATACCCCACTCCCTCTAACATGTAAACTCACTGAGCAGGGCCCTCAATCCCTCTGTTACTGTGTCACTATACCCCACTCCCTCTAACATGTAAGCTCACTGAGCAGAGCCCTCAATCCCTCTGTTACTGTCACTATATCCACTCCCTCTAACATGTAAGCTTACTGAGAAGGACCCTCAATCCCTATGTTACTGTGTCATTATACCCCACTCCCTCTAACATGTAAACTCACTGAGCAGGGCCCTCAATCCCTCTGTTACTGTCACTATACCCTACTCCCTCTAACATGTAAACTCACTGAGCAGGCCCTCAATCCCTCTGTTACTGTCACTATACCCCACCCTCTAACATGTAAACTCACTAAGCAGGGCACTCAATCCCCCTGTTACTGTGTCACTATACCCCACTCCCTCTAACATGTAAACTCACTGAGCAGGCCCCCAATCCCTCTGTTACTGTGTCACTATACCCCACTCCCTCTTAACATGTAAACTCACTGAGCAGGGCCCTCAATCCCTCTGTTACTGTGTCACTATACCCCACTCCCTCTAACATGTAAACTCACTGAGCAGGGTCCTTAATCCCTCTGTTACTGTGTCACCATACCCCACTCCCTCAACATGTAAGCTCACTGAGCAGGGCCTCAATCCCTCTGTTACTGTCACTATATCCCACTCCCTCTAACATGTAAACTCACTGAGCAGGCCCTCAATCCCTCTGTTACTGTCACTATACCCCACTCCCTCTAACATGTAAGCTCACTGAGCAGGGGCCTCAATCCCTCTGTTACTGTGTCACTATACCCCACTCCCTCTAACATGTAAGCTCACTGAGCAGGGGCCTCAATCCCTCTGTTACTGTCACTATACCCCACTCCCTCTAACATGTAAGCTCACTGAGCAGGCCCTCAACTTTCCAGAAAGCACACAATACTATACCCCACTCCCTCTAGCGTGTAAACTCACTGAGCAGGGCCCTCAATCCCTCTGTTACTGTGTCACTATACCCCACTCCCTCTAACATGTAAACTCACTGAGCAGAACCTCAATCCCTATGTTACTGTGTCACTATACCCCACTCCCTCTAACATGTAAACTCACTGAGCAGGGCCCTCAATCCCTCTGTTACTGTGTCACTATACCCCACTCCCTCTAACATGTAAGCTCACTGAGCATGCCCTCAATCCCTCTGTTACTGTGTCACCATACCCCACTCCCTCTAACATGTAGCAGGGCCCTCAATCCCTTTGTTACTGTGTCACTATACCCCACTCCCTCTAACATGTAAACTCACTGAGCAGGCCCTCAATCCCTCTGTTACTGTGTCACTATACCCCACTCCCTCTAACATGTAAACTCACTGAGCAGGGCCCTCAACCCCTTTGTTACTGTGTCACTATACCCCACTCCCTCTAACATGTAAACTCACTGAGTAGGGCCTCAATCCCTCTGTTACTGTGTCACTATACCCCACTCCCTCTAACATGTAAGCTCACTGAGCAGGGCCTCAATCCCTCTGTTACTGTGTCACTATACCGCACTCCCTCTAACATGTAAACTCACTGAGCAGGGCCCTCAATCCCTCTGTTACTGTGTCACTATACCCCACTCCCTCTAACATGTAAGCTCACTGAGCAGAGCCCTCAATCCCTCTGTTACTGTCACTATACCCCACTCCCTCTAACATGTAAGCTTACTGAGAAGGACCCTCAATCCCTATGTTACTGTGTCATTATACCCCACTCCCTCTAACATGTAAACTCACTGAGCAGGGCTCTCAATCCCTCTGTTACTGTGTCACTATACCCCACTCCCTCTAACATGTAAACTCACTGAGCAGGGCCTCAATCCCTCTGTTACTGTGTCACTATACCCCACTCCCTCTAGCATGTAAGCTCACTGAGTAGGACCCTCAACCCCTCTTTTACTGTCACTATACCCCACTCCCTCTAGCATGTAAACTCACTGAGCAGGCCCTCAATCCCTCTGTTACTGTGTCACTATACCCCACTCCCTCTAACATGTAAACTCACTGAGCAGGGCCTCAATCCCTCTGCTACTGTGTCACTATACCCCACTCCCTCTAACATGTAAACTCACTGAGCAGGGCCTCAATCCCTCTGTTACTGTGTCACTATACCCCACCCCCTCTAACATGTAAACTCACTGAGCAGGGCCCTCAATCCCTCTGTTACTGTGTCACTATACCCCACTCCCTCTAGCATGTAAACTCACTGAGCAGGCTCTCAATCCCTCTGTTACTGTGTCACTATACCCCACTCCCTCTAACATGTAAACTCACTGAGCAGGCCCTCAATCCCTCTGTTACTGTGTCACTATACCCCACTCCCTCTAACATGTAAACTCACTGAGCAGGGCCCTCAATCCCTCTGTTACTGTGTCACTATACCCGACTCCCTCTAACATGTAAGCTCACTGAGCAGGGGCCCTCAATCCCTCTGTTACTGTGTCACTATACCCCACTCCCTCTAACATGTAAACTCACTGAGCAGGGCCTCAATCCCTCTGTTACTGTCCCTATACCCCACTCCCTCTAGCATGTAAACTCACTGAGCAGGGCCTCAATCCCTCTGTTACTGTGTCACTATACCCCACTCCCTCTAACATGTAAACTCACTGAGCAGGGCCCTCAATCCCTCTGTTACTGTGTCACTATACCCCACTCCCTCTAACATGTAAACTCACTGAGCAAGGCCCTCAATCCCTCTGTTACTGTGTCACTATACCCCACTCCCTCTAACATGTAAACTCACTGAGCAGGGCCTCAATCCCTCTGTTACTGTCACTATACCCCACTCCCTCTAACATGTAAACTCACTGAGCAGGACCCTTAATCCCTATGTTACTGTGTCACTATACCCCACTCCCTCTAACATGTAAACTCACTGAGCAGGCCCTCAATCCCTCTGTTACTGTGTCACTATACCCCACTCCCTCTAACATGTAAACTCACTGAGCAGGCCCTCAATCCCTCTGTTACTGTGTCACTATACCCCACTCCCTCTAACATGTAAACTCACTGAGCAGGGCCCTCAATCCCTCTGTTAGTGTGTCACTATACCCCACTCCCTCTAACATGTAACTCACTGAGCAGGCCCTCAATCCCTCTGTTACTGTGTCACTATACCCCACTCCCTCTAACATGTAAACTCACTGAGCAGGGCCCTCAATCCCTCTGTTACTGTCACTATACCCCGCTCCCTCTAACATGTAAACTCACTGAGCAGGGCCTCAATCCCTCTGTTACTGTGTCACTATATTCCACTCCCTCTAACATGTAAGCTCTTTGAGCAGGGCCCTCAACCCCTCTGTTCCTGTGTGTCCAACTTGTCTGGTTACAAATACGTGTCTATTAGTCCACCCATTGTACAGCGCTTTGGAATTTGTTGGCGCATTATAAATACTATTAATCTCTAATCAAGTCAGACTTTCATAAGAGCATTACCATTGAGTTAGAATCTAACTCCTAACTTTGGCCCTCCAGGTGTTGTTGAACTATAACTCCCATGATTTTATGGCTATCAAGTTCATTCAAAGAATCATGGGAGTTGTAGTTCAACAACACCTGTTGGACCAGAGTTTGGAAAAGCCTAAATAAGATAGTAATGTCTATCCTGAAATCTGCCATGGTTGCCTGGAACAATCTGAAATGTACTGAGAGGGACATCTAGTGGACATGTTGTAAAATTGCCGTAGCAATAAAAATAACATTACAAACGTCATAACCACTAGAGCACCCTGTAGTGGTTATAGTGTTTGGAGTATTCTTCTAAAAAGTTAGGTTAAGCTCTATATCTTCTGCTTGCTTAAGTGGTTATGGTGCAAAGACTGCAGTTTCTTCTTGAAACGCTGCCAATACAGCGAGTGTAATGTCATATCCCTTAGCTGGCGCCAGTCACCATGGAAACAGACTTCTAGGCTGACCACGCAAAATGTGCGCAATTCTATTGTTTGCTGTCAGCTCGCACTGACTTTACACTCACAGACTCTGGATCGTGAGCATGACTGCTAGAGTGACCTACCTATGCTGTGCATGGCCTACCGGTGCTCTGTGTAAAATACCTGTGCTGTGCGCAACCTACCTGTGCTGTGTAACCTACCTGTTCTGTGTGACCTACCTCTGCTGTGTGCCACCTACTTGGACTTTGTGCAACCTACCTGTAGTGTATTACTCGCTGTGTATTACTTGCTCTGTGATACCTGCTGTGTTATCTGCTCTGTGATACTCGCTGTGAATTACTTGCTCTGTGATACCCGCTGTTATCTGCTTTGTGATACACGCTGTGTTATCTGCTCGGTATTACTCGCTGTGATACCCGTTCTTTATTACCCGCTGTGATTGTTACTCGCTCTGTATTACCCGTGGTGTGATTATTACTCGCTCTGTATTACCTGCTGTGTGATTGATACTCGCTCTGTATTACCCACTGTGTAATTGTTACCCCCTCTGTAATACCCGCTGTGTGATTGTTACCTGCTGTGTGATTGTTACCCGCTCTGTATTACCCGCTGTGTGATTGTTACCCGCTGTGTGATTCTTATCCACTCTGTATTACCCACTGTGTGATTGTTACCCGCTCTGTAATACCCGCTGTGTGATTGTTACCCGCTCTGTTTTACGCGTTGTGTAATTGTTACCTGCTCTGTATTACCCGCTGTGTGATTGTTACCTACTCTGTATTACCCGCTGTGTGATTGATACCCACTGTGTGATTGTTACCCGCTCTGTATTACAGGTGTTCTATCAAATTTCCCTACATCCCCTACCCTCATCACTTCCGGTGAGGGAAATCAGCTGGATCCTGTGCTGCACATGCATGCTAGCACTCCTGCTACGCCTCCACAGCAAGGTCCTGGAAGGTAAGTAACAAAGCAAGGTCCTGGAAGGTAAGTAAAGCTAGTTTTAAACTTTCATTATAGTTAGTGCATTCACTAAGCTTAAGACATGGGACATTTAGGGTTAATGATAGGGTTCAAATTAGGGTTAGGTTTAGGGACTTGCTTTGATTTAGTGATATTTCACACTAAGGGGATATCTATAAATTGTGATTCTTCACACTTTATTTTAACCCTTACCCAAAGGGTTAGGGTTAGAATAGAGAGTGAGAGAGGTTAAAATAACTTACCTAACCCCAATTTGAATCCTCACTTAACCCTAAATGTCCCTGGATGTGTTACTTGCCTTCCAGGACCTGGCTGTGTTACATTCCAAGACCTGGCTGTGTTACATTCCAGGACCTGGCTGTTACTTACCTTCCAGGGCCTGGCTGTGTTACTTACCTTCCAGGACCTGGCTGTGTTACTTACCTTCCAGGACCTGGCTGTGTTACTGGCTGTGTTACTTATCTTCCAGGACCTGGCTGTGTTACTTACCTTCCAGGACCTGGCTGTGTTACTGGCTGTGTTACTTACCTTCCAGAACCTGGCTGTGTTACTGGCTGTGTTACTTACCTTCCAGGACCTGGCTGTGTTACTGGCTGTGTTACTTACCTTCCAGGACCTGGCTGTGTTACTGGCAGTGTTACTGACCTTCCAGGACCTGGCTGTGTTACTGGCAGTGTTACTGACCTTCCAGGACCTGGCCGTGTTACTGGCTGTGTTACTGACCTTCCAGGACCTGGCTGTGTTACTGGCTGTGTTACTGACCTTCCAGGACCTGGCTGTGTTAGGACCTGGCTGGCTGTGTTACTGACCTTCCAGGACCTGGCTGTGTTACTGGCTGTGTTACTGACCTTCCAGGACCTGGCTGTGTTACTGGCTGTGTTACTGACCTTCCAGGACCTGGCTGTGTTACTGGCTGTGTTACTGACCTTCCAGGACCTGGCTGTGTTACTGGCTGTGTTACTGACCTTCCAGGACCTGGCTGTGTTACTGGCTGTGTTACTGACCTTCCAGGACCTGGCTGTGTTAATGGCTGTGTTACTGACCTTCCAGGACCTGGCTGTGTTACTGGCAGTGTTACTGACCTTCCAGGACCTGGCCGTGTTAATGGCTGTGTTATTTACCTTCCAGGACCTGGCTGTGATACTGGCTGTGTTACTGACCTTCCAGGACCTGGCTGTGTTACTGGCTGTGTTACTGACCTTCCAGGACCTCGCCGTGTTAATGGCTGTGTTATTGACCTTCCAGGACCTGGCTGTGTTACTGGGTGTGTTACTGACCTTCCAGGACCTGGCTGTGTTACTGGCTGTGTTACTG
>OW240913.1:369667791-369697694 GCA_933207985.1 Pelobates cultripes | reverse complement strand
TTAAGTATAGAAGGGCTGGGTAAGGTTAAATAATACATTCTGATTGTTTCATTATTTAAATTAAAATAAAATAACCCTACACATTTACTCCCCTTTCCCCTTGTTACCTTATTACTTTGCAGGGGAGAGGGAGCAAGCTGCTGATCATCCCTGGTGATCCAGTGGGCTAGTGATGTGGTCTGTACCTCCGCAGGATACAGACCATGCCTTTCCCTTGCGAGCGCTGGAATTCTAGAGCGTTGCCGCGGGTTACCACGGCAACGCTCTGAAAATATCAGAGATCGCGAGAGGGATGCCCTGCGTGCAGCCTGGAGGCCGTTTGCTCCGTAACCAAACAGAATGGAGCTCTTCAGAGCCTCTCTCGCCGGCAATCTGCTATGCTTGAGCCGGCAGGGGAGATTTTTTGATCTTCCCTGCCTGCCTCGATCCATGTGTGGGCCACGGGGATTAGGGTGTGCCCAGCCTCACCCGGCACACCCCGTGCACACGGCTATGGAAGAATTAGGGATAACATTACATTAAAAGTACTTGGAAACAATTATAGATCACAGACTAGGAGACAGTATGCAATGCTGGTCTACTGTTACAAAACTTAGCATGGTGTTTCATGTATAAAAGGGGGGTTTGATTCACGTGATCCAAATATAATTTAGCCTCTTTACAAATCAGTGGTAAGACCCCACCTTGAATATGCCGTGCAATTTTGGCTCCGGTTTTAAAGAAGGATTTAGCAAAACTAAAGTGTAGAGGTGAGCTACAAAATTAGTAAGGGGGATGGAAAAGGCTAGAAAAACGGGATTTGTTTTCTTTAGAAAAAAATGCCTAAAATGGGATATGATAGAACTATACAAATATATACATGGTCAGGGCAAACTGCTATCTGCTAACCTGTTCATTAGTAGGACTATGCAACAGACAAGAGATCACCCAGTAAGAGCAATAAAGATGTGGAATTCTCTGCGTAAAGAGCTTGTGTTATCAGATTAGCTAGATATTTTTTTAAAAGGCTTGTTGGGTTTTTTTAAGGATATAATTATGTATGCGAACAGGGTGTTAATCAAGGAGAAATCTGATTGCTATTATGGAGTCAAGAAGGAATTTTTTTCTTTTTTGGGACGTAACTGGAAACGTCTACAATTGTTCTTGAGTTTGTTTTTTGTTTTTTTTTGCCTACTTTTGGATCAACAGCATAATGGGTGAATGGACTTTAGTCTTTTTTTCAACTTAGATTACTATTGAACTATGTAACTCGATGGAAGCGGATGTGTATGTGGCCATATATGTTTTTAAGGGAGACTGTGTGTATTTGTAAATTGTTAGTGATCTGAAAACAAACATTGTCAACTTCATAATCTTTTTTTTTTTTTGGAGGCAAAATCTGTCTCTGTGTTCTGGACTGCCCCAGACATAAATCTGTTTAAAAATCTGCCCGTAGAAATAGGATACATTGTTCTTCTCATTGACATTTTCAGTTCTAAAAATATTAATCAATAGGGTATGAAAACCCCTCAAATTACCCATATAGCTCTGCCCCTGGCCATGCTGTCTAAACTAAGCTTGCCTTCCATAGGTCATGAGAAATATTTGCAAACATGATGCAATTGATATTAGCATTTCAGGGGTTTGGCGTAAGTTCTTTAGAAAATAATTGTGCAAGAGGTCCCATCTGTTCTGTATGTTAGGAGAAGTTGCGCTCTCTGCGCTTGACATTATCAGTAAGCCTGAACCCTGTCAACCGACACCCCCTCCCCATACTGAGTCCATTATTTATTTAGAAAATATTTTATCTGAAAGAATATGTTGCGATTTCTCCCATTTTCAAACAAGCCCCCGAGATCGTGAGTCATCAGAATACTTCTACAATATAGTAACTAACGTCAGACCATGATTTAGCAAGACAACTCCCATCATACTGCTCCAACTGCTGGCTGTTTATATAAATATATATGCTGGGAATTATAATCTATTTTTAATATTGCCCAGAAACAAGAGAAAGTGTTGCTGATGGATCCCAGATGTGAGGTCACTAACCTATTTGTATGAAATATAAAACGTGTCCTTTTGAACCTTTTTATGAATTGCTCTCATACCCCTGTAACCATCCACGTAATGGACACAGACATCTAAAGCGGTTACATTCCAACTCATTTTTAATTATGTATTTAACTCTGTAGTGTAAACATTGAGTTCCTGCAAAACAGCAATATTTTCAGTTGCAGGATTAAAATGACAGGAACTTGGCACCCAGACCACGTCATTGAGATGAAGTGGTACGGGTGCCTATAGTGTCCCTTTAATATAGGCCACAGAATCATTTGACATAACTTTGTATAGTGTTGCACAATCAGACAATGAAATGGCTTAAACAAGTGTATTGTGTTGGGTCCAAACCTCTGGGAACTGAATTCCATATTATTCATTTTACACTAAAGAACCAACCTTTCTTTTAGGCGAAATCTCCTTTCCTCAAGTCTCAGTGGCTGACCTTCTGTACTCTGTACCATCCTGTAAATGAACAGGTTACAAGAGACCTGTTTGCACTTGTCCTCTATGTGTGTTTGTACAATCTTACCATATTCCCTCTGAGGCAGTTTTTTTCCCCAGAGTAATCAAACATATTTTTTACCTTATACTGTGATACGAGGTATCTGTACAGTGGGAACCAGAACAGGAACTGCAGAACAGTATAACAAACAGTATTATTGAAGGAACTAATGATAGGGTTCTCAGGTGCCAGAAGGCTAAAATGACTTAAAGAAAAAAAAGCAACAGTAACACGTATATTATCTTCGTTAGCAAATCCTTCTACTCCCTAATTATCTCCTGCAACACACTGTTATCTTACACTACACACAATGCCTTCTCTCCCACTACACCTTTACTTCCCCCCCTATTATCTCCCCCTGTACTCTCCCTGTCCATCTCTAACTAAACTCTGGCTAGTACTCATCTCCTGTTACTTGCCCTCGTATTCGTCCATCAGGAGGTCACTAAGTAAATAGATCAATAGGCCTATCAAGGAGAATATTGGCAAATCCACCGACTGGTTCTTTGCACACTTTAAGATCCAACATTCACTACTCCGCTGCTTTCTTCATATTAGAAACATAGAAACATAGAATGTGACGGCAGATAAGAACCATTCGGCCCATCTAGTCTGCCCAATTTTCTAAATACTTTCATTAGTCCCTAGTCTTATCTTATAGTTAGGATAGCCTTATGCCTATCCCACGCATGCTTAAACTCCTTTACTGTGTTAACCTCTACCACTTCAGCTGGAAGGCTATTCCATGCATCCACTACCCTCTCAGTAAAGTAATACTTCCTGATATTATTTTTAAACCTTTGTCCCTCTAATTTAAGACTATGTCCTCTTGTTGTGGTAGTTTTTCTTCTTTTAAATATAGTCTCCTCCTTTACTGTGTTGATTCCCTTTATGTATTTAAATGTTTCTATCATATCCCCCCTGTCTCGTCTTTCCTCCAAGCTATACATGTTAAGATCCTTTAACCTTTCCTGGTAAGTTTTATCCCGCAATCCATGAACCAGTTTAGTAGCCCTTCTCTGAACCCTCTCTAAGGTATCAATATCCTTCTGAAGATACGGTCTCCAGTACTGTGTACAATACTCCAAGTGAGGTCTCACCAGTGTTCTGTACAATGGCATGAGCACTTCCCTCTTTCTACTGCTAATACCTCTCCCTATACAACCAAGCATTCTGCTAGCATTTCCTGCTGCTCTATTACATTGTCTGCCTACCTTTAAGTCATCAGAAATAATCACCCCTAAATCCCTTTCCTCATATGTTGAGGTTAGGAACTCTATCAAATATTCTGTACTCTGCCCTTGGGTTTTTACGTCCAAGATGCATTATCTTGCACTTATCCACATTAAATGTCAGTTGCCACAATTCTGACCATTTTTCTAGTTTACCTAAATCATTTGTCATTTGGCTTATCCCTCCTGGAACATCAACCCTGTTACATATCTTAGTATCATCAGCAAAAAGACATACCTTACCATCAAGACCTTCTGCAATATCACTAATAAAAATATTAAAGAGAATGGGTCCAAGTACAGATCCCTGAGGTACCCCACTGGTGACAAGTCCAAGCTTCGAATATATTCCATTAACTACAACCCTCTGTTGCCTGTCACTCAGCCACTGCCTTACCCATTCAACAATATTGGAATCCAAACTTAAAGATTGCAGTTTATTGATAAGCCTTCTATGTGCAACAGTGTCAAAAGCCTTACTGAAATCTAGGTAAGCAATGTCTACTGCACCACCCTGATCTATAATTTTAGTTACCCAATCAAAAAAATCAATAAGATTTGTTTGGCATGATCTCCCTGAAGTAAACCCATGTTGTCTCTGATCTTGAAATCCATGTGTTTTTAGATGTTCATCAATCCTATCCTTTAACATGGTTTCCATCACTTTCCCCACTACTGAAGTAAGGCTTACTGGCCTATAGTTGCCCGACTCCTCCCTATTACCTTTCTTGTAAATGGGCACAACATTCGCTAACTTCCAATCTTCTGGGACTACTCCTGTTAACAATGATTGGTTAAATAAATCTGTTAATGGTTTTGCTAGTACACCACTAAGCTCTTTTAATAGCTTTGGGTGTATTCCATCAGGTCCCATTGACTTATTTGTCTTTACTTTTGACAGTTGAAATAGAACCTCTTCCTCTGTAAACTCACGTGTAATAAATGACTCATTTATCCTTTTTCTCAACTGAGGTCCCTTTCCTTCATTTTCTACTGTAAATACAGCAAATATTGTTACATTAGTGGCAAATAATCTGTGGCCTCTTTGAGGAGGCGTTAATAAAGAGTTGCATTCTGTGCAGACAGGTGTTCTAATTCCCCCCCCGAGTGTTATTTTAAGCAGTTTTTATCTCACAGACCAATTAACTATTAATTAGAGGAGTCAGCCTGTGCTTACCGCAATGTGTTTTTAGAAGCCAAAACACTTAACATTTCCATAATTACTGCAACAGCACAGGTCCTAATTAATTAGATAATTGTTAAATCTCATTTAAAACACACAGTGGCCCAATTGTTCAGATCATTGCAAGCATTCAATACAGTTGCTCAATCATTACAAATAACTTTAATAAAACCGTTTGAACAGTGTTTCATTGTGTTTAATATAAACAGATCTGCCGTTTTTAAATTTTAAAATTAAACCCAATTTTTAAAATATTGTTTTAAATAAAGCATAAGGGGGTGCCGAGGTTACATTATCGAGCCCCCTAGCAAGTTTAATAATAAACAAATAAAACAATATGCATTCCAGAAACATCATGGTTGGTTCCAAAAATAATACAAGTCAAACAGGTGAAAGTGGAGGCTTTCTGCAAAGGATCGGCAAAGAATACCACGTGATAAAAGGTTCCATAAATACGGGCCTTTTGTTGGGAATCGTGACACTGAACATAGGATAAGACACCCCTGGCACAAAAGAGTGAAACCGCCGTTTAGTTAAGCTTCCCCTTTCGCAATAATGCAAGCTCCATTCGTATAGACTCCAACCGTACGAACTGCAATCAGGGGAAGGCGCCAATCTCCCAAACGGGACCCGTACGGATGCTCCAAACTCCCGAACAATAATCCGTGAATCGTTGCTAACAGCCGAACAAATATATCTTCCAAGCGG
Source organism: Pelobates cultripes (assembly GCA_933207985.1). Classification (NCBI taxonomy): domain Eukaryota; kingdom Metazoa; phylum Chordata; class Amphibia; order Anura; family Pelobatidae; genus Pelobates; species Pelobates cultripes. The sequence continues at coordinate 369,692,026 of OW240913.1, read as the reverse complement.
CTTACGGTTCCAGCAATCAGTCGCTAACCGTGTGTAGTAAATCCCCCCAATAACGAGACCAAGCTCCGCATTGAGGGTAAAACAAGAACTGGTTTTACTGTGGGCTACCCGCCCGTATTTATGCAGGTCTCCCACTTGGTGGACATTCCCCTAGGGGACCAAATGGGAGACTGTAATGACAGACAGACATATGGTACTTTCAGACATACAGGCACAAAATATTCCCACAATGCATCCTGGTTTCCTCCCCTCTGCCCTGGAGATAATTGAGAAGTAATTCAATTATCTCCAGGACAGAGGCAAATCACCATTTTAAATAAAGCCTGAAAAACACATAAAAATAAGTAATTACACAACTACCGAACATATTACATTCGTGTAACACATCCCCAGATAGCCTGGATCTGAGTGCATATTCTTAGCGAATAGCGCTCAGATCCCATACGCATAGTTCAATCGCCATGGAGTCAATGTCTTTTACAGTCTTTCGGTATGCGATTGACTCCATGGGAAGGCTATCTGGGGTAAGTCCATTCGTATAATCCAAACTCCCGAACGGCCGGTGTTAGCATGCCTTGTCGACTGAGAAGGGCGGTCTGCGGGTTTCAGCGGTGTTCGGCAGAAAGAGTGTCTGTTTTTAGTTCCATAGAATCTGCGCCAAACACCACTGGTCTTTCGCATGGTTTAAAATGGCCGCCGCCTCGTGGTCGACAAACGAACGACGACCACCCTGCATTCAGTTGTAATTAAGAGGCGTCTGCGGTTAACCACAACGTTCTAATTAGGATCAAGAGGTTAACCAGCAGCACACTCCTCTTGTGGGTGGCCGTCCATTCAGTAAGTTCATTCGGTAGATAGTCAAACAGACAAATAAGGGTATACGAACAGGCAATTCCACGAAAGGAAGGCAAACTAGAAGAACCAGCAATAATAGGTATACAGATGGGTCTGTCACATAGGACTCCTAATATTAAAAAACCCCAGAGAAACTCACCCCTCTTTATATTGTCCAATTTATATAAGCAAGATAATTTAATAAAAATGGACAGCTCCAGGGACAGAGGTAGTGAGAATGCAAGAGGGAGTCAATAAACATTTGGATTTATTTCCAGAATTCCTTTATCCAAGAACACTTCCAAAAATAATGAGATAAATCGGCTTCCAACTCCCAATATTTCTGTCCTTTAGAGGAGTTTCTTCAGATTTAGTCGATGTTGTTAGTCAGGAGTTACGTAGGCATGTAACGCAATCCATCAATGCATCTCTTTATATAAAGGAACTGGAAAAAGCTTAAAGGGACACTATAGTCACCAGAAGAACTAAAGCTTAATGTAGCTGTTCTATTGACCATAGTCAGTCCCTGCAGACATTTTGGGAGAAAAGACAGTGTTTACATTACTGCTTAGTAACACCTATAGTGGCAGTCACTCATACGGCCACTAGAGGTGCTTCCTGGGTCGGCATCTCCACACTCTGCATAAAGTGCAGAACGTTCCTCATGGAAATACTTTGAATCAGAGCATCTTTATAAGGAGATGCTGATTGGCGCAGCACGGCATTAGCCTTCCAATGTTTTCCTGGCTGGACACCTAAATGGAGTTTTCCCACCTACAGTGTCAGTAATACACCCTGTATTCCTGACACTATTGTATTCCTTTCAGTAGTTTGTTTTTCGCAGTAAGAATGTCATTGGTGGAAAGTGAAACTATCCACTTGTAATTACGGCTGACTGCTATAGAATGCTCTAAAGGGTTCCAAATAATATGTAATACAAAACGTGGGTTTGCTCACCAGTCTCGGACTGAAGCTGGACTGGACATCAGGCGACCATATCTGAGGTGGGAGTACAAGTCAGCCTTTGACCTGGTGATAAATCTGCTCTAGAGAGCATCAACATTCAAAGGATAAAAAGACACTTTTCCTTTATTAGACAAAGCGTGTGAGTACGCCCAGGGTGAAGTATGTTTTGAATTATTATTCCTTAAGTCGATTCCATGGAAATTCTTTTAAAACACAATTTCCAAATAAAAGAGTCTAGTGAGTCCAGTCATTATAAAATAATAGATTATTCAAGAATATTTAGGGTCCTGGGTCGACATCTTCCCAAGGGAGTCTCTGCAGTAAAGTTAAGTCATTTATCTATTCATCATACAGTGTCAACACTTAACCAAATCTCTGTGTGCCTAGTGACAGGCAGCCTTCTTTCTGTAAAGGAACAGAGCACACATAAAAATATCGTTTTAAATTTACTGAGGCTATATAAAATCACCAATCTCAGCGAACAAATATGAGGATTCAGTTACACTATAAGGCCATATTGTGTTAAGCCCACCACTACTTCACAGTACCCCAATATCGGTGGGTCCAACACTAATTACATCACAGTACCCCAATATCGCTGGGTCCTACACTAATATCGGTGGGTCCTACACTAATTACATCACAGTACCCCAATATCGGTGGATCCAACACTAATTACATCACAGTACCCCAATATCGGTGAGTCCTACACTAATTACATCACAGTACCCCAATATTGGTGGGTCCAACACTAATTACATCACAGTACCCCAATATCGGTGGGTCCTACACTAATTACGTCACAGTACCCCAATATCGGTGGGTCCAACACTAAATACGTCACAGTACCCCAATATCGGTGGGTCCAACACCAATTACGTCACAGTACCCCAATATCGGTGGATCCAACACTAATTACATCACAGTATCCCATCGGTGGGTCCTACACTAATTACGTCATAGTACCCCAATATCGGTGGGTCTTTCACTAAATTACATCACAGTACCCCAATATTGGTGGGTCCTACACTAAATTACATCACAGTACCCCAATATCAGTGGGTCCTACACTAATTACATCACAATACCCCAATATCGGTGGGTGCTACAATAAATTACATCACTGTACCCCAATATCGGTGGGTCCAACACTAATTACATCACAGTACCCCAATATCGGTGGATCCAACACTAATTACATCACAGTACCCCAATATCAGTGGGTCCAACACTAATTGAATCGTGGAAAACAAATGAAATAGTGCGAGTGCTAAATGGACTAAAGCGTATTTTAATAATCTGTTGTAAGAGCATTGTGAATACATATAATGCAAAATTAATGTGATAAACGAAATAAAAAAATCAATCCCCATATTTGTTCGCTGAGATGGGTGGTGTTACGTAGCCTTACAAAATGTAAAACAGTATTTTTCTGTGAGCACTGTTCCTTAATCTGTATTAAGAATACATTTTGGTCACTATGGTAGCACCAATCCCACGAAATACATGTTTCGGGTGTCCCATAATTCCCTTTTTGTTGACTTCTTTCTAAAAGTCAGGGGCCCATTGGTAAAGGCACTACTACCATGCCATCATTTTGAAGTGATTTTATTGCTTGAAGATGGATAACTCTGTTCAGTGTTAAATTTGTTTTCGGACAGTGTTACACTCACCGCTTGGCCCCTATCGCATAGGTTCCAACAGTCCCAAATTTACAAGGACAGTGCCGATGGTACAGCACTGTGGGATATGTTGGAGTTTTATAAATGCCAGTAATAAATTAATAAATATTGTCCGAGCAAAAATAGGTTATTGGGACTTCACCTCCATTTTGAAGTCTACAGGGAGACTTCATAACGAGACTGGGCACATAGCGATACACCATCGTTTCATGCATGATGTGCTTCTAGCAGCAGGCTGTCAGTCAGCCTGGCCACTGTCGGTAAGGGCAGAACTGCCCTTTGACAGGGAGCTTTGCCTCTTTGATGGGCGATACCACCACCTTATAGTGCTCTGTGCAACCTGCTCTCTTCCCTGCCCACTTTGGTCCCGGGAAGGTGACCAAAGCCAATTGGCAGGTAGATAGGTTGAGAGCGGTCAGCCGACACTTTCAGCCAATCATAGCTGCCCATTGCCACTTGGACTAATACTTCCTTATTAGCCCCTGCTGTACAGAAGGGGCTTTCTTGTTGCCATGGAATCTCATTTGCGTTTCATAATATTTAAAACTTGAGCCCCAAATCGCATGGCCTATTTGCGTATAAACCTTTTATAACATCCACAGCTCATGGCCCCAAACATATTCTAGATATTCTGTATGTCTATGTGACAAAATAGATGGTTATGAATGATCTAGAACAGTGGTTTCCAACCAATTCCTCCAGGGACACCAACATTTTTGGTTTTGTCAGTATCTGGTAGTGGGAAGGTGGTGAATCTTGAGGAATGGGTGGGAACACTTGTCTAGAACGACCTCCACTGCCTGATGACGCTGTTGATTTCAGATGCGAACATTGGAATTGTCTCAGAAATCACACAAAATACAAAATACTGCAGTTCATGGAAATATTCTTTGTGTGGAAGAAGGAACTTCCTTTAATTCCAGATTTTCCCTAGTACAGAAAATGGTACATTCACACCTATTCTAAATCTAAAATACTGTCAGTTTATCACCAAAACGTATTGCTTTAATTAAGTCATCCAAATTAAAGGAAGCAATAAGCTCTGTTTGATGGGAGAGGTGATGGTGAATCTCAGATAGTACTGACAAATCATCTATCATCACAAGAGGACATTTCTCATGGATAATAGTTTCCCTTCGGTTCACAATGAGGTCACAAAAACCTAATCCAGTTAATTTACTTGAAAATGTTTTATTTTTGTTACAGGGGTAAGCTTAACCCCTTAAGGACCAAACTTCTGGAATAAAAGGGAATCATGACGTCACACGTCATGTGTCCTTAAGGGGTTAAAGGGACACTGTAGGCACCCAGACCACTTCAGCTAATTGAAGTAGTCTGGGTGCTGTGACCCTTTTGCACATCGTGCTGCAATTTAAAACATTGCAGCTCTAAGTCTGCCCTCTGTGGCTGTCTAACAGACAGTCACTGCGAGCGCTTCCGGAATCCAAACGGACCTTTGGTCGGTTATCTGACGCTGGACGTCCTCACGTACCTGAATAATGCTTTCCTATGGGGAGGTCTCCCCTTCTGGCTGATGTCGGCGGGGGAGGAGCATCGGCGGAGCCTGACCCAGCACCGAGCAACATTGGCGCTGGATTCAGGTAAGGGGATGGGGGGACCTATTAAACCTATAGTGCCAGGAAAACGGGTTTGTTTTCCTGGCACTATCGAATCCCTTAAAGTCACATTTATAGGGCTATCCACTGAAGTGAGAATTCCAATTTACGTGCTCTGAAATATTCCAAATCTTTAAAAACTCCTCTGTTTAACACACAGTTAAAAAAGACCAAGACTCCAGCTTTGATGTCATGTACACACTGTATGACATCACCAGGATGCATGCGCAGCACCACCTTCAGCAATCCCCAATCACTTAACTTATCAATGTGTGGACCAAAGGGATAAAAAGAGCAGTGTTTGTAACAGCCATTTTTGGGTATAGACCTAAATGAAATTACTCCACTCACTCAGAAATACAAGCTGGATGTCACAAATTACTGCAGGGCAGTGAAATAATTGTCTGCATGTGATTTACGTAAAAGCCAAAGCCAAATACTATCACCAACCTTTAAATAAAACATATGGTATATATACACTATACAGTGAACTGCAAACAGAAAACCAAATTTAACTCTTCCGTTCACAGTTTAGTATATGAACCAGTTCTCTAGTGCAGACGGTATTTAAAGTGACACTAAAGTCACCTAAGCAACTTTACCTTAATGAAGCAGTTTTGTTGTACAGATAATGCCCCTGGAGTCTAACTGCTCCATTATCTGCCTTTTAGGAGTTTAATCACTTTGTTTATACAGCCCTAGTCACTCCTCCCTGCATGTGACTTACACAGCCTTTCATAAAAACACTTCCTGTAAAGAGTCATCTAATGTTTACACTTTCTACATTGCACATTCTGTTTAATTTACAATTGTATTGTATACCTCCTGCTCTACCCCACAGTGTGTGATTAAAGTATAGGTCAGAGAGCAGGAGATAAAAAAAAAACAAAAACAAAAAAAAACTTTTAAAGGGACACTCCAGGCACCCAGACCACTTCTGCCCATTGGAGTGGTCTGGGTGCCAACTCCCACTACCCTGCAACTGTAATTATTGCAGTTTTTTTTTTATAAACTGCAATAATTACCTTGCAGGGTTAACTCCTCTTCCTCCTCTACTGACAGCCACTAGAGGGCACTTCCTGATTCATAGCACCTGTTTCCTGTGCTAGAGCGTCGCTGGACGTCCTCACGCTGTGTGAGGACCTCCAGCATTGATAAAATCCCCATAGGAAAGCATTGAAAGCATTTTCAATGCTTTCCTATTGAGAGGTCTAATGCGAGTGCACGGCATTGCCGCACAAGCGCATTTGGTCTCCCCCGCCGGATGACGTGGGGACAGTGAGGAGCGTGGGCGAACCAAGAAGCAGAGGCGAGGGACATCGTTGCTGCCTCTGCTAAGTCACTGAAGGGGGTTTTGACCCCTTCAGCAACCGGGGATTGGAGGTGGGAGGGAGAGGGGAGGGGACCTGCAGCGCCAGGAAAACGGATTGTTTTCCTGGCACAGGAGTGTCCCTTTAAAGATCTTATTGAAAGGGAAACCATTTTTACATGCAGTCTGTGTGAACCACAGCCAGGGGAGGTATGAACACAACTGCATAAACAGAACAAAAGTGATTCAACTCCTAAATAGCAGAGAATTGAGCAGGGAGACGTCAGGAGCGTAATCGATACACCCAAACTGCTTCATTAAGCTAAAAGGTGTTTGGGTGACTAGAATGTCCCTCTAAGTACTTTATAGAAGGACATTTAATTAGAACATTGTGCCGCCAGATCCCTAATTTCTGGTCTTTCTGACGCATTTTTAAATAATTCAGATTATATGATAATATATCAGAACTAAATCCGTTCTTAGATATACATGATAAACAAATAACGAACAGTCATACTGCTAATTGGTATTTACAATTACCCTATAATTAATATAATTATCAAATTAAAACCAGGCATCTGTACTATTTGGAGGTTTGTAGCCAAGTATAAGAAGTGGGGGAGATAGATTTTAATATTAGTGGCTCTGACAAAGAAATATCTGGCTTGGGTGAAAAGCAGAACTGGAGCAGGGGAAGAAAGGGTGTTTTTTATTTTTTTTTATTCTAAAATGAACTTTGTTAATTAGCTCTTCGCTCATGCTCTGTGTGACAGGACAAATCAATCACGGAGACAGCAGGGTTACATTATAAAATACTAGACAAGCTCATGCGTATGATTGCACTAAAAAGATGACCAGTTTAAGGCTCTGTTGAAATAAACATTGTGCTAAACATTTCATTACAATATAATTTTAATGCCACAATACAATGTCTGTTATAAAGTATTTGGAACGATTCTATTTAACCCTTTCCAGTCTCTGGTGTTCAATTTCTTTTAAATACTGCTCTGAAAGTAAGGGAGGAGAGACACCCCTAGCCTATTGTGACCCAGTATCTGCCCCAAGGAATGTTCTGGCCTGGAACCCACAACCCGTGTCTGGGAGCCCCAGTACTGGCAGCGATGGGGATTTCCAGCTTACACACCTACACGGCTGCATCACGTGTGTAAGAAGCAGCTAATGATAGATGAGCTGGCTAGGTCTGGGAAGAAATAAATAAGATACCTTTGGTTTAGGAGCTGGAAGCTCTTCTTCATGGCCCCCCTGGGCATGCATGGCTTCCTATATGCCAGTACTCCGCACAAATGAGGATTTACATTACAATTACTTCCTGACAGTTACCACAAAACAGATGCTTAAAGCACATAAGTGGCATCTATCATGGTATAACAGAGAAAATGGCTGGCTAAGGTGGATAGGTCTAACAACAAACTCCTGTACTAAGTATCCGTGACATCAAGCAGCCTATTACCATTACAGAAAGCCCAGTCCTATTTTTCTCTATTATTTTAATAAAAAGGGGCATTCAAAATGATTCCATAATACCATTGATATGCCAACCACAGAAAGTTATAACAAAATCTACAAGTAATTTTCATGACAAGATTTAAAGAAAACAAATACAACAAATATGAAACAAACATACAAAGAAAAAGACAAACCCTCCCTCCCTCCCCCGTGAACCTGTGAGGTACAATCACTGCCATCACCCTGGCCCCCACCATGAGCAATGGCATTTTTATGGCAGAATTGCAGACAACATTAAAAAAATCTGAACGTCCACCCTTTCTCGCAGAGAAGAGGGCCTCATCGCCAATGGGTCTGCAGCATGATGCAAAGAAGATAAATACAGCAGAAAAGAAAATCAAATGTTCTTAAATTTTGGAAACAGCACAAACATGGCACTGGTCTTCCCAAAGTTTATTAGGTTTACTCAAGCACTGATATTTGCCCGGAGCATCTTCAATCAAAGCTGACATCATAGCGCTTATCATAGGAATAAAAAGTCATCATCCTCGTCATCAGACTCTGAAGGGATATCATCAAAATCCCCTTCAAACTCATCGTCCAACTCATCACTGCTGGAGAAAGGGTCCAAGCTGTTGCTGTCGCTGTCTGTTAAGATGGGGATCACCTCCTTCATGGGATTCAGCGCTGCAACACACACACAAAAATATCTAATTTAACAAGCGCATCAGTGAGGAAACAATCCGAAGACGGGAGGACAACATTAATCTACGGCATTCTAACTCATAACATCGAAAATAAGCAGAAATGGACATTCTGGGCGATATCAAATTTATTTAAAAGACAATTGTCATCAAATCTTCTCTTCACGTTAAAAAAAAAAAAAAAAAGTTTATTATATTTAATTAGACTTCATGAAATTTTTAAATGATGCATACTGATTTTTTTTGAGAAAATGCTACTTTTAAATCTGGCTGAGCGAACATGTTGGGTCAGACTGTACCATCATTTGTCCAAGTACTGCTCAACCTAACTTGCTGCTGCTGCTGCTGTGATTGAACTGTAGCTGCAGCAAGTAAGGTTTTGGCAGCATACACATACCCCTTATTTTCCTGTTCAACTCTCTTTAGTAAGAAAATGCCCTACACAGCTTTCTACAGTATAATGCCAGCCTCTTAGCCATGCCTCCCCTTATCACAAAATGCTCCCATTGGAAGGTACGCAGGGTAGCTGCTGAATCGACTCTGCCATTTACAGCCAATCGCGGTTCTCTTATTGTTTGTATAGTGGTGCTACGTGGATAAATTAAATAAGACAGTGACTAGCTATGTGGGTTGCAAGGCTGCCTTTCTGGTTTAACTGGATAGTTGGGTCTATAAGATTCACTTAGCTGAAGGTTGAAAAGGAGAATAATGAAAGATTTCACATTGTTTGGTTTGTGGCCCATTAAGGAGCACTGCGCGACAGGAATCAAGTTCAGATTACGGAGGCAGGTTACATTGTTTGTATAAAATATTACTATGTTCATACTGTGAGGTTCGTTTAGAAATTAATGTTCGTATGCATTGTATTTTTGGACTTCAACAATCCCAATAGAACCATTAAAACCCATCTCTTTAGGAACGCTTATGGCCTCCAAGACTAACCTCTATCTCACATACCTGTCTCTTGCTCTCTCCTAAAGGGCAGCCCACCTTATTTGATTGCAAATTCCTGTCCTACTGTGCTTTACACCCCACCTCCTATAGAATGTAAGCTCGTTTGAGCAGGGTCCTCTTCAACCTATTGTTCCTGTAAGTTTATTTGTAATTGTCCTATTTATAGTTAAATCCCCTCTCATAATATTGTAAAGCGCTACGGAATCTGTTGGCGCTATATAAATGGCAATAATAATAATAATAATAATAGGAAAGTAATGGAACGTGCTAACAGATGGTTCCTGTAGATGTGTTTATATGCCGGTTTCCATTCCTTACATACATTGAATAGAACTGAAAGCTCTGCATGTTGTTTGGCTTTTGTTTAATTTCTTTGTTTAAACATTGACTTGTTGTCCCAGTACCAGAGCGAACGCTGAACTTATTAAACAACTAGAACTATAGTTGCAAAGATTATAGATTTCTATATAAGTAAAATAGTGTCCCATTACCACAAGTTCCAGAAGACTGTTAAATGTTTGATTCAAGGGTGTTTATAGGTTTTAAAGCGAGCTGGCAGTAAAATACTGAATTCAACATATTGTATTCATTGAACTATGCATGTTCAGCCGCCCCTTACATACAAATGGGTTGGAACCTGTCAGCCAGCTCTCCCTGTCACACATACCTCATTACAGGAACTATTAATAAAAAAAATGGTTTGATTGACACCTACATGCAGGAAGATATGACATATATTGATCTCCATTCAAAGTAAAAATACAGCAAGCAATATAACTGCCCACTCTCCCACCCATCACAGACCATGTCACGGCCAATCCATGGGTGCTTCCTGTCCGGTCGCTAACTGACCCGAGAACCTTGAAGTGTACTCCAATATATGGCAATTTAAATGGAATACCTGATTAAACACCCCCTAACTAAAGGTTTGTGAAAACGTTTTCCTTTCTGGGATACAGATCCTAGATATAATAATCTGGATTGCCGCAAGAAGATTGTTGGTTTGGTATGATTTCAGTTACGTATTGATTTTCTGGCTGTTGCAAATGTTATTTGTATACATTTTAAGTAATGTTAAAGCAGCTCCCAGGGTATCTGCAAGCTGGTATGAAGTAAAACCGTAGGTAATTTGATACATCTCTCCAGAACTGATGGATGTCAGGACAGAATCATAGACTCTGGAACAGAGCTGTTCCCCCTCGTTACATTTTGGACAGCTAGGTATGTCCAAGTTGCAGTTAATACGGTTTCTGTGGGGAATAGGAATCCTGTAGGATAATACAGAACTGCATCTCCTGATCTAGGTATAGAATGAAATGTTTAAAACTATGCACAAAGGTGAGAACGTGTTTATATGCAGACAGTATCTAGTACAAGTTAGTCTGGCCACTTTCCAGTCATACAAGGGAAGCAGATGGTCTCCCTCTGAAACCTGGGATTGTGTAAGAAGGGGACATATACTACTTTCCAAACCCTCCTCTGGGAGCTGGGCCAGAGGGAACAATTGGTCTAACTGGTTGGCTGGAAGTTCTGTTATGCAGTCTAAATGCATGCAGCTATCTGGCTGCCAAAGTAAAGTGTCAAACATCAGGGATATTTCAGCTGAGGCTACATTTTGTTTGCTGTAGCCTTGATAACGAAAGTTTTTTTTTTTTTTGTTTTTTTTAAATCTTTCTACTACAAAAAGGCGCTGAACACACTATTTATTTTTGTCAGACTTACATAATAGGAGGAGGTGCATCTGTAGTGGGTAAGTTGGGAAGTGTGAAATTTGGGGATCTCAGTAGGCTCCCTCATCCTAAAACACATATTAACGTGCTTCCGCCTGTTTATATTGCATTCCATGTTTACTGAAATCTGAGAAATGTTTAAAGGATTACGTGTTCTAATGTTACCATGAATGAGAACTCCTAAATATTTCACATGGAAAGTTGCAGACTCAAATACAAACCATATTTAAAGTAACACTCCAAACACCTAAAACACTTCAGCTTGAAGTGCTCTGTGTGTGCAGAGTGTCCTCTTTTTCATTTTACAAAAAGTGCAGATTTCAATAGAAATTGACACTTTTATAAATAAATCTTGTTACACCCCCTGGCTGTCAATCAGACTACAGGTCCTGTTACTTCCTGGTTGTTTAGCTCTGTGGAGATAAACTCAAGAGGCAGCATTTGCCCAGAGCACCTGCCTTGCAACAACTTCTCATTGAGCTGCATTGGGAAGCCTGTGATTGGACAGACAAAGTCTGGGCGGGGTTAGCAGGGGAGGCTTTGCAAAGGCTGCAGCCTTTACTAGCTGTTTATAGATATATCGCCAAAGAAAAAATATATAGTTAAATGCATCTATGTTTTCATTGGGGGATATATCTACAAAATTATTCATAAATCCATAGGAGTGTTGCTTGATGTGAGAGGAGGCATATACTTGGGTTAATCTCATATATAGTTAGAGTATAATCTGTTAAAAACTCATGCTATGTATGATAACATACTGTATCTAAATCCCTATCATCTTTACCTTATTCGGGTAAATTTAGTCATACTTTATGGGCTTCTTGACGCAAGTTTGAAGTGTAATTGGGGACACCGAATTTGATATGAGAACTTTTAATGTTTTTTAACAGTCACAAATAATATTAAGAAAAATTGAAATTTTCCTGGTACTTTTTCCCCCAATAATAATTAATAATAAGAAGAAATAAAAAAAAGCATGTTGGTACTATATAAAATAAACATTTGCCAGACACGAGGGATACTCTGAGAATGCATTATTCCAGTTTTGCCGGTTATAAATGTACACTGATAAAGTCCTACTGATTCACTAGATCAGCGACACAGCAGGGTGTCGTGCAGGTAGCACCCACCTCTCACCTTTACGTTCAATGATAAGAGAAGTTCGGCGGTCCTTCATCTCCGGGCTGAGCTTATCCACCATGCGGTCAATGCAGTTGTCCAGCACGAGTGATCGGGTCTGGGAGCAGATGTCCTGTCTACAGATGGGACACTCGTCCTTCCGTTTCCTCCACTGTGTGATGCAGTAGGAACAGAAGCTGTGGGCGCAGTTCAGAGTTACAGCCTAACGGGAAACCAAAGCAAAACGAGAAATGAAAGCCTCTCCCTGCGGAGCTCCGCATGACAGGGACTCCTCAATCTCACAATAACGCAAACTAAGCAAACTGTACTTTTGTCAATACTATGGCTCTATCAGTGAGTGATATATCTTCCCAACTACAACGTCTGCAAGAATCAAGATGGCTGCAGTAAAAAGAGTAAGCAGCCCACAGTTTGTTCTGTTGTACATATTCCACCACTAAATGTTAATATGGCAGCTCTCCGTGCTGGTTCTGGTCCATGTCCGGCTCCACTGGAATGTGTTCCTATATTTGTTAACTAACATTCAGGATAAAGGCTCTGCATGCAGACTAGATGGGAGGGACAGTGGTAATAAGATTAAATAATACAGGACAAACGGCACAAATAATGCTAAATCTATTTCCTGTCTTTGCACGCTTACACTAAATGTATGAAACGTGATGGCTGCCATGAGCGTGCCGCAGTGTAACATGGCCATTACCTCAATGAAATGTTCGGAGCAGATGATACACTGCAACTCATTATCGAGTACGTCATTCATGTGATTCAGAACCTCCTCCTTCTGCGCTCGAACCTTCTCCTTCTCTTGCTGTCGATAAAGCATTTGTATGATAAAGCTCATAATGCATGTGCAAAGCATACAAACAATGCAAAATAAACAATTTATAGAATTTCCCATTGACAAGCCCTTTCCAGTCTTCTAAGCAGCAGTTAGCGCAAGCTGGATTTCATTCAGCTCTTACAAGATGACAATATGTGTGTTGCTGCCATTAACCGGACGTATTTAATCTAACTTACTAAATGTACCATGCATTTATACGGACATGCATCAATCTGAGACAACCGTCTCATTCAAAAGGTTAAGCCTCACATTGTTTTCACTTTGCAATCTGGAAAAAGCAGGTAAATATGCTTTTCCACATTCACGTCAAGGAAGGCACTGCTCTTACCAATTAGTGTCCTATCCCTAGGAATGTTGTAAAAGTGTATTGGGCATGTCTCACAGATTTACACATTCACAGCTGGAAGATCTCTGCACCTTGCAACATCCTGACAGAGGGAGAACAAAGGGAGTCTGTGATCATGCAGAGCAGTCTCCAATATCTGGGTTCTCTCTCCCTGCGGTGTTAGTTAGTGCAGGGAGAATGAGGAACTTTCTGCTGCTGGGCAATGATGCACTGTTTCTCTAATTGGTGGGTTAGAGGGAAGAGGCTGAAACTAAATGGTTGTTACAGTACTGGACAGTGAACTCAAAAAGAAAGGTTTGTACTGCCACCTGCTGGTGCAAGATAATTCCTGCACAGTGTGAATAATGTAATGGGAGTTATTTTTCTGTAGTCGTAGAGAAAATGGAGCAACAGAACAACTTTTTTGTTGTCAATTTGGAGTGGGTGTTAATAATTAAAACCAAACAAACACAAAACAAAGGATACTGGGAGGAGTTATACATTTGCAGCAAAAACATTGCAAGAGTTTGTTTGTGTTTATCGGAGTCCACACAAATCACGATATGATACAAAATGTAAAACAAAATCACTGCATGAAAAGCAAAGAAGGAATTGCCTGATGAATAAAATTTCTATCTGCAAGCTGGCCGTTTAACTAGTGTTGGGTGAGGGTTTATAAACAGAGTAGGTAGGTACCAACGGCAAATATCACATTATATCAAAGACATAAGACGGGGTAGTATTGGAGAATGTCACCAAGAAAGCGCTATGCATGTCTGAATTACTCCACAATCTTTAAAAGTAGAATATTAGATAACGGAGAGCATGGTGAGAATGGCTTGTAGATTAAAACAAATCAAATCCATGCTAGGTCTAACGGTATAATAAGCTGAGAGTGAGGATCGGCTAAATGAAAGAAAACAAAGAAAACCAGCCTTGCTAAGGTACAGCGCTGCAGTGTTAAGGTTTTATCGCTTACTGGGAAGACAGGTCTGAGTCCAGCGTCCCGATTAACCCTTCCCAGTCCCAGGTGAGGCTTATTCCTGTGGTAGGTCCACTAACGAAAGAGCTCAATCCGAGCCAACTGCTACAAATGGTTGCCAAGCGCCAACTCTGTGACTGGCCCTACTCCACCGCCAGCCCAGGGTGAATATAGAAAGGAACACTCTATACAATGGTCTCCCCTTAACATATTTAGCATTTTGTTAATTGAATAAAATAGAGGATTAACGTTTCTATTATTGAAAACATTTTTACTTTACAGCATATATGTATGTATATATATTTTGTTATTATTCAGGTAAAGGTCAGGAAAGACTACGCCCACCTAGATTTAGGTATTTATGGGTAGTGGTGAGGTCAGAAAATGTATCTGCCAATATGACTATTGCTGGGAAGCGTGGCTGTATACAGGGTTTCGAACTCCTTACCTACCATCACACATTAGTGAGGAACACTGTGGGTATGGTTGGGATATAGGTGGGAAATGTGGCTGTATGCCGTGTTTCTAACTCCTTACCCACCACACATGGGTGAGGAACACTGTGGGTACTGTTGGGATATAGGTGGGAAGCGTGGCTGTATGCCGTGTTTCTAACTCCTTACCCACCACACATGGGTGAGGAACACTGTGGGTACTGTTGGGATATAGGTGGGAAGCGTGGCTGTATGCCCGTGTTTCTAACTCCTTACCCACCACACATGGGTGAGGAACACTGTGGGTACTGTTGGGATATAGGTGGGAAGCGTGGCTGTATGCCCGTGTTTCTAACTCCTTACCTACCACACATGGGTGAGGAACACTGTGGGTATGGTTGGGATATAGGTGGGAAGTGTGGCTGTATGCCCGTGTTTCTAACTCCCTACCTACCACACATGGGTGAGGAACACTGTGGGTACTGTTGGGATATAGGTGGGAAGCGTGGCGGTATGCCCGTGTTTCTAACTCCTTACCCACCACACATGGGTGAGGAACACCGTGGGTATGGTTGGGATATAGGTGGGAAGTGTGGCTGTATGCCGTGTTTCTAACTCCTTACCCACCACACATGGGTGAGGAACAGTGTGGGTACTGTTGGGATATAGGTGGGAAGCGTGGCTGTATGCCCGTGTTTCTAACTCCTTACTCACCACACATGGGTGAGGAACAGTGTGGGTACTGTTGGGATATAGGTGGGAAGCGTGGCTGTATGCCGTGTTTCTAACTCCCTACCTACCACACATGGGTGAGGAACACTGTGGGTACTGTTGGGATATAGGTGGGAAGCGTGGCTGTATGCCGTGTTTCTAACTCCTTACCTACCACACATGGGTGAGGAACACTGTGGGTATGGTTTGGATATAGGTGGGAAGTGTGGCGGTATGCCCGTGTTTCTAACTCCTTACCCACCACACATGGGTGAGGAACAGTGTGGGTACTGTTGGGATATAGGTGGGAAGCGTGGCTGTATGCCGTGTTTCTAACTCCCTACCTACCACACATGGGTGAGGAACACTGTGGGTACTGTTGGGATATAGGTGGGAAGCGTGGCTGTATGCCGTGTTTCTAACTCCTTACCTACCACACATGGGTGAGGAACACTGTTGGGATATAGGTGGAAAGCGTGGCGGTATGCCCGTGTTTCTAACTCCTTACCCACCACACATGGGTGAGGAACACTGTGGGTACTGTTGGGATATAGGTGGGAAGCGTGGCTGTATGCCCGTGTTTCTAACTCCTTACCCACCACACATGGGTGAGGAACACTGTGGGTACTGTTGGGATATAGGTGGGAAGCGTGGCTGTATGCCGTGTTTCTAACTCCCTACCTACCACACATGGGTGAGGAACACTGTGGGTACTGTTGGGATATAGGTGGGAAGCGTGGCTGTATGCCGTGTTTCTAACTCCTTACCTACCACACATGGGTGAGGAACACTGTTGGGATATAGGTGGAAAGCGTGGCGGTATGCCCGTGTTTCTAACTCCTTACTCACCACACATGGGTGAGGAACAGTGTGGGTACTGTTGGGATATAGGTGGGAAGCGTGGCTGTATGCCCGTGTTTCTAACTCCTTACGCACCACACATGGGTGAGGAACATTGTGGGTACTGTTGGGATATAGGTGGGAAGCGTGGCTGTATGCCCGTGTTTCTAACTCCTTACCTACCACACATGGGTGAGGAACACTGTGGGTACTGTTGGGATATAGGTGGGAAGCGTGGCTGTATGCCGTGTTTCTAACTCCTTACCCACCACACATGGGTGAGGAACAGTGTGGGTACTGTTGGGATATAGGTGGGAAGCGTGGCTGTATGCCCGTGTTTCTAACTCCTTACGCACCACACATGGGTGAGGAACATTGTGGGTACTGTTGGGATATAGGTGGGAAGCGTGGCTGTATGCCCGTGTTTCTAACTCCTTACCTACCACACATGGGTGAGGAACACTGTGGGTACTGTTGGGATATAGGTGGGAAGCGTGGCTGTATGCCGTGTTTCTAACTCCTTACTCACCACACATGGGTGAGGAACACTGTGGGTACTGTTGGGATATAGGTGGGAAGCGTGGCGGTATGCCCGTGTTTCTAACTCCTTACCTACCACACATGGGTTAGGAACACTGTGGGTACTGTTGGGATATAGGTGGGAAGCGTGGCTGTATGCCCGTGTTTCTAACTCCTTACCCACCACACATGGGTGAGGAACAGTGTGGGTACTGTTGGGATATAGGTGGGAAGCGTGGCTGTATGCCATGTTTCTAACTCCTTACGCACCACACATGGGTGAGGAACATTGTGGGTACTGTTGGGATATAGGTGGGAAGCGTGGCTGTATGCCCGTATTTCTAACTCCTTACCCACCACACATGGGTGAGGAACACTGTGAGTATGGTTCACATAGGTTAACAGCAGTTACAAATAGCTTTGGCCTCTCTGAGTTTTCCATGACTGGCTTTTTATTATGGAATTCATCCAAACTGTCATTGCGCTGTCAAGCATTGCAGAGGGTATTTTAACACATGTATACTGCTCAATAATTATCATTCATTTCAGTACCTTGGTTTCTTCCAGCTCTTTATTCTTGGCTTGAATAATTTGCTCAAAATTATTCTTATTGCTTTTCAATTCCTCCATGAGTAACGTATGCTGCGAAGAATTTAAAACCAGCAAAACTAGAGTTAAACAATGTCAAAGTCAACGTGTAACTTCAACTAGAAAGGAGGCATGGATAATTACTGATATTTACAGGGTAATAACCGAGCTCTAGTTCACCCAAACCGTAATCTTCTGCAGACCAGACTTTTTCCCAATCCAGTCCGAGTTAAACAGACAGACTGCACCAGATTCGATGTACATTGAATAACTAGCTAGTGTTTAGAACTGTAATTACAAATATATAGTTACATAGTTACATAGCTGAAAAGAGACTTGCGTCCATCAAGTTCAGCCTTCCTCACAAATGTTGTTGCTGTTGATCCAAAAGAAGGCAAAAAACCCAGTCTGAAGCGCTTCCAATTTTGCCACAAACTAGGAAAAAATTCCTTCTTGACCCCAAAATAGCAGTCAGATGTCTCCTTGGATCAAGCAGCTATTACCCCACTAATTAGAAATTATATCCCTGTATGTTATGTTTTTGTAAGTATTTATCCAATTTCAGTATAAACATCTGTATGGACTCTGACAAAACCACCTCTTCAGAGTCCATATTACCTTTACCTATAATGTTCCAACATGCATTCCATTACAGAGCAATTTCACAAGCTAAGAACAAAATGTATTATAATACAATACCTCCTATAGCAATGAACCCCCCACACAAAATGTCCTACAATACCTCCTGTAGCAATTACTGGCCCCCCACGCAGAATGTCCTACAATACCTCTTGTAGCTATTACTGTCCCCCCACGCAGAATGTCCTACAATACCTCCTGTAGCAATGACCCCCACCACACATAATGTACTACAATACATCCTGTAGCAATGACCCCCCCCACACACAAAATGTAACAAACTACAATACATCCTGTAGCAATTATCCCTCCTCCACACACACAGAATGTCCTACAATACCTCCTTTAGCAATTACTGGCCCCCCACGCAGAATGTCCGACAATACCTCCTGTAGCAATGACCCCCATCACACATAATGTACTACAATACATACTGTAGCAATGACCCCCACACACAAAATGTAACAAACTACAACACATCCTGTAGCAATTACCCCTCCTCCAAAAACACACAGAATGTCCTACAATATCTACTGTAGCAATTTCTGCCCCCCCACAGAATACCCTACAATACCTCCTGTATCCTGTAGCAATACCACACACACGCACACAATGTCCTACAATATCTACTGTAGCTATTACCCCCCCCCCAAAAAAAAATGTCCTACAGTTCCTCCTGAAGCAATTTCTGCCCCCCCCTAACTCCTTACCCACCACACATGGGTGAGGAACAGTGTGGGAACTGTTGGGATATAGGTGGGAAGCGTGGCGGTATGCCCATGTGTGTGTGTGGGGGGGGTCATATAATACCTCCTGTAGCAATTACCCCTCCTCCACACACACACACAGCATGTCCTACAATATGTAGCTATTACCCCCACAGAATGTCCTACAATTCCTCCTGTAGCAATTACCCCCCTCCCTACACAATGTCCTACAATATCTCCTGTAGCAATTTCTGCCCCCTCCCCCCCACAGGATACCCTATAATACCTCCTGTGGCAATTACCCCCACAGAATGTCCTACAAAACCTCCTGTAGCAATTACCCCCCCACCCCACAGGATGTCTTACAATACGTCCTGTAGCATTACTCCCCCCGCCCCCCAACAGAATGTCCTAAAATACCTTCTGTAGCAATTACTACCCCCACCCAGAATGTCTTTTAATACATCCTGTAGTAATTACTGCCCTCCACCCCCAGAATGTCCTTTAATACATCCTGTAGTAATTACTGCCCCCACCCCCCAGAATGTCCAATATCTCCTGTAGCAATTACTGCCCCCCCAAATACCTCATAGCAATTACTGCCCCCTCCCCCTCAAGCAGAATGTCCTACAATACCTCCTGTAGTGAAAGTTTGTACCAGACTACAATACCTCCTGTAGCAATTACCCCTCCTCCACACACACAGAATGTCCTACAGTACCTCCTGTAGTAATTGTCCCCTTCCCCTCAAAAGTTTGTACCAAACTGTAATACCTCTTGTAGCGCTTGGGCCAGTTGTTCCTTTAATTGTTCCTCTTCAGCCTGCTTCCGTTCTCCCTATGAAAACAAAATCACCTGCAAATCATTGATAAACCTCATGTGTGGAGTACACTAAACAGACACAATGTATATATTACTCAACATGTTGTAGCAGACAGTCTGTAAAGAGACTGTGTGTTCGGTTAGTTATGTACCAATAGGCACCACTGAACATGGCTGCTGCCCCCACAATGCCAAGCATTCGCTGCACACTACACATTGAGTAATTTTGCATGTAGCACTGTGACAGATGCTCCTCACACGGTTTGTCTCGCTCTTACACAGAGCCAGCTTCCCAGAGGCTCATGCTGCAGGGATGTGTGACATCACACCTGACAGTCTACATTATTACAGCACAAGAATCCGGGGAGCTGTGTGTATCAGTATAAGTCCAGCTGTATGCACTCAGCAATGATAAGAGAATAGGACCGGCTTCAGAACTAACAGACAACAACAGACAGAGGAAAAGGGACAAGTCATTAGCCCTGTTCTTTCAAATTTACCTTGCCATGTGGACGGGAGACTTGGGGAGCAAGTGGGCAAATCCACACGGACTACAGGCCTGGATTCTCTGCTCACCTGCTTCTGCTGCTGTTCCGCAAAAATCTGTTTCAGTTCCTGCACCCGGTGGAGATGTTCCACTCTTTCATTACTCAGCTGGTTCTGGAGATCGTGAAGTTCTTTCTGCACCAGGAGAAGATCCTTGGAATCTGCCCGTTTGCTGTGCCCGGGGGCATTCATCTTTTCCTGCATCTCCTGCTGCTTCACCTGCATTTGCACATTGAGTCTCCGTATCTCCTCCATGGTTTGCCTCACTTTGCTGAGCTGTAAGGTGCTGCGACACTGCTGCTGAGTGGGGGAGAGATCTTCTATATCAGGTTGCTCCATGGCCTCAACTTTCACAGTACACTGTCTGGCCATGTCCATCTTACAGGGTGATATTTCTGACTCCCCAACACCCCTACTGACCCGGTAAATCTTCACTTTAAAAGGATTTGATGAACCTTCAGTTCCAGGGTCCTCGGATTCCTCAGGATTAAATTTCCGCTTTACCCGTGGTCCCTTGGACTTTCCTGGGATTTCCAGGTCTGAGCATGTCTCTTCCAGTGATTCCTTAACCACATCATATTCAAATTCAACATTATTTGTGTTTGGCAGTGGAACCCCTAACTGGACGCAGGTCCCCTCACTCAATACATATGCTTTCCGCGGTTCCAACTTGGTCTTATTCAGCCATACCCCATTCAAACTCTACGGAAAGATAGACAGTCACATATTTTATCATCATCAAATGGAACAAAGACATTGAGTTAAAGGCTTTGTAATAAAAGTAACAGAATGGAATTTGGATTTTATCTTTCAAACTGCTTCAGATTCCAATCCTTTGTGGATTATTTATCGATTACACAACGCAGCTGATTATTTATATCCTGTTACTTTAATTGAAAGATAGTAACCTGGGGTCCCACTATACAGAATTACTGGAATTTTAAAAGTTGCGGATTAACACTTCCCTTTCTTTAAACATCACATTTCTGAAGTGAAAGTGGCTTAAATAGCTAAAAACTGTGTCTAAATCTCACAATTCAGTTTTGAAATCGCTACAATGTAAATATTTTTTGATATTTTTCTCTCTGTTTCTACATAACATGTTGAACAATGGAATTTATTCATAAAACACCGCCCTGCTTCCAGTAAAGTCACCTGTTTGAGGACTATTGGCCAAAACACTGTTTCTCACAGAAAAGCATCTGGTGCCTCCAATCCTCCTCTATGGGAAGCATTGGACGCATTCAGCATGAAGACCTTTGAGAAAGGAAAGTCTTCTATGAAGAAGCGCCTCTAGTGGCCAGTGTCGGTCTGATAGCCAACAGAGACATGGTTTAGGCAAGACGTAAACACAACATTGTCTCTGAAATGTCAATGTTAGAGGGACAGGCAAAAGGGAGAGCATCTATGCAGCACCACCTTATTAAAATGAAGTGTTTTGTGTTTAGAGTGACCCTTCATTAGGTCACTCTCTGGAAAGTTACCCCCTAAAATAGGGATTAAAAGATTTAACATGTAAACTAAAGCAGAATGCAATTAAACAGAGAGAGAAAAACAAGGTTAGGTTTTAAAAATTGTGGTAATGTTAAAACTTTTGGAAAAAATATATGTAAACACACGTACTATATTTCATTAGAACGTAAACCTCTGCAAAATAGATTTATTTTCGGTGCAATAATACATATCTGACTGGCATAGAATCCCTGGAGCATACAGAAATGTAACGTGTTTCTAACCCCCTCTCCCCCCACAGCAAATAGAGAATGATGGAACAGCTAGCCAATGTCAAATATGTAGGGCATAGCAGACCTGACTCCATGTTTTGTTACATAATAATTCAACAAACTAAAAAATAACAAGTTTTGCAGTCTAAGTATTGTTACACTTGTAAAATACTTACACAGAAACCAAGAAATAGTTTTGTAATTTAAAGCCTCTGTTAATACTGTAACCTGGTAGAAGTAACATGGCTGGGACTCCCCCAGAATAACATAATATGAACCCCAGATTATCAGATGGGTCTAATGTCTTTGCGTCAAATTTTCACTGGAGTTTTGGCGCAATTTTTTTTAAATATGACCTGATTTAACCTGTTGTTTTTTTTGAGCTCTAAATATCATTTTATAATATGCACCATTTTATCATAGACGCAACAGATTCATCAATTTTTCTGCTACACTTCCATTTTTTTTGCCACTCTAATCTTGGAGGTTTTCCCAACATGGATAATTCTACAAAACCCAGCAAAACTTACGTTTCAGAAAACCATCACTTTTTAGATCACTTTAAGAAATACTCTTGTATGTCAAAACATTATGCAAATTAACAGTCACTTGATGAATATTTACCAGTGTTCTGACTATATACACTTATCAAATATTGTTTAAATAAAAAAATAAATTAGGTAAAGTAGAATGTTTGCTTAAATGAACACAGACATACATGGTTTCTATAATGTTTTGTACCCAGATTGCAAGTCTTAAAATGAAAATCGGGTGGTAAAAAGACTATATTTTGCATTTGATAGACAGAAAAAAAGTGTCAAAATCTCATTTTGAACAAATACAATGAAGTAGAAGAGATAACTAGGCAGAGCTGAACCAACTTCCTTTTGTTTGATTAAGTGTGGTTCAAGTGCCAGTAGTCAAACTGTGTCTCCCCTAAATTAAGCACACCTTGATACAGGACCCCGCTCATTGGCTGAGAGCACAGAGCAGATGGTCTTAGCCAATGAGAACAGACCTGCACAGCTCTGTATAGCTCAGTGGGCTGTAGTGGTTATGGTGTTTGGAGTGTTCCTTTATCAGGAGTCGGTAACTTTCAGAGATAATGGTTAACACTTAAAGATTGTTGAAACGCCAGAACAGTGTCTTGGTGCAGGAATACACAGGATGACAGTAGAACGCAGATATAGTGATCAGATATTGAGGAGGAAATCAATATATTGGCTTACCAGCTGTGACATGTTAATGGGGACTGTATTTAATTGACCATGCATATGTTTCTATCGTGTGGTCTGGTGATAAGAGGCTCTAAGGGTGGAGAACGTCTAACACAACACATTTAGCAAATGTTTCCTGAATGTTCCTTTATGGATTACACTCTCAGGCTCACAAGAAATGTCAGAAAAATTCTGTATAATCCAGGCAATATCACCAAACTGTCACTAAAGAGTATTCCTGTATGTCAGCCTCGTAGCTATGCTCTAACCTAACAATCAAAGTTATTAAAGTAGAATTATTTAGACGTTACCCTGTTGTCAGTGATGGTCCACAGACCATCCTCATTCTGTTTCAAAATGCAGTGTACTCGTGAAATCATAAGTGGGCAGACGGTGGAGGTCAGCTGGTAGTTGACGCCTAGGCCTCGGCCTATGGTGACCTGAAACAAAATTAAAACAATACACCAGGGCTGCAAAAATTGAAGGCGCAAGAACGTTTAGCAAAAACTCAAAGCAAATCAGACAATTCCAGACAGCGATCAAATGCACTCGTGAACTGAATTATGACAAGTCCTACCCAGGCTGGGTTGACCATTATCAAGGAAACACCCGTAATGAGTGACTCATCCCACCATAACAATCCCACCCCAGACAAGCCCCCCACTACTCTTATGCCGAGATCCCCAATCCTCTTATTCCACTCCCTGCTCTATTTTCCCCATGTGAAACCCCATACAAACCCTACCTCCTCACAACACAAATTCTTTGTACTTTTCTCAGCCTCTATGCCCCCTGCACAAACCCCTAATCCCCTCTCTACCTAGACCAACATATCATCATCTCTCTCTCTGTCAGTCATCTTCTCTCTCTCTCTCTCTGTCAGTCATCTTCTCTCTCTCTCTCTGTCAGTCATTCTCTCTCTCTCTCTCTCTCTC
>OW240913.1:369624911-369663714 GCA_933207985.1 Pelobates cultripes | reverse complement strand
GTGGGTTGGAGGTCTAGTTTTGGTGCAGTGTGTGGGTTAGGTTTCTAGCTGGGGAGCAGTGCGGGGTGCTGGGGAGCAGTGCGGGGTGCTGGGGTCTATCTGGGGAGCACTGCGGGGTGCTGGTGACTAGCCGTGGAGCAGTGCGGGGTACAGTGGATGCAATGAGTTCTTACTGGGGGCAGTGAGAGGCTCCCCCCCATGACATTCAATATTAATAATCGTGATCCATACAATTGTGTCCTGTGTGCAGATAGACAACATGGAGGAGAAACTGGCGTCCTGCAGAAATAACCTTGAAGATCTGGACTTTAAACTGCGCAAACTCGAGCTCACAGTGGAAGGACGGTGAGACTGAGTGAAATACATACCTTTCGTTATCTCAAAGAAGGGGTTAATTACACCGCTTCCAGGGTGCATGGTTATTTTATTAACCTGTTACAGGGAAACAATATAAAATAACACCATAGCCATTTAATGAATTATGTAGCTCACACATTAGAACATTATGCTAGCAAAAATATAAAATTAAAAAGTTTTAAAAATGATACTGTTTTAAAATCCTACAGCAGTTACACATCAAGACAGACCCTCGATCACCAGGAAGAAATACCACCTGTTAGGGGCCTCTCATTCTGACATTCTCCCCTATGAAATGAACAATCCGCATCGGATTCTCTCTCAGCTGAGAGCTGGCGCCGGGCATTCTCACCGTATAAACTGTGCAATGAGGCATAGTGGTTATGGTGCTTAGTGACTCTTTAAAAGGACACTATAGTCGCCTGAACAACTTTAGCTTAATGAAGCAGTTTTGGTGTATAGAACATGCCCCTGCAGCCTCACTGCTCAATCCTCTGCCATTTAGGAGTTAAATCCCTTTGTTTATGAACCCTAGTCACACCTCCCTGCATGTGACTTGCACAGCCTTCCATAAACACTTCCTGTAAAGAGAGCCCTATTTAGGCTTTCTTTATTGCAAGTTCTGTTTAATTAAGATTTTCTTATCCCCTGCTATGTTAATAGCTTGCTAGACCCTGCAAGAGCCTCCTGTATGTGATTAAAGTTCAATTTAGAGATTGAGATACAATTATTTAAGTTAAATTACATCTGTTTGAAAGTAAAACCAGTTTTTTGTTTTTTTTTTCATGCAGGCTCTGTCAATCATAGTCAGGGGAGGTGTGGCTAGGGCTGCATAAACAGAAACAAAGTGATTTAACTCCTAAATGACAGTGAATTGAGCAGTGAAATTGCAGGGGAATGATCTATACACTATAAAACTGCTTTATTTAGCTAAAGTGATTTAGGTGACTATAGTGTTCCTTTAAGAACCCTTGATGGTCTATTCAACATAGCAATCTATTCTTTGATCATATTAGCAGATATATTGATCCAGTCCTTTAGCCCTGGGGGGATGTGTAGATTTGCCAGTACTCCGTATGCAGGAAGTTCTGTTCTAGGACATATTTGGGAGCATATTGTGATGCTGGCAAATAGGAGGTTAATATTGGTTACATGCACAAAGTAACATTAAAAGGACACTATAGTCACCAAAATAACTACAGCTTATTGAATTTGTTCTGTGAGTAGAATCACTCCCTTTGGGCTTTTTGCAGTAAACACTGTTGTTTCAGAGAAAATGCAGTGTTTACCTTACAGCCTAGTGATAACTTCACTGGCCACTCCTCAGATGGCTGCTAGAGGTGCTTCCTGGGGCAGTGATGCACAGTGTGACTGACATTCAGTGTCTCCACCCTCTGCATGGAGTCACTGAACTTTCCTCATAGGAATGCATTCATTCAATGAGGAGGTGTGATAGGCCAAACAACAGCTTACCCTACCCTTTGGGTAAATCATAAATTCTGGATTTAAACAAGGAGGCGGATGGGGGCCAGATCCTGTGGACCCACTCAGCACTGGAAATATTTATTACCTTTTAAAGGGACTACATGTATTCCTGACCCTATAGTGTTAACATGACCATATAGCCCCCTGGGCCCCTCATGCCTCCATAAATATAGTAAAAATCTTACTGTATTCAAGCCAGAAGCTGTAAATCTGCAGGCTGTTAGACTCAGGAACAACAAGCAGTCTGCTGACATGTGGTAGCCTGGTCCAATCACAGTGCTTCCCCATAGGATTGGCTGAGACTGACAAAGAGGCAGATCAGGGTCAGAGCCAGTATGATTCAAACACAGCCCTGGCCAATCAGCATCTCCTTATAGAGATGAATTGAATCTCTATGAGGAAAGTTCAGTGTCTGCATGCAGAGGGAGGAGATACTGAATCACAGGATGCTGTGCACAGTGCTGCCCTGTGCTCTGCTGACAGCAGATCTGAATGGATGGAGACATATTATGCCTCCATCAACTCCAAAGTCCCTCTGGTTCACTCTGAGTGACTGCAACTGGAGCTGTTCCTAGCTTTCAATGTAAACACTGCATATTCTCAGAAAATACCGTGTTTACATGAGAAAGGCTGCAGGGAGCTATAGTTCTCACCTGAACAATCTCATGAAGCTGAAGTTGTTCAGGTGACTATAGTGTCCCTTTAAGGGGGGAAAGTAGGGGCCCGGCCACCTTTAAAGGTGGTTTTAACACTATAGGGTCAGGAATACATGTTTGTGTTCCTGACCCTATAGTGGTTCTTTAAGAAAAGGCTTATTATATTCATTGTTACTGAAATGTTTGGCTTTAACTGGATGTAGACTAACTCCTGGTTTTATTTTATTTTCCTTTTCTCTATACTATAGGATATCTCTGGAAAAAGAGAAGAATTCACTGACCAACAAGATGTCTCACTACGGTAAGTCTCTCACTGGAACTCCAGGGAAACTGTTTGAAGCTCGGCACATGTTTTCTGCTTTGTCTTATTGGATTTCAAACACAATGTAGGCATTTCAGAAATATTCTATGCTTGAAAATAGACAGTGCGATTTTAAAATAATCATTTATTTAACAACTGGACAACCTCCACAGGGAAGACATCTGTTTATCAATAGTTATAATAAAATGGAGGGTTCTTGTTATTTTATAATTTTTTTTGGCGTTTGCATCTGAAGCCTGATTATTCTGGTGTGTGTATCATCAAACCTTTTTCCAGTGCCCAATGGTCCAGTTCTGATGCTCACATCCACATTGAAGGCACTTTCAGCGTTGGACAGGGGTTATCATGGCACTGTGCCGAGTATGGGGCTGTGTTGCCGCAGACCGGTCAAACTGTGATGCACTGTGTGTCGTGACACCTTTCTGTCATGGCCAGCATTAAGTTTTACAGCAATTTGAGATACAGTAGCTCTGCCGTTTTGGAGATACTCTGACCAAGTCCTCTAGGCATCACTATGTGACCCTTGTCAGAGTCACTCATATCTTTTCGTTTGCCCATTTTTCCGCTTCCAACACATGAAAGTCAAGAAAGTGGCTGTTCACTTGTTGCCAAATATATCCCACCCAATGACAGGAGCCATTGTAACGACATGGTAAATGTTATTCCCTTCACCTGGCAGTGGGTTTAATGTGGCTTATCAATGTATTACCTTTGTGTTGGTACATTTGTTACATAGTTGCCTCTGCTGCACAACTTACTACAATAAGAGAAAAAGCTGACAATTTGTCATTAAAGGGTTACTACAAGCACATATGACCTCATTGATTTGAAGTGGTCATGGTGCCTGAAGTCTGTGTGTGTGCAGCGTTTCAAATTGAAACTGTTCACATACGGAGTTTAACCCCTTAGCAGCCGGAGTTGTAATTCCATCTCTGGTAGCGTTATCGAATTGTAATTAGACGGCCGGAACAAGAGTTCCCGACTGACTGTCAGTTTTGTGAAATTTTTATTTATTTTTGCACAATATGCCAGAGCGGTCAGCTGACAGTCTCACTCAAATAATTGAATTATTATTATTGGTTATTAATTGGTATAGCGCCAGCTTTTTCCGCAGAGCTTTACAATAAGAGGGGAATTTACCAAATGAGACAATAACAAAATGTAACGGGAACAATAGGTAGTTAAGGAACTTACAGTGACTTCTGCAAAAGCTGGAAGCACGTCAGCAGAGTAGCTAGAAGCCTCTGAGCCCTGCGGGGACCCAGGTAAGAGAGCAAACCGTTGCTATATGGTTTACCCCATTACCAAGGAACCGTGTCAGGGTACTGCACTCATAAGCCATTACATCAGGCAACTGTGTTAAATGCAAAGTATAATGTGCATCGATTGTAATAATGTTATTTAGCCACCAGGTGTCAGCAATGCCCAGTGAGAAAAAATATTCTCTTGCAGAAAAATGACCGAACCAGGAAGAGTCCAAGGTGTTCAGAATATTCATAAACTTAAATCTCTTAGAAAGAAATGGATATTATTAATTGACTGAAATTGAAGCTTTGTCATTTCATTATATGTGATTGTAGTTTGTCCGTTAGTGGGAGTTATTGTTGCAATGCGGAGAAGGGGGACAGACCAGCGTGCTGTCGAGGCTCCTCGTCTTTAGTGCCGAGTTAATGTTACATTTATTTCTTTGTTATATTTTTTCATTACTTCTGAGCACATAGTTGGTGGAGGAGCTGGTCGGGAAACGCTAGAAGAGAGCAGCCTGGCTGTGCATCTTATCCAATATAAATCATCCTAAGCTGAACTAATATGTGAATTCCTCGCACTTGAGTAGAACTACAAATCCTGCAAGCTTTCTGAGCTACTAAATGATGTGACCCTTGCATAAAGGTTAAATGGTACGTTGATAACGCTTTGTTTATGGTTAATCTAAGTCTGTTACCTTCTGCTTTCAGAGAAAGAACTGAAATCTTTGCGTCACGAGAACAGAAGGAACATGATGGTGTCTGTGGCAATCTTCCTGTTAATTGCGCTCGGCTATTACTGCTGGACCATGTGACGGCAGGAGCACTGATTCTCCACCATGTGGAAGATGCCCAATTTCACTATAACCTGGTCCACGTAGGAGGAAAGGGCTTCGGGCACAGACTGATGAGGACAGTTTACATAAGGTAGAAATTGGGTTTCTCCTAAGTGGACTCTTGTCCTCCAGGTTTTCCATGGACACGTGTAGACTATAACCACTCTAGGAAATAAGGACTAGGTTCAACCACTAGTGCGTGTACATTCTGCTAACTCCGGCAGGCTGCCAGGATAGATTATATTGATCCAGGATTCACCTTCTCAGCAGACAAGACCCCTTTCTCTACTTGGGAAGTCACCAATTGGTTTTTAAAGCCAATAAGGAGGACAATGTGTAATGATGACATGCCCCACAAATCCACCAAATGCTGAGGATGTTGTTATGCCACGCAAATCAGGCTGGCATTCAGACTGGGGTATAACAGGGCATTAGCTTTAAATCTGCAAAAATGCAGTATGATTAACTGGTTTCTCTGATCCAGAATCTTCTGGTGTGAGACACGTTCCTGGCAAAGTATCCATGCAACTGACTGACCGCACACAGAAACAAATCTCCCAAAACTCCTGAATGGGGGTAACTTGGATCGATATTGCAGACCCTCTTCGGGTTCTCCCATAAATGTTTACAACTCCAGAGAATGTAAAATGAAATCCTTACTCTGAATGTAACGGATGATACCAGCCATTCCTTTTATTAGCCATATATACAGCTATGTGTGGACTCTGTTTGGCTGTTCTTGACTATCATTGTACAAAATAATACCTCTGTAATGAGCTGCCAAAAGTGCTTTACAGTTCCTGGGGCCTACTTGAAGAATCTGTATTGGTAAAGTTACAAATATTAGAAAAATAATAATTTATCAAAATTCTTTAATTTGAACAGTGTGCGACCAAAGGATTTTAGACTTCGGTTTTAGGTTTGGGACCTAAATACAAGTGGCTTTCTAAGCACCATAACTACACCTGTTGATGTTCATACAATTTTGGCCATTAATGACAGACAGAGCTAGAACAAGTGCAAAAGTTCACTTCCATATTCATTGAGCCTCAACAGAGGAGCCAGGCTTTGGTTGCTGAAGAGACTGCGTCTGAAGACTTTTTGCACCATGTCCACTAAAAGGACCTGTAGTGGTTATGGTAATGAGAGTGCAAGTTGAATTTACAATTATCATTCACTCTGATAGCTCAACGTGAAAAGTGAGGAGTCTTAATCTTTTGTAAACTTATCAAATCAATAAGATATTCACTAAAGCCAGAATTTTGTAGAATTGATGTTGGAATGTAAAAGCTAAAATAACTGGGTACAAGGGCTTACAGCGAATGTTTCCAAACTCGATGGTGCAATCCTAATTTCTTTACATTTATGGATTTATTCACTAAAACATAAACACTCTCTAGATTGGGAAAGCCCAGTCCACTTTACTTACATAAAGCCAAGTGTACGAGAGCCTTTGCACCAACATGTATTTCTGTCTTTATATTCACTACACTTTTTGATCGCAATGCTTTGCTCTAACCCATGCCCCTCGCTTGCTGGCATCCTGGTTGCTTTGTAAAGGGATAAGTGGAGGTTTTAAAGTGCAGGAAATAAGGGCTGTTACAGACGTGTACTTTACAGCGATGTATAAAGTGCCTTCAAGCAAACTATTTGTTCACCCCCAGATTGTACTGATCAAACATCTATCATTCTTCAGGTGGAATAGGCAACAGATGTATAGATCTAATCTGTGATTGTAACAGTGTTTTTTATTTTAATATTCATGGGATTAGCTTGCCAAGCAGTTCCTAATTGTAAAATTAGCTTAATGGCTCACTCTTCCAAATGTTTTTATATAACAAAATACGTTCTGCAAACCCCCTTCATTATACTCGTTCCTGCCTCTGGGGTCTGTCTTAAACTGGGTACTGTACCTGTACTGCCATCCCCAGTGTGTTACCAGGGACTGATTAATGTAACGTACCTCTTCTAGCCAGTGGGTGTCCATTGGGACAAGGACCACATTTTTGTCTCCTGTCTCTAAAGCAAGAATCCCTGGATTAAAAGGTATACCTTCCTGAAGTCTATTCCTCCAGAACCAATTTGGCCTCAAGAAGAGCAGTGAAAGACTATAACGGTACAGTGGTTACCGTACTCCATACTTGTAGTCAGCCAGTTACAGTTAGGGCAGGCTGGGGCCCAGGGTAACTGACCAAGCTCAATGGGTAGTGAAACATGGGACACCTAGCTGGCACTGGCTGATGCTTGCTAGGACAAGCTGGGGAGCCAGACAGTTTGTTATTATTATATTCTTTATGAGGCTTATAAATCTGTATATGGAATACTCTACGTAATGCTGATGCGCTCTAAAACACATTTTGCACATCAGACCAGATTGTAAAATAAAAGTTATGTTTGAAAACTGAACAATGCTTTGCTCTGTCCTCTGCAAGCTCTACACGGACTTCCTATAACAGGGCTGTAATCAATACAGGAGCCAATGGATAAATTGTTACCAGAGTCAGGGTTTCTAGGCGAGCTGGGATTTCGGATACGATTGAAACTGCAATGCCCTGGAGTCCCGAGTTACATGTTCAAACTAGAAATTCCCTGTTATATGTCACAGTGAATAAACTCTCGTGTTGATATTGACCCAGTTCAGCAAAGTTTATTTAGCAGTTTCAGTGTTCAATAGAATGAAAATGTCGCAAGAATGTCACATCTGGATAAATATGAAATCAATGCTCTTTGGGTTAATCTGCTACAGTGAATAAATGTGGGTACATTGGGTCACTGCAACACTTGGGGGAGACTGTTCTCGCTTTGGAGATCAGTGAGCTGAGAAGTGGTCAGAGGTAACCGTACATTGTCACCTGGTGATAGCGGTTAGTTTGCAAAGCTTGTCCCATTTCATCAATCGGTTAGCCATATTTTGCTCATGAATGCCCAGTCATTGGACAGGGTGCAGAGTCTGATTTTCTGCTCTCAGACTGATTTCATTCTTCTACGTGAGCTCTATATAAAAGGAGTGGGGAAAAAAAAAAAAGCCTAAATCTCATTTTCAGTGATATCTGGATTCACGTAATTGACTGAATGGGGTTTTATTTCCTTCTGCACTAGAGGGAGGGAGGCGCTGTAATGCCAGGAAAACAACTTTAAAAGGAAACTATAGTGCCAGGGAAATAAAGTAAATGTAAATCCTGACTGTGCTGTCTCTTGTGCCCAACCTGCAGTGTGTAAGCAATGCCGCAGCTCAGAGGGAAGTGCGGTACAGATTTACAACTTTCATAACTATACACTGATCAGCGACAACATTAAAACCACTTGCCTAATATTGCGTGGGTCCCTGTTATCGCGTTCGTCACTCAGATGGCAAAGATGTGAAGATGGCACAAGTAGAACTGCTGTGAGGAAACCTAATTGAATTAAATATATACCACTACTACTAGCGATACTATAATCTGTTTGGGATTAGTTTTTACATAAAACAGACACAAGCCACCACACTCTGAGGATTATTTCCCTTAAAATTAAAGGGACACTATAGTCACCTGAACAACTTTAGCTTAATGAAGCAGTTTTGGTGTATAGAACATGCCCCTGCAGCCTCACTGCTCAATCCTCTGCCATTTAGGAGTTAAATCCCTTTGTCTATGAACCCTAGTCACACCTCCCTGCATGTGACTTGCACAGCCTTCCATAAACACTTCCTGTAAAGAGAGCCCTATTTAGGCTTTTATTGCAAGTTCTGTTTAATTAAGATTGTCGTATCCCCTGCTATGTTAATAGCTTGCTAGATCCTGCAAGAGCCTCCTGTATGTGATTAAAGTTCAATTTAGAGATTGAGATACAATTATTTAAGGTAAATTACATCGGTTTGAAAGTGAAACCAGTTTTTTTTTTTTTCATGCAGGCTCTGTCAATCATAGTCAGGGGAGGTGTGGTTAGGGCTGCATAAACAGAAACAAAGTGATTTAACTCCCAAATGACAGTGAATTGAGCAGTAAAACCTGAGGGGCATGATCTATACCCTAAAACTGATTTATTTAGCTAAAGTAATTTAGGTGACTATAGTGTTCCTTTAACATTTATCTGACACCAGCTTCATAACTGTCACATGAAATTTGACAAAACAGCAATCAACATATAGATTCCAGTTCAAAGATACAGTAAAAGTTAATGGGTTTTAGGGAAATTAATATTAAAGAATAAATGGCATCATTATTGCAAAACAGTGTGAATAGAAATGGTTTAATGTCTCATGGGATCTGTAAGGAAAGTGCTGGTATCGTAGTATGGATCCCTAAAGAAACAGCTGCAGTTTGCCATTAAGGCTGTGTAACGGACCGTTTCTCTCACAAGGGGATAAAATCGGTTTAGGCGATAATCCCCTTTCCCATAGACCAGCAGCTACTGCAATCACCAACCTCCTGAACTCCAAACTGCACGTATTCACCAACTCTCGAACAGCAGACACAGGAACCCTGGAAGCAGCCGAACAGGAAAAGCAATACAAACGGCTTACACTCCTGGCAGTCAGCACACAATCCAATTCCCCCAATAACGAGACGACACTTCGTTTTGAGGGTTAAGCAGAATCTGAGGTGCTGGCACACCCAGCCTGGTTTTTATTACAGTGTTTTCAAATACAGGACCGCCCACAGGGAGGTATAAAACAACCAATAACATCACAGTTACATCCCACATATTCCCTCCCCTTATCCTGAGAGGAAACTCAATTATACATACAGTTAAAACATACTTTCTACCCAACTTTCATAACTCTAAAACCATACATCACATTCACATAAAATTACACATTCACAATCAATCCATTCAGGGGAACAACATATTAAAAAATGGCACAAATCAGACAAGGGGTTCAAAAGTTAGTAAAAAGTCCTTTGTGACTAAATGAAGCATGGCTTTCTGGCCCAAACCAGTTTCAGAGTCTTCTATCCTGGAGATAAGTAATTCAATTATCTCCCAGGACAGACACAAGACTCCATTAAGCACATGGTTGCAAAAAGACACAAAACACTTTAAAATACATAAAGTCACCTTTTATACATAAAACACAGACATTTCACATATCCCCAGATAGCTCAGGTCTGAGCGCACATTATTAAGTGAATGGCGCTCAGAACCACACGAATACAGTTTAATCGCCATGGAGCCAAAGTCTTTACAGTCAGTTTCATACAAATGGGCTCCATGGGATTCCTATCTGGGGTATAACACATTCAAACACATCTACCGAACCCCAGGCAGAAAAGCACGAATACAGCTTTTCTGCAGGCAAAAATAAAGTCTTTTAAAAGGGGGCCATAGTCAGATGGCAGGAGGCTGGCAACCAGGCTTCTCCAGTGCACAGTGGCGAGGTTGGTTTCGCCACATTTCTCCCCTTTACCAATCAGACTAACAGGGTATCTGACCTCCTGCCGGTCAGTGCCCTTGTTAGTCCAGCAGCCCACCCACAAAACACAATCAGTAATACAGCCCACCCACAATAACTGGCTACTACACCTGGGTAGAGGAGAACTTTGTCCGTGTCCAGGTGCCTCACCATGGCTGTGTGGGTGACTGGTCAGCGTACTGGGTGGGTTGCTGAGTGGGCAGAGACCAGCGGTACTCTGTCCTGGTGCCAGCACTACCACGGGAGTAGTCTGGTTGGAGCCTGGTTGCTGGAGGGGGGGACAGACTGTCTCCCCTTTGCCTAAACAGTCCTGCTGCTGGGGGACAGGACCGACTGTTCCTACCCCCGGTGGTGCATGTGCAGAGACCACTGTCCCCTCTGCACTGTTGTGGAGATTACTGTCTCCCCTTGGTGGGCTAAGCTGCCGCTGGGGAGAGGGGGTAACAAGCTCCTCTCCCATACATACTTTCAGCCGCTGGGGAGAGGGGATAACAAGCTCTTCTCCCTGACACTCTCTCTGCTGTTGAAGGGGGAGACCGACTGTCTCCCCTTTCAATAATTTGTCCTGTTGCTGGGGAGAGGTGATAACTGGTTCCTCTCCCTGGAACACTCTCTGCTGTTGGAGGGGGGGACCAACTGTCTCCCCTTTTAATAAATTGTCCTGCTGCTGGGGAGCGAGACCGACTGTCTCCGCTTCCTGCAGAACACACTGCCGCTGGGGAGGGAGGACGACACCTTCAGCTCCCTGGGGTACACACTGCCGCTGGGGAGGAAGGACGGCACCTTCAGCTCCCTGGGGTACACACTGCCGCTGGGGAGGAAGGACGGTACCTTCAGCTCCCTGGGATACACACTGCTGCTGGGGAGGAAGGACGGTACCTTCAGCTCCCTGGGATACCCACTGCCGCTGGGGAGGAAGGACGGCACCTTCTGCTCGCTGGGACACACACTGCCGCTGGGGAGGAAGGACGACACCTTCAGCTCCCTGGGATACACACTGCCGCTGGGGAGGAAGGACGGCACCTTCTGCTCCCTGGGACACACACTGCCGCTGGGGAGGAAGGACTGCACCTTCAGCTCCCTGGGATACACACCGCCGTTGGGGAGGAAGGACGATACCTTCAGCTCCCTGGGATACACACTGCCGCTGGGGAGGAAGGACGACACCTTCAGCTCCCTGGGATACACACTGCCGCTGGGGAGGAAGGACGACACCTTTGGCTCCCTGGGACACACACTGCCGCTGGGGAGGAAGGACGACACCTTCAGCTCCCTGGGGTACACACTGCCGCTGGGGAGGAAGGACTGCACCTTCAGCTCCCTGGTATACACACTGCCGCTGGGGAGGGAGGACAACACCTTCCGCTCCCTGGGACACACACTGCCGCTGGGGAGGAAGGACGACACCTTTGGCTCCCTGGGACTCACACTGCTGCTGGGGAGGAAGGACTGCACCTTCAGCTCCCTGGGATACACACTGCCGCTGGGGAGGAAGGACGACACCTTTGGCTCCCTGGGATACACACTGCCGCTGGGGAGGAAGGACGACACCTTTGGCTCCCTGGGACACACACTGCCGCTGGGGAGGAAGGACGACACCTTTGGCGCGATCTGCCACGACCTGCAGGTACTCTGCTACATGTCCCCTCACGCGCTGCACGAATTCCTCAGAGGGGACAAATGTAACAAGAGCCAGCCGCAATTTAAGCTCTCGGTCAAACTCCTCCTGAGTGTAGCTGGGCGCCATGTTTGCTCTGCCGAAGTTGGTTCCTTTGTAGATAGGGTCGCTGTACGGGTACTAACGTTGCCCTCAATTGTAATCCAGGCACTGGTGTTGTCTTGTAGCTGTCCTTCTGGTTGTAGGAACGATCCCGCCGCTTGCCACCAATTGTAACGGACCGTTTCTCTCACAAGGGGATAAAATCGGTTTAGGCGATAATCCCCTTTCCCATAGACCAGCAGCTACTGCAATCACCAACCTCCTGAACTCCAAACTGCACGTATTCACCAACTCTCGAACAGCAGACACAGGAACCCTGGAAGCAGCTGAACAGGAAAAGCAATACAAACGGCTTACACTCCTGGCAGTCAGCACACAATCCAATTCCCCCAATAACGAGACGACACTTCGTTTTGAGGGTTAAGCAGAATCTGAGGTGCTGGCACACCCAGCCTGGTTTTTATTACAGTGTTTTCAAATACAGGACCGCCCACAGGGAGGTATAAAACAACCAATAACATCACAGTTACATCCCACATATTCCCTCCCCTTATCCTGAGAGGAAACTCAATTATACATACAGTTAAAACATACTTTCTACCCAACTTTCATAACTCTAAAACCATACA
Source organism: Pelobates cultripes (assembly GCA_933207985.1). Taxonomy (NCBI): domain Eukaryota; kingdom Metazoa; phylum Chordata; class Amphibia; order Anura; family Pelobatidae; genus Pelobates; species Pelobates cultripes. The sequence continues at coordinate 369,651,070 of OW240913.1, read as the reverse complement.
TCACATTCACATAAAATTACACATTCACAATCAATCCATTCAGGGGAACAACATATTAAAAATGGCACAAATCAGACAAGGGGTTCAAAAGTTAGTAAAAAGTCCTTTGTGACTAAATGAAGCATGGCTTTCTGGCCCAAACCAGTTTCAGAGTCTTCTATCCTGGAGATAAGTAATTCAATTATCTCCCAGGACAGACACAAGACTCCATTAAGCACATGGTTGCAAAAAGACACAAAACACTTTAAAATACATAAAGTCACCTTTTATACATAAAACACAGACATTTCACATATCCCCAGATAGCTCAGGTCTGAGCGCACATTATTAAGTGAATGGCGCTCAGACCACACGAATACAGTTTAATCGCCATGGAGCCAAAGTCTTTACAGTCAGTTTCATACAAATGGGCTCCATGGGATTCCTATCTGGGGTATAACACATTCAAACACATCTACCGAACCCCAGGCAGAAAAGCACGAATACAGCTTTTCTGCAGGCAAAAATAAAGTCTTTTAAAAGGGGGCCATAGTCAGATGGCAGGAGGCTGGCAACCAGGCTTCTCCAGTGCACAGTGGCGAGGTTGGTTTCGCCACAGGCTGTGAGCATAATGTCACATAAAGCAGGGCTTGACAAATTTGCTTTCAATCTAGGAGCCAGCTAAAAAATGTTAGGAGCCATTATTTTCCCCCCAACTACAAAAATACAATTCTTAAAGGGACACTATACTCACCAGAACTACTACAGCTCTATGTAGTTGTCTGGTGTCTGCAAAGCCTGCATGGACAATCTATAAAGTAAATTCTGCCTTTTCAGAGAAAAGGCAGGGTTTACATTGCTGCCTAGTAACACCTCTAGTGGCCGTCACTCAAATGGCCACTAATGTGTCTCCTACCTACATTCAGCGTCTTCACACTCTGCATGGAGGCGCTGAACGTTTCCCATAGAGATGCATTGATTTAATACATCTCTATCGCAGATTGATAATCTTAGCGATGGAGGCTGGCCAACTGCAGCAAGACTGGCATAGCGCTGGAAAAAAGGTGAGTACCGCCACCATTCCCATGCGATGAGAGGGGGCTGGTGACTTAAACGCACACACACCCAGACAGTCACAAAGTATTATTTGATACACACATATATATATATATATATATATATATATATATATATATATATATATATACACATATACATACATATATATATACACATACACACACACACACACACATACACACACACACACACACACAAAAAAAAAACATATGTTTAGCCACCCTCCTGTTTCCTACGATTTAGACTCTGGGGGGGTGGCTTCCCTGTGGTCCAGTGGGACTGGGCAGGAGCAAATGACAATAGGTTACTGGCTGTGGTTGATGGGAGCAGCCTCGTGCAGATCAGTGCACCAGGAGGAAGTGAAGGGAACTGTAATTACTTCCTCCCGGCGCACAGGGGAAAGGGCGGGCAATCATCTCTGCGTAAAGGAGCAGGCTGGAGGCCGGCTCTGTGGAATGGGAGCGGACGGACCAGCTTTGTGGAACGTGGGTGGGCGGGCTCGGAGGAATGTGGGCGGGGGACAAGCTGGCCATCTTTAAATGCTGCCCTTCAAGCTTGCAGTTGCCCTGCGGGAGGAGGGAGGGAACGGGCCAACCAATTCTAGGTGTCAGAGCAAAATGCTTAGTCACCACGGTGACCTGGGATTTGTAGAGCCCTGACATACAGTAAATAAAGATGCCGGGCCAAAACCAGTTATTAGGTTGAAGGGTTTATGCATACATGTAATAAGCACCCCCTTGTAACCACCATCACTACTTTGCATATTTATAAAAATAACGGCGCATTGCACACTTTGAGGGGTTGGAACTATCCAATTAATGTCATCCTGCAAAGACCAGATCTTAATGACTAGAGCAGGGGTTCCCAATTAATTTTTCCCATGGAAACCTTTGACATAGTGTATCAACATCGTGGAACCCCACCCCCACTAACAAACAAAAAAAATTGCGCCATTACATTGTATGTGCCGGTGTGTCAGTGTATCTGTGTAGGTATCAGACACAGACACTGTGTGGCAAGGTGTGTTTGTGTGTCAGTGTGTATCTATGTATGTGTATGAATCTGACACAGATACACCCTGTGTGTCAAGGTATGTGTATCTGTGTTTTTATTTGCCGGTGTGGGTCAGTGTGTATCTGACATACAGATACATACAGACACAAACTGCGCCACACACGTTTAAATTTGCTGTTCACTTACCTTTTTTCTGCAGGAGGATCTTCAGGGCTGCTGCCTGCGGTTGGTGAGCTGCTCAGTCCCCGCCGCTCCCTCTCCGGGTGGCGCACTCTGTCTGGGAGGAAGTGCTGTCACTTCCTCCCACCATCCAGTACTACAGGGGTCCGGTCGTGGTTTTAGAGGACGCGGCGCCTTACCGGACCCCTGTTAGAGATACCCATTGGATGGCCCTAAATGCTTGGGAAAAATCACAGCGGAACCCTAATTGGGGATTAGAGCACATCTGGCTGCAGGCAGACTCACTAAATAATGATTTCCCTGGGTCGATTTGTTATATAATACAGTGATTTTCTTTTTACCATTTTTATGTATTATCTATAAAGTGCATTAAAAAAAGAGAATCAGTGTAACTATATTGTCTCCATTTCAATATCTGCACGAGCCCCAGTAGACTCCTGTACAGGGCCGAAGGGTCTCCAATCCCCTTGTTCCAATATAGTAGTAAGCATGTGCTATTCAGTCAGATTAATTTGCAACAACAGAAAGTACTTGTGATTGTGATTTGTGGCAGAGAGGACAGGCGGAAAGAGATATGTGGACAGTCTGGTTCCATTTGGAGTGAAGAAGGGCTTGCTGTAGGAAATAAAGCATTAATCGTTAATAGACAGTCTACCAGTTTAGGAGCCTGGGCGATGGATGTATTACATTCATGTGGTTGGAGTTAGATCCACAGAGAATCTTCAGGTCTACCTCCCTCTTCTAGAACAGAAAAGTATGAAATGTTAGCGGAGAGATGAAACTGTCCCAGATATATTTGAAGAACCATGTAGATAACCTTTACAAAAACAAACAAACCACTTTCAAACTCCTGGTGCCAACATCTGGGGCGATCCAAAGTCTAGTTTTGTTTTTTTATTGCCATCTTTATAAATGTGCACCTCTAATAATGTGGGTACAAGTCCCAGGCTGTAATCACAAGCCATGCAAAACAAAAACCAAATACAGTGCAGAAAGATCAGGCGCATACGGGCAGGTACAAGTCTGCATTAAGCTCAAACTCCTGCTGCAGTGGTATGTTGTACACAAGGCTCCAACTTCCCTTGACTTGGTCAGAAACCCTGGGGTTACAGGTAAACAGAAACCAACGTACGCTACTGATTGCCCACGTGTGACGGAAGGATGCTGCCTTCACACCTATAAGAATTAATCTAGCAAACCTTTCATCTGTCCCTGAAAAATATACCTTTCTCCCTTCTCGAACAGCCATGTAATAACTGGCAGAATTGTTTTACTTTTGTGCCAGACTACACTGTAACAGGCTTATTGCTCATTCCTATTTGTTGTTTAAAATCCAGTACCGAATCAGTCTGTCTGCAATAAGGTCTAGCTATTTCTTGGGAGAAAGAAAAAGGTCTGCTTTTAGGAAGAGTGCAGTGACAGCTTAGTGAATACCTTCCCAGACAATATTTGATATCTGTTTTATCTCTATATTCTGATCTGCTCCAATGAATAATCCCGTAAATCTTTAGTATCGCTTGTAGAATGGTGGAGGAGTAATGCCTTTTTTAACACATGTAAAAACAAAATCAAGAATCTCTTTCTCCTCCTACTAACCAACAAAAATAGTTATTTGTACATAAGACAGAGCTAAGGAGAAACGCTGGCATTTTAACAATGAGTTTATCTTCTCTGCAGTGCAATGCAGGTCCCTCTAATCAGGAGTGTAAACTCTCCAGTTCCTTTATTCCAGCTCTATGATGGTGTCTCGGTCAGACTTGAGATAACCAATCTCTTTAAGAAGCACAGGTGGCGTTCAGAGTCTTAGAACAACGGACTGTAATGAAGAGGTTCCATGTTACAGGTAATCCAGCAACCAGTCTAATTCCAGCCAAGGACTGCACTACCTTTCTTCTCGCACGCCCAAGGGGGAACAGGGCTGATGCATCTGAATGAAATTGAGGACGGTTTCTTTGGAGAGCTTGTCTGTATTTGGATCCTGCATCTGAGATTCATGAATTTGCACTCCACCCATCCAGTCCCAGAAGAGACGCTCGAAATAGCAGACACTGTGAGAAGAGAAATAACGCTCAGACATAGAAAGATAGAAAACACCAAGCATGCCATGACAACTAGAACAGATTGATAGAGTGCGCTATTGTCTGTTCTTTAGTTTTACTTTAGAAAGATTGGTTTTGGAGAAAGAAAAAATAAATAAAAATAAATCGGTAAAAGGTCAGTAGCTTACTGAAATGGTGCGATAGATTCCACTGGGACTTCGTACATGGACTTCTGAGTCTTTAGGTTGTAGAAATATTTCCGGTTGTGACTCTTGCTGAAAGCCATTGTCCATGGATCTGCCATAAATAAAGAGCAATGTTATCCTCATATTAATGAGGAGAAACTGTACTAATTACAGAGATAATTAATGTTAAAGAAGTCCTTGCCCTTGCTCCATTCATCTCTCACTTTTCCTTTCTTTGTCTGTCCATCTCTGGCCCCCAGTCATTCCAATACTTGTCCTACCTACTCTCGTTTTTACCAAGGCTGGCCCTTCACCTCCCCTTCATCTGTCCCCTGCCCATCAAGCTTTCTTTCTGCTGAAAGAAACTAGTCGCTTCAAGGCAGCCAGAACAAATCCGGACAGCTGTACTGTATATCCCAGAACTCCTACTGTGCATTGCAGCAGACAGCAGCAAAATATGCAAGTGAATGTACACATTTTATTTTTTGTACGTATATTATATAATTTACCAGAAAGACCATCTCATCCGCATATTAAGATCTATGTGTGTTAAATGTGGCACAAAACACTCCTCAACTCACTGCTGTATCTGCACTCACCGTTTACAGTTTTCACAATGTAGAGTCCGTAAGGAACAAAATGGCGATCATCTCTTCCAGTGTAGGACAGCCGCGGTACCCCCCCGGAACTCTTAATAACTTTCATTTCCAACCTACAAATGTAAAGAGGACTCAGACTCAAATTAAACACTGGTCAAGGATAAGAACATCCAATATAGAGAACCACTGCACCTTAGTGTTGGTTTTGGTGTACAGATGCGGTTTCTTTACTCAGACCATATAAAACATCGGCATTCTGAGGAATGGCCAGAATTACGCTTCTATCAGCTGTCAGAGACAGACACTAGCGCTGCTTCCTACTCAAAACCTTGCATTTTTGACATACCTCACATTCTATGTCTTTACGAATAGTATGATGGTACTGAATGCACCCAGTGTGTCTCTTACAGAAGAATTATATTGGCAACGTGGAGATTGCTGCACATGCACCATAGACCTGCAATGCTATGCATCTCTACTGCTTGGACCAAGTATGGTGATCTCATAACACTCAGATTCTGCAGCCAGTATCCTCAGTTAACATTTATTATTAAACCTTTCTCTGTTATTACAGAATTCAAAGATCATTCCACAATCTAAACATCTCTTTAAATAGCCTTATTAATCACTAAACCAACAGTCACAGCCCCATACACTGATCTAAACACAGCCCTCTAAATTGACTTATTAATCACTACCCTGACACTCACAGCCCCATACTCTGATCAGACACAACATAACATTAAACACCACCTGCCTAATATCATGTAGGTTTTTACAGTGCTCTCAAAAGAGCTCTGATGTGTCAAAGCATGAACTCCACTAGACCTCTGAAGATGTCCTGTGGTATTTGGCACCAATACATTAGCAGCAGATCCTTTAAGTCCTGCAAGCTGTGAAGTTGGGCCTCCATGGATCTGATTTGTGGTTCTTGCACATCCCACAGATGCTGAATCAGATTGCAATCTGGGAACTTGGAGGCCAAGGCAATACCTTGAACCCTGTGTAATGTTCCTCGAACCATTTTTGCAGTGTGGCACGGTGCATTATTCTGCTGAAAGAGGCAACACCATTGCCATGTAGGTGATACGTGTCAACGTAACATCAGGACCCAAGGTTTACCAGTAGAACACGTCCACATTGAAGGCGCTTTCAGCAGTGAACAGGGTTCATCATGGGCACTCTGACTGGTCTGCTTCTAAGCAGCCCCATATGCAGACTGATGCACTGTGTGTTCTGACACCTTTCTATCATGGCCAGCATTAAGTTTTTGAACAGTTTGAGCTACAGTAGCTCTTCTGTGAGATCTGGCCAGACGCGCTAGCCTTTGCTCCTCACGTGAATCAATGAACCTTGACCGCCCATGATTCTTATGCCGGTTCACCAGTTGTCCGGGAACATTCCACAAGACTTGCCGTTTTGGAGATGCTCTGACCCAGTCCTCTAGCTATCACTATGTGGCCTTTGTCAAAGTCACACAGTTCTTTTCTTTGCACATTTTTCCTAATATATCCACCCCCTAACAGGTGCCATTATAACAATATAATCAATGTTATTCACGTCACCTGACAGTGGGATTAATGTGACTGGTCAATGCATTTCCCATTTCCAACAACGGCACGAGTTCATTATACAGAACCAGAACAGAATTTATGAGAAGATGGTAAAGGAAAATGCTCATTGGCTAGCACTTTGGTCAGTACCTGCTTATTAGTTTGCTACGCACCCACCGCTCTATCTGGTGTCTCACAGAGTCCGTTCCCCTTCATACTGGGCATGTTCAGAGTATTTTACATTCCAGCTCTTTTGTTTAATTATTTCTGGCAATCAGCTGGCAGAAAATGACCAAAAACTTACCTCAAAAATATCTTTTGAATTTCCTCGAGTCGGTAAACTTCCTTCACCCTGTAACAATAAAATAGGTTTACCCTTTCTCATACAATCATCACATTTACTTGCTAGTATTTATCAGGTATCAATCGATCAAACAAATCTTATATTGCAATAAAAACATAAGAAAATGCCGGGGCGTGCACCCAGGGCAGTGTAAAACGAAAGTCCTGGAGCCGTTTCCAGATTGTGTTGCAATTTGTCTCTTTCAACATTCCATGAAAAGTGAACGAGGATTCTAGCTATACATATAACATACTCAGCTAGAATGGCTGACTGCTGTTCAGACCACCATTCGTGCCAAAGGTTTCCATCTTGGATCATTTTTATACGTTTCAATCTTTCTTTGGCTGGTGTAGAAAGACTTTGGCCAATATATACCTGCATATATTTTATAATAACTAGTACTAACTCTACTGCAAAGTCCGCATAGTATGAAATCATCATGGCCATGGTCGGTACTGACCAGTCTGTCACTCACATTTTAGGACTGGAGCGCATTGTGACAGAGATATGACTCCCAGCACAATGTCCATGTGGTATTTTAATAGACTAAGGGCTGGTTAATTGGCCCATGCTCTTGTCCCAAACTAAGCAGAGTGCCTATCCAGGATCCTCCATAGACATCATTGTTGTACTCTTGCGCATGTGGGCTACCTGGCAGATGAAACGTCATGAGCTGAGAAATAGAGATATTGGCGCCTGTGAAGAACAGGATCAGGTATAACTCACCTCCGTTGCACTTTAAAAACGCAGTTGTCCAAGCAACAGCAATATATGCAAAGACCACGGAATGTGACAGAACCACTTTACCCTAAATGGAATGCAGCAAGCAATTACACACCTTATGGGGTTCATGTCCGGACGGCTCGGTTTGGAAACCGCTTTCACAAATTTCTCTGCCAGTTGTATCCTGAAGCAGACAAAACAGAAGAATAATGCATGCATGAAACCACCCAGAGGTGCTCAGATTGGCTTGACATGTTATCCATAAAACACAGATTGCAAGTTCCCTTTCAGGGAGATATATGTAATTTAAACACTGTCCCAGTGGCTGAAATCACTGCCCTAAGCACAGATGAATGTTTAACTCTAAAACATTGCAACTGAGCATGCCTGCTGGTAATGCAATATTTTCCCTCATCTTATGAGGCTCTACGACAGGAGTCTGACCGTACGCACCTCTAAAAGTGCTCAGAATTTTTAATGCCCTTTGGTAAATGAATAACTTTCGTAAAGCGGAGGGAAAATGGGGTTCTGCTTGAAACAGGAAGAGATAAAAAAAATAAAGACATTTACCTCTGATTAAAATGTTGTGGTCGGACGTCCATCCCATTTAGGAAGAGAGCATCAAGAATGTGGATTGCGCTGATCTTTCGCTGGGCTTTTCCCTGCAAAGATAGTGGGGTTATGGGGGGACCATGATTTCCACAGAATGTGTGCGAGTGAAAGGTTAACCCTGTAATGTACACATTGTGCTACAGAAAGTCCATTGATTCCTTGCCTGCACGTTTTGATGGGTGTAAATACTGAAGAGATCATGGGGTGACCTGCTCAGATTGAGGGGACTCACTTACTGCAAGGACCAAACTTACCTCCCCTTTCAGCTCATGTACTATCTCTACAGACAGGAGGGTGTCTCGAGGTAGCTCAGTTTTTAGATCTAATTTAGTCCATCGATCTGAGGGTCGCCCACCCCATGTGTAGATCTGAGACCTCTGTAAAAGGAAAACAAGCAACAATAATTATTTAATTAAGTACTTATTCCGTGAGTCTCCAAAAAGCCTGACAGGAGGCTTGGGTGAAGAAAGAACTGAAGAACGGTCACAATGCTAAACTGCTTTAATAACCAGTAACAGCAAGTGAAGTACAAACACATACTGCATCAATAATTCCCTCAGTGGAGATACAATACTGAACAGCAATACTGACTAGAAGTAGGAAAGCAATGATGGCTCGTACTGCAATACTAATTATCCAGATAAAAGGGATTGGTGATGGCAATAAAGTGTGACAGGTACTGCATCACCAACTATTTGTGTAAGAAACTGAAGGTGGTAGGTAAAACACAGGTTACTTCGCCATTAATGCACAGTGAAGCAGTTCTAGTGCAGAAAGTTATTGTATCGCTTAATCTAATGATGAAATTAATACAATATCAGATATGTTAAGTAACATTTCTCACCCCTAAGCCAAGAAGGAACGTTGGTTCATTCCCAGATACCATACACCGGTAATCCAGAACATGACTCAGCTTCTCCAGTGTCTTTGCAGTGAGTGGTATCGGTTTATAACTGAAAACATCAATGTCCCGGCTCTGAGAAGAATTAGTAAATGATAATAAGACACAGTTGCCTTGGATAATGCACACAGTCTATGGAATGACCAATGTCAAAAAACCCTAGATCATCGTAGGCCTGACAGAAGGAGGAAATTAGGGAGGGACAGGGATCAGGCCGGTGATCATATTTTATATCCAGAAAAGGTACGAAAAAGACCCATATTATAATATCTACATATTTGTGCCTATGTATCTCAGAGGCAGTAACTTGCTGTTATATGGGGAGAGCACAGTCACAATACTTGGGGAGGGGAGTAGAACCTGATGTTTGATATGTGCTGTAGTGATCTCTGTTTAATAGGTCATGGAGTCGCTGGCTATTAGCACCAGCCCGTTGTATCTGCTAGTTCACGCTCTGGGTTTAAGCCGGATGTGCTCAAACCTTGAATAGTTAACTCTCCTCATTACCTGGATGAGCTGAAAGAACTTGGTCTTGGGATCTGTGTTCATTGGGGCCACTCTGGCCTGGTCAGGTATCTGAAAGGAATCAGAAATGATGATCACATTTATTTCACGTGGCTCACAGACACTACTAACATTTTATAGAAATATCCTTGAGAAGACATCAATGCAGTTATCTCTTACCCCCCACAGCTTCAGACACTCCTTCCGTATATCTGCTTGACGAGGTTCATTCAGTGTCCTAGATATTGAAAAACATGCTTTCATTAATAGAACAATTCGCACCCTCCATTGGTGAGACAAGTCTCGCCTTGAAAGACAAGACTATGACTTAAAAACACAGCCTAGATCTCAGTATATAGAGAGAATATAATGTAAATTCCACGTCTGTCGAAATAACCATAAACAGGCGTAGTGGCTGCTAAATAACCAGAATTTTTTTAAATTTATGCTATCACCAAGGATCAAAATTTCCACTCGCCCACTAGCCTTTGGCAGTGAAAATGTAGCTAGTAGTAATCCACCCCTAGTGAATGAGAATGAAAACCCCAGGCTTGTCATAGTGAGTAATGTTTATGTCTTTATCATTCAAATGGGGTTTCCTCCCCTCAAATTCAGACACACGTTGAATGTTAAATAGACCAGGTGTGGGGTTTTACTTACGAGGTTTGAACAAACGCATGGATTTTAGCCAGAGCCTTTATCTGATTCTCACAATACCTGGGGGAGAAGAGGGGATAAAATCAATTTCTACAAGTCCTATTTTTCAGTTTGGAAAATTTGGCAGAAAATTTGGTGTTTACTGAGAATTCCAGAAAATTCACAGCTTTGTGAAGTGTGTAATGTAAAAAAAAAACAAAAAAAAACACACCACAAGATCACAAGTTAGGCCTCACCTTTCATTAGATCGGACCATGTAATCAAAGAACTGCCTATCCCCCTTCAGCACCTCCAGCGGTACCACCAAATTAACATCCTCCTCTGTGCCCCTGTGTCGCAGTTGGTTCAGACGGAGGTTCACAGTAAATAGGTAATTGCGAACATCTTCTATTCCCTCCTTCAGTCCGCGGCACACAATATACCTAATGAACATAAAGGATCAAACATCACTGAATGGAACATTGAGGCAAGGAACACGCACACTTAAAGACATAAATCCCATCCAATCCAGGGCAAGAGTTACAGCTATGGGAAATGAGAGTTAGTAAGTCCTGGTTGTATTAACATTTAGATCATTGATGTGCTGCACTACTTTTCTTTTATGTTTAACATGTTCCATGGCCAAAAGGAAAGATTCAATATAAATGTTATTTCACAGGGTTGCCCAGTGCTAAACTGTATCTACATATTTTCACTTTCCTCTAACTATTTATGCTGTCAGAAAGCACTCTCGTTTTGACTTAGCTGTGGGGGAGGGAGGGGGTTTACAAACACACGGAATCCCAGTTTTCCATCTGTAGATAATAAACAGAGTATGAAAAAACAAGACATGACAAGAAATCACAGGTTTTTTGTTTGACAGGTCGAAGGCTCACCTCTCTGAGTTGGCAGGTCGGCTAGTCACTGGTTTGAAGAGGCAGATTCGTTCAAAACAGCAATACATTAGGTAGATCAGGCCCACACTAAATGGGGTGAACAGGTCAAAGGTCTTGCATATAAAATGTCCCCCTATCAAGAAGAGATATGTAAATAAAGGTGTGCAGAAGTCAAGAGTTAAAGGAACACTATCGGGTTTAGCAATACTAACGTGTATTCCTGACCCTGTAGTGTTAAAAACACTATTTAGGTGGCAGGCTCCCCCACACCTCGTTAAAAAGTGTTAAATCTTACCTTCATTACAGCAACACTGGCGATCTCAGCCAATCCAATGCTTTCCTATAGGGAAGCATTAGATTGGCTGAGATAGTCAATTCTAATTATCTCAGCCAATGAGGCTTGGTGCAGGCGGAGCCAAACACTACTGGCAAATCAGTATCTCCTCATAGAGATGAATTGAGTCAATGCATCTCTATGGGAAGCGTTCAGTGTACATTGTGCAGCACTGACCCAGGAAGCACATTAAGTGACCATGAGAGAGTGACTGCCACAAGAGGTGTTACAAGGCTGCAATGTAAACACTGACTTTTCTCTGAAAAAGCAGTGTGGACATGAAAATGCCTGTAGGGACACACTAGTGTCCCTTTAAGGACTGCTCATGGCTCACATATACATATTATTTTATAACTGTAAAGCACTATGGAATATGTTGGTGCTATATAAATAATATCAGTTTGCAAATTAAAAAAAAAAAGATAGTATTCTGGAACCCCAAGCAGTAAAATATTCTTTATAATACTGTAATAATTACATTATGCTTATACCATGCTCTGCCTACAGTGAGAGTTACACTCCGCGTTCGATATAAACATTGGTATTTTTTTTTTACAATGCATCAGTTGTGAACTGCTACTATAAAGCAGTAAGGTAGCTATACGCATGTTTTGTTTCCACAAAAAAAAGCCTTTTGAACATAAATGTGAACTGTAAGCATTCTATGATACTGTAAGTAATCATTGTACAATACAATGCCTATACAGATTTAAGCAAAGTATGTCAACATAAACATGAGCAAGGTTTAGAAAGGACTAATTTTTATTTATATTGTGATCAAAAATGTCTGATGTTTTATAGTGTGTAAAATAGATTGGGAGAAGCGGTTCTGGTGGGAAAATAGTTTTTGACTTACATTTTGCCCTTATAGTGGATATTTATCAACAAACCTATCCCAGAATAGACATTAATTTTAATAAAGGAAAAATTACAGGAATGTATAATGTAGTAAATCCCTAGCTCCACTTACAGACATAAAAAATAAACATACAACTTAAAATACGTAAACTGCAAAGAACCAACAATAATTTAAAGGTCTGCAGTCAAGTGTCCCGCAATAAGGGCAAAATGGTAAGTGGCACCAAAGCAGAATCATTTTAACCCCTTAAGGACACATGACACGTGTGACATGTCATGATTCTCTTTTATTCCTGACGGGTCCTTAAGGGGTTAAGTTTGTAACAATAATAATCCAATCAGTGGTCGGTAAATGATACTCTTTAAAGGGACACTCACTGGCCATATACAAAATACAAATCACTGTTTAGTAGAAAACCCCCTAATGAAAACTTGAAGCATTTATTTATGCATTTTTCAGTGGGTGTGTATCTAAAAACAGATCTCATATCTGCAGCCTTTACAAGCCCTCCCCTTTTAACCCTGCCCAGGTGCTCTGGGAAATTGCTGGCTCTTGGGTTTATCTCCATTGAGCTAAATAACCAGGAAATAATAGGACCGGTTGTCTGATTGACAGTCAGGTGGGTGTAACCAGGTTAATTTACAAAAAAAAACTCAATTTCTGCTGGAATCTGCACCTTTTTTTTTTTTTTTTTTTTCATTTTGTAAAAAGGGACACACTACACACAAATCTTTTCAGCAAGATACAGTGCTTTAGGGATCTAGACTGTCCTTTAAGTGATATTTAGACGTTACCTGTCCGAACCACGGATAGTCCCACCAGGAACTGGCACAGAGTCAACTGCTTGCTGAGAATCTCCTGTATGTTCTCCTGACCCTCCACAGAGAAACCCTGCAAGAAAGCAACAGGCACATAATGTGAGTTTCACATTGAAATATGGTAATCAAGCTAAAATCCAGCCTTTCCTCCAATACGATTTAATAAGAGGAAGGGTCAACAATAAACCCTGCCTGCGGCACATGTGCTCCTCCCCGTTCTGGTCTTCTCTGTAACAAATAGCTGTATGCCATTTAGATCATCAATACACTGCAAAGCCATAGGCTTTGATCAAGGGTATCCATCCAGCTGCTATTGAGGAAATTTGGGGAAAGTAATCTAAAACCTGCATGCTGGGGCTGCACATAAATAACAATGGATATTTGTCACTAGGCATTGCACCTAAACCTGCCTGGCCCATATGGCGCTCAGAGTGAAACAAATAAGTTGTGTTTGAGTTCCTTTAAATTACTTCAAGTAAATCAACACATTGTGCTAGCAACAGTCAACAGCAAATGTATAGACTGAACATGATGCTCAGGGCCAGCACGTCTATAAGGCCGCACAGGGCACAACGGCCCGGGGAACCAGCAGGAGGAAGCACACAGCGCTACCTCCTACCAGTCACTCCGTGTAGTGTGGCTGAGCGGAACGGATCCTGACACAGGAGCTTCAGTTTTCTGTACCCAGCCAGACTGACAGGAAGTGCTCTCTCAGTGCGGCGACCAAGAGTGACTGCACGTCCGTCTGCGTTATCGCGATCTCTTGGCCCCCAGTGAATCCCCGTGCACCGCTGAAACGTTCAAAGATCTAGGGATCCTGTGCGGTGCTCGGGAGGTTTCACTGGGGGGCCACAACAGATAGATTAGCCAAATTACCTGTGGGGGCATATTAAACTGGCTGCGGGCCAGACTTTGGACATGAAAGCTTTAAGAACTGCATACTTTACATTGAAAAGCCTGCTCCTAACTATTTGCTGGCTCCCAGATTTCAAGCAAATTTGTTAAGCCCTGTGTTAAAGGTACAATTAGTGAGATAGCTCAGTGGATAAAGCTCCAACTACAGGATCTCATATTGGCAAGTACCACTCCTGGCAAGGTCAGTGTAGTTCTCCACATTTTCAAACTCAATAAAATGAACACCATTAAGTAGGGCAATACCATACAAACCATGAAAAAAATCCATTCCTAGTTAAATGCTGCTATTAATGTTATAATGACAAGTCTTTGGATTTTATTAGAACTTAAAGTATGTGTCACATGGACCAGTTTGGAGACAGGAACTCAGATTCTTAAAATAAAAAAAATTAAAAAACGACATGTAATGTTGGAGATATAAAAACATGCTATTAAAATGAATGTATTAATGATCAGGTTTCTACTACCCTGAACAGCACTGAATGAGTCCCTGGACTAACCAGTCTCCTGCGTTCTAAGCCAATTACTACCGTCCGGGTAGGGTACAAGCCACATTGGTAACGTACATTATAATGACAATAGTTGCATGCAAAACTGTTAGCACAAAAGTGGCAGATTTGCACATATACACAAATACACACAGGGCTTAAAATACCAGAAAGTCCTAAAAGATACTAGCCGCTGCAAGCCTGGAGGGTCCATGGCACTAGGGCTGAATTTCTACTTGCCGATGGCTAGTGTGCGAGGGGAGATTTTGAGTCATGTACATACACATATACATATATATTTATTATCAAAAACAAAACACTTGAGAGCCCCTCACCCTTTAGCAAGACTGTCGGATATCTACACAGTTTAAGGATTGGGGAGCAGCTTTTATGAAATTGAAAAAAAATCAATACACTGTCTAAATTTATTAGAAACATAAGTTAAATACATATAGATGGTATTTAGTGCCTACTAGATTAGGTAAGATTTCTCAGACTAACCCCGCTACATGTTGGAGATGCATACAATCAGAGGGTAATCTGGAACATATTGGGAGGAGTGGCTATAGGATTACAAAATTATGGAACTACGCTTTTGATATAATTACAGAATTACCTAGTATAACACTAGATAAGAAATCTTAATTGGCAGCAACATTCCAAAACTTACATCACTTAAATAACACGTTGTTTATGGCAATTAAAGTTCTTATCGCCAGACATTGGAAACAAATAGAAGTTCCATCTAAGGAACACTTTATTAATCAATGTCTTTATCAGCTTGTAATGGGATTAATATATCAAAACAAAAATAAACCGTAATCAGATAACCAAATATGAAAACTATATAAAATTGGTTAAGAATCAAAACAGACTATTTACTGGGCAGAACCCAGAACCATAAGTATTAGTGTTACATGTTAAGCAATGAAAGATAAAGATAATATTTTGCAACTATAACAAGATAAATACTCAGTTTCTGTAGAATGAATGTACTTGTTGTAGGATATATGTCTGTATTTAATGTTTTTTGATATGTTTGTTATTCATTGAAAAACAAAATAGAAATTTAAACAGTGAAAAAAAAAAAATATATATATATTTTTTTTTTTTTCACTGTTTAAATTTCTATTTTGTTTTTCAATGAATAACAAACATATATCCTACAAGTACATTCATTCATATATATATAAATAATGAAATCCATTTATTTATAGCAAAGTGGAAACATACCCCATCAGCCATCATGAAGTGCACCCCTTTGCAATCAGTGTTGTCAAGAATAAAGTTGCGAAAGGCTGTGATGTTCTCAGGACGAGTGACATCTCCATCACCATCCACACCGCCTTCACCTACCAAAGCAGAAACAAGTGTCTCAAAGTCAACCGTGGCAAGAAAGAAATTTAAGCAGACCTAGACACCATAAAATTGTACCCAATATATAAGAGAACCAGCAAAGATATTTTAAAGACTATACAAAAAAAATAATATTTAGATGAAAACATTTGTGATTTGCTTAACCCTCCAATACTTCGGACTCCCATAAGATTTAAGATCTAATCCTTTGTGAGTATTTTAAAATATGAATCTATACTAGTATACGTCAGCATTCTACACTACAACTTCCAGTTATACCCTACAAACGAGACAATTCCACAAATGAGAATTTCTGGTAACCTCGACTCACCATAATAAGGTTCAAAAAGTTCACTGGATGCAGAATAGAAATCCTCCAGTTTGAAGTCATTTGGGCCCTTTAGGGTCATCCCAAATCCCTTGGCATGCCACTTCTTCCTCCATAACACGTACTCTGAGAAACCTCCGGGTCCAGCACAAACGTCCGCAAAGTAAAGTAACTCAGAGTCTCTATCCTTCAGCTTAGACTTCTAGAGAACAGTATGTTACAAGCATCGCATTAGAGGCAGAGACCTTTTAAAAATCACCCCAAAACTCTTCTCCCTCTACTTGCAGACAACCTTACCCCATCGTTAAGTTTCCAAGCAACCTATGCTGTGATGCGCACATTTTAAATCTAGTCTCCTGATCTATCATCATTTCTCGCAGCTATCTCCAAAAATTACAAAAAACTGTCCAGCTAGCCTCACTCTCCTTACCTACTGTTCTGCTGCTCCCTTCTGCAAAGTCATTCAACATGTCCAGGTGCCATAAAGAACACAGTTTTATCTAGACTTCAAAAGCTACAAGTCTGCCCCTAGTACTAATTACCTTTCGCTGGGTCCCTTGATTTTTCACATGACTAAAGACTTTAACCACTCTTCTCAAAACACTCTCCTCTTACTACAAGACTTTGAATGATAAACATCTCAAAGTACTGAGATCTTAGACTCCCTCATTCCCACTCTCATATTAAAAAAAATAATTCCTTTAACATAATTTTTAAATAAAAGACTTACAGTACATTCTACCATCCTCTGCACCCACATCTCCAATAAAGTCACAGTTAACGTATGTGTAGTGCACACAGCCTGCTTCAGGCCCTTCTCTATACCTACGTATACACACTAAGCACCAAAGCTACGACATTTCATCAGTTAAAGTACCAGAAAAATCCCCCTTGCAAGTCTGATTTCACATCTCTGGAACTTGCTAATATGTTCTCCCATTATCTAGCTTCCTCTGCATCTTAAAACAATAAACGGAGTGAACAACATTCAAACAGATCAGGACCTCTTTATACATCTATTCAAGCAATAATAACAAAAGTCTTACCCCCTGAGTGTCCTTTGGGTTTGTAAACATGTAGTCAAACACATGGTCAATATTTGCCATCTTCATTGCAGCTCTGGGGAGAGATCACAACATCTAAGAACCATCCTGGGACAATTAAACAGAGTGTCTGAGACTTCACTGAGGGAGTTTATAAAGAAACTCTGGGGTAAGACAGGGAAATGTATTAATGAGTCCGCAATAGTGAAGTCAAAATGTAAATAAGGGATGAGTCACCAATGGAACGCCTGCTAGTTTTCATGGTGACCGTCCAACGTTTAGTATTTCCTGCTATTTTGTAGACCAATACAGTTGATTAATCTCACCCATATGTCAAATGTCTAATTACTGAGCCTTGATCGCATGTTTGTGCCAGCACACTGATTTATACTGAAGCACAGAATAAGCTAGTAAATTAGGTGGACAGCGCTAAGAATTATTATAATAAAATCATACTTTTGAGAAAGCTGTAAGCGAAACATTTCAAGTGGAGATTAAGGATTGCCTACAAGGACTGGTTTTATTTATAGTTTTTTACTATATAGTTCCCTTTTAAATAGTTTCATTCATTCTGTTTATTAATAAAGATTTTGTTTTAATACCCAGTCACTCTTGAGCTCCTTATACTCTCACCATCACTCTGCTGTTCCGGATCTACATATATCCCTAGGTGGGGATTGTTCCACCTAAAGCTCCATACACTAGAGCAGGTCATTGCTCCAGCAAATGTAAGTAGGTCAAATATTATTTACTTTTCCTACTTTTACATACGCACTGTACCATCCTTATTTATTTTTTTCATATGATGAACCGCACTTCCTTGGGAATCTGATACCAGCAAAAAGAAATCCTTCGACGGGGATTGTTCCGTCCAGGCTCCTAAAATAAAGCTTTTTAAGCTCTGGAAAACATGAGTGCCCCTTTGGAATATATCTTTATCACCATATTATTCATAACATACTGCACTATCATTGTACTTTTTATTTAATTTTTTTTAATTTTTTTTTTAAGAGTAAGACAAATTGCGAAATCTGCTGCTACCTGTGTATGTATGGTTTTATTCTAATAATTATTAGCGCTGTCCACCTAATTTACTAGCTTGTTTTGTTCTATTGTTCACAATGTAAAAGGAACTCCTTGTTGGTGAATAGCTGCTTTATTGGATAGAGAGCACTTATCACTTTTTAAGCACAATGCTTTCCAGAACAACCCCGCAAAGAACCCTGAATGAAACCTTGAAACCCACCGATTCAGAAAGAAGACACCTCGAATCATCTCATATGGATTGGAACGTGTTCTTGCTCTTCTCATCTCCTCACCTTCAAGCTCGTCAAACGCACTCTGAAAAAGCCATAGGAAGTTATGTTACATATTATTCACACCTCTGACAATCCTTGCGATAAAAAAAAGCCATCTGCAAATACAACTCAGGGATTATTCCGTAATATTACATTGTTGTGAACTGCTATTTATTAACCCACCCCCCATAAAATGTATAACCTTGGTGCATTGCTTAGTCAGTCTGTGTGTAGTTGCAGATGGACCTCTCCCAAACCAGCATGGGACACTAACCAGAAGCCTCTCATATCCATGAGAACTGATCTGATCCATAACCTCAGGAGAGGTTTATGGAAAAGTAGTTTCTTACCTACACATGATTAGAGCCGCTTTACATACTGAAAGCGGCCATACCGCAACAACCATCATTACACATGGCAACCATACCGCGGCAACCATCATTACACGCGGCAACCATACCGCGGCAACCATCATTACACGCGGCAACCATACCGCGGCAACCATCATTACACGCGGCAACCATACCGCGGCAACCATCATTACACGCGGCAACCATACCGCGGCAACCATCATTACACGCGGCAACCATACCGCGGCAACCATCATTACACGCGGCAACCATACCGCGGCAACCATCATTACACGCGGCAACCATACCGCGGCAACCATCATTACACGCGGCAACCATACCGCGGCAACCATCATTACACGCGGCAACCATACCGCGGCAACCATCAGTACACGCGGCAACCATACCGCGGCAGCCATCAGTACACGCGGCCACCATCTGTACACACGGCAACCACCTGTACACACTGCAACCACAAGTACACACTGCTACTATAAGTACACACTACAAGTACATACTGATGCTACTGCTACTACTACTACACACTATTAACAGTACACACTGCTGCTACCAGTACACAGTCTGGTTGTTGTTCTGCTATTGTCTGAGCGGAGTACCACATAAGTGCAGTCATTTGTCCTCTGTCTATAGGGAGGAGAAAGTTAATCTTCCATACAGTTAATTTTGTGTGTGCACATGTGTACAATATGGACACAATGAATGTAATGCAACTTGGAAAGAATTGTTCTGGCTACCTGATTGTCAGTCCCGGTGGCTCTTTACAAACCACGGCCGATATAGGAGACGTATGAGGGCTGAGGTGATCCAATCACCATGCTTGTTAATGTAATACAAAGTGCTTATGGTGCTTAAACCAACTAACTACTGGTGACTGTATCATTTAGTCTTTGCTGGAAAACTGTATGTGAATCTTCCTGACTAGCTGAGTGAGGGGGGAATTTAAATCAGATTGTATAATCAGAGAAATAGCAATTAGGGGAGATCTGGATAGACTCACTACAAAATCAAACACTTTGGCTTTTACAATTGCTTGAAGAATGAATCATGCTTGCAACAATAAAGACTTCGGTGTAAAACAGAAAAAGGTAAAACTGGTTTTTCGTGGCCTTGATTGGTGGCTTTCAATGACTGACATTACATTTTTGTTTTACATTTTTTTGTCTTTGTCCACATTCTGTTCCTTCCTCTCATGGGGACATAAGAACAAAAATGATTGCAACACGTTGATATTCACATTGTAAACCAATCGCTCATACTTGTAAGCGATATTAGGTGTACATAACACGAATGTTCAGCAAACATCTAAGTAATAATATAGGTTAAAGGACCACTATAGTGCCAGGAAAACATACACTTTTTCCTGGCACTATAGTGCCCTGAGGGTGCCCCCACCCTCAGGGCCCCCCTCCCGCCCGGCTCTGGAAAGGGGAAAAGGGGTTAAAACTTACCTTTTTCCAGCGCTGGGCGGAGAGCTCTCCTCCTCCAATCCTCCTCCTGGGCTGAATGCGCGCGCATTCAGCCGGTCACATAGGAAAGCATTCATAATGCTTTCCTATGGACGCTGGCGTGCTCTCACTGTGAAAATCACAGTGAGAAGCACGCAAGCGCCTCTAGTGGCTGTCAATGAGACAGCCGCTAGAGGAAATAGGGGAAGGCTTAACCCATTCATAAACATAGCAGTTTCTCTGACACTGCTATGTTTATGAAAAAATGGGTTAACCCTAGCTGGACCTGGCACCCAGACCACTTCATTAAGCTGAAGTGGTCTGGGTGCCTAGAGTGGTCCTTTAAGATAAAACGGATTTGTGTTAAAGGACCACTATAGTGCCAGGAAAACAAACTCAGTTTCCTGGCACTATAGTGCCCTGAGGGTGCCCCCACCCTCATGGCCCTCCTCCCGCCAGGCTGAAGTTGGAGGAAGGGGTTAAATTCTTACCTTTCTCCAGTGCCGGGCTCCCTAGGCGCCGGGGACTCTCCTCCTCCTTCCGACGTCATCGGCTGAATGCGCATGCGCGGCAAGAGCCGCGTGCACATTCAGCCAGTCCATAGGAAAGCATTCTCAATGCTTTCCTATGGACGCTGGCGTCTTCTCACTGTGAAAATCACAGTGAAAAGCGCGGAAGCGCCTCTAGCGGCTGTCAATGAGACAGCCACTAGAAGCTGGATTAATCCTAAAGTAAACATAGCAGTTTCTCTGAAAGTTGAAGTGGTCTGGGTGCCTATAGTGGTCCTTTAACAGCATAATGAGATTGGTGAAAAAGAACATCACAAGAAGGCTGTCATGAAACCTGCTTTATAATTTGTGCCAGCAATGAGCAGCATGTTTTCTGCTTGCTGAGCGTTACATTTAGGGTCAGTGATATTGGGAAATGTTTCTATCCACAGACAGCCATATAGGGAGTAAATCCTAAGCGAGACAGGGGCGGATATGATAGAAATATTTAAATACATAAAGGGAATCAACACAGTAAAGGAGGAGACTATTTTAAAGAAGAAAAACTACCACAACAACAGGACATAGTCTTAAATTAGAGGGACAAAGGTTTAAAAATAATATCAGGAAGTATTACTTTACTGAGAGGGTAGTGGATGCATGGAATAGGCTTCCAGCTGAGGTGGTAGAGGTTAACACAGTGAAGGAGGAAACTATATTTAAAAGAAGAAAACCACAACAAGAGGACGTAGTATTAAATTGGAGGGACAAAGGGTAGTGGATGCATGCAATAGCCTTCCAGCTGAAGTGGTAGAGGTTAACACAGGGAGGGAGTTTAAGCTAAGGCTATCCTAGATATAAGATAAGGCCAGGGACTGATAAAAGTATTTAGAAAATTGGGCAGAATAGATGGGCCAAATGGTTCTTATCTGCCGTATTATCTATGTAATATGGGGAGTCAGATATGTTCTCAACTATTAATAAGGGCCATTATTAGCCACTGATGTTCAAATTGGGAGGTGTATACATTCAGTCATTTATATTCTAGGTCACTAATAATTTTACACAAAGATTATTAATAAAACATTATCCATCTACCAAGATTTCTTCCCTTTCAACAAAATTTTGCCATGGGTATGTCCTGCTATCTATGTGATTCACTGCTTTGTAGAAAATGTGTTTAAATATGATCAGTTTGGGACAAAGAACTCACCTTGCATTCCAGGAGGCTACGAAGCAGATTCTCTTTGCAGAACACAGTCTCATCGTCTAGAATCATCTTCCTCTACAACAGAACAAAGTGTCACAACCTCTTAATAAGCAGACATAATAATGATCATTTCATCAATTCATTCTAGATTGTTATATTTGTTTCCTTGCACAGGAATAAAAAAAGTACATTACGTGAGCGCAATATTTAGGAGCCAAATAATCCTCCAGGGTCACTTTACCTTTCCCCTCTTCTGGTGTCTCCATAGTTACACCATACAGCCGGTCAGTGTCTCCATAGTTACACCATACAGCCGGTCAGTGTCTCCATAGTTACACCATACAGCCGGTCAGTGTCTCCATAGTTACACCATACAGCCGGTCAGTGTCTCCATAGTTACACCATACAGCCGGTCAGTGTCTCCATAGTTACACCATACAGCCGGTCAGTGTCTCCATAGTTACACCATACAGCCGGTCAGTGTCTCCATAGTTACACCATACAGCCGGTCAGTGTCTCCATAGTTACACCATACAGCCGGTCAGTGTCTCCATAGTTACACCATACAGCCGGTCAGTGTCTCCATAGTTACACCATACAGCCGGTCAGTGTCTCCATAGTTACACCATACAGCCGGTCAGTGTTCCCTTAGTTACACCATACAGCTTGTCAGTGTTCTGTCACAAACACCAATTTCTCAGTAGAACTTGCTGGCCGCACTTGGATATTAAACATTTCCAGTAATTATATTGATACCTTTCCCACTGTCATCCAATCAGACAGCTCGTCATCATCGGGGATTTCAGTGCTGCACTCTGGAAACCAGTCAACTTCCTCATACGCAGTAGGCTGAAATTTAAGAAGAATAAAAAAAAATAAAAAAGTATTAGGCGTCTAAAGCAACACGTAGTACACCCTTCAATGTAATCTTCCACCGCTGACATTCTGATACAATGAAAAACTTTGAAAATATACAGATGGTGACATTCAGCTTATTAGCCCAAGAACAACACTGTTTAGTAACAGAAAACACAGTGATTACAGATTAACCATTATTGACGAAGTCATTTAAAGAAAAAAAAAAAAAACCAAATATTTTTCATACACTGCCAATTATACAATAAAAATTAATTAAAACAGAAAAAATTTGCTCTTATGCAATACTGATCCACTCCAAAGGCAGCTCAGCCACCAAATACAGAGTCTCTCTTGTCCGAGAAGAAAGGGGACATTTCAGGCATAACTTTCCTGTTTACCATACAATAAAAATTGCATGCCAAGTTCCTGTAATATTTTTTTAATGTAGGCTATACGAGTTCCCATCATCTGATCCGAGCAGATCCAATCCCAAGCTATAGTAATGTTTACTGGAATTACTGCAATCAGAGCAGACAGTTTTAATATGTAGAATTTTCTGTCAAGGAATTGTATTATGATTTTTAATCCACCTACTGACAGTTGAGTTAAAATTATTGAAACTGGTCAAAGTATGTTTAGCCAGCAGCCAATCAGAGCCTCAAATTCAAAAAGACAAGCTATGTTTAGCTGCCAAAATATCCAGAACTCCAATCAGTAAGGATGAGGAAATGGCTGGACTCTCCTATAATGTAACTTTCATTTGTTCTGGATGGAAATCATGGTAAGCTATAAATTCTTTATTCAACGGTATTTAAAACGGAGTAAATAGGCAATGCTAATAATACTATGCCTCGTTTCCACTGAGCGGTATGGTTTGGGTCGGTACGGTTCAGAAGGGTTAGAATGGTGCAGCCTATTCAGGTGAATGTTTCCAATGCAAATCGGACCGCCAGGGGGCATACGAGGTTTAGACCAAATGCCTAGCGTGTCATTTGTCGTGAGCATTGACGTTCTCCTGTCCGCCAATCAATGGATTGTATAGTGTGACGCCAGTAGCTCCGCCCTAACCATACCATTTCCTAAGGACCTACATCTGAAGGGGCCCAGGAACTGTGCGGTTTGGTTCGGTTGTATGGGCCATTTTTATAATGGAAACACTCAAAATAGCGTACCAGACCATACCGACCCGAAACGTACCGCTCAGTGGAAACGGGGCACTATATGACCATGAAAGAAAATAAATCTGTTCATAGAGCAACTAAGATTTTGCCTAACGGTTAAAAAAAAAATATGTTCTGAACGTCAGAATCGCTTGCCAACCACTTCAAGGTGTTATCTTCGGATACCAAACGCCGGATTCTTCTTTCCTTATTTCACAAAGGTTACAACCTCTCTTAAGAAATGATAACGTTCACATAACCTTACCTCGGGTTCATCCTTCCAGTTCACATTGAGCTCTTTCTCAAAGCCTTTTATGACTAGACCCAGGCCTCTGCGTCCCCTCTGGTTCGATGTTTCCACTATTTCCTTCCGACCCTGGCCAAATTTTCCGAGACCTTCACCCTCACGGAAACCCATCTTGGCCTGGAAGTGAAAAACCAAACGTCAATCCCCACAAGCAAACATTACCTGACTTAACAAGCTTTTAAAAACTTCATCAACATAAGATAAAATGTCTCAATTATTAAATGGTCTAGAATTAAATCCAATGTTGAAACACGCGAGGCAACTGCTGTGTGTTTTTTGCTACACAATGAAATAAACAGAGCTTCCTGGCAAGCTGTGACTCTCCTTTCATTGTTTGAGTTCCAGATGATACCATAATTATTTTAGGTTGATGAGGTCAAATTCAGGTATTAAAGGAAAACTAGAACATTAGAAATACTAACATGAATTCTTTAATATAGTGTTATTCTAGCCGTTTACAGACCCCCCCACCCCCCATTACGTTTTAATTACCTCTCAGCCCTTATCTCCGCAACAGCTGTCCCACATCCTTCGCTCAGATCTTAATCTCAGCCAATCCAAAGCTTTCCTATAGAGGAGGCAGGTGTGCATGCACAGCAAAACGCTGAGCTGTGCCAATCAAATTCTCTATGAGCAACATTTAATCTAGAACGGAGTTTGAGGCAATAACAGAAGAGAAAGTGCTTCTAGTGGCTGTCTTCCTGATGTTATCCCTGCAATGCAAACATTGCCATTATTATAGAACAGCAATGTTTAACAATGCAGGGTTAAAACCGCTGGAGCGCTGCAGCCAGTCCATGTCATTGAGATGAAGTGGTCTGGGTGCCTTCAGTGTCCCTTTAAAAATATAAACACTGTACTAGCAAATGTGTGCCTGAAATATACTATTTACTAATTTACCCGGGCTGGAGTGCTCACGTTTTCTCTAATTTTCGCTTAGATCCAGACACTATCAGCATTTACATTCCAATTAATGTGTAATGATGTTACAAGTGTCAAGTGTAATTTTCAGATGGAACGACTGAAATACGTCTTTCCACTCTGCAATCATGAAGAGCATGTTTTCTTTGCACACAAGCAGCTATTCCTGCAAACAGACCATTTATACATCCCAAGGTACAGCCTTCACAAGACTGGTCACAGGACAGTTACCATGAGTTTCTGGGAGACACTGTTATACATGGCGTAGTTGGTGGATGTACCAGCTCCGAGGAGCTCAGAGGTGCTGTCTTTCTTCTGAGATCCAAAGACAGGTCTCCTCTCATCGCACTCGCTGTCTGAGCCTGTGCCACTCGTAGAAGACTCTGGAAAACAAAATATATTTTATGAAAGCAAGCCAACATCCACATTAGACAAGTAATATCTACATATTGTACGATCCAAATCATAGTTCTTCCCTCTCTGCATGCCTGGGCACATTGTGAGTAGAAGGTCCATGGTGTGAGTGAGGAATGCGATATAGCCCAGTGAATGTCTAGAGGACTCACCTTGAGTACCATGGTTGCTATACTGGGTCTCATCGTCTGACGTAGAACTCAGATTAAGCCCCAGTTCTTCGAAGCGTTTATTCTGTTTGCTCTGAATGCTGCCTGGCAGCTCGGTGTCTGCTCTCCTCTTCATTTTCACTGTTGAAGAAG
>OW240913.1:369332428-369620780 GCA_933207985.1 Pelobates cultripes | reverse complement strand
GTCCAGTTAGAAGTAAAGCTATATTTCAATTGTTGTCAGTATAAACTGGTTCATGGATTGCGGGATAAAACTAGCCAGGAAAGGTTAAAGGATCTTAACATGTATAGCTTGGAGCAAAGACGAGACAGGGGGGATATGGTAGAAACATTTAAATACATAAAGGGAATCAACACAGTAAAGGAGGAGACTATATTTAAAGAAGAAAAACTACCACAACAAGAGGTCATAATCTTAAATTAAAGGGGCAAAGGTTTAATATAATCAAATAATATCAGGAAGTATTACTTTACTGAGAGGGTAGTGGATGCATGGAATAGCCTTCCAGCTGAAGTGGTAGAGGTTAACACAGTAAAGGAGTTTAAGCATGCGTGGGATAGGCATAAGGCTATCCTAACTATAAGATAAGACTAGGGACTAATGAAAGTATTTAGAAAATTGGGCAGACTAGATGGGCCGAATGGTTCTTATCTGCCGTCACATTCTATGTTTCTATAATTACCATAGTTAAAAAAAAAAGTTAGATTCTCTTTGAAAAACACTTGGACATAGTGACCACAAGAAGGCGCTATGAAACAAAGTATTTCTGTTCATACAAAAATACCAAACTGGCTTTACTTGTGAAGATTTCACTGCTCGCTTTAGAATAACCTGGATATGTGAGGTGTTAGAAATAAATCGTGGAATTAATTGCTTCTGAAACATTAAGATGCGGTATACCTAGGCAATTCAGATGGAAACGTGGCAATGTGTTGAGCTGTAAATCACAACAGGCAAAGAAATACCTTATGTTTAAGAAATAATTAACCCGTCTAATGAATGGGATGAGTTTGGGATTTTTAATTACCTTCATTATTATATTGTGGAGGTTCTGTAGGCTGGCAATATGCAATCATTTTTAAAGAGACGCTACAGACTTTTAATTTATTTATTTCAGTTTTATAAAAAGAAAGAAAACAAAAATTGGTGAATGGTGTCGGGAGCAAGGATTTGGCTTTATTTCTCACAGTAGCTCTGTTTGCAATGGAGATAAGCAGTACAAAAAAGATGGTTTGCATCTTTCTCAAAAGGGAACAAATGTTCTCAGTGAGCAGTTCAGAGGTTTTGCTAGGATGTATTTAAACTAGGAGGGGGGGGGCAAGAGGGTGATAAAACATCAATCCAATTGTCCCCCAAAAAAAGGACAGAAGGTGCCTGTAGCAAGTGTGTCAAAAAATGATAAGCTTAGAGTCATGTCTACAGGGAGTGCAGAATTATTAGGCAAGTTGTATTTTTGAGGATTAATTTTATTACTGAACAACAACCATGTTCTCAATGAACCCAAAAAACTCATTAATATCAAAGCTGAATATTTTTGGAAGTAGTTTTTAGTTTGTTTTTAGTTATAGCTATGTTAGGGGGATATCTGTGTGTGCAGGTGACTATTACTGTGCATAATTATTAGGCAACTTAACAAAAAACAAATATATACCCATTTCAATTATTTATTATTACCAGTGAAACCAATATAACATCTCAACATTCACAAATATACATTTCTGACATTCAAAAACAAAACAAAAACAAATCAGTGACCAATATAGCCACCTTTCTTTGCAAGGACACTCAAAAGCCTGCCATCCATGGATTCTGTCAGTGTTTTGATCTGTTCACCATCAACATTGCGTGCAGCAGCAACCACAGCCTCCCAGACACTGTTCAGAGAGGTGTACTGTTTTCCCTCCTTGTAAATCTCACATTTGATGATGGACCACAGGTTCTCAATGGGGTTCAGATCAGGTGAACAAGGAGGCCATGTCATTAGATTTTCTTCTTTTATACCCTTTCTTGCCAGCCACGCTGTGGAGTACTTGGACGCGTGTGATGGAGCATTGTCCTGCATGAAAATCATGTTTTTCTTGAAGGATGCAGACTTCTTCCTGTACCACTGCTTGAAGAAGGTGTCTTCCAGGAACTGGCAGTAGGACTGGGAGTTGAGCTTGACTCCATCCTCAACCCGAAAAGGCCCCACAAGCTCATCTTTGATGATACCAGCCCAAACCAGTACTCCACCTCCACCTTGCTGGCGTCTGAGTCGGACTGGAGCTCTCTGCCCTTTACCAATCCAGCCACGGGCCCATCCATCTGGCCCATCAAGACTCACTCTCATTTCATCAGTCCATAAAACCTTAGAAAAATCAGTCTTGAGATATTTCTTGGCCCAGTCTTGACGTTTCAGCTTGTGTGTCTTGTTCAGTGGTGGTCGTCTTTCAGCCTTTCTTACCTTGGCCATGTCTCTGAGTATTGCACACCTTGTGCTTTTGGGCACTCCAGTGATGTTGCAGCTCTGAAATATGGCCAAACTGGTGGCAAGTGGCATCGTGGCAGCTGCACGCTTGACTTTTCTCAGTTCATGGGCAGTTATTTTGCGCCTTGGTTTTTCCACACGCTTCTTGCGACCCTGTTGACTATTTTGAATGAAACGCTTGATTGTTCGATGATCACGCTTCAGAAGCTTTGCAATTTTAAGAGTGCTGCATCCCTCTGCAAGATATCTCACTATTTTTGACTTTTCTGAGCCTGTCAAGTCCTTCTTTTGACCCATTTTGCCAAAGGAAAGGAAGTTGCCTAATAATTATGCACACCTGATATAGGGTGTTGATGTCATTAGACCACACCCCTTCTCATTACAGAGATGCACATCACCTAATATGCTTAATTGGTAGTAGGCTTTCGAGCCTATACAGCTTGGAGTAAGACAACATGCATAAAGAGGATGATGTGGTCAAAATACTCATTTGCCTAATAATTCTGCACTCCCTGTACAAATGCTCGCAGTTTAGGGAATGAGATCCATGAACTTGTGGCAATAATGGCAACTGATAGTGTAGATTTAGTCGCTGTTACTGAGACATGGTACAATGAGAAAAATGACTGGGACATAGCAATACCAGGGTACTCTTTATATAGGAAAGATAGGGAAGGCAAGAAAAGGGGAGGGGTGGCCTTGTATGTGAAGGATAGCATAAAATCTAGCCTAATAAAAGTTAGTGAGGCAAACATAGAGTCCGTTTGGGCTACGTTAGAATTTGGTAATCACACAGTAACTCGTGTAGGTGTGATTTATAGGCCCCCAGGACAAACTGAAGAGTTAGATAATCTACTAGTTGAGGAAATAGCTAAAATGACAATGAAGGGGGAAGTTATCATCATGGGTGACTTTAATCTTCCTGATGTGAACTGGAAAACAAAAATAGCTGCTTATGCCAGGAGCACACATATTCTAAACTCCCTACTGGGATTGTCTCTAAAACAAGTTGTTGAGGAGCCAACTCGTAAAGAGGCCATACTAGATTTAGTGTTAACAAATGGAGATTTGGTATCAGATATTACTGTAGGTGAAAGTTTAGGATCCAGTGATCATCAGTCAGTGTGGTTTAATATAAGAACAGTGACTGAGTCACACCACACAAAAACAAAAGTTTTAGACTTTAGAAAAACAGACTTTTCTAAAATTAGAATATGTGTAGAGGAGTCATTATCAGACTGGAGCAATTTAAATGGAGTCCAAGAGAAATGGGATTATTTAAAAGTTGCACTATTGAAGGCAACAGAAAATTGCATTAGGCTTGTCAGTAAAAGCAAAAAATTCAAGAAACCACTGTGGTACTCCGCAGATGTGGCCAAAATAGTTAAAAACAAAAAGTTAGCATTTAGTAATTATAAAAAAAAAACAGATTGAGGAAGATAGACCAATCTATAAGATTAGACAGAAAGATATGTTATAAGAGCTTCCAAATCACACACAGAAGAGAAAATAGCACAGTCAGTAAAAAAGGGGGATAAAACATTTTTTAGATACATAAATGAGAAAAGAAAAGTAAAACAAGGATTAGTTAGATTAAAAAGAAAAGAAGGAAGGTATGTAGAAGAGGATAAAGGTCTAGCTGACTGCCTCAATGAATATTTTTGTTCAGTATTTTCAGATGAAAATGAAGGAAAGGGGCCTCAGTTACGAAAAAGGACAAATGAGTCATTTATTACACGTGAGTTTACAGAGGAAGAGGTTCTATTTCAACTGTCAAAACTAAAGACAAATAAGTCAATGGGACCTGATGGAATACACCCAAAGCTATTAAAAGAGCTTAGTGGTGTACTAGCAAAACCATTAACAGATTTATTTAACCAATTATTGTTAACAGGAGTAGTCCCAGAAGATTGGAAGTAGGGAGGAGTCGGGCAACAATAGGCCAGTAAGCCTTACTTCAGTGGGGAAAGTAGTGCAAACCATGTTGAAGGATTGTTGAACATCTAAAATCACATGGATTTCAAGATCAGAGACAACATGGGTTTACTTCAGGGAGATTATGCCAAACTAATCTTCTTTTCATTGGGTAACTAAAATAATAGATCAGGGTGGTGCAGTAGAAATTGCTTACCTAGATTTCAATGGGAACTCAGGGATGGCAGTTCAGATCGGAGGATGAGAGTCCTGAGCGGAGGATGACAATGGGAATTCAGGGCGGAGGTTGGCAGTTCAGGGCGGAGGATGGGAGTTCAGGGCGGAGGATGGCAGTTCAGGATGGAGGATGGCAGTTCAGAGCAGAGGATGGCAGTTCAATGCGGAGGATGAGAGTCCTGAGTGGAGGATGACAATCGGAGTTCAGGATGGAGGATGGCAGTTCAGGGCGGAGGATGGCAGTTCAGGGTAGAGGATGAGAGTCCTGAGTGGAGGATGACAATCGGAGTTCAGGATGGAGGATGGCAGTTCAGGGCGGAGGATGAGAGTCCTGAGTGGAGGATGACAATCGGAGTTCAGGATGGAGGATGGCAGTTCAGGGCGGAGAATGGCAGTTCAGGGCGGAGGATGAGAGTCCTGAGTGGAGGATGACAATCAGAGTTCAGGATGGAGGATGGCAGTTCAGGGCGGAGGATGGCAGTTCAGGGCGGAGGATGAGAGTCCTGAGTGGAGGATAACAATCGGAGTTCAGGATGGAGGATGGCGGTTCAGGGCGGAGGATAAGAGTCCTGAGTGGAGGATGACAATCGGAGTTCAGGATGGAGGATGGCAGTTCAGGGTGGAGGATGCGCGTTTATGGCAGAGGATGTGGTGCTTCTATACCCTTCCAACCTGGCCCCGTCCTTTCACTGTAATCCCACGTTATTTTCCATTTGTTGCTGTGTTGCTGTTCTGCATCCCCACTCAGTTATTCACTAAATTAGGAATTGTTGGAAATTCATTGTAAATTAAGAGGGCATTTCAAAGTTTGGGCCAAAACAGTCAAACTTGGAGAATTTGGCTATTATAGCATAATATATGAAGATAAGTTTAAAATCACTTTGAAATCCTGACTTTAAAGGGACACTATAGGCGCCAAAACAACTTTAGCTTAATGAGGTAGTTTTGGTGTATAGATCATGTCCCCGCAGTCTCACTGCTCAGTTCTCTGCCATTTAGGAGTTAAATCACTTTATTTATACAGCCCTAGTCACACCTCCCTGCATTTAACTTGCTGTCACATCATGCCATGTTCTGCGGATCAGTCTGGTGATGGCTTCTGGTATCCAGTACTCTTTTTATATTTCTTGTTTAGTTTTTCTTGTTTTTTTGGGGGGGGGTTTTCATTCTATGTCTGGTTTTCTTTAAGCTGGGTTTTCTGGGTTCATTCCAGTAATCCGTCCCTGGAATTCCCAGTGTCCAGGGTTCCTTTAAATGTTTGTTTTATGTTGCCACACCCGTTTCTTTTCCATTTTCCTTTTTGTTTCAGTCTGGACCTGCAGCAGTGTTTCAAGTCTCTGCCCTTTCTTGCAGGTAAGTCCTATTGTGGTTTAGTATGGTTCTTTTAGCGAAAATTAGGCAGTGTAGGACCTGCCGAATATGGGGTACATTGGCGTTGTGGCAGGCTTATGCAATGTATGCTCATATAATGTAACTAAATCCCCATACTTTTCATATATAGTGCTTAGTTATGTCTCCTCTTGTTTTGCCTATTATATCTTGTTTTATTTTGCATTCCCAGTCCATGTACAGACCTGTCCTGTCCTGCCCCTGTTTAGTTAATGTTCCCTTATGTCTTGTGTACATGTTCTGGGTTTAGCTTCCTAGCCTTCTCTGGTTCTGGGTTCTCCTAGTTTTTGTCTTGTTTTCATGTATGGTGCTTATCTCTAGTTTTGCCTTGTTTCTGTATTGGATACATCCCTGCTGCAGAGCCTCCCTATTCAGCTCCTGGGAGGTCTGCTTAAGTCCAAGCTTCAAGTTCCTGGGATCCGCTGTAGCTGCATCAGGGACCTGGTATGTGGCCGCACAAATGCTGGTGCTCAACACCAGGGGGCGTGCGGTTACCATGCACCAGACCCTGCTAATCCACTTCCACGCTGGAGACCCCCAACTTTTTATCAGGCACTCAGGGGTCCCGGTTTCCGGACCGCCACCCTGACACTTGCACAAAATTCCTAAATACTTCCTGTAAAGAGATGTTTAAACTTCCTTCAGTTTAATAAAACTTTAACTAGAATTTCTCATCTCCTGCTATATTAATAGCCTGCTATAGAGCCAGCAGAAACATCCTGCGTGTGTTAAAGTTCAATTTAATTCAAGAACATCTAAAGCAAACACACTATGCTGTACAATCTGATTGAGGCTGTGTGAGTCACAGCCAGGGGAGGTGTAGCTACGGCTGCATAAACAGAAACAAAAGTGATTTAATGGCAGAGAATTGAGCAGTGAGACTGCAGGGGCATGATCTAAGCACCAAAACTACTTTGTGAAGCTAAAGGTGTTGCTTAACATGTCCCTTGAATTCTCCTTTAAGTGAATAATTCGGTGTGTATAAAACAATAGCATTTATCTGCATATAAACCCTTCTCTGGTGTGTGAATCATGGAAATTGTCTTAGTTGTTTAGCTCTTGTCTTATGGCTGATTGTATCAGAGAACAGAGATATCTAATTTGTATCTTTCTTTGAATCTAAATTCTTGCTGTGTTTCAGAGCAGCGTTTGACTTGTAATGTTTTTGAAAAATGGCAAGGGATCAGCACGTTTTGATTTAAGCCTGGAACAGCAGCTTATAACCGGCTCAGTCACTGAATATAAATATCTTAACACCATATAATCAATTTGTAGGAACTGGAGGATCCACAGACAGCCTCGTTTTTTTTACTTAGTACTAAGGTGTTGAGATTTACTGTGTATCTGGGGCTGGAGAGAGGAGTGTATATGGGTATGGCGGGGAAAAGTAACCAAGGCACTTAGCTGCCTTCCAGCAGAGGTGGTAGAGATCAGCAGTATGAGGTTTATACACAACAATATTTAGTAATTGTGGATAATTAAGAAAACTGCAAATTTTGTAACAAGATAATAAAATCTGAAATATTCGCAATCTCATCTATTTTTCTAGTTGTACGACTTTGGCCTAAATATTAATTTCTTGTGTAAAATTTTCACAATCGACTGTTTAGTAAATAAACTTCAAGGAATCATTTAATAATGGTATTTGGATAGAAATAATGATATCAACACAATTAAAATAAATCAATAATAACAGTGATAAGCGAGGTTACCCTCTAAGCTTACACTCTAAAGCGCTACTGTGGATTGCAATAAATTCCAGGCGGGGGGAAATTAAAGACATATCAGGTGCATTATGGGTAACTTATATGGGTATAGGTGAGCTCATCTGAGTAGTTTGTGAGTGGGTTTGCAGATAAATGGTGGTTTACTTTTCAGTACTAATTCTCTCTTTCATCCTCTTCAATACAGTTTCCATAGCCTTTATTCGCTGCCCTCTATAAAGTAATTAATGGTTTAATTTGCAATGACCCCATCCCTCCATACTCTCTTTTAATTCTCATCTACCCCTGCTTCTTCTGACACTGTTACCGCTCAGTTTCTCTGCAAACTTCCTGGTTCTCAGCTATCTGTCCTACTGCCCATTGAGTGTCTTTTCCCCACTACCTGTCTCAGAGTCCCCCAAAGGCTCAGTTCTTGACCTCGCCATGTTCTCTATTTATTCTACCACTCTTTGTAACCTTATCAGCCCTGTGGCAAAGTGCCTGGCACCCCGACTGTGTACCTCCGTCAAGCTCGCTTCCTGACTCTCTTCCGGGACACAGGAGTGCTTCAGCCCCAACTGCCACAGCTTGGCTGGGGTCTCTCCGTTGCTTCCCGTCCTGGAACAAGGACCTGGATCCAGCTTCTAGTGATTAGAGCTCTCCTGCAGAGAGTATGGCTGTTTAGCTGCTACACCCAAACACTGGCCCAGACTGAGTGAAGGGTGTAAAGGAACTGGTTTATTATGGCCAAGGTGCCTGCTTTTATACACAGCCCCCAGCAGGGGGTCACCATTCAATACAAGACAAGCTTGTCCCATAAATCTCTGTGCCTTGGAGATAATTGCGTTATAGACCGGTAAGCTAATTATCTCCCAAGAACAGAGAGGCAAACACAAAAATATAAAACATAAAAATACCCCAAATAGTCATAAAAATACATAATAACCCCACAAACAATACATCCCCAAATAGCCCTGATCTGAGTGTAGAGGAAACGCCACTGTGTTAAAGTTTTGACCAGCCGCACACGTGGTCCTATTTCCAAAACAATTCCAGGACGTTTGGTCCTTTTGTTGGTCAACTATCGGGAGGTCCTGTGGCCGCAATACGGGGTGCTCTGCCTGGCTCTTAGGTAGCGTTTATGCCCCTTAGTCTAAGGCACCTTCCCTCAAAAAAGTGCTCTCCTGGCGGGTTGCAAATTCATTTAAAACCCCGGAGCAAGATGTCCGGGAACTGCACGGTCACCTCATGCCGAAAACCGTTCCATAACATTTGCGGCTAAGTACTGCCGAGGTGACTGGGGATCCACAAAGTCCTCATGCCGAATTTAGTTTCATAATGATCGCAGCTAAGTGCCACCAAGGACAATTTGTTTGTTTCTTCATGTGAACAGCCGCCAGAGAAATAGTGTTCGGTTTATGTATGTTGTTAGCATTTTACTCTATTTTACATAATTGATTCTTGTTGGTGAACATATAACTGCTTGAACTACAAGATCTGAGCCCTTGCATCCTCAATGCGTGTGAGTGCATTATAGAATACTGTATTAAATACTTGTAAAGAGACAATATTACACTAATTTGGTTAGTTTTCTACTTCTTGTGTGGTTCATATCTAAAGAAACAAGAAGAAATTTATAATCAATGGATCTGATCAAACGCCTTTATTATATCATTTTGTTTGTGTATTTTTGTTATGCTTATTATCTCAATAATTTAAGAATGCTACACTCTGTGTTCTTTCATTTTGTATTTTGTTTTCGGTTCCTTTTTATGAGAAATGTATGTAATAGCCTGAGAGGAGACTAAACTGATAAGGAAAGTATTTTTGAGTTGGTGCTGGTTTGGCTTTGCCTCACATATTGGTGAATATAAGAATTGTTAGCGTTAAATAAATGGTGATAATAATCAAATAATATTTGTTGAGCTGGTTAGCAGGTAATTGGTGATTACGTATATTTCTGGTCTATAAAATTAATTGTTTGGAGATATGCAATGCAATTATAACAACTTTTAAAAATAACATCTGGCAATAAATATACCTTTTCTACAATTACAAAAGCTGGAATTGAAATCCTGATTTCTGATTATTTCCGCAGTTTGAGAAATAGCCTTAATTATGTTTTGTCTACAATAAGCTTTCACCGTCTCCAAATAAATGAACTACCTTGAAATCCACATTCATTGGGACATAGAATTGTATGTTTTAATTTAATTATAAATCACTAGTTTCTCAACACACATCTATCAGTGAACCAGTGCCCCCCCCCCCTCCTCCTCCAGCCCCCATGGTGAGTGGGCAGGCCTGAACAGGACATATTATTTATTTTAATTATGGCTCTGTAGACACCGGTATTTTTCAATGTGGAAAATATTGCTTTATGGGATATGTCTTCATTCTATGTGCGTAATTTGTTGTTTTTAAGTTTATTTTTAGACTGTGTGTATGTTATTATAGCTTGCACTATTTTATTATAATATCGGTATTCAAGACATTCAAGATACCAATATTTGAAACATAAAATCTATATCTGGAGAGTAGGGGGCTTGCAAGTTGGGTTCTCCGAGATGCCAACTTATACCCTGCGACTCTGGGTCTCGGAAGGTTAACAATGCCTTATAAGTGGCATGTATGCTTCAGAGACTGGGGCTATCTACTGCCACCAAGGAGCAGCAGCCCCCAGCACATCCACCACAGCCAACCGCCTGGAACCATGACCATTCGTAGCGGCTGCCCAACGGGGGAATTCTGCATCCACAGCTATATCGTGAACGCTCCATATATACCTGCAATGAGCATTGTTTTATTTAGTTTATTTTTTGTGTTTCTTACAGTGTATGTTTGCTTTTGTTACCACTACAATATCAACTCCATCAAGGCATGTCCCATCCAATTATCTCCTGGTGGCATTGGGGGTTTATTTCCCCACACTCTCCCTTCCATCCCCCACTCATTTTTCTTAGCTTTAAGTACTTTCTTGAGGCCCAATGCAGTGGGTGCTAGCCTCATTGTTTAATAAAAGTATATACACTGGCTACCCTCCTACTATAATAAGAGACACATACCCTCCACTACCCTCTCGCAGCTTACACACCCGCTTCAGATGTCTCCTTCAGGGGTGACAGGCACAGTTTATATGTGTTACGAATATTTTTATTATTACCCTTAAATATAAAGCCATTAATCACCACGATCTATCTTGATCATTGTCTTGTGTGCTGCCTGTATAACCTTGTGGATTAAGAATAAAGAAATATTGACAACAGTGCACCGAGCTTGACGCAAATGCATCTAATGATTCGCTTGCTCTAAGCTTTCTATGGACTGTCCCCTAACTCTCGCTGGTCCACTCCTTACCTTCTTACTAGCAGACAGAAGCTCCGGGTATGCAGTCTGGGACAGAGAAAGGGGACATGTCGCACTGTTACAGAGACTGAAGCAGGATGTGCATTTAGACAGAGCGCAGTCAGCATTACATTAACACTTTTAATTGTCAGACAGTCCACGCAAGTCTTGTTCCCCTACATCCCTCTTAGGTTTCCATATTTAATTCCCTCTGCACAAAGAGAGAGCATGTCAAGAGTAGTAAAAAAATTATTACTTTATTATTATATTATTTTATTTTATATACCAATGGACTTTAACTCCATTAGTCCCTATGGTAAATTGGCCCTGGAGGAATGACTGAAAGTGATATGATGAAGTGGGAAAAGCTATTGACGTGTGGATGTGTTTTGAATAAAGATCAAGGGATAAGCACCTGGCAATGGGGATCCATTGAAAAGACATGAGCATACATTGAATAAACTAGCTGCACCCATGCGTACACTGCTTGTGGCAGGTCCTGGTCTATCCTAATACAATAACTATTCTTTCACAATTTACCCACTACATGGAAGATTTAAATATTCCCGTTAATGAGGCACCTGGGGGATAGGATGTGATAGGATTCGTATATATAGTTAATTTTCTATTATTTTATAAATAGTCACCTCCAGCCCTTGCTGTTCAGTTATAGTTGATAGTAAGACACTAAATCCCACGGATATTCTGTTATTTCTGTTTCATACACATTAACACAGCCTCCTATTCTGTTTTATAAGAATTTCCTTCGAGTAATTATATAAATGATAAGATCCTACAGAAATAGCTCTTCTAACTTGTTAATTTAATTTGCCGAGGCAATCTTCGCTTTCTTGTTCTATAGACGCTGTTATTATCCACATATTATTTCAAGAAATGTTCATTTAAAGGTCATTTTCATTAACTTCATTAATGTGGTAAGCGTTTCTAATACGGCTACATAACATTCTATCCAGCATTTGCTAATAACTGTTTAAAGAGGGTGTAATGTCCGAGAGCTGAAAGGTTCCTCTGGGGGGGGAAATAGACTAATGTTTTTACTGCAATTTCAAAGATTTTAAAGGCACATTCCAAGCTGGCAATAATGCTGATTTTAATACATTATCTAGATAATGCGTTAAAAAACACAGATATATATATATATATATATATTTTATAAATTCTTTATTTTGAATTTTAGATAGAGTACGTTGTCGGGGTGGGAGTACAGAAAGAAAGTAGGAGGGGTATTGTTCGTGGTACATGCATGCATCACATTCAGTTATTGTACACAATGTATTGACTATCCACGTGCAAGTGGAGGTTGTTCAGTAACATCTTTAGCTTATTTACATGTCCAGTGTTCTCTTTCGCTCTCGTGACAGTTTGCAATCCTGTTTCTTCTAGGGTTTGGGGTGGGGTACAGAAGTTAAAGAGACGGGGGGAAGGAGTGCCCTCTCGTAGCGATCTGCTGCTTATATTTTGAGGTTTTTCTGTGGCTAGGTCTAGTCTTGTGGTCTGGATGTCCTGTACCTCTTAGTTGTGGGCATGGAGTTTTGGGTAATTTGCCGCTTTGGTCTGTTTAGTTTGGTGTGGGGGGTAATGGTGAGGGTCGAGGGTCAGCGTGTGTTGTCCTGAGTTTCCTTTGGGATTTTTCCCCTTTGTCGTTGGGATGGGTGTGTATTTTAGCGTGATCCTAGTGTCGGTTGGCCGAGTGGATCTGGAAGGGGGCAAGAGAGAGGGGAGAAAGGAAAAAAAAAAAAGGGGGTGTCTTCGGGTTGGTAGGATACCCTGATGGGGGGCTTTGTGTGCCCTGGTTCGAGGTGTGATGGATGTGTGGTTTGCTCAGTGTGTACTGGGGGGGTCCGGGTATTCGTAGAACCATGGGTCCCAGATTTTGTGGTAGTGTTTGGTGGTATCGTGCAGCAATGCGGACAGTTCGTCCATTTTAATTGTGTCTGTTATTTTTCGTCTGATTGCCTCCATGGTCGGTGTTTCATTGCTACCCCATTTTTCGGCTATCGCCCGTCTGGCCGCTAATGCTATTTTTGCTGTCAGTTTGTTTTGGGCTCTGGGTATGTCAGCGTGTGGTTACGATAGCAGCCAGATCCAGGGGTTTAGTGGAATATCTGTGTGTAGGATTCTGGAGATCATGGTTGCTACTTGTTGCCAGATTTGTTTGATCGGGGGGCATTCCCACCATTGGTGGAGGTAGGTTCCTTTATGGCCACATCCCTTCCAGCATAAGTCTGTGTCTGACCTGCCCATCTGTTTAAGCTTGAGGGGGGTGATGTACCATCTCATGAGTGTTTTGTAGGCCTGTTCCTTATGATTTACGCAGATGGAGATCGTTGCTGTGGCCTCCCAGTCTGTAGGGTCCTCTGCTGGGCCTAGGTCCCTCTCCCAAGCCAACACGTACGTGAGAGCTCCATTTTTGACGTTTTGGATAATGTGTGTGTAAAGTGCTGAGATTTGTCCCTTTTGAATTGGGGCTTGCATGCATTGTTTCTCGAAGGCGGTAAATGCCGTTGTCCCCGCTTTTGTGTATTCCGGTGTTGTTAGGAAGCACCTGATCTGTATGTGCCTGAATAGGTCAAATGTTTGGAATGGTGTCGTTTGCGGTAGTTCGGAGAATGGGGTAATGTGCTGGCCCTGGAAGAAGTGGTATAGACGTGTGAGGTTGTTATCTTCGTAGCGCGTGAAGTCTTTGGGTGTCATGCCTGGGGGGAATTTCGTGTTGCGGAGTATCGGGGTGAGGGGGGACAGGGGTGCGATGAGGCCACTTTTGTGTGTAACTTTGTCCCAAATTTTGATTGTGTTGGTCAGAGCTGGGGTAGTCCGTGGCATAGGGGGTCTAGCTTGTTTTGGTAGCCATATGTAGAGGGATGGGTGATCTCTACCGAATATGTCGTGCTCAAGGTCTACCCATCGCTTAACTCCGTAAGGGGCGTGCAGGTGTTGGGCTTGCGTGACTTGCGCTGCTTGGTAGTAATGAATAAGGTGAGGGAGACCAAGGCCTCCTGCTCTGTTCGGTACATATAGCGTTTGCCTTTTTATACGTGTGCGTCGATTGGACCATATGAATTTGTCGATTCGTGACTGTAGCTGTTTGAAGTCTGGGGTATGGAGTGTGTCACGACACTCCTTAGCTGTTTTGCCCTCGTGCAGTACTCATACTCACCACTGTTTCTGTTTGGCACTGTTCCTGATTTCCTTTTATTAAGCACTTCACCTGGTCCTTGTTTAGCACCTATTTAGTTTGGGTTCTCCCCTCACTCCTGGCCAGATCTTTGCCTTTTCTTTCCTGTTTCCCTGGTTTCCTGTGTTCCTGGCTCCTGGCTCCTGCGTGCTGTGACTTGGTCCTGTGTCCTGTGTCTCCTGGTCTTCGTCCTGTGTCCTCCTGATCCTGCGTCATTGTGTCCTCCTGGTTCTTCGTTGTTGTGTCCTCCGGTCCTGTGTTCTGGTTCCGTGGTCCCGGCTTTACTACCAGTGATCCTGTCCCTGCAGACTGCAGATGTCCCTATATTAGTCTTGTGACTCTGGATCTGTGCCCTACCTGTTACTCGTGGTAGCTGCACAATCTTACCCTTATACCCAAGGACTGTTACAGTATTTGTTGCCTGCATGATTAGTACTATTTTGATTTACTGTATATATTTTGTGGCCTTCTGTGTGTATATATTGTTTTGCGTTTTCCTTTGGTTTCCTGTAAATATATATCTCTTGATTTATCCTATTTATTTGTGTCTTGGCATTTATTTCTCTGCTGTATGGGTTCCCACATTTAAAGTGACAGTGCTGTTCCAGGGCAGCACCCCTTCATGTCATTACAGAGTGGGATCGGGAGAGTTTGAAATAAGTATAGCAGTCTGGGTAGGAGGTTCATTTTTACTGAGGCCAGTCTTCCTAGCCAGGATATCGACATGTTCTGCCAGTTGGCGAGGTCGTGTATAATTTTTTGTATGGTTGGGGTGTAGTTCTTGGAGTATATTTGGGTGAGGTCTGTTGTTAAGGTAATGCCCAAGTATTGTATTTGGTTAGAGTTTAGCTTAAAGGGGTATGTCTTCTGTAGGTGCGCTAACGTGGGGGGGTCTATGTGTATGGGTAGGGCTTCTGTTTTATCAATATTGAGTTTATATCCGGATATTGCGGCATACTGCTCTAGGGCTTGCATAAGTGGCGGGAAGGAGGCTGTTGGGTCGGTGATGGTTACAAGCAGGTCGTCTGCGTATGCTGCGGTCTTGTATTCTTCACAGATTTTGAGGCCTTTTATGGCTGCGTTTCGTCTGAGGTTCTGTAGAAGCGGTTCTAGAGATAGGGGACATCCCTGACGTGTTCCATTGTGTATGGTGAACATGGGTGGTTGTGTGAGGGGCAATTGGAGACTGGCCCTCGGCGAAGCGTATAGTGTTTGTAGAGTTTCTAGGAAACCCATGGGGAATCCGAATTTGTGGAGGGTTCCGAATAGGTATGGCCAGAGCAGCCTGTCGAAGGCCTTTTCTGCATCAAGTGATAGTATTAGGGTGGGGATCCGTTTCGACGTTGCGGCCCATATGAGGTTGTATGTTCTTCTGGTGTTGTCGCTGGCCTGTCTCGTGGGGATGAAACCTACTTGGTCAGGATGGATGAGTTGAGGTAGGTAGGGGCATATCCGATCTGCCATGAGTTTGGTGAATAATTTTATGTCTACGTTAAGTAGGGAGATGGGCCTGTAGTGTCCCGGATCTAAGTGTGTTTTATTGGGTTTGGGAAGGAGGCAGACTGTGGCCTGGAGCATTTCTTGTGGTAGTGGGTTGCCTTGTAGGATGGCGTTATATAGGTTGCATAGGTGGGGGGAGAGTGTGGGGGCGAATGTTTTATAGTACACTCCTGTGAACCCACCCGGGCCTGGGCTTTTGTTTGGTTTGAGCGATTTCATGGTGCCCGCGAGTTCTTTTGGTGTTATCGGGTCTACTAGTTTTTGTGCTGCTTCGTTTGGCAGGGAGGGCAGCGGGGTATGTGTCAGGTAGTGGTCGATGAGTGTTTTGGTGGTGTTTGGGTTCTGCCGTGTGTCGGGGTCGTGGTCGTATAGGGACGTGAAGTAGTTTTGGAATACTTCAGAAATCTTGTTGGGGTCCTCCGTTATGGTCCCATTTGGTGTGGCTATTTTGTTTATCTGTTTCTGGGCCGTGCGTTGCCTGAGTTTTCGTGCCAGTAGAGTGTCAGCTTTGTTTGCCTTGTCGTAGAAGAGTTGTTTGGTCCACAGTAGGGCTTTTGTCGAGTCTCTTTTCATGTGCTCTTTTATTTCCATCTGACATTTCGTGATTTTGGCTGTCACTTCTGGCGTAGGTGATAGATATATATATGTGTGTGTGTGTGTGTGTGTGTGTGTGTGTGTGTGTGTGTGTGTATATATATATATATATATATATATATATATATATATATATATATGTGTGTATATATATATGTACACACTGCTACGGTTTCTGCAGGTTCTGTACATGCAGCAGACAGTCCTTCCTGGACCGGGAAGAGAATCTGCTAATCAGAAGCCTCCTGTTCTGGTCTGTATTATCATATTTTGTGCGGTGGGTTCATGGGATCTATATTTAACCCTGAAAGCGGTTCTATTCATTCCAAAAACAAGTTAAACTGCTGAATGAACTGGGAGTCATGGGTTTTACTTAGTG
The DNA here is from genome assembly GCA_933207985.1 of Pelobates cultripes. Classification (NCBI taxonomy): domain Eukaryota; kingdom Metazoa; phylum Chordata; class Amphibia; order Anura; family Pelobatidae; genus Pelobates; species Pelobates cultripes. The sequence goes on along the minus strand of OW240913.1, from coordinate 369,604,239 downwards.
ACACTAAGAACATGCCTATAGCATTTGGTCATGAAGGGGCTGATAATATTACATTAATTGTGATTTATTGGAATAATGGAACAATATTAGTAATAATCCATGTTCCGAGCCAAATTAGGGGCTGCCTTTATTAGAGCTAAGCAGATACAGAGGTTTTAATGCTGGAGGTGGGTCAACAAATTGTCTCTGACGGGACCTCTGGACAAATTCCTGCAGCACATAACCTGTGGGACTCATTAAACTCACTGTCCATATTAATGTCAAGTGACATGTGACAGGACGGAGTAATATCTCTATATCTGTAAAGAATATTTTAAAGTCCTTGAGTATGCTGAACCGAGTATACAGATGTTTATACTGATTTATATTCCTTTGGGTGTAGGTAGCTATTTACTAATAAAACAGCGACTAAAACAAAAAGTAAAGTGTACTGAGTGCTGTGCTCTAATTCACGCACTAGGACTGAGTGTTCACTAACGCATTCCACATGGTGATATCTACAATGAGAAAGGGACCCAAACTAAACATGTTAATCTCACATTTTAAATCTAATCCGACTTTAGCTTTACATTCTGAACATATCTTGCAGTACCCTGAAAGGAGCATTTTCTGCCATTTGATTTACAGATCAAGAGATGCAGTAAAATACAAATCTATATTTATTAAATATATAATATATAACTATGCATTTTTTTTTTACTTCTCCTTTTCCCCTCGATTTCACACTTCTCCCTTGATCTGTGAATAAAATCTACATTTGGTGACTGTCTAACATCAATGATTCCTTTTCCCATCAATTATGTTTTTTGGCGCTGTGGGCGGAACTCAGAATCATGAATCAATACAAACATGTTCTGCCATTGCATGTTTCTTTTGGTTTGTGATTTGGGTACATTTTGTCTCGGAATTCAGGAATTCAATTGATCACTCAGTTGGCCCAAATTCGGGCAAATTGCATTTTGGCCAAGAAAGAATCTCCAAGTTTAGTGATTGATGTGGCAGATTACATCCAACCTGTTATCATTCCTAAAATAATGGTGGCCAAAGAAAAACTTCAGGAACGCTAGCCAAAAATGTTTTAAATTGGCAACAGATAAAGGAAAAGCAGAAAATTAATCATATATGAATAGAAATTGAAATAATGTAAGGTTTGGTTGTGAAAATATTAAGGATTTGAGGGGCGTGACTAGGGCTCTGATTTGAATGGCTGCTTGATTGTCTTGCTCTACATGTACATAAGACACCTCATTATTATAATATGCTTAAATCAACACTCTATACTATTGGATTCTCTGTCCCCATATCTTCACATGTTGGATTACCACAGGACGTAGTTACTATATCCTCAGATGGGGTCTGTACCATCCATGTGCAGTACAGCGGAGCTTAGAGAAGCTCACTAAAGTGTGAGTTAGCTTTCTATACAATTTAGATATAATTCATTTGATGTTACATATCGCACTATTATTTATTTGTTCTTTTTTCTTTCTGAAGTTACGCAAATTCAATTATTATCCACTTGATCAGAGTACGTTGTGATAAAGTGAAGGCAGATAGGCCTTTTAACCCCAGGGGAAGTACGTGTAGTTTCTGTGTTGCACAACACAAAGCTTTGCTTAGTTATGGGCCCCTGGGGTGGAGCATTTGGAGAGAAGGGTGGGCCAATGCTCCACTCCACAGTTTAGTGGTTTTCTGGGGAGACATGGATCCAGGCCAGGGTTTTTTGGATCGTCTCCAACCCACTGCTCAGCTGCAGTTAATGAGCTGTTGCAGTGGGAATAAACTCCTCCCTGCTAGGCAGGTAAAGGAGAGGGATTGCTGGCTTCCTCCCAGGAAGCAGGTAGGAGAGAGAGGCTGTTCTCTCCAGATAGAGTCAAGGAGACTAGGCACTTGGAGTGCAGAAAGGAAGCAGTCAGGGCAAGGCTGGCTTGGAGCACTGGGAGTGCAGAAAGGAAGCAGTCAAGGCAAGGCTGGCTTGGAGCACTGGGAGTGCAGAAAGGAAAGCAGTCAAGGCAAGGCTGGCTTGGAGCACTGGGAGTGGAGAAAGGAAAGCAACAGGCTAGCTAGCAGAGTGTTGCTATCTAGTAAGGTTGGTGCCATATGTTTTTGTTAGTTTAACCCTGATAGAGAGGGATATACAAAGTGAGTTAGTGCTCAGACGAGCTAGGTTTTTTGTTTATAGGGTTTTCTGTTACAGTTATGTTTTTCATTTACTGCTGTATCCTGTGTGGATTTTCAAATAAAGTGCATGGAGTATATGCAATTACAAGGACTGTGCATGTTTTTGCCCTAGAGGACCGTGCTACCTGGTGACAAGGATCACAACGTATATTTATGTAATTTCTTACGTGTGTTACACCATAACGTTGTTTTACAACAATTGATAGACATTTGTTTCGAGCGGTTTATCACTTTCTGTTGTGTAAACATTCATTATACAGAACCTGTTCTCTGGGCAATGTAATATCTCTCAGCCATTTACAGCAAAGAATTGGAAAAATATGTGTACTAAATGTTGTGAAAAATATATCATGGTAGAACCTACAATAAAAACAGCAATTTCAAGATAAACAGTCGTTTATTGATGTCCTCCAGCACTCGAACACATTATAAAGTATAACCTGAAAAACTGCAGCAGAATCTTGTCGTCTGTCTGATAATGTGCTTGAAATATTCAGTAAACCGATGAAATGTAGAGACACCTTAAAGGGGCATGACAGCCCATTCTCTTCAATAGAATATATCGATAACGCTTTTGGTATACTCTGAAAAAACAACCAATCAGATTTAATAAAAGATAACAATGTTACTAACATTTGATTAACTGATCTTGCAATAAATTCCCAGGATGTAAATATACCGCGTCATCTCTGCGCAACAGGACGGCCTGAACAGAACATATATTTTATGTATAATCACTGTTTGTTTTGGTACTTGAAATCTAAATTTAAAGATTTGTAAAATCTAAGTACATTTTCAAGATTTAACTTCAAAGGGGCAGTTTAAGCACCAAAAAATGCTACAGCTTAGAGTTTATGGGACCATCTTTTGACAAGAGTGAGTAAGGGGAACACATAGATCAGTTTAACCGAAACAACCTTAATAATGTGGACAATAGAAACGTGTAAATTCCACCATGTCATCATTAACTCTCTCCAACCTGCGTGATAATTATAGGCTGAGGGTGCTGGGATAAAGTGGACTGCAACTCCCAGAGACCCTTACTGTGCTCATAAAGTGCTGCTTGTTGGTTAAGCTCAGCAGTTTCTATAGAAAGTTATTTGAGCATCATGATTATCCGAATGACTTCCTGGTTTGGTGAGAATCTACTGCAGAAGCTGCAAAGGCTGGCTTCCAGACAGTTGGGAGCCCTGTAATTGGCATAAAACAATGCCCAACAATGGAGTGAGAGGGGAACAATCGTTTACCTTTGGTGATGTTCTAGTGACCCCACTGCTTTTTGTGTTCCTGTGTTGTGGGGAGCATTGGGTTAACCGGCAGCAGGCACGGATGGCTGTTTTTGGTGCAGTGGCAGTTTACTGTAGTTTAATCTGACTTTCAGATGATCTAACAGAAGGGAATAATTTCTAATTCCTCGATGCACTCGGTTTGCAGCTCACATTGTCAGCTATCCATCTCTGTCCAATCACTTCTCCATGGACCCAGCTAGATTAACTCTATGGCTTTCCTTCCAGAGGAATATCGTGGATTTCATACTTTAATTTTGCTTTTTCAGTCTCAGCACTTACCCTTTGCTTTATTGCAGTCTGTTCCCTCTCAATACACGTTCTTTATTGCAGTAACTTACCCACTTCAACCACTTCTTCAGCTACAGCACTTACCATGCTACGTCATAAATCCTTTCTTCTGTTTCAAAGGTTTTTATTCTGTGTTGTTAGGCTCAAGGGAATCGTCTCAACATACATTACATTCAATCTTTTTCATCAAGTGAAGAAAATATTTGAATTTCCACTTTTTAATGAACTAATGAATAAATTGGCCAATAAATTCAGCTGACATTTCACAAAAAAGCCACTCTGTAATGCCCTAATTTTTAGTTAACCCCCCAAAACATTTTCTACAAAAAAAGTGAATAAGTGAATCTATAAGATTTAAATCTAACAACTTGAATACAAAGTGCAGTAAATGTCCCAAAGAGAGAAGTATTTTTATTAGCGCAGTGAAACCTGCTAGAGAGAGTGTCTTTTAGAGGCCAGTCTGTTATCCTCCTTGATGGGCAAACGATCAGGTGAAAGATGAGAGAGCAATCGGTTCTGGTTCTGTGTTTGATGTCTCAAATGAAATGTAAACAAAGAAAAGAACAAGTATACTGTGACCCAGTATATGCAATGATCGCATTTCTATAGTGAAAAGAATACATTCACAAAGGGAGAGACTCCAATCAGCTCTTACATACCACTCAGAGCAGTATGATCCACGCTCATGATTATTCAGGACTCGCTATGCCTGTACTTGCACAAAGTTGTGAATGCTGGAAGCAGTATATGAGTGACTGCTGTGTGTATTGTGTGAATGTAGTGCATCTGAATGTAGAATATAGTGTGCATGTTGTGTACGTTGTGTGAATGCAGTGTGTCTGAATGTAGTGTGCATGTTGTGTACATTGTGTGAATGCAGTGTGCATGTTGTGTGCATTGTGTGAATGCAGTGTGTCTGAATGTAGAATGTAGTGTGCATGTTGTGTAGATTGTGTGGATGCAGTGTGTCAGAATATATGATGCAGTGTGCATGTTGTGTACATTGTGTGAATGCAGTGTGTCTGAATGTAGAATGCAGTGTGCATGTTGTGTACATTGTGTGGATGCAGTGTGTCTGAATATGGAATATAGTGTGCATGTTGTATAGATTGTGTGAATGCAGTGTGTCTGAAAATAGAATGTAGTGTGCATGTTGTGTACATTGTGTGAATGCAGTGTGTCTGAATGTAGAATGCAGTGTACATTGTGTAGTGTGAATGCTTTGAATACAGTTGGAATGTTGAGTGACAGGTGTAATTGTTGTGTGTAGGTTATGAATTCAGTGTGCAGTGTGTGAATGCAGTATGTGTACATTGTAAGTTGGGACTGAATATTACTTTCAACACTACAGGTGGTCCTCACTTTACATCCTACCTGTTTTATGACGGCTTGCACTTACAACCAGCTCTCAAGTGCTGGGACTAAAGGGCTTCCCCACGTTATAGAGCTGGTCTATGTTCGGGGAATTTTCCCTAACATTGATTAGAGGGATTCCCTGCTCTGGTGCATATGTCTACGTTCGGGTAAATTTCCCAGAACTTAGACAAACGCACCAGAGCAGGGAATCCATCTAATCTGTGTTAGGGGAACGTTCCCTGAACATAGGGATTTCCTGCTCTGCTGCGCTTGTTTAACTTCTGGGAAATTTCCCCGAACATAGACCTGCACGCATCCTCTCTTACCGACCAATTTGTTTTACGACCGGGTCGTAAGAACGGAACCTGGCCAGTACGTGAGGAGTATCTATACACACAGCTAATTGGTAGGTTTGAAGCCACTAAATAAGGTCCTGGCTTACAGATGGGAGTTCTAGATATCGATTGTTATCTGGAGTCCCATCGTGTGACAATAAAATAGATAAATATTATAAATATAAACATTTTATGAATGCAGGTCGAGAATCTAACTATTGCATGTAATGGGATATATACATTTTTAAGCCCACTTTATAAAAAGTGTAATTGAAATTGAAATTCAAAAGAGTGATTTTTTTCTGTGCACAACAGAAACACAATTGCTATTGATTTGTTTGTTTTGTTTGTTTACAAACACAGTTTTTGTTTGTAAACACATTTGCCTTCCATGTCTGTATGGATACAAGGTGGCGCTAGCTAATTGCATTTTTATTTTGTACATCTGCTGAGCCTGTAATTAAATTATTCAGTTGCATTTAATGATGCAAACTAAATGTTGCAATCTGTTGCAGAGCAATGCTGCCTCTTTTATTGTTCTGTCATAAATAGTTATGCAACTGCCTGGCAATAAAACCCCCAACTAATTAAAATAATCAAGTTGTTATTTTTGTCAGCTTGTTAAAAGTTCAGATATAATAAAATATTATTGCCAGATATAAAACTCACATGCAACAAAATATTCTAAAGTTTAGCAGCTATCCACCTGGTAACGGTTTTATTCTATTTAATAGTTTTAGTTATACTTTAAATTATCTTATTTTCCATTTCAACCCCATTCGTTACCGAGCACTTATTGATTGAAAAAAATATTAGCATGCTATTTGTTTGAAGCACGGGGTGCATAGCTAGCCTATAAGTATGTCACAACACAGCAGTATTGTGTATAGATTGCTTTCAAGACAAAGTTAAAAAAATAAACAAAATGCAAAGTTATACAATTTCTATTTTTCACAACTTTTTAAAGTATACAGTGTCTTTTATCTTGCAATATTTCACACAGGGTTTAAATATGAAAAGCAAAAATACAACTGCTCACATCAAAAATAAAAAAAATATATACTACTGACTGAAAAGGGTAGCAGAATGTAAAATGAATTCCTGTATTTGAGAATAATGCCCACATACAGTAAATACAGTTAAATAATATTAATAATAATAAAATTTATTTATGGGCAAATGGGAAGAAGAATTTATATGGAACAACTGCCCATTTGATGCAAATCTGTCCCTATGGCGCAGATACATTGACGATTGCTTTTTTATCTGGAAAGGGGATCTGGAATCTTTAGAATTGTTCAAAAATTACCTCAATAATAATCCATATAATCTGAAATTCACCTTCAACCATTCCCAACAACAGATCGAGTTTTTAGATCTAAATGTCTATATTGAAGACGGAGGGATACATACTAAGACCTTCAAGAAATCAGTGGATTGCAATAGTTTTATCCCTTTTAATAGCCATCATAAATACACTTGGTTGAAAAACATTCCATATAATCCATTTAGAAGGATTAGAAGGAATTGCTCCAAAATGGAGACATGTGAGGAACAAATGGAAGAGATGGAGCAGAGATTCCGGGTCAAAGGATATCCCACAACATTACTCACTGAAGGCAAACAGAGAGCTAAGAACATTCCAAGAGAAGAAACTCTGAAGAATAAAATTAAGACTACAGACACTTATGAAGCAACACCTGCTTTTATAACTAAATTCAATCATCAATCTCGCAGTATAGAGAAGATTCTAACAAAACATTGGGATATCCTTAGAAGTGATCCCACACTCACAAACATTCTAGATCCCAAACCAAAGATCATTTTCACTAAAGCACCAAACCTACAGCTGCTGTTGGCTCCAACTCTGAAATTACTTCAAAACACACAAAACGAATCAATTAAGAAAGGCTTTAGAAGATGTACTAAATGCATAGCATGTAAAAACAATCCGTCCTTGGAACTAGAAGTTACAAAATTCAAATCCACAATTAATATGGAAGAACACAACTTACAGACAAATATGAATTGCAATACAACAGGAGTAATCTACCTCATTACATGTCCCTGCTCTAAACAATATGTGGGAAGAACTAAGAGATCTTTAAAAATTAGAGTAGCAGAACATATTCGTAATATTAAGAGAGGATTACAAACACACAACCTCTCAAAGCACTTCCAAGAATCCCATGGAGGAGATCCCACAGGATTGAGATTCCTACCCATTGAAAAAGTAAATGTACACTGGAGAGGCGGAGATCTGGAAAGAAATCTGGATCAAATTGAAGCAAGATGGATATTCAACCTGGAGACTCTTGTTCCCAAAAGTCTCAATATAGACTTCGAACTTAATGCTTTCTTATAAGATATATCATTTTTTTTTTTTTTTTTAACGCTGTTTCCCCTACTTTTAGTATAACGTTTATACACCAACTTGCACATGGTATATATTATACCTATATACACAACATATATACATATATTTCTGTGACACTTTATACACATTCTCCTATTCTCCTATGCACTGACACTTTTTGAGTTCACATCCAACAAGTCTTTCTTAATAACTTAAGGGGTACCAAATAAGATTTTTCTGAATTTATTTATTTTCTATAATACATGTAATAAGATGTTAAGATTGGCTATTCTTTACACATTTCATCTTCTAATACAACTTCAACACTATAACCACTTGTTATATTAATTGTCCCCTATTATTGTTTCCTCTAACTGTAATTTTATTGCAGATAACTACTACCTGTGGATATAGAATTCTAATACCCCTTTAAGATTAGGTTCCAGCCTCAAATATAATTCTCTTTTTTAACGCAGCTATTTTGGGACCACCTATATCGAAGTTTGTATATATTACTCAATTGAACCATTTCGGGACAGTTGATGTCCGTCCATTTATTTTGCCTTTAATGAATTTCGAGTCCCCCTCTGTCTAAACGCCATTACCCATATATCATACATATGTAAGTCCCATGTCCGTAGTTTAAATTGATTTATACAAGTATCACAGTTAGATAAATACTTTTTATTATAAATATTCTTACTGTAAATACTTTTGGAAATATTTTCATTGGAAGTTTTCTATTCCAAATATACAACCCAATTATCATAATCATTTGGCTGTATCTCTCACCATATTTCTTGTCCACTTTAATAATCAGGTTTATTTGTACACTCCTCTTTCTCCTTTCCACATATATTTCATATTTGTTCTTCTTATACACATTTTTATTTAGTTCTCTAGTATCTTATGTGATTATTATCCTCCATCCTCATGTACCAATATGCATACATATAATATTTATTGCTTTTATGTATGTTTTTACAGCAAGTTTTTATATCTCCCTTTTGTATCATATTTCCTTTATTGATATTATGTACGTTTTAAATACCTTTTAATCTGTGACCATTTTTGTAATTCACATTGTCTTTGATATTTATCACTGTATTTATAAATGAATTCATTCCGATGTATTTATGAAGAATATACTTTTAACCAATTATTCCTTTTAATTATTTATTTTCTCTTTGTAATTATGATCTTTTACCCTATATGTATTCCTGTTTACCATCAAGAGTTAATCACTGAGCACATATCCTTTTAGGAATGATTCTTATTTTGCTAATTACAATTAGTCAGATGTATATTTATTCAATATGGACTACTGAAATCCTTATTCCGTCTCTGAAGTGGGGCTGACACCCACGAAATGCGTTAGACCGAGCAGGATACGGACGCAGAATCTTTGCAACCAGCAGCAAGCAATCCCTCCTCACTGAAAGCGTGATACCCAAAGATCTGGGGACCGATCGGACGGCAAGCGTGCATCTCTCAGAGTGAGGTCTGGGACGCACGCCAACCTCACAGCCGACAGCCAGAGATTACAGTGAGAGCAACACTGTATCCATATCCATCCTGGATGGTCCCTGCGGTTCAGTTGACACAAGGACTGCCTAAGTGCTGGTGACATTCTTGCAATACGTTCCTGACTCTTATTTTTTAATTATTGTCTACATTTGATATATATTTTTATAGTGCCAAATAAACTTTGTATTAATTTTATTACTTATTGATTCATATATTCTTATTCTTTCCTACTGTACAACTGTATATCTATTATACCAAGTTTTTATATTTTTATTTTTTATTTTCTGTCACAATGTGTGATATTGGCATTAATCTTGTCTTATCGTATCAGTCACAGATGTAAAGATATACACATGTTTAATTGTATAATTCTTCCATTAAAATAGGAAACAGTTCCTCATACTGTCTTCCTATATCTTTTTTATAGTTTCCATCTTTGAGTTATAAGTAGAGTATTTTGGTGTGTAACAATTTGACTCTGCCTTTAGCAGATTTAAAGTCATACACCCCATATATTTAAATGCTGTGTATTTTTCCCAATTATCTGGACATAGAGAAGCCTTTTTAAGTGAACTGACTCCTGGACCCCACTGCACCTAATTTCAGGAGCATACCAAACCACTACAGTTAAATAATATATTTCTATAATAAAGATATTTACAACGGCTACATCTTTATCAATCTCGGGACTGCTAATGTGATGTTGACAGTGAAACGGTAGAGTCCATTCACTCCTCCCACCTCCCTCAACTATAAGATTGGAATGGCCCATTGAGATTTCCTGTACTGTTTGAAAGCAGTGGGGCAAACTGACATTTTTAGAAAAGTTACAATCCTTATATCAGTGACTAATGGCTTCTGGCAGAGAAATCTGTTCCTCTACAGATTAGTATTAATAACTAGAGTATCAATGGGGGCAAGGCTTACTAGACTAGATTTTATACTGCAAATTGCATGAACGTCAAAACATTTATGTGTTTTTGTTATTGAAGGGGTTAAAGGTAATGTTTCTGTTTGATACTGGGTTACTTCAATATATCCATTTCTTAAATGCCTTAGTAGATTGTCCAAAATCTACATTGGGACAATAATGTCAACCTATTTGCTATCCAAATATATTCTACACTAACAGACTAACAGACAACTAACTTACTAACTGACTAACTAACCAACCATCTAACTGACTAACCAACTAACTGACTGACTAACTGACTAACTAACTAACTGACTGACCAACCATCTGACTGACTGACTGACTGACTAACTGACTGACTAACCAGCTATCTAACTGACTAACCAACCAACAACTAACTAACACCAAAGTGAGAATTCTAAGTGAATTTCAAATTTAGGATCAAAATAGCTGAAGTGGAATAATTCTCTGATTTAGGCTTCCAGTCCAGAAGCTCTGTCAGTAAATAATCCGGTAAATATCCTGAAGAGATGTACAAATCACATGGCTCCCTACCACATGGCTCCTCTCTGGATCTAGTCTGTCTCTGATTTACAATAATAAAAGTCTGAAGGTTTTGTTGAAGGAGCACTCAAATTAAAATATTTAATTTTTTTCATTTCTAATCTTGGAGTGTTCTTTTTTAAGTCTAGATTACTGTGTGTGTCCCCAAATAAAGTTAAAAAAAAGGTGTAACACATCAGTAATCTAGCTCTTCTCACAGAGGGTGTAATAGCAATGACAATCCAATGTTTTTCACAGAGTGTGCGATGGCAACACACCACCAATCCAATGCTTCTTACAGATGGCGCGATAGCAACACACCACCAATCCAATGCTTCTCACAGATGGCGCGATAGCAACACACCACCAATCCAATGCTTCTCTCAGAAGGTGCGATAGCAACATTACACCAATCCAATGTTTCTCACAGATGGTGCTATAGCAACACACCACCAATCCAGTGTTTCTCACAGATGGCGTGATAGCAACACACCACCCTTCCAATGCTTCTCACAGATGGCGTGATCGCAACACACCACCAATCCAATACTTCTCACAGAGAGCGCAATAGCAACACACCACCCTTCCAATGCTTCTCACAGATAGCATGATCGCAACACACCACCAATCCAATACTTCTCACAGAGAGTGCGATAGCAACAAACCACCAATCCAATGCTTCTCACAGATGGCGCGATAGCAACACACCACCAATCCAATGCTTCTCTCAGAGGGTGCGATAGCAACACACCACCAATCCAATGCTTCTCACAGATGGCGCGATAGCAACACACCACCAATCCAATGCTTCTCACAGAGGGTGCGATAGCAACACACCACCAATCCAATGCTTCTCACAGAGGGTGCGATAGCAACACACCACCAATCCAATGCTTCTCACAGATGGCGCGATAGCAACACACCACCAATCCAATGCTTCTCTCAGAGTGTGCGATAGTAGCACACCACCAATCCAATGCTTCTCTCAGAGTGTGCGATAGTAGCACACCACCAATCCAATGCTTCTCACAGATGGCGTGATCGCAACACACCACCAATCCAATACTTCTCACAGAGGGTATGATAGCAGTGCACCCCCAATACAATGCTTCTCACAGAGGGTATGATAGCAGTGCACCCCCAATACAATGCTTCTCACGGAGGGTGTGATAGCAGTGCACCCCCAATACAATGCTTCTCACGGAGGGTGTGATAGCAGTGAACCACCAATCCAATGCCTCTCACAGAGGGTATGATAGCAGTGCACCCCCAATACAATGCTTCTCATGGAGGAAGTGTTAGCAGTATTTGGGCATTCACATCATCATACCGTTTATGAAGACGCCAAATGTAAGGTGTTATGGGTAATTATGGGTCTTAATGAAGTGCTTCTGGTGAGTGTCTTTCTGACAGTCAATAGGGGTGTGTTCACTGACAAATGTAAACATGACAAGGAACAATATCTACACACCACAACCACTTCATTACAACGTAGTGTTTTTGGTTTATAGGTTTGGATGCTTAGAGTAAAGTATCCAGGTAGAATTTATAATGGATGATCCCAGCCATTGTATATCCACTCAATAAGTACGCAGAATCAACTTACATTCTAAGTAAAATTCATTGAAATGTGAGAAGGATCTGATTTCGTGCCCACAGTGTGACAGTGTTTCTTACATGGGATCTTTATCCAAGAATTTGGTTACAATAAAACAGAGATTAGTAAGAAAACCTGCCAGCATGTTGGGAGGGACTGCAGATTAATAGAGCTGTGATAAATAATTCTATAAGCAATCATATCAGTAATCAGAACACATTCGATGAACGTGTTCTAATAAACTATCCAGCGATGCAATGTCAGTTACCATCATAGCAATCATACACTTTGTATTAACCTCAGAAAGTTCAGATCATTAAGATAATGGACAGAGATCGGCAAGCCCAGAAAGGTACAGATATCGGGAATGAATGGTCTTTTAATTAGTAATAATCCTTCAATCTTTTAATTTATTCACAAATGAGTCCTTTAAACAAATCCAAAGCAAATCTATTCTAGAAAATTGGCAACATTAAAGAGACACCATAGTCACCAAAGCAACTTTAGCTTAATGAAGCAGTTGTGGTGTATAAATCATGCCCCATGAATTTTCACTGCTCAATTCTCTGCCATTTAGGAGTTAAATCACTATTATGTCTGTTTATGCAGTCCTAGTCACACCTCCCCTGGATGTGACTAACATAGCCAGCATAAAAAAAGCTTTCATTTTAATCAGATGTTAACTTGCATTAGAAGTTTTTATCTCCTGCTCTTTAAATTGAACTTTAATAACATACAGGAAGCGCCCGCAAGGACTATCAAGCTATTAACAGAGCAGATAATAATAACTTCTAAATTAAACAGAATTTGCAATAAAGGAAGTGTAAACATTAGATCTCTCTTTACAGGAAGTGTTTATGGAAGGCTGTGCAAGTCACATGCAGGGAGGTGTGACTAGGGCTTCATAAACAAAGTAATTTAACTCTTAAATGGCAGATAATTGAGGAGTGAGACTGTATGGACACGATCTATACACCAAAACTGATATATTAAGCTAAAGTTACTTTGTTGGCTATAGTGTGCCTGTAATTGCACATAGGAGAAAACAAGGATTTGACTGCACTCACCTAAACCTACTTAAATGGGGTGCTGCTGGGGGACAATAAGTACAGTAAAAATGAAAATCCAGCGCACTCACTTATCTACTAAACAGTTTTTAATTGCACATGAAACATTCATTCTTTCGATGTGCTATGATTTAGATATTAAGGTTAGATAAAAAGGCAGACAGATGACAGAGAAAAATAGACAGACAGACAGACAATTAGATATACAGACTGATCAATAATGGATAGATGGGTGAACAGTTACACATGTAGATCATATAATACAGTTTCCTGCTTATAGATTGTTATATTTCTATGATGAGAATTTGGCTAAATATAATTTGAAGAGTGTGGGTCTATATTTTCTGATCAAGCTGGGATGGATAACAGTACCTCTGCCTCCAAAACTATTACTATTTTAAGGATGAAATAGAAGCTTTGCTCCTGTAGTAAGTATTCTCTTTATACTTCACAAGAAATGTCATAACAAAACAAGGCTGCCAAGTGATTCATGTGATGCGTCCTTTAAAATCTCACAGAAGACTCTAAATATCTGCTCTCTACAGACTTACGTTAATAAATGTTAATAGAGGTCAGCGGATGGAATGCGATGCGATGATGGAACCCTTGAGAGTCCAATCTTTCATGCCTGGTTTGCAGGAAGGCAATCCCTGTCCCCTGGAAGGAATACTAACAAAATAAATGAAATAATAATTAAATTAAAGTCCTCGATCCTTTAATCATTTTCATGTCTATGGAATTAGGATGAATTTGGCAGATTTTATTCCAAGTTTTTCAGTAAACACCTCTTGCGTCAGGCACCTCAAACCTTAGATATATTTCATATTAATATGAAGTTCAGTGATCATTCAGCGTAACACACACAGAATCGAATATATTTATTTTATAAATGTGTCTCTGTGTAACTTTCAGCAATTGGTTCTGGTTGCTAAGCAATCTTAAAACAAATATCAGAATTAAAACAAGGTATAATAACAATTAAAATACAGATACAGGACAAATCGCTATTTAGTTAGCATGTCACAGACTGTATATCACGTAACAAAATATATAAAAAAATATATAAAAAATAGCTGCAATGAAGTACAGGCTAAACTGAACGGCACCCGAGCGGCAATACAGAGGAACTCCATTTGACCTCCATCAACTCCCTGACACAGGAGACATCTCCCAGTGTGGGAAAGCCAGACTGTGAGTAAACGGGAATATATACCGTTATACTCACCAACAACTCTAGTAAGCAGGCATTTGCATTGCAGCTATTTTTTATATATTTTTTTATATATTTTGTTACGTGATATACAGTCTGTGACATGCTAACTAAATAGCGATTTGTCCTGTATCTGTATTTTAATTGTTATTATACCTTGTTTTAATTCTGATATTTGTTTTAAGATTGTAATAAACCTGTTAATATTTCAGCTGATTTGACCAGTATATGTGATCTTTAGCACTATTTATAGATGTGCAAGTTAATATAACAGATCTGTCCTATGATCATTTTTATTTTTATTTTGTATATGCTGAACAACTACTGAGAAACCTTTGAGCAACAAATATAAGTATATTTTAAGCTGCTAAATATACTGCATGTGGGATAGGGGTGTAATGCAGTTAAAAACCGCTCCACTTCACATATTACTATTTTTCTAGAATTTACATGTGGTGAAGGGATCACTTTGAAGTGTGGTAGCTGGAATTGTATTAATAATTAATATATTTATAATTCAAATTAAATCTATTTTTACCCCTATAGATTGTTTAACCTTAAGCGCTCCAGTATTGAATGTTTTAAGAATAGCATTAAATAGTTTAGATACTTTTGGGTTTTGAACAGTGACACTGCAGGGATATGATCTTTACACCATAACCACTTCATTAAACTATAGTTGTTTTGGTGCTTAGTATCTCATTTATAGTAAGATTATTAGGTTGCAATATAATCACTAATTGCTATTGCACATACACTATTATTGTAAAGGAAGAATTAATAAATAATGTATTATAATTCTGCAAAATGGTGTAATTTTTTTAAGGTTTCCCCAAATAGCAATCTACACCCAAAATCCAAGTTTAAATGCTATAAATTAGATTTTTCACATAAATCTTACATTTGAAAACCACTTGGCATTGAAGGGATTAAACTTGTACTTGTGCAGCCTGCAATACTAAAAATGTGAAAATGTTATTTTCATTTGATTTCTGTGAACTCAAATACCACGGACAAATATTAAGTTTAAGCGTAAAGGAAGCAGAGTGCCATTTAAACCCACTCTGCGTGTGTTAATACACATTAGGATATAGAATTCATCCAATAATAAATCTGAAGATATTTTATTTGGGAAATTGCGAAACACGGTAGCGCTGATAGCAAATGATGGCGCTGAGATTCTAGCGTCTTTTCACAACGCATACAAAGGTCATATCAGACATTATATCATGAAAGAGCAGGTAAGGAGGATGGATCGCTAAATGAAAAAGATGTTGGTCACCAAAAAGCAATTTATGTAGCCCGAGTCTTTATATTATTAAATAAATAATGCATAGAATGAGTCAAACATCCCATAGATTATACATACAACCCACGGTAAACACTGTATCGGCATAAAAGGTTACAGTGTTTCTGTAATATGGAAATCTTCACGTTCAGCGAATGAGGAAATGTTCTGCATGTTTCTGGATATTCTGCAGTAAAACAGAAATGTTAGAGAAGGTTTGAAGATAATGCATTAAAATACGGGACAATGAATAAACTTAAACTTAAAGATAACAAACCCTGTCCATCAATACATTTCCGATGCTTTCCCTATGGATTAGGAAGTAGCGTGTTTCTTAAAGGGATACTGCAACTAAAAGCCAGTGTTTTAAAAAAACCTGCCCCCCCCCCCTTTAAAGCCCTCCAAAAAAGAAAAGAAAGTATAAACTGAACTTTGTTCCAGTGCCAAGACCAAGTTTTATTCTAATCCTGATCCTCCACCGCTGGCGGCACTTTCATTATTATGTAGAGAGGCTCACTTGAGACCAGAGCTCTCCTCTGTCTGGGATATTTAGTGGCCCCGCACTGACCAATGAGCTGTGTGCCGTGCTCATATTGAGCGCTGGTCAATCACCATGGCGGAATGACCATGATCACTTACAGGACTCTACTGTAGGGTCTGGTCACAATTAGGTCTCCGTTCCTGCCCCCTTCTAAAAGTGGTCCCCACTGGGCTGTGTATATTACCGCCCACTGAGCACTCTGTGAGAGACACAGATAGCATGATGGCAGAGAGGGAGATGCTTTCACTGTATACTACCTAACCCGGAGGAATCCCTCTGCTGATCTTAGCAGTGACACCATCTGCCTTACTGAGAGGCCGTCTCGGTGTTCGAGCTGTTTTACAAGTAAACATATATAATGTTGGGTTCGATTTTTATACAGAGAGGATCTCACAAGGGAGCAATAGTCTACTGCCTATTCTATCCTACTGTCCTTTCCATAATGATATATAGTAGTGTGTATTGATGCACTGAAAACATTCAATTTGTTATAAATAATAATAACTACATGGAATGAACACATGGTGACTGTGTCTGGAAGTCCTCAGTCACCAGTGATCACACAAACTCGACCAATGGCCTTCTTACACAGCTTTGTGACAAAATGCTGTATCGCTAATTATGGAACAGTGCCAAAGGATACCCACTGTTACTCCCCCTAATTATATTGCTTGGTACGCGACTGTGTAACATGTTTTTCTTTTCATTTTTTGACTTTATACATCAATTATTAAGTAACAAGCTGTTGTCAAACTGCTAATTTCAGAAGTAATTAGCTGAAGATAAATAAAACACTAATTTCTGCAAGAAATGACAATGCTTCTCAATCCTTTCCTTTATATTGTGCACGTTGTTCTCACATAACCACAACTCTCTGTTAAGTAAATAAACCCTTTCGTTCTCTGCCCCCAAAGTTATTTATTTGTGTTACTCTGTAAATAATACGGTATATAAAAGTAACTAACATGTATATAAAAGGTACATAAAATGTATATTTAATCTATATAAAAGGTACATAAAATATATATTGAATGTATATAAAAGGTACATAAAATATATATTCCATTTATATAAAACATATAGTAAGTGTAAGTCTATGGGAGGAAATTCTGAACTTGTTTTTTTGACCCCTCAACATTTAATGTGAACATAAAAAAGGAAATCCCTTTTAAATGGACACATTAAATTAAATGTGAATGAAATTAATATCGGATTTTATTTAGAGCTGATATGGATTTTAACTTTAACACACAGCCTGGAGGGAAAGTGTGTTGTTGCTTTTATTAAACTTTGTAGAAAGCCTCGGACATTATACAGATTTACGGGCACAGGGAGTAAAATACTCACGAGCAGAATAATGTTAACGGTAATTAAAGGGACACGTTTGACATTTTTTTTTATACTGAAATTTGTGACTTTTCTTACAGTGGAGATAACGCTGGATACGGGATGGTGAGAAACTGTTGGGATAAAACCTGAAAATCAGGACATCAAAGAAGAATATTATACCCAACACAAAAACTCCAAAACACTCAAGTGTATATTATAATATATATTCAATGTATAAAGAAAACATGAGTATTTGGGATGAAATTTTGAACATGTTTTATTGACACCTTAACATTTAAAAGGACACTATAGTCACCAGAACCACTACAGCTTAATGTATAGTATACAGCTTAATGTACGGGATACAGCTTAATGTACGGGATACAGCTTAATGTACAGTATACAGCTTAATGTACGGTATACAGCTTAATGTACGGTATACAGCTTAATGTGCGGGATACAGCTTAATGTACAGTATACAGCTTAATGTACGGTATACAGCTTAATGTACAGTATACAGCTTAATGTGCGGGATACAGCTTAATGTATAGTATACAGCTTGATGTACGGGATACAGCTTGATGTACGGGATACAGCTTAATGTATAGTATACAGCTTAATGTACAGTATACAGCTTAAAATACGGTATGCAGCTTAATATTTACTATACAGCTTAATGTAGCGGTTCTGGTGTCCATCAGATGAAAGGCAGTGTTTACAGTACTGCCTAGTAACACCTCCAGTGACAGTCACTCACACGGCCACTAGAGGTTTTTCCTGGGTCAGTGCTACACAGTGTGGAGCACATTCGTTCAGCATCTCCATACTCTAACGCTCCCATACAGATGCAATTATTCAGTGCATCTGTGTTCGGAGTTGCTGATTGGCGTAGTGCAGTTGATGATCTCAGCCCTGGAGGCCGGGCCAGCTACGGCGAAACTGGCGCGACGAAGAGAGAAAAGTTTGTAAACTAACTTATTTCTCCAATCTGAGTGGGGCAGGAAACCCTAATAAGTCATTCCAAACTATAGTGTTAGGAATATATGTTTGTGTCCCTTTAATGTGAGCATGAGAAACGTTAAATCCCTTTAAATAAAACAAAATAATCACTAGGTTACTTGTTCATACAGCATCCAATTTGATATTTTTTATATTAAAACGCATTTACATGGCTATATGGACAGAAAACCTTAATTTACAAAGACTTGTATGTTGTACATATTGAGCGTCATTATATGATAAAACAATAAAAATACACTGAAACTGCTGAATGATTTAAGATTACAATATTCACATATACAAAGTAACCAGTACGTAATACAAGAATTATATCCGTGGGGCATTATATCTATTTAAATACATTCCTCACACTAAAGATTTAATATCAGTCTAAAGCTACAATTATTCATAATAAATGTGAGGCCGTAGATGTTATAAAATGAATCTAATGAAAGAGAAACAGTACATTATATTTTATGCCATTTATATATTTTAACTATAATTACATTTTTGAATAATGCCAACAAGAATTTGATTACTGTAAAACGATAAAGCTTTTAGATCTTTGAAAACCAATAATGCTATTTAATTCTGGGGTATCTTCACTGTTGCACTTTGTTAGTTCTTAAAGAACACTCCAAGCACTAAAACTACTACAACTCAATGCCGTAGTGTGCTTGCCACCTCCTGCTTACCTTTCCCTGGTGGTCCGATGGGGGAGCACTGCAGTCTGCACCAACATCGGGTGCAGACGAGTTTACAGCTCCCTTGTGGTCTGGTACTCAGTTAATGACTCAGAGTGCCGGTTGTGGTCATTGAGAAGTGCTGGGGGACCGTGAGTGAGTATTTAAAGTAGTCTGTACCCAATATTACCGCTAAGTCTTCTCATAGAGAAACACTGGATTAAAGGAGGAATCCAGGTACCATAACAACTTAATCTCAATCATATTGTTATTGTCCCAGGAGTTCATGGGTTCTTTTTATATTAACAAGTTTAACCTTGAAGTTGTGAAGATGGTCCCCATTCGCTCTGTCTCCTAGTTTAAGACATGTCTGAGGCTTCAATGAGCAAGGTTGCAAATTACATTTTGGATTGCATCCCTAAATGCACACCCTTTAAATAGTTCTAATCCACATTCTTTACTCAGGATTGTTGACCACTGCCTCACCATTCTTTCTTTCTTAATTCCAGCTCATCACAATTCTCTTTCTTCAGTCATATTCTTTCTTCCCCTTTCTCAAGCACCAATGAAAAAAAAATTTACCTGCTACCTGCTATCTGGGAATAACCTATATAAAGTTTTAGAATTTCTCAGGTGTCTGGAGTAGGTGAAGAGATTTTTACTGGTGCAAATACCTCGTTTACTGCAGTTGTCCTTTGTTTATTACTTTATAATATTGTATATCTCCCCATCGTCCTATGATTTATTGTGTCCTCTCTAGTTAAAATAAAAGCCTGGGAACACCTGTTCTCGTTCTCTTGATGTGTTCGGTGTGCAATTTGTGTACGCCACTGTTTGTATTTAAAACATTGTTATTGAAAAGGCGCCTTGACGGTAAGAAAGAGAGAATAATGTCTGTGACAAACTCCCCTTTTCAAGTGAGTTTGCCACGAGTTCCTGGAGGAGCCTGCTTGCCAGCCTCCTGCCAACAGACTATGGAGCCTGTAAAATGTGATATAAAAGTCTCCGTTACAGGGCCCCAGTCAAGCCACGGCGACTGTGAGCAGAAGTGCTGCGGTTTGTCCCCTGTTTCAGTTAGGAAGTGGTCCTTGGCGGAGGTACCCAGCCAGGGGTACAGGGAGCTCTGTTACAATGTCATTAAGCTAAGGTTATGGTTAAGGTGAGATCAGGATAGAGGTCAGCTTTTTAGAGTTGGGTGTCTTTAGCTTTGAGGAACCATTACTGGGATTTAGTGTTGGGAGAGTTTAGGTTTAAAGTACTATTACTGGGATTTAGGGTTAGGAGGGTTTAGGTTTAAGCTACCATTACCAGGCTTTAGTGTTGGGAGGGTTTAGAATTGAGGTAGCATTAAGGGGATTTAGGGTTGGGAGGGTTTAGTTTTGAGGGACCATTACCAGGGTTTAAGGTTGGAAGGGTTTAGGTTTGAGGGACCATTACTGGGATTTAAGGTTGGGAGGGTTTAGATTTGAGGTATAATTAGTGGGACTTTGAGTTGGGAGTGCTTTATGATTAAGGTTAGGAGTGTGTTGAATAATGGGGACTTGGCAGCAGATTCGAGATGCTAGGGACTGTAACTCACATGGTTTGAAGCCAGGTGAAGGCAACGGCCCACTAACCAAGAATATGTCTTAAATCTATCCCCCTTCCTCAAGCATAACAAAAAGTCTCCAGAAACGTACAGTGTGAGATACGCGGCTGTATGCCACTCATCGTTTTTAGCTTTGGTTTTATGACTCCGGTGAAAGCAGCAATATTAGATAGTTGCCTTATCTTTATCTGGGTCACTTTGATATTTTCTTATCTCTTTGCACACACAGATAGCTTTTGTTTTGAAATACAAACCCATTCAAAATACATTATAAATATAAATCTCCACTTACATTACCCTTTGCCGCAGCGCTAATCTTTATCCAGCTAAGAAACATATTTAATTCACACAATTTTATTTTATTAGCCATCCCTGAACAGCAATCTCTAGACAATAAGTGTTATTTTAGATTACATTTATGCACTAGCTGTGTTGCACAGACACAGAATTTCTACAATAGAACATTACAACAAAACAGTTAATTGCGGCACAGAGAAATTTGCATTAGAATGTATAAAAATACATTGTTTGTTCCATCCTCCTGACACCGGGCTGACATGTTTGCTTCTCTGTTCTATTTTCTTCTCAAAGTGAACGATCTGCTATTCATTATTCAGTTTTCTAGCCTTCATTTAAAATATGGACATTTAGTGGTCTATTCATTAAACAGCGAATTGCAGAGAACGCAAACCCAGAATTGCAAAATGTATTTCAAAGCAGTTGAGTTGAAAACAAATCTCAAATGTGGCTTTTTTTTAACAAAAGTTTTGTATTAACATGATATTCTTTTATTTCAGGGCTCGACAGAGCCTGGAATTTGTGAGCCTGTTCAGCCCCCGAGGTGACCAGCTGCCGGAGAGCAGAGGCAGGCAGTTGGATGAAGGAGGGCTGAGGCAGGCTGCTGACTTAGGGAGGCGGCCGGCCAGCTCATTGAGAGGCAAGGGAGGGAGGACAGCTCATGTATTGCTGAGGGAGGGAGGGGGCGACTGTGAGAGTGAGGCAGATAGCTGACAGAGGGAGAGGGGCGGCTAGCTCATTTATTGCCGAGGGAGGGAGGGGGGCGGCCAGCCCTTGGAGAGCTGAGGGAGGCGGGTGGCTGACAGAGGGGGGTGGCTGGGGAATGGAAAGCAGAGGGAGGCAGGCGAACGAATGACTTAATGCCTCGGCAAGGGAGCTGTAATCTCCCTGCTTTGCTCAATCGCGCGATTTGCAGCGATGCCCGGAGCTGGGTTATGATCTCACCCCGGCTCAATAAACAGTGCGCGAGAGGGAGCTGAGCAGGGAGATGACAGCAGCCTCACTGAACCCCAGGGAAAGCCTATCCACTCCAGCTCTCCAGAAGTAAGGAGGTTTGGTGGATTTAAATAAAGTAATTACTTGTGAGTGAGTGTGTCTGTATGTATGTCTGTGAGTGTGTGTGTGTGTCTGTTTCTGTATGTCTGTGTGAGTGTGTCTGTATGTCTATGTGTGTGTGTGTCTTTGAGTGTGTCTTCCCTCCAATCACATGGTAAAGGTGTTTTTACTCACCTTTTTTTCCCACGCCGTGCTGATGACGCTGTGGCTGGCCCCACCTCCATGGCTGAGATTATCAATCTTGAATCAATGCATCCCTATAGGGAACATTAACGTAGTTGCTGCACATTGTGAAGCACTGCCCCAGGAAGCACCGCTAGAGGTGCCTTTTGTTTGAAAAGTCCATGTTTACATTGCAAAGCGTTCAAGGACAGGATATAGACTTCAGAACAACTGCATTAAGCTGTAGTGAGTTATATTGAATTTTGGTGTTGATTTCTCTAGCTCCTAACTTTTCTAGCTGACTCCTAGATTCCAAGCAAATTTGTCAAGCCCTGTTTTATTTTGTTATAATATAACAATGTGTTGTTTTTTTTTAATTGCTGCATAGTCACTCACAATGTTTTATTTATTTGAAACGGAAGTGCACAATTTCGTTACATTACTGTTTAGTTCATCACTGTAGCTAGGTTGGAGAATGTTTAACAATGTAAATATTTTGACCCGAATTTTGCAATTTGATTTCCAATCCATTGCAACTCACTGTTTTTGAATAACACCCGCGGGGTTAATCACTAAACCGGGAATCGTTGTGAATTAACCAGGGACTGATCTATTGAAAAATAGAATAAAGAAAAGACCTAACTTCAAATGCACTAAATCCACTTGAATAACAAATAGACTTATTAATAGGGGGACTTCGTCAAAAGTATATATTTTTTTTCAGGATGTGGACTTCCATCAATGTGCTGGTTCAACTCGTTAGAATTTTATCTGCTGAAAAAGATTCAGAAAAATTAATGAGATGAACCAAGAGGGTGGGAATATAGGCCAATCAGTGCACTGCGAAATACATACCTGAACATAATATAAATATAATAAGAGAATAGACTGTTATGTATATATTGTACAGTACACCGATTGCAGCATTTCCCACCATGTGGTTCACAGACCGAGTGAATAAAAGTAACCAAAAGAGGGAAAAAGAGGAGGAGCAGTAAAAATAAATAAATCTATTTATATATTTGTTAAATGTATAATATAACATGGTGGTTTTTCTCTAGACATCAATCATCTCTTTTTATGGTGTCACGAATGAACTCCGAATCACGAATGAAAATAACATGCTTGTTTATTGCACGAGCTGTTTGCTTTGTGATTAATCTACATGGTGGTGGTTTAGAAATTGGGAATTTGGACGAGAATTTGATCTACGCCAAATCTGGACAAATTGCAGTTTGCAACTAAACAAGTTTAATAATAAAATCAGTTATATCATATCTTCATGAATATTTTTTTATTTTTTTTTTTTATTTATTTGTGCGGGGAAAATCACATAGCATACAATGCCACAACAGCAAGCGCATACAGATTTTTAGACATAGATTTGCAGTGTTTAGGCAGTAGAGAATACATAGCACATTTTTATGGAATAGTGTCGCATGACAAAGAGTTACGTCCAATCTTGTTATTGGTGAAAGTAATGAACAGGGTTAGCTAAAAACAAATTACTATAGGTTTGATTCTATGTCAAGATGGGTTAAACAGCAGATTATGCATGAGGGAAAAGCTTACATGTAAATTGATTATATTTTAAATGGCAAGAGACAAACTAGTCAGATGGGTGGCTGAACAGGGTATACTTTGCTTACAAACTGACTATATATTTGTTTAGACTCGAGCAGTAAAAGACAGGCTGGGTCACTAAAGTGGTGTAAGCAAGAATTAGGTAAGAGTCCCCAGGAGGCTTCTACAAGGTCATAAACTAAATTAGTTAAGGGCAAATAAAATAGAGCTGGATAAGATAAGAGACAATTATAGTTAACTTGCGGTGCTCTCCCTGTGATCGATGTGTGCAGGAGAAGCTAGTGGGGTTAAGTTCCCCCTTGTTCAGTCCGAGAGTTCACTCAGCCGATGCCTGCCAGAGGAGCCCCACATTCCTGCAGCCTGGAAATGCATAGCAAGCCTCTGGGTCCGATCGCTGTCAGATGGAGCCGGTCTGCTTGTGGAGTCAGGAGCTGGCGTGTGGTGAGGTTTTTCAGGCCTCTGGACCCAGGAACTGACAGATGAGGTGTGTCAGTTTGCCGGGTCAAGATTATCCATGATGCTTGGGGTCCCTGGTGAAGTATACCAAGAAGCCTCTGCCTCCTCTGTTGGGGTGGTGTGCGCCTCTCGGTTTGCCGCCTTGCTGAAGCTTGAGCTGGGTGCTTTCCTTCCCGTCGCCACTGTGATGCCTTTTGTGCTGTCGGCATCTTGTGTTTCTGCTGTGGGCTTCGCTTTTGCCGCCGAGGTATGTGGCCCTCTGGCTGCGGTTGCGTTGCTCTCCTCCTCTCATTCTCCTGTCTTTGCTTGAGGTTGATTGATTTGGCATGCTTGACTCTGACATTTGTGCCACAACGCGGGTGCCTCTGGCGCCATTGAGGTCGTTGCATGCTGTGAGCAGAGTCTCTGCGCCGAGGGCGATGCAGGGGACTCCGGAGTGGCTGAGTCAGAGGTGGTTCTGGTACAGCAGGTGAGGCATGTTGTGGGGTCAGTGGGGAACCCCGCTGTCTCTCCTCGATGCGGAGCCAGAAGGCTGCGAAGACAGCATCCAGCTGTGTGAGTATCGATCGGGAGTGCACAGTTTGAGTAGGTCTGTCTGTGACCACCGCCATCTTTGGTGCAGCAAGCATCCATCTTCTTTGGAACTGCGAGTTGCAGGGTTGTTCTCCTGAGACCGGGATGACCCCCACCGGTCCATAGGGGGGGGAACGAGGGCCCAGTATCGGGAGTCCAGTCGTGAGTGACGTCGGAGGAGCGGCCGTCTCCTCCGCGCCGGCCATGCTTGTAGGCCGCATACGGTGCTCAGGTGAGTCTCGCTTCAGATGTGGCATGTTTGGTACCTGTTGGATCACCCAAGCGTCACCAGTGGCTTGGTGGCCCTTGTGTGTCGTGCACCCGCTGTAGTTTGACTTTTTTTTTTCGCTTTATTTGCCAGTAAAAGCAGGAGCTGTGTCTACATGCATCCACTCAGCTCAGCGGTCAGGCCCCGCCCCCTCCTTCATTAATATTTTGTCACATTTTGAGAAGCTTATTGAAAAATATGAAATTGGTTCTTTTGCTATAATTTCCTGTCCAATTCCCACACTTTGTAAGTCTGTAACTATTTCCTTTTTAAGGAAAAGTTGTTTTTTATTCAAGTGTCTGTGCCTTTCTTGACACCCTGGGGCTTACTCCCTATAAATGAAGCAAACTGCAAAATATGGGTGAAGATAGCAGAGCTGTAACTAGACGGGAGTTTGATTTTATTTTCAAATCAGCAGTTTTAGCCTAATCGAGTTAATCATTGAAATGTGATATGTTGGGAATTCAAAACAAAAGGTAAAAGCTGACATGGGAAAAGTTTCTATTTTGGTTTATATTGGAGTCAAATCTGATTTCTTCACAGTTCATGTGTTAGTGAACATCCCTGTAAATTTAGCAGTTTGTTTTTCCATTCATTAGACTTTGATGTTTAGTAAATAAACCCCACTGATATCCATTGTCTTGTAGTGATATTCATCCCATAAGATGGCGTAGAACGGACTGGTTCCCATTCGCTATTTGATAAGAGGAATTAACGGCTGGAGATACAAACATATTCTGATATAAATCCCTCTGCTCTATGACGGTGATATAAATCCCTCTGCTCTCTGACGGTGATATAAATCCCTCTGCTCTCTGATGGTGGCCGGAATTGTCCAGCAGTTTTTAGAGCTATGTTTAACGTGGAAAAATCCAATCAGAATCTTCTGGTAACAGACTTATGAAAGTGTTGTCTTTCTTTTTTTAGATGCGGACAGTTTTTTTGCACCTTTACAATTATCTGCTATATTTTTTGAATTCTTTATTTAACCAAGAGTGGGCAAGCACAGACAAGAAAAATCAGGACATAAAAGAAGAATTTTATATTCAACACAAAAAAAATCTAAAACATTGTGTCTTGAGCTATCTAGTCAAACAATAATAAAACTAATATTTTGTATGTAAAGAAAAATTTACATACAAAATAAAAAAATTAAAAAATTAAAAAGAGGAAAACGAACAAAGAAAGGAAAATATGCTAACACGGCAAAGTAAAACAATGTTGTATTATTACCGAGGAATACTGTGCGAATATATTGTACAATATATCGGACATGTTCTGACTCACTTTCTATGGCTACAATAAAGTTCCACCAGAGAACACAAAAAATAAAAATAGCTTAACTTTTGGGTCAGAAAAATACACAAAATATTAATAATACATTTTCAAACAATTTATCTGAATTTATAGAATAGGTGCAGATTATTCAGCAATATTTTATAATTCCTCCTAAATTTGTTGCTTAACTTGGATCTATTAACGTATAGAGCTTTCTACATGCTGATTGTTAGATTATTACTTACTGTGAGATCTTCAGCGCTATCATATAACTGTTTTGTAATTGTCCATTAATATTTATTATGCTAATATTTCAACGGTTTAACAAAGATTTTTGGATCACAGTTTTTTTTTCTGTGTTCCTTTAAGGCAACACCCTAGAGATTTTTCGCTAATAAAGAAATCTTTATTATTTTTGGTTAAGAATTTAAAATTATTCAAATCTGTTAGAAATACTTTCCAAATCTTTTATTCACAGAAATCCCAATTAAAGTCGGTGGTAATTTTTGTAGCTAAATCATTTTAATTTTTTTTTCTAACAGATTTGAATCATTTGAAAAGTTTATTAAAAAATATAAAATCTTGGCCAAAGTGCTTTACTTATTGCTCTCATTATAAGACATCTGATTCCTTGGCAAAGTTTGTCGCTACGTTGATTTCATTTTTAAATCTCTACCTCCCCCTATTGCCTGTATTTTTGAATGAAGAAC
Organism: Pelobates cultripes; assembly: GCA_933207985.1. Classification (NCBI taxonomy): domain Eukaryota; kingdom Metazoa; phylum Chordata; class Amphibia; order Anura; family Pelobatidae; genus Pelobates; species Pelobates cultripes. Next base: position 369,576,765 of record OW240913.1, on the reverse strand, counting down.
AAATTTTGAATTGGAAACTCTATACAGAGAAATACATTTTGTTGACGATGATTCGATTATTAGTATAGTCAATTGACATCCATTGCTGGCTGGATAAGTTTTGGGAACCGAATGATAATAATGAAACCAAATTCTAGAAGTTGTCTTCCCTATCTTTCAGCCAATCAGAGAGCTCCAGACAACCACCCCGGTACCTTGGCCAAAGTCCTTTAATAATTCATAAATCTTTCGGGCAGACCCTGAATATGCTGCAAGGCCATTAGTGGAATTAAAAGTGGACTATAAGCACCATAACCACTACGGTGATTTCCAGTCTGCACTGATATTCTGAAGGCGAAGTCCATACTATATCATAAAAAATAACTGCAAGCAGTGGGTGTATTGGCGCTTCAAAGAACCACCCAAGGTTGTTTGCACTACACACTGCTTTTCATAGTCCTTTACTTGTTAGTTAATTTTTAATCTTTTAATGATAAAATATTTGGAAGAATTACTTCACCTTTGTTTGCTGATCAATATCCGAAGCCAGAAGTGGCACCCAGAATTATATAGAGCCTGGCATGGCTCTGCCTTTGTGAGTGCTATTCACACCATTAAGTAGTTAAAACAAATGACACTATGTGCACCTGTACTATTTTTATTGCAGATTTATTGTTAACCTTAATATTTGTATCTGGAGATTCTGTATTCTAGAGAAGTATAATTCGGGTATCCACGTGGTGGTGTGTGTACCAGTTGGGTTTCGATAATATGCCCACTTTCCAGAACAGTTCACAATTACTTGTAATAAAAATTAAAGAAAAACGCTTACTCTGCTTCTTTCTTTTAATTGTTTCCATTGCCCCGCTTAAAACAAGGTTTTATTCCTCTCAAGAAGTACAGAAGGTTCACCTTTGATAAAATCTAATTTGTTGGGGTTACAGTGTAATTATTGAATAAATAAATATTGTAGCACGTCTGAACACATCTCACAACAAGACAGTGCTATTTAATTGATTTTGTTTGCCATATTATGTAGAGAAACCAATTAAATTGCAAAGAACATAATTACATGTTGTCCCGAGCAAGAGATTTGTAAGAATTGATACACCTGTATATCTGTAATTGAATTACAATACGTATGAAATACAAACGTTTAGCCAACTGTGCAAATAGGGGAGATTTATAGGAGGAACGTTTTATAAACATTAAGGATTCCTCAAACAGATTTGCCAATACCAATATTCTGATGTCTTGTTGCATTTTGAGGACAATATACTTAGAATGTATTATAACCCCAGGTGTTGGGTCAAACCTTTATAATATGACAAGTGTCAGGATATAATCTAATGTCAGGTGTTGGGTCAGGATATAATCTAATATCCATATATAGGTAGTGGAACTGCACTCAAACCATCTCAGGAATCCCTGGGTGCTGACCGGACCGGTCCCAGTACCAAGAAGGACCAAATGTAAAATTTAAATGTAAAAAGTAATCCAGGCACTCCAAAGGTCTTCCAAAAATAGGCAATTTTATTGGACTCAAGCACCAAAGTACAATGTTTTGACCCTTTTGGAGTGCCTGGATTACTTTCTACAATTAAAAGGATATAATCTAATGTCAGGTGTTGGGTCAGGATATAATCTAATGTCAGTTGTTGGCTCAGAACTTGCAGCTTGGTCGGGGAGTGTATAATATACAGTAGCTACAAACTGTCACCAGATGGAAACCCTTGACAAATAGTGTTACAGTTTGCAATGATGGCTTTATGACTTCCCTAATTATTAATTTATCTGTAATTGGTCTAATGTCTATTGTAACGGACCGTTTTGCACAAAAGGGGAAAAAAACCGCTTAGACGATAATCCCCCTTTCAGAGTCAGGCACAGCTACTGTATAATCACCAAAACTCACGAACCGCCAATAAGTGAATGCTCCAAACTCCCGAACGGCATACAAGGGAATAAGGTAGCACTTCAAATAAACGAACAGGAACCATACGAATAGCTGCTAGCAGGCGAACAGGAAAAGCTTCCAAGCGGCTTACACTCCTGGCAATCAGTCCTTAGCAGCATACAGTAAATCCCCCCAAAGACGAGACAAGGCTCCGTGTTGAGGGTCAAGCAGTGGTCTGTTTAATGAGGGCTACCTGCCCAGCTTTTATGCAGGTCTCCCACCTGGTGGACACTCCCCTAGGGGACCAAATGGGAGACTGTGACAAGGGACAGACAAGTATACAAATAGGACACACAGTCACAGTATATTCCCACAATGCATCCTGGCTTCCTCCCCTCTGCCCTGGGAGATAATTGGGAAGTAACTCAATTATCTCCCAAGACAAAGGCAAAACTCCATTACACACGTGGGAACACAAAACCAGCATAATACTTTAAAATGCACAAAGTAACATTTACTACATAAAACACAGACATGTAACATATCCCCAGATAGCTCAGGTCTGAGTGCACATTATTAAGTGAATGGCACTCAGACCACACGAATACAGTTTTAATTGCCATGGAGCCAAAGTCTTTAATTCCACGAATAGGCTCCATGGCATAGCTATCTGGGTTAAAACATTCCTCCAACATAAAATACCGAATTTACATGCATTCGTTCAATCCGTGCGAATTAGAACCAGGGGTTGGAGGTTCAGCGGTGCCTGCACGTAAAAGTGTCCGGGTTTGGTGCATGAAAGCCGGGCAGACAAGCGCTGGCTGCCCGGGGAGCTCCAGAACACCGCCATCGTGTGGCGGCTAAGTGTAACCGCGACCACCCAGTAACAATCAATTAAGCTGCGGTTAACCGCAGCTACTGGGTGGTCAATTGCCGGCACACGCTCGTTAAGCCGCGGTTAACCGCGGCTTCAGGGAGGTAAATGGAGGGCGCACTCCAGCTTCTGGGTGGCCAATTAAGGTCGCCGGCCGGCTTCCCACGGCTCTGGGGAGGCTGAAAAGAGACTGTTTGTTTGGTAGATGGAATCTACCGAACGGCTGTGCAGAAAGGGAGAAATAAATCCTTCTGCACAGTAAAATTAACCCTTTAGCTGCCGGTCCATAATCCAAAGGCAGCAGGCGGGCAACCAGGCTCCTCCAATGCAATGTGGCGAGATTGGTTTCGTCACATCTCTCCCCTTTTCCAAACAGACTAACAGGGTATCTGACCTCCTGCCGGTCAGTGCCCTTGTTAGTCCAGCAGCCCACCCACAAAACATAATCAACAGCACAGCCCACCCACAATAAATGGTTACTACACCTGGGTAGAGAAGAAGCTTGTCCATGTCCAGGTGCCTCACCACGGCTGTGCTGGGTACGGGTACGCTGACTTGGTGGGTTGCTGCGTGGGCAGAGACCAGCGGCACTCTGCCCTGTTGCCAGCGCTACTGGGAGGGTAGCCTGGTGGAAGCCTGGTTGTTGGAGGGGGAGACCGACTGTCTCCCCTTTAAATACACCGCTCTGCTGCTGCTGCTGGAGACTGACTGTCTCCCCTTTAGATGCACAGTCCTGCTGCTGGAGACCGACCGTCTCCCCTTTGGTTACCCATCTCTGCTGCTGGAGGGGGAGACCGACTGTCTCCCCTTTGGCTAGACAGCCCTGTCGCTGGGGAGAGGGGGTAACAGGCTCCTCTCCCAATATAACACTCTGCCGCTGGGGAAAGGAGACTGAGCTCTCTATTCCCTGCCCATTAATGATCTGCCGCTGGGGAGAGGTGGTAGCAAGCTCCTCTCCCATACCTACTTTCATCCTCTGTGGAGGGAGACCGACTGTCTCCGCTCCCAATACAGTGTCCTGCTGCTGGGGAAAGGAGACTGGGCTCTCTATTCCCGGTAGGACACTCTGCCGCTGGGGAATGGAGACTGGGCTCCCTATTCCCTGCGTATCACACTGCCGCTGGGGAATGGAGACTGGGCTCCCAATTCCCTGCAATTCATTCTGCTGCTGGGGGACAGGAGCAACTATCTCTGTCCCCTGTAACTCAGCCTGCCGCTGGGGAATGGAGACTGGGCTCCCAATTCCCTGCAATATCTCCCGCTGGGGAATGGAGCTGGGCTCCCAATTCCCTGCAATATCTCCCGCTGGGGAATGGAGACTGGGCTCCCAATTCCCTGCAATATCTCCCGCTGGGGAATGGAGCTGGGCTCCCAATTCCCTGCAATATCTCCCGCTGGGGGATGGAGACTGGGCTCCCAATTCCCTGCAATTTCTCCCGCTGGGGAATGGAGACTGGGCTCCCAATTCCCTGCAATTCATTCTGCTGCTGGGGGACAGGAGCAACTATCTCTGTCCCCTGTAACTCAGCCTGCCGCTGGGGAATGGAGCTCAGGCTCCCAATTCCCTGCAATATCTCCCGCTGGGGAATGGAGACTGGGCTCCCAATTCCCTGCAATTCACTCTGCCGCTGGGGAATGGAGACTGGGCTCCCAATTCCCTGCAGTACCTGTCGCTGGAGTTCTTCCCAACGTGCCAGCTGACCTTCTCTTTCTGCCCGGTGTTGCAGATTCATGAACACTAGGTTCCTCATGGACTGCACGTGTTTCTCAGCTGGATTGGGTCCAAAGAAGTTCAGCCGCAACCACATCATACGGTCATACTCTCTCATAGAGTATCTGTACTCCACTGCTGGTTCCATCCTGGTTCTGTCAGGGTCGCTGTACTCAGACATGCGTTGCCCTCAAATTGTAAATCCACGGAATGGTGTTGCCTGTAGCTGTCCTGTAGTCTGTGGGAACGATCCCGCCGCTTGCCACCAATTGTAACGGACCGTTTTGCACAAAAGGGGAAAAAACCGCTTAGACGATAATCCCCCTTTCAGAGACAGGCACAGCTACTGTATAATCACCAAAACTCACGAACCGCCAATAAGTGAATGCTCCAAACTCCCGAACGGCATACAAGGGAATAAGGTAGCACTTCAAATAAACGAACAGGAACCATACGAATAGCTGCTAGCAGGCGAACAGGAAAAGCTTCCAAGCGGCTTACACTCCTGGCAATCAGTCCTTAGCAGCATACAGTAAATCCCCCCAAAGACGAGACAAGGCTCCGTGTTGAGGGTCAAGCAGTGGTCTGTTTAATGAGGGCTACCTGCCCAGCTTTTATGCAGGTCTCCCACCTGGTGGACACTCCCCTAGGGGACCAAATGGGAGACTGTGACAAGGGACAGACAAGTATACAAATAGGACACACAGTCACAGTATATTCCCACAATGCATCCTGGCTTCCTCCCCTCTGCCCTGGGAGATAATTGGGAAGTAACTCAATTATCTCCCAAGACAAAGGCAAAACTCCATTACACACGTGGGAACACAAAACCAGCATAATACTTTAAAATGCACAAAGTAACATTTACTACATAAAACACAGACATGTAACATATCCCCAGATAGCTCAGGTCTGAGTGCACATTATTAAGTGAATGGCACTCAGACCACACGAATACAGTTTTAATTGCCATGGAGCCAAAGTCTTTAATTCCACGAATAGGCTCCATGGCATAGCTATCTGGGTTAAAACATTCCTCCAACATAAAATACCGAATTTACATGCATTCGTTCAATCCGTGCGAATTAGAACCAGGGGTTGGAGGTTCAGCGGTGCCTGCACGTAAAAGTGTCCGGGTTTGGTGCATGAAAGCCGGGCAGACAAGCGCTGGCTGCCCGGGGAGCTCCAGAACACCGCCATCGTGTGGCGGCTAAGTGTAACCGCGACCACCCAGTAACAATCAATTAAGCTGCGGTTAACCGCAGCTACTGGGTGGTCAATTGCCGGCACACGCTCGTTAAGCCGCGGTTAACCGCGGCTTCAGGGAGGTAAATGGAGGGCGCACTCCAGCTTCTGGGTGGCCAATTAAGGTCGCCGGCCGGCTTCCCACGGCTCTGGGGAGGCTGAAAAGAGACTGTTTGTTTGGTAGATGGAATCTACCGAACGGCTGTGCAGAAAGGGAGAAATAAATCCTTCTGCACAGTAAAATTAACCCTTTAGCTGCCGGTCCATAATCCAAAGGCAGTAGGCGGGCAACCAGGCTCCTCCAATGCAATGTGGCGAGATTGGTTTCGTCACATCTATATTTAGTGCAGAGTTTGTATCTATGGATATAACATAATATTGCAGTATATTTATAGTTACGCATTGAGAGATACTTTTGATAGTTTGTGTTCATCACTTTGGACTCATTACGATATTTTATCCAGGCATTAATATGAGCTATTTTCGACTATAATTTAAGAGCATAAAGACCCTTCTTTGCTTAATGTTCTGTATAAATAATTATTTTCTTTCTCTTCCTGCTCAGCCATTTTGTACTTTTTCAGCTCTGTGCCCTTTCATTACAATACATGAATAGGAGCAGCAAATGCGTTAATCAATTTAATGGTACGCGGTAGAAGCAGAGCCATCACTTTTCATAAAATACAAAACTTGCTTTTTTAATTTGTTGTAAACAGAGTCTGTGATCTTAAATATCCCAGGATCAGTCCAGAGGATTCAGCTGCCATCATATAACATATGTGGGCTTTCAGATTAGTCTCTACCAAGCCTCTCAGAAGCTTATTATATTGAATAATGCATTTTTATTGCAATAAGTACATTGAAGAACCTGTGAGATGTTTCTGATGGGACCTCAGCATCACCAACCCGTCGAAAGGACAAAGTTACCGAGTTGACCTCTGTGTAGGGAAGTAACTCAGTATTTTGTTGTGAGCTCTCAATCTAAAAAAAAAAGACCTTAATCTCTGCTACAGCTGATCATATCCCACTGGCTTTACTATTTTGAGATAATGTAGTGACCATTATTAGGCCCATCATTATGTCCAAGGATACATGGGAGTGTCAGCATTCTTCTTACTTCTCCCTTACATAGTAATTGGTATTTATTACGAGTTATTGGATTCTCATGGTAACCTTGACCCGTCAGTAAGTTATGCAAAAATACATTTAGTTTGCTAGGTAAGTCCTAGGTACCTTCCACTCCAATGTTATTTAACTTGTAGAGAAGCAAGTTTATAAGATTATATGTCTCCAGTCCTAATGCGTGGTGTGGAGAGGATGGAAATGGTAACAAATGTTTAGAATTTACAGAGGATTACAGTTCAGAGATCCAATCTATCATGCAAAAAGGAGAAGGCCAGACACGTGGTGCACTGGTACATCATTGCAAGCTAGTACAGCTGTATTGATGCACAATGTTAGCCTGGTTACTCTGTTTGATATTATATGATAGGAGTATATATATAGTGCATGTCATGTACGTCACAACATCAGTCAGGGCCAGGTTAGCATAGGGACTGATGGAGCTGCAGCTCCACGCCCATGCTTATGGAATAGGCTCATTGATTTGAAAAATATATATATATATACCGGTATATACATTTTTTTTTTTATTATTTTTTTTACTACTCTTCACATGCTTTTGCTTAATTATGGAAACTTAAGAGGGATGTAGGGGAACAAAACGTGTGTGGACCGACTGAGAATGGAATTAGTTAAGGTAAAGCTGACTTTGCGCACTATGCGATTTCTCTTGCTGATTCAGTCTCTCTAACGCCGTGGTTGTTCCCTTTCTTTTCCACTCACTACATCTATCTTTTTTCTGTCCCAGACTGTATAACAGGAGCTTCTGCCTGCTAGTAAGGAGGTAAGGAGAGGAATGGATCAGTGAGTACTACGGGACAGTCCTTAGAAAGCGTTGGGCGAGCGCATCATTAGACGCATTTATGCCAAGCTCAGGGTGCTGTCTGCACAGTATGCCCTTAGCTGGCCAGCCTGCATTCACGCCAGGCTGACCATTTAATTCTTTGTGCACACACGCCCCCCTTTTGGGCATGTTTGACCCTTTGGGTGGTTCTGGTTACGTGATTCACATCGGTGGCCCACTCTTTTACCCCGACCACCGAAATCCTGCTTCACCGGACACTGCTGTTAGGGGATATGGATTTACGTGAAAGATAAAAGCGAGAGATTAGCATAGAGTATGTGTTTTCTGATATCTATAGCCTGTGAGTCTCCCTCCAGCACCACCTCCACCAGATACATGACGCTTGGGAGGTATAACTGTTTTAGTGTTTCCTGTCGATAAAATTCTTTAATTAGGCCCATCATCATTGTCAGCACCAGGCCCAATGGGCTCTTATTCCGGCCCTGACATTGGGTGTTTGTAAGAAGAAGATTTCTCATAATCTATTTACAAATTTATTTAAATTAGGAAATTTACAGAAAGTTCACAAAATAAAACATAATGTTATATGAGTGAGGATTGATGGTATCGGGGTAATATTCTATAAGAGGATTTCCATCTCACAGTTTTTACAGACATATACAAAGCTTGCTAGTGAACCCCCAGTTTGCTGATATGACGAGGGAATATAGTGCTTGAGAAAAAGGGGGGAAAAAGGGGGGAAAGGGAAAATATCTAAAGAAAAGTGTGAAGGATGGAATGACTTAATAGGAATTTGAGAGAAAAGTAACCATGGGAGATTGCAAAAGGGAGTTAGAGGGAAGGGGGGTCTGTTCAGGGGGCAGTGGCACTAAGTTATTAAAGACTTGAGATCTCTAGGGCAGGATAAACTATTAATTTATTGCCTTTTACATTATTCTAAGAAATGCTAAAAATACAAATTATATTTATTTATTAAAACATGTTACTTTGTGACAAGATAATATAGCTCATTGTTAAAAATATAGTAATAGTATTGATATTGAAATAATCTTTAACTTTTTAGCATTCAAATTGCTGGCAGAGGATAATGATATTATATTCCGATTCTATAATTTGCCTCTGGCTGCTAAGGCCGTATCCATTCTAAGTACGTTAATTACCACCTTGATTTAATATTGAAGTGTCCAAAGCAGAAAATAGGTGACACAAAGACACACAGAAACACATGAATACACAGAAACACATAGACACACAGAAACACATAGACACACAGAAACACATGGACACACAGAAACACATGAATACACAGAAACACATAGACACACAGAAACACATGAATACACAGAAACACATAGACACACAGAAACACATGAATACACAGAAACACATAGACACACAGAAACACACAGACACACAGAAACACTATAAACAGTTGCTGCTTACTTAGATGAATCATATTGATAACATTTCCCGATTATCTGGCTGTCCCTGGCTGATTGTTAATTCTAAGAAAACATAATTTGCAGCAGTTTCTCTAATAAAGCCGGGACGCCATGCCAGCAATGTGAGGTTAATGTATATTTAGAAGGTATTTCAAATCTCACAAACAGGTATTACTGAAAACTGACAGCTTGATTTAACCATGAGAACTGGCAATGGATTAATTCTTTAATTCATCTCATAAATACGGCCTTTTACATATGATTGCAACATCGTAATATTAATTTCAAGCAGTACTTATAATAATTAATTATATTTCATTTTTATTGAATTTCTTCCAGTGTAATACATGATGTAAAAACTTGCACTTTCTTGAGATAAAAGAAAAAACATGTTTTTTTTAAATGTTTTATTATAAACTAATTCATTAAACGTCCTAAATAGAAAAGAGATTGTCACCCTCACAGCTATTTGTTCCCAAGCGAACATTTAAATGTTTCAACTTTCATAAATCAAAACTTCAAACAAGCTAGAAAATGATATAGCTTATGGAACATCATTCAAAAAAATCATATATTTTCTATTATTCCTCCTCCTCCACTTTGGGTGCAAATAATTTGATTTCAAAATTATTTCATTCACGGGTGAAAATTCATAACATTATTATTTTTGTAGTTTAACAATAGCTTTCTTGCATTTATTAAACAGGTACATCCATCAATCTTTCAGACAACCTAATACTAAATCATATTATAATACTATTCGGTTTAGCTACATGATAACGGTGACACTCGTACTGCGAGTAGCAGTAACGCCGCAGGTTTTTTATAGATTCCCTCCTACACCACAAACAGCTGCGCAAATCAGCCACAGCTTCTGCCATCTTGTAATTATAGAATAATTGCGTTCGCTGGAGATGAGCAGAGCCACCTCTAGCAGATGAAGAGCCTGTTTTTCAGGGATAATTGTTTGCAATATATAATGGAAGATTAAAACAAATATCGGTGATTTTAGGTGTCTAAACAGTAAACCCTATAGTGAATTCATCGTTTTGTTGCTGCAGAGATTAAAAAGATATCCCTTGTAAACGTTATGAATTGAATGAGCAGCCAGTCCACCGAGGCCAATCTGATTTAACTCCAGCTAATTTTACCGAACTTGCAATTTAATAACAGAGATCTGACTGTTACACTGCCAAATTACCAGACAAGTTGGATTCTGTCACAAACTCGAAGTCAGAAAGAGTACGCCAAAAAAGAGTTAGAAGGTAGGTTGCAGTAGCGTTGCACTCACCTAATCAAACATACATCATAGGAGTACTGCTGGGTCCTATTGATACAACAAGGAGAATGTAACACATTCACTCTACTTTAAACTATCTTCAAAGTCCAAGAAGTTATCTTAAACATTTTTAAAAACACCTAATCTAGACAAAAATAATGGGGGTTTAGTTACAGTATATGATCATACATTGCATTAGCCTGCCACAACGTCAATGTACCCCATCTTTGGCAGGTCCTACTCTACCTGCTCTAGCCTGCTCTTATCAAATTAATCCACTTACTGGGGAAATCCTTCCTCTTGGGACTGTCCATAGTGCAATGTGAAATAGAGTCCTGGAATGAGGCACCTGTAACAGGGAGGGGTGCAAAACCAGGGAGTTTGTCTGGACTCCCAAATATATAAATGAAACCAAGATGGCTGCACTCACCTGAATATGCATTATAGGGTGCTGCTGGGACTAATTCATAGAACATACAGTGTGAACACCACTTAAAGCTAAGTTCAACCCCATGTATCATGTGTATATAAATACTGTATATACATACATACACTCTCATAATAAGAGCCGAATTCTCTAGATCTAACACTAAATCAGAGGTATGAAATGTGACTGTTTCCACAATCTGTGGATGGGAGTATAAGTCTTGAAAAACGAGTGGTGTCTCCTGGACCCCTACTAACAAGGGAGGAACTGGTACCGGCACCCTCACAATCCCACACATGGTATTTATTGGCTGTGAATTAATAATAATAATAATAATCGGGAATTGTCTAGATGCTGCCAGCTCCTTCCTGGGTCCGATGGTCTTTGGGATTGGCAGCTAATATAATGTGCACTTCTCCGAGGCCCTATTTTGTCCAAAAATGAATCTGGACCGCCCCCCTCCCCATCTTTTCATGCCATACATATTAGGTTTGGAAATATATACATCTGCCATTGCGTCTACCCAACAATAAGAACATGTGATATGTGTCCCTGGGAACATACTGGATATGATAACCCTATACATACTCATGGTGTATTGGATGAGACTTTACATACCAATAATTGTATTTAATTCCCTTTTATTAAGCGCAGATGTTCATTCACTCTTCCTACTCTCTGACCACTGGATTGTAAGAATGGCTGACAAACCTCATTGCTTTAATTAGAATTCTGGGAATCATTCCAATACATTTAGAAACACGTTTTTCTTCTAGTTAATAAAAAGCAGGGAATAGCATAAAGATTATTACAGTGCCACCAAAAAGATGACATTTTTAGTAGTTCTTTTCATTAGTTCTATTAAAAAAAGTAAATGAAAAGATTAATAGACTCCCCATCTGACCAAGAGTTAGCGCCAATTATTTAACACATTCACCTGCCATTTATAGGCTTGACTGGTCACAGAGACTATCTCAGCAGAATCCCTCCGGCTCCCATCTGCCTGGCTTGGAATACACGAAGTTTGAGACAGACAATCATCACACCTTCATTATTTTTTAAAATAACTTCCTTTTAGGCTTAATGGGGAAGCGTCACTTTACAAAATTTGTTTTATGTTTATTAATTGCTTATAGTTAACCAATATTTGTTTGCATGGTTTGTCATAAAACTAAATGTAGCAATTCACACAACTGTGTTTAGCTTTACATGGGTACGGGGCGCCCTCATCTTCTCTCCCTGCCGGTCATTGTTATAACCTCTGCCATTTCTGTGATTAAACATTATACCTGAAGGTGGAAAAATGTGTCACTGTGTGGCCCGGGCAGTGCCAGGACTCCACTAGATTTTGATGGAGATTGCTAAACATTTAATATAAATTTAATAGAAAATGGAGCATTACAAAATATCAAACTTGAAAAACGTTTGAGAGAAAAAAAGAAATAAAACATCAATGTTTTTTCATTTGTGTAATTTTCGAAAGAGCAACAGTTTCAGGTTAGATTATGCCCTATCTGCAAGACATTCATTGATGCTGAACTTGGTCAGTGTAAGCCATAGCATCTGTACCACACAGCTGCCGTATACACCTTACCACACAGCTGCCGTATACACCTTACCACACAGCTGCCGTATACACACCTTACCACACAGCTGCCGTATACACACCTTACCACACAGCTGTCGTATATACACCTTACCACACAGCTGCCGTATACACCTTACCACACAGCTGCCGTATACACACCTTACCACACAGCTGCCGTATACACACCTTACCACACAGCTGTCGTATACACACCTTACCACACAGCTGCCGTATACACACCTTACCACACAGCTGTCGTATACACACCTTACCACACAGCTGTTGTATACACACCTTACCACACAGCTGTCGTATACACACCCTACCACACAGCTGTCGTATACACACCTTACCACACAGCTGCCATATACACACCTTACAACACAGCTGTCGTATACACACCTTACCACACAGCTGCCGTATACACACCTTACCACACAGCTGCCGTATACACACTACCACACAGCTGGCGTATACACACCTTACCACACAGCTGCCATATACACACCTTACCACACAGCTGTCGTATACACACCTTACCACACAGCTGGCGTATACACACCTTACCACACAGCTGCCGAATGCACACCTTACCACACAGCTGTCGTATACACACCTTACCACACAGCTGCCGTATACACACCTTACCACACAGCTGCCGTATACACACCTTACCACACAGCCGTCGTATACACACCTTACCACACAGCTGTCGTATACACACCTTACCACACAGCTGCCGTATTCACACCTTACCACACAGCTGCCGTATACACACCTTAAAACACTTTGAGTTTTCCCTTTGTTTCCAAACTCTAATACACAAAGTGTGCGGAGGTGGTATAGCGATTGGTTTGTGGACCAGCCGTACTAAAGGATCTAACTAATACAGGAATAGTGGCATACGTGGCTATGTGTAATATTAAATATAACAGTATTTTTATGTGTATGCGCTATTGCTTAATCTGTATTTAATATTATATGAACACTGTCTGTGACGAAGTGCCCTTCGCCACTTGTGCCTGGAGAGGACTGCTTGCCCGCCTCTTGCCCTGTGACTATGGCCACTGGGATGTATTGCCCTTTAAAGATATGATTTGGGCATAAGGGATTTGTGTTGTGCTGCTGCTGGCCCTTTAAGAACCATCTGGGGACATACTGTGGAGTTACTGGGTGGCCACCATTTCCTGTATCAGAAGCACATGGTGAGAACAATGGATGGCGGCCATTTTAACTCACAGACACTGTTTGGACTTTTCAACACGGTGCCATCTTGCCAGTATTTGGTGCACAGAGACATCGTGCAGTGGTTTTGGACTATACAGCAGGGGACACATTATACAGTGATTGTTTTTCATTTAGCCTGTATATGTTCTGCAGAATCTGCATTAAACTGTATTTTCCAAAGTACTGAACGGATCTGGGTGAATTTTGGATATGTGGTTCACCCAGATCCCCCAGTTCCAAGGATATACTTTTTATGGGGTTATTGCATGTTTTGGGGTCCCTGTGTGTTTTATGAAACTGTATAATATCTGGCCAGCAGATAATTGAGCTTTGTGTATTGTAGAAACTCAATTATCTAGCCTGGCCCAGAGGAGGAGTTTTGTGTTGCATAAATTGTGAGTTCTGTGTGCCAGTAAATCAGTCTTGTTCCAGCATTAAGCCTTGGCTCATGTTTGGGGGAAGGGATACCTACACTCTGGGGATTGCTATAATCACTTACTCCCCAGAGGAAGCTCTTGCAATAGCTTGATTTGTTCCTGTTCCTGCTCTCTGGGGAAAGAGAGGTTCACCCACTGGAAGCTGGATCCTGGCCTTGGGTCCAGGGTGGGTGGAGACAGCAGAGACCCCAGCGCAGTTGCATCGCTGGAAGTGGGGTCTGCAGTGCTGATGGTGTCGGTTGGAGTGCTTGGAGTCCTCGGCAAGCGCTAGGAGCATCGATTGGCGGAGGTACTCAGTCGGAGTGCCAGCGTTCCGTCACACTGTCCAAGGTAAAAGATGATTGCCTTTATACCACAAACATGCACAGAGAGTATATCTCATTAACTACCAGAAGTAAGAGCAGGATCCGACCCTACAGAGGCACTCCCCAATGTTCCAAACAGAAAATATCAGAAGGATGCACACCAAAAATTGTTGCTAACCAAAACAAGTAATCTTTATTACGTTTAGAAATACAGCACATGTACAAAAACATAAAAAAAAATATGTACAAAAAAAGCGACACAAGCTTGAGCTAAAATACAACTACCCACAGCTTACAATAAGCCTTACAGATCAGGACGTGTGTCAAAATAGGGTCCCCAATGTTTCGGCACCAACCTGTCTCAATGGACAGTCCCTCAGAAAGGCACATTTTATGTTTGAAACATTGGGGTAGCAGACAATGGGTATTTGCCTTTTATATGCAATATATAATATAATAACATAATGATTGACATTAAGCATAGAATAATTGTACAATAGATAACTGCCTTTTTTTCTTTGCTTTAATTAGTATTTGGGTTTATGTATGCATATAGCAATCCACTATAAGGCTAGAGCAGGGGGATTTAACCAAATAAAATGTTATTATTTACTATTTATCATTAATAAATACAAAAATACAGAATAATATGGCAAAAGAGCAAGGGGAGAAAAAGAAATGGAAGGAAAGTGAATCGATGGATAGGGAGGTAGAGAATCTGAATCCAAGAGAAATGAGAGGATATTGTTTATTAAGATGAAGTTATCATTAAATAATGAGAGGAACCTTCTTCCTGAGACAGATAAGGACAGAGTTACTCTATATATGGGTCACTATGAGGTTATTTAATAAACTCTAAATTGTGCATGCAGGGAGTGGACAGCATCCTACTTGGATCACGAATGTCCCAATGGGACAATTCATATGGATTAAACGGAACTGTTCCCGTGTGGAAGATTTGGGGAGAGAGTCACTTGGATTTAGTCAGCGGTTTATAGAGAAAGCGATCCCCCCCGAAATAAAGTTTATTTTATTTTTATCATGTGTCTGTTTATTGTTTTACTTTTGGTATGCAAATACTTTGCTCTTGTAGCGTAGGATTCCCCTAAGAGGTTTGCCTTGACGTGGCAGGTGAGCTTACACTTTAAGTGGCCATTGTTGCGTAGGGATTTGGGATTGTTTTTTTTACTGTATATTGGGGCTGATGTATATTATAGACATTGCTGCTGCCCAGGAGTAGTGGAGTTTGAGTGCGGGACTTATTTTCTATGTTAATAGCGGAGTTAGAGATTTTTCATCTTTAGCAATTTTTACCTCAACATACTTTCCCTTTCTTTAATTCCTGCTTGGGCTTTGCCAACTGCAAAATTCTGATTTGTATGCAGTGAGCCCGTTTTATATTCTCGCACTGACAGACACGGCTCACTGTCCTGTGCGTGCCCTTTACATACACCTTATTCAATAAAAATTAGACACCACAGGGAACGCAATATTGTAAATACAATCGTTAGACCTTTAACAATGACTGTTAAAAGATTTTCTTCCACTTTGCATTTGCTATTAATGTTGATTTCCAATAATAATAAAATTTTTAAAACAAAACTATTATCACTTACCTTTCCAGGGGGTCTGTTCAGTAACTGGAGGGCTGCAGTGACACGAGAAAGCTACGTTGGGGTGGAAAGAATCTGAAAAATCATCAAAGCTGGTCTCATGAAAATGAATCTATACAGAAAATGACTGTTTTACCATAACTTAATGTGTTGGCTGCCAGTCCAACGCTTCAAATAAATCTTATCTTTTCATTTTTATTTTAATGAAAAAGAACATGGTATGGAAGGGGTTAATACCCAGTCCCACGTTGTTGCGGCAATCAGATTGAATGTACCCTGGCTGCAACAACGAATCTGACATCAAAAAGAAGAGAAATGGCCGTCTGTCTTTACATTAATAATCTCAAGAAGACGTTCCTAATGACAGAAGGAATATAAAGAACGTGAAATATATCACCGATGGCACAAGGTGCAATTCTCTGTCTCTGCTTTTTTTCAGTTTCCTTATAATTTAAGAGCAGCTTGAGCCCATTGATAAATGAGAAATAATCAAGTTTATGATAAAATTAAACAAATAAGAAAGCAAGGGGTGCAATTTTCTACTGGAGAAAAAAAAAGGTGCATTTGTTAAGATGTCCACGGAATATAAATGCTGTTCAGTATCTTCTAATTTAATGAAAACAATCAGAATATAACTATAACCACATACTGATAAAATCTTGGGGTGACAAGAATCCTCAGCATCCAGAGATGATCCTAAATCAATGAATGGGGGGGGCTGTAGGGCCTCACGGTGACAAACAGGGCCTGATATCCCATTCGGCAGAGTTGGGAACTGACCACTAGTACCGCCTGTTTTCAGCACTTACAATAGGCTAATAGGAGAGATATGTACCAGGAGTCTCGCCAGTGTCCTCTGTGGTCCAGTCAGCCTTACATCAGGCTGTAAACAGCCTCCAGTGTCTGTGTGTGAGGCTGGACAGGAAGTGGAAGGGCTTACTTCCCATCTCCCCACTGACAGCCTCTCACATAGGAAATGGCTTGCAGGAGGAGCGGATGAAGCTCTCAGGGATACACACTGCATAACAGCTCCTGTAGCTTTAATATCATCAATAAGACTGGTCTACAGAAGACATGGGATGGTGAGTACTTTGCAAATAACCCTTCAAACTCCAACACTTAAAGCTATGTTTAACTTGTCATAAAACAAAACACTTCATATCTGTTTGGATGTGTGTAAGTGCATGTGTCAGTGTGTATGTGTAACTGTGTATCTGTTTGGATGTGTATATGTGCATGTGTAACTGTGTATCTGTTTGGATGTGTATATGTGCATGTGTCAGTGTGTATGTGTATCTGTGTGTCAGTGTGTATCTGTTTGGATGTGTGTGTGTGAATGTGTCAGAGTGTATGGTTATCTGTGTGTCAGTGTGTATCTGTTTGGATGTGTGTATGTGAATGTGTCAGAGTGTATGGGTATCTGTGTGTCAGTGTGTATCTGTTTGGATGTGAATGTGTCAGTGTGTATGTGTAACTGTGTGTCAGTGTGTATCTGTTTGGATGTGTGTATGTGAATGTGTCAGTGTGTATGTGTATCTGTGTGTCAGTGTGTATCTGTTTGGATGTGTGTGTGTGTGAATGTGTCAGTGTGTATGTGTATCTGTGTGTCAGTGTGTATCTGTTTGGATGTGTGTATGTGAATGTGTCAGAGTGTATGGGTATCTGTGTGTCAGTGTGTATCTGTTTGTATGTGTGTATGTGCATGTGTCAGTGTGTATGTGTAACTGTGTGTCAGTGTGTATCTGTTTGGATGTGTGTATGTGAATGTGTCAGTGTGTATGTGTATCTGTGTGTCAGTGTGTATCTGTTTGGATGTGTGTGTGTGTGAATGTGTCAGTGTGTATGTGTATCTGTGTGTCAGTGTGTATCTGTTTGGATGTGTGTATGTGAATGTGTCAGAGTGTATGGGTATCTGTGTGTCAGTGTGTATCTGTTTGTATGTGTGTATGTGCATGTGTCAGTGTGTATGTGTAACTGTGTGTCAGTGTGTATCTGTTTGGATGTGTGTATGTGAATGTGTCAGTGTGTATGTGTATCTGTGTGTCAGTGTGTATCTGTTTGGATGTGTGTATGTGAATGTGTCAGAGTGTATGGGTATCTGTGTGTCAGTGTGTATCTGTTTGGATGTGTGTATGTGAATGTGTCAGAGTGTATGGGTATCTGTGTGTCAGTGTGTATCTGTTTGGATGTGTGTATGTGAATGTGTCAGAGTGTATGGGTATCTGTGTGTCAGTGTGTATCTGTTTGTATGTGTGTATGTGCATGTGTCAGTGTGTATGTGTAACTGTGTGTCAGTGTGTATCTGTTTGGATGTGTGTATGTGAATGTGTCAGTGTGTATGTGTATCTGTGTGTCAGTGTGTATCTGTTTGGATGTGTGTGTGTGTGAATGTGTCAGTGTGTATGTGTATCTGTGTGTCAGTGTGTATCTGTTTGGATGTGTGTATGTGAATGTGTCAGAGTGTATGGGTATCTGTGTGTCAGTGTGTATCTGTTTGTATGTGTGTATGTGCATGTGTCAGTGTGTATGTGTATCTGTGTGTCAGTGTGTATCTGGTTGGATGTGTGTATGTGAATGTGTCAGTGTGTATGTGTATCCGTGTGTCAGTGTGTATCTGTTTGGATGTGTGTATGTGAATGTGTCAGAGTGTATGGGTATCTGTGTGTCAGTGTGTATCTGTTTGCATGTGTATATGTGAATGTGTCAGAGTGTATGGGTATTTGTGTGTCAGTGTGTATCTGTTTGGATGTGTGTATGTGAATGTGTCAGAGTGTATGGGTATCTGTGTGTCAGTGTGTATCAGTTTGTATATGTATATGTGCATGTGTCAGTGTGTATGTGTATCTGTGTGTCAGTGTGTATCTGTTTGCGTGTTTATATGTTAGTACGTGTATGTGTGTGTGTGTGTACGTTCCACTATGTGTATATCTGTGTGTCAGTGTGTATCTGTTTGTGTGTTTATATATTAGTACGTGTCTGTGTGTGTGTGTGTGTACGTGCCACTATGTATCTAAGTGTATCTGTTTGGATGTGTGTACGTGCTACTATGTGTGTGTGTGTATCTATGTCTCATTGTGTATCTGTTTGGATGTGTATATGTGCATGTCTCAGTGTGTATATGTATCTGTGTGTCAGTGTGTATCTGTTTGGATGTGTATATATGCATGTGTCAGTGTGTATGTGTAACTGTGTGTCAGTGTGTATCTGTTTGGATGTGTATATGTGCATGTGTCAGTGTGTATGTGTAACTGTGTATCTGTTTGGATGTGTATATGTGCATGTGTCAGTGTGTATGTGTATCTGTGTGTCAGTGTGTATCTGTTTGGATGTGTGTATGTGAATGTGTCAGTGTGTATGTGTATCTGCGTGTCAGTGTGTATCTGTTTGGATGTGTATATGTGCATGTGTCAGTGTGTATGTGTATCTGTGTGTCAGTGTGTATCTGTTTGTGTGTTTATATGTTAGTATATGTCTGTGTGTGTGTGTGTGTGTATGTGCCACTATGTGTGTGTATATCTGTGTTTTAGTGTGTATCTGTGTGGATGTGTGTACGTGCCACTATGTGTGTGTGTATCTGTGTGTCAGTGTGTATCTGTTTGGGTGTGTGTACGTGCCACTATGTGTGTGTGTATCTGTGTTTTAGTGTGTATCTGTTTGGATGTGTGTACGTGCGTGTGTCAGTGTGCATGGGTATCTGTGTGCCAATGCATATCTTTTTGAATGTGTGTATGTGTCCTGACTGCTGACTCATCTGAACCCCCCCCCCCCACCCTATACCTCCCCCCCACCAATAATTAACACACCATCTTAGTGGATAGGGCTACGGTCATAGCTTTATTTTCTAACAACCAGCAAACAACCACTGTCAACTGCTGGTTTGACCTAGCAGACAGATAACATAAACTTTATAACCAGAGCGTCTTCAGCCGGTCATTCGTGATCCACCAAATTAGGCTGCGACTCGCCAAGCCTGTCCAGGCAGTGTCCTTTCATAACTTTGCTGGTGCAGGATAGATAGATAGACGAACAGACAGACATACAGGCAGACAGACAGACAGATAATAGACAGACAGACAGACTGACAGACAGATAAAGAGAAAGATAGACAGACAGATACATAGACAGACAGACAGACATATAGATAGACAGACAGACAGACAGACAGACAGATAGATAGATAGATAGATAGATAGACTGGCAGACAGATAGATAGCATAGATAGACAGACAGACAGACATGCAGGCAGACAGACATATAGATAGATAGATAGATAGATAGATAGATAGATAGATAGATATAGACAGACAGGTAGATAGATAGACAGATAGACAGATAGTTAGATAGACAGACAGACAGATAGATAGATAGATAGATAGATAGATAGATATTGATATATAGACAGATAGATAGATAGATAGATAGATAGATAGATAGATAGATAAATAGACTACATGTCTGTTCGTCCACCCATTGTAAAGCACTGCGGAATTTGATGGCGCTCTATAAATATCATCATCATAATAATAATAATAATAGACAGACAGATAGATAGATAGATAGATAGATAGATAGAGATAGAAAGATAGATAGATAGATAGAGATAGAAAGATAGATAGATATAGATAGACAGATAGATAGAAAGATAGATAGAAAGATAGACAGACAGATAGATAAATAGATAGATAGACAGACCGTCTGACAGATAAATAGAAAGATAGACAGACGGATACATAGACAGATAGATAGATAGATAGACAGACAGACAGATAGATAGATAGCTAGATAGCATAGATAGATAGATAGATAGACAGACAGACAGACAGACATGCAGGCAGACAGACAGACATATAGATAGTTAGATATAGACAGACAGACAGGTAGATAGATAGACAGATAGACAGACAGATAGATAAACAGACAGACAGATAGATAGATAGATAGATAGATAGATAGATATTGATATATAGACAGATAGATAGATAGACTACATGTCTGTTCATCCACCCATTGTAAAGCGCTGCGGAATTTGATGGCGCTCTATAAATATCATAATAATAATAGACAGACAGATAGAAAGATATAGATAGACAGACAGATAGATAGATAGATAGATAGAGATAGAAAGATAGATAGATAGATAGACAGACAGTCTGATAGATAGAACGATCTCTGTTTAATCCAATTCTATTGTTCTGTATACTAACTACATCACAGGATATGTAGATTATTCCAGATTAATTTCAGCCTATTGTATAACGCTACAGTAATTCAATAAGAAGCAAAATAAAATAAAGCAAAAATCTAGGCAGCATATTTTTTTTTTTATTGATACTCAGAACACCAGGGGGAAAAGCAATAGATTATAAAGCAAAGCTCTGCTCGCTGCTCCGCAACCAAATAATTGCCGAGGACAAAATGAAATATAACCTGTTCCAGTCTAATAGAATACACAGAAATAAAAGGCAATCAATTAATAGAACAATTCACTCCTCCGGCACAGTGTCAAGGCCATGCATCCCAAATCCCAGCTGGAACATTGTAGGACCCCCTGACTTCTGAGAGCAGCCTTGCCCACACACCCGGAGCTGGCACAGGACGAATGTGGCACGTTGACCCCACACAAGCTGCTGCAGAAAGTATTGCATCAATGACGAGAGATGTGGCTGCCAGTGTCATTCCAAAAACTCCAAATAACACCATGTAAGAGAAAGGAATGGGCAAAATGGCAAGACCACCCTCGACAGGGAGCATGGGGCCCCAACATTTTAGTACCTCGCAATATATTCCCGTCCCATTTGTGTGGGACATTAAAGTGCTGCCATTATGCACAAAAAATCCCAACATGTCTGCTGACCCAGTCGCGGCTGGGGGGGGGTTGTATATTTTTGGGGGGCATGCACCTCTGGGTTACGATGCACTGCCTAAAGCAAGCCTGAATGATACAGGGCTAAAGGCAAGAAAGAGGGACCTCCAATGGCAGTAGGGTAGGAGGTAGACCCTAACTGTTCTAGGACCACACCTATATCTTTTGTCAGATTTAAAGGACCAATCCACACACATAGAGCACCACAATTTGCTGATGAGTGGGCCCTCTTTTTCATTTTACAAAAAGTGCAGATTTTAATAGAAATTGACACTTTTATAATTGAACCTTGTTATACCCCCTAACTGTCCGTCAGACACCTGGTCCTGTTACTTCCTGGTTTGTTTAGCTCAGTGGAACTAAACTCAAGAGGCAGCAATTAGCCAGAGCACCTGCCTTGCAAAGACTTCTCATTGAGCTGCATTGGGAAGTCTCTGATTGGACAGTCACAGAAAGTCTGGGCGGGGTTAGAAGGACATGCAAAGGAGGACAAGGAGGACATGCAAAGGCTGCAGACAAGAGATCTGCAGGTTTTGAAAAATGTTTTGGATAAAACCCCAATAAAAAAAAAAAAATTAAATACAAGCATGTTTTTATTGGGGGTATATCTACTAAACAGTATTTTGTTTTTTGGCAGTGGAGTGTTTCTTTAATGTTGGCAAAGCAATATGGGAGTTGTAGCATTACAACATCTGAGGGCTATGTTTTGGCCATCCTTGGATAGTGGCATCAAGTGAGCGGTCCTCTAGGTCTCACAAAGCCATTAGGAAACACTATTAAAGGGCACTCATTTAGTGACAGTGCTTTGTACATTCATATGGATAAGTGGCTTTCTATTTGCACAAATGAGGGTGATACAATGTATATCTATATATATCAGGGAATATTTCTGAAAGTTTCCCCCTGGAACAATAAGGAAGGGGGAGCATGACTGCTGCCCAAGATTGGGGGCTGGGTTAAGATGGATACATTTGTGTCTAAAGTGGTGGTTCTTAAAGGACCACTATAGTGCCAGGAAAACATACTCGTTTTCCTGGCACTATAGTGCCCTGAGGGTGCTCCCACCCTCAGGGAACCCCTCCCGCCCGGCTCTGGAAGGGGGAAAGGGGTAAAAACTTACCTTTTTCCAGCGCTGGGCGGAGAGCTCTCCTCCTCCTCTCCGCCTCCGTTACCGCCGGCTGAATGCGACGCGCTGCAAGAGCTGCGCCGATTCAGCCTCGCATAGAAAGCATTTACAATGCTTTCCTATGGACGCTGGCGTGCTCTCACTGTGAAAATCACAGTGAGAAGCACGCAAGCGCCTCTAGTGGCTGTCAATGAGACAGCCACTAGAGGGAATGGGGGAAGGCTTAACCCATTCATAATTATAGCAGTTTCTCTGAAACTGCTATAATTAAGAAAAAATGGGTTAACCCTAGAAGGACCTGGCACCCAGACCACTTCATTAAGCTGAAGTGGTCTGGGTGCCTAGAGTGGTCCTTTAAGGAAAGGGAGAGGGAGGGGACTTACCAGTCAGCAGCATAACTTAGGGCTCCTGACTGTTTTTGGAATGGGTAGTCGCTCGGGTTGCAGGGATAGAGTCGATAACGCATTACCTAGATGATTTTTTGTTTGTGGGTTCACGGGAGTCGGATGACTGCGCGGTGCTCTTAGATTCCTTTTGATCCGTCACGGCGGATTTTGTTGTTCCAATCAAGGTAGAGAAGACGGTAGGGCCAGTGGGAGCCTGGTACTGCTTAGCTTAGCTCATAATTTGTGGTTGGTTGTGCGCCATGTGCCTGGGGAGCAGAACTTTATAGCGGACTCTCTCTCTCGGTTTCAGTGGGACAGGTTTCGAGTGGCGGCTCCAGAGGCGGCGCGGACTGGCACCTCGAGCCCGGTGGGCATATGGGACCTGGTTTCCACCATTTGAGACGGTTGGTGAGGGAGTCGCTAGCGGAGTCGACGTGGAGGTCGTATTCTGCGATGTGGCGGAAATGGATGGCTGTTTGCAATGACGGAGATGCGTCCTCAGACGAAGGTAGGTTGGGAGCGACTTTGGCCTTCTTGGAGTTGCTCTGCGTGGAGGGTAGGTCGGCAGCAGCGGCCGAGAGATCGTTAGCGGCCCTGTCTTTTCTGTTCCAGTGGTGTGGGTGGCAGGATGCTACCAAGTCATTCTGCATCTCACGGATCATGAAGGGCTGGAAGAAGGGACGTAAGCCGGACTCTCGGCGTCCAATCTCCTATGAGATCTTGTGCAGGCTCCTGGAGCGTCTGCCCCAGATTTGCGTCTCGGTCTATGAGGTCCTCCTGTTTCGGGCCGCGTTTGCTCTCTGCTTCTTTGCGGCCCTTCGGATAGGCGAGCTGGTGGCTCCCAGTACACGAGCGCTGGCTGCCATGCAAATAGCTGATATCAAGGTTTCGACGCGCGACGTGACGTTGCTCATTCGAAAGTCTAAGGCCGATCAGGCAGGAGAGGGCGCGTCGGTTCGGATTCAGTCTACCGGTGAGCGGTTTTGCCCAGTTAGGTTGCTGCGGGACTTCTTGGAGGTGCGAGGATCGGAGGCGCGGTCCTTGTTACGGCACAGGGATGGGTCATCACTCAGCCGGTTTCAATTCACCAGGGTACTTTGTGCAGGGGTTGTTAGCATTGGGCTGTCTCCAGGTTTGTACACCATGCACTCATTTCGAATCGGGGCTGCCATGCAGGCTAGTCAGCTGGGCCTCCCCACAGAGGCACTCATGCGTTTGGGGCGCTGGCAGTCGGGTCGGTTCCAGCTCTATGTGCGCCCCCATTTGCTGTAGGCTAGCGGCGCAGCAGTTATGGTTGTCTGTTATTTTCATTGTAGGTCCTTCTCCGCGATTTTTCTGGATCGTGGGACACTCCTTTGTTTATTGGGCTGCTAGGCGTGCTGAGACTAGACCCTATGGCCGTAACCTCGGTTTATCGTACGAGGTAGCAAGGGTACGTTGGAGGGGGATTCGGGGGGAATTCGAGGGGCTATACGCCGAGCTGGTGCAGCTCCGACGCTGCGTGTCAGGGCTGGTGATCTTGGTGGTTCACGCAGGCGGGAACGATGTCGGATGGCGATGGTCGGTGGACCAGGTTCGCGCGATGCGGCATGACGTGGCCCGCTGTTTTGCGTTGTTCCGGGACCTGACCCTCGTCTGGTCCGAGATCGTTCCGCGCCCGGTCTGGCGGTCTGGAGGTCACAGTAAGGCGTTAAAGCGCTATAGGCGTAAGGTCAATGTGACCATGTTTGTGCGCCAACTGGGGGGTATAGTGGTTAGACACTGCAGGAGGGGGGGGTATAGTGGTTAGACACTGCAGGAGGGGGTTAATGATGATGTAATGAGACGGGATGGTATTCATTTGTCCCCCATTGGGTTAGATATTTTCAATACATGACTACAAGCTGGAATTGAGGCGGCGCTGTCGGCGGGGGGGTCGCGATGCCCGCGCAGCGTAGTGCGCGAGGTGGGCATCGCGGTGGCGGGTTTCCCTGGACAGCGCAGAAGATAAAAGGAACTTTGGGGAGACGACAGCCTGCACGGAGCTGATGGCGAGGAGCCGGCTGTCGAGGCTCATGGGACAGAATTTGGGAGAACTGCCTGTTGGGAAACACCCAAAAGCTGGCAGAGTTGGACTAAGTTAAAATTGTTATATTAAATAAAGCTGTGGCCGTTGGTTTTGGTCGGGGATTGGTTGGGTCAGCAGTCATGTGTGAATTTGAGTGGGTGCGTGCTTGTCAGAGTATTTTCATATATTGGTATGATAATATGTTTACTTAACTTTAGATCTAACAGATATATATTTGTGAGGTTGAAAATTAAAATAAATGTAAAAATGTTCTTAGCTCCCTGTCAATCATTGTTATAAGCTCTGCCCTTTACACCTGGCAGTCGGTATAGAGAGAGCCGCCTCCATCTTAGCTCCCTGTCAATCATTGTTATAAGCTCCGCCCTTTACACCTGGCAGTCAGTATAGAGAGAGCCGCCTCCATCTTAGCTCCCTGTCAATCATTGTTATAAGCTCCGCCCTTTACACCTGGCAGTCAGTATAGAGAGAGCCGCCTCCATCTTAGCTCCCTGTCAATCATTGTTATAAGCTCCGCCCTTTACACCAGGCAGTCAGTATAGAGAGAGCCACCTCCATCTTAGCTCCCTGTCAATCATTGTTATAAGCTCCGCCCTTTACACCTGGCAGTCGGTATAGAGAGAGCCACCTCCATCTTAGCTCCCTGTCAATCATTGTTATAAGCTCCGCCCTTTACACCTGGCAGTCAGTATAGAGAGAGCCGCCTCCATCTTAGCTCCCTGTCAATCATTGTTATAAGCTCCGCCCTTTACACCTGGCGGTCAGTATAGAGAGAGCCGCCTCCATCTTAGCTCCCTGTCAATCATTGTTATAAGCTCCGCCCTTTACACCTGGCAGTCAGTATAGAGAGAGCCACCTCCATCTTAGCTCCCTGTCAATCATTGTTATAAGCTCCGCCCCTTACACCTGGCAGTCAGTATAGAGAGCCGCCTCCATCTTAGATCCCTGTCAATCATTGTTATAAGCTCCGCCCTTTACACCTGGCAGTCAGTATAGAGAGAGCCATCTGCATCTTAGCTCCCTGTCAATCATTGTTATAAGCTCCGCCCTTTACACCTGGCAGTCAGTATAGAGAGCCGCCTCCATCTTAGCTCCCTGTCAATCATTGTTATAAGCTCCGCCCTTTACACCTGGCAGTCAGTATAGAGAGAGCCACCTCCATCTTAGCTCCCTGTCAATCATTGTTATAAGCTCCGCCCTTTACACCTGGCAGTCAGTATAGAGAGAGCCACCTCCATCTTAGCTCCCTGTCAATCATTGTTATAAGCTCCGCCCCTTTACACCTGGCAGTCAGTATAGAGAGAGCCGCCTCCATCTTAGCTCCCTGTCAGTCATTGTTATAAGCTCCGCCCTTTACACCTGGCAGTCAGTATAGAGAGAGTCACCTCCATCTTAGCTCCCTGTCAATCATTGTTATAAGCTCCGCCCTTTACACCTGGCAGTCAGTATAGAGAGAGCCACCCCCATCTTAGCTCCCTGTCAGTCATTGTTATAAGCTCCGCCCTTTACACCTGGCAGTCAGTATAGAGAGAGCCGCCTCCATCTTAGCTCCCTGTCAGTCATTGTTATAAGCTCCGCCCTTTACACCTGGCAGTCAGTATAGAGAGAGCCGCCTCCATCTTGGCTCCCTGTCAATCATTGTTATAAGCTCCGCCCTTTACACCTGGCAGTCAGTATAGAGAGAGCCACCTCCATCTTAGCTCCCTGTCAATCATTGTTATAAGCTCCGCCCTTTACACCTGGCAGTCAGTATAGAGAGAGCCGCCTCCATCTTAGCTCCTGTCAATCATTGTTATAAACTCCGCCCTTTACACCTGGCAGTCAGTATAGAGAGAGCCGCCTCCATCTTAGCTCCCTGTCAATCATTGTTATAAGCTCCACCCTTTACACCTGGCAGTCAGTATAGAGAGAGTCACCTCCATCTTAGCTCCCTGTCAGTCATTGTTATAAGCTCCGCCCTTTACACCTGGCAGTCAGTATAGAGAGAGTCACCTCCATCTTAGCTCCCTGTCAGTCATTGTTACAAGCTCCGCCCTTTACACCCGGCAGTCAGTATAGAAAGAGCCACCTCCATCTTAGCTCCCTGTCAATCATTGTTATAAGCTCCGCCCTTTACACCTGGCAGTCAGTATAGAGAGAGCCGCCTCCATCTTAGCTCCCCGTCAATCATTGTTATAAGCTCCGCCCTTTACACCTGGCAGTCAGTATAGAGAGAGCCGCCTCCATCTTAGCTCCCCGTCAATCATTGTTATAAGCTCCGCCCTTTACACCTGGCAGTCAGTATAGAGAGAGCCACCTCCATCTTAGCTCCCTGTCAATCATTGTTAAAGGCTCCGCCCATTACACCTGGCAGTCAGTACAGAGAGCCACCTCCATCTTAGCTCCTTGTCAATCATTGTTATAAGCTCGGCCCTTTACACCTGGCAGTCAGTATAGAGAGAGCCGCCTCCATCTTAGCTCCCTGTCAATCATTGTTATAAGCTCCGCCCTTTACACCAGGCAGTCAGTATAGAGAGAGCCGCCTCCATCTTAGCTCCCTGTCAATCATTGTTATAAGCTCCGCCCTTTACACCTGGCAGCCAGTATAGAGAGAGCCGCCTCCATCTTAGCTCCCTGTCAATCATTGTTATAAGCTCCGCCCTTTACACCTGGCAGTCAGTATAGAGAGAGCCGCCTCCATCTTAGCTCCCTGTCAGTCATTGTTATAAGCTCCGCCTATTACACCTGGCAGTCAGTATAGAGAGAGCCGCCTCCATCTTAGCTCCCTGTCAATCATTGTTATAAGCTCCGCCCTTTACACCTGGCAGTCAGTATAGAGAGAGCCGCCCCCATCTTAGCTCCCTGTCAATCATTGTTATAAGCTCCGCCCTTTACACCTGGCAGTCAGTATAGAGAGAGCCACCTCCATCTTAGCTCCCTGTCAATCATTGCTATAAGCTCCGCCCTTTACACCTGGCAGTCAGTATAGAGAGAGCCACCTCCATCTTAGCTCCCTGTCAATCATTGTTATAAACTCCGCCCTTTACACCTGGCAGTCAGTATAGAGAGAGCCGCCTCCATCTTAGCTCCCTGTCAATCATTGTTATAAGCACCGCCCATTACACCTGGCAGTCAGTATAGAGAGAGTCACCTCCATCTTAGCTCCCTGTCAATCATTGTTATAAGCTCCGCCCTTTACACCTGGCAGTCAGTATAGAGAGAGCCACCTCCATCTTAGCTCCCTGTCAATCATTGTTATAAGCTCCGCCCATTACACCTGGCAGTCAGTACAGAGAGCCACCTCCATCTTAGCTCCCTGTCAATCATTGTTATAAGCTCCTCCCATTACACCTGGCAGTCAGTATAGAGAGAGCCACCTCCATCTTAGCTCCCTGTCAATCATTGTTATAAGCTCCGCCCTTTACACCTGGCAGTCAGTATATAGAGAGCCGCCTCCATCTTAGCTCCCTGTCAATCATTGTTATAAGCTCCGCCCTTTACACCTGGCAGTCAGTATAGAGAGTGCACACAGAGAAAAGGAGGAATGAAACAATGTTACTGTTTCTCCTTATTTGTAATGTGTGCCCTGGCTGTGCCTTGTCTGAACCGGTTTGTGACATAATTTGCTAACTCTTTAAAGAGATCTTGACAATTTCATCTGAATTACGTTGTTATGGTATGAGCAGATCCCAGGCCCAGGATTGCCTTCAGGGGTTAAACCGTCAATGAAAGGTCTAATCACAAAGCCTTCAATCTGATAGACTGAGAGCTGCCCCTCCTTCACAAAAATATGCAATGAAGTTGTTATGGTGCCCAGAATGGTCCTTAATGGTAAATGTAAAAGAAAACCAGACATCTCAAGTTATAGGCTCTGTTATTGTTTTATTTTATCCAATGGTGTAACTTCCCAAGAAGTAACAGTTCTGTTAATATACTGTATAAAAATACATTTTTACAACTTATAACCTTTCCTGTATTTTTCTCTGTTTTATAGTTTTTATTTTTCATTATAAAGTGTTTTTTGATTTGTCAGAAGGAAAATATAAAAATTCATTAAATGTTATTTAAACCGACCAATATAAAAGCTGGGGGCCGGTGAGAACGCTTAGTGCGACACCCAATTTAAAGTTGTGACACTGAGAAACTCTTCTCTTGTTTCCCCTAAATACTGATACTGTATATCTTTGAAAAGACAATGATTTAATAACTATCTGAGCTCACTAATTTCTGCCAACGTGGAACCGCAGGTGGAAAAAATCCCACAGACTGTGTTTGATGTGTTGATTAAATTTAATGATCTTATTTTACCATTCAAGTGAAAAATCGTTAAATTGACTCCGCAAATCATGCATGCATGAAGCGTTTCCATTTTTTTAAAAAGCATTTTGTGATTCTTCGGGGACTATTAATCACAAGCAAATAACGAATCTAGAGATATAAAGTGATAAAACCCATCTTGACCGTGTGAATTGCGCACAGCAGAACTTGGAACCTCATTCCCAAAGTCTTGAAACTAGTTTGTTTCTACAGGAAGGATGATTTTATGGTTCAATTAATGATATTTTATCTGTGACAATACGCCTGATTTATGCTGCGCTCAGTCTCAACACAATTTAATGGCTTTATTTCGTTTTTAAGCTGTAAGGTGCAGAATGTAAACTTTGATTCACGCCTATCAAATCTGTCTCCTGCAGAAATTCATTCTCTTCAAACACGGCATTTGCATAAGCAATCATTTTATTTATTTTATAAAGTATTTTAGTGGGATAAAAATGTTCATTTGTTTGGATTCGTTGTTTCAGGAACATGTCTGCTTGAATTCTGAGTAGGAGAAAAAAAGGTTTTGTAAACGCAAGGCTTATACAGTGGTAAATAAATAAAAATGACAAACCCACTTTCTAAAATAAAAATAGTACTTTTAGTTGAGGCTAAAATAGTCATATTTATAAACAGTCATGTTTAGTGGAGCACAAATGAATTCTGCATCGGGTTAGGCAGGACTTTAGAGTGCTGCCTCCCAGTGTGAAATAAGTTAAAGGACCACTATACTGCCAGGAAAACAAACTCGTTTTCCTGGCACTATGGGGTCTAAATGTCCCCCCCCCCACCATCAGGGAACCACTCCCACTAGGCTGAAGGGGTTAAACACTTACCTTTCTCCAGCTCCTCCCTCTCCTGACGTCAACGCCGAATGTTGATGTGCGGCAAGAGCCGCGAGCATTCAAACAGTCCATAGGAAAGCACATTTCTCAATGCTTTCCTATGGATGTGCAGCGTCTTCTCACTGTGATTTTCAATGAGACAGCCACTAGAGGCTGGATTAACCCTAGTGTAAACATAGTTTTTCTGGCTAAGCAGAATGAGAGCTCTAGTTTACGTAGTGTTAGTGGTGACCTCTCGCTGTACACGTTTCCGTGCTGGCAGGGGATTGTCCTTACAGCACAAGACGGGATTAGTTCACATTGGGATGAACTGAGGAGGGAAGGAAAAAAGGAAGAATAGGGAGTTATTCACTAAACAGTGAACATGAGCCGACAACTGACTAGCAATGTTTTATCTCAAATAATTAATTGGGGGAAAAAAATCTCCCATTTTTCCAAGGTAAATGTTTCTCATCTACGTTACTTCTTTTTAAAGCTGCCATCTCCCAGCAACTCACTGTTTAGTTTCTTTGTTCTTACTGGACCCACAATAGAGTCAGGGATATTTCTGAGCGCCTCCAATGCCTGGAAGTGCCCGTTATATACTGGTTATATACTGGTTACTGTTGTTTTTGTTGCAGAGAAGACCCCTTGAGTACTGGGAAAATGAAGACGGTCTTCAGTACTAATTCTGAAATATATCATTTTACACCTGAAGAATGGGCTGCTAAGCTCATGCTGTGCAAATATTTGAAAACTTAAAAAGCACTAATAAACCCCCCCACAGAAAACCCTAGTGATGTATGCTGTTTCCGTGGCCCGGGAGCCTTTCGAGCATTGATAGCCGTGCTATAAGGCTGTGTATCCCTAGATATTGTATTTAGTTTCAGTTGTAGAATACAAGCAGGTTCACTGTGGAATATTATCATTTAAGGCACGCAGGCCTTGCTGGTTTATTGATTTTGAGTAAGTCTACATTTGTCTTAAAAAAACAACCATTTCCAATGCCCCAAAGTGAGAATCTCTCAAAGAAATGATTGCACTTTTAGGAGTTTGTGGCCACGGTATATAATAGCTCTCCTGGCATTTCCCAAACTCCTAACGAGCAGCCGTGGCTCAGGCTATAAATTATCTAAGACGGTTTTCTGAGAGCCAGCGAGAGGGGCTGTATTTGGGGGGTGTATATGGGCACCATGAGGATATCATTGAATACTGCTTTGACCCCACAAACTGCCCACAAACCAGCAGCCACAGTACATGTGTAGATAGATTTATTGTGAAAAAAAAGTCAACAAAGCAAAAAATCTCACAAAGAAAAATGTATGGGTACTTCACAAAAAGTATCCACTTTACTTATAGTTAAAACTTACTGGAAAAAGTGATCACACACCTAAATGAATAAATGGAATTGAATTAATAACTGCCCTTACAGTGCTGTAGTGGTGTGGTGCCGAAAAGGCCCTTGTGTCCCTCGTTGTGTGGAGTCAAATCTTAGAATGGTTTGAATTCCTAAAGACGGGCTTCCAGTTCTCCGGCTGATGTAGTGAAGGCAGTGAGTGGCCCCTGGTAAGACGTCACTAGGCATAAGTTTTACAAATTAATAAAACAATTATTAATGAAGCAAAAATAAGTGTTTAAGTACACAGTGACCACAAAGCATGATGTTTACCTTATCAGAACGTTTATAGATCAGTAAAGCTTCTCATATGGTATGTTTAAAAAACACAAAACAATTAAATATATCAAAAATTTATGTAACATTTTACATTTATCTGTAGGTATAATATTTACAAGATAATACAATACTAACGCAGCTACCACACTGAATGTGTAACCCTCCAAAAACTCACAACCCTGTGAAATAAAATGAAAACAGCAGAGCGCCTATTTCTCTTAAAAGCGTAACAATCGACTAGACTGAGGAAGCCAGGAAAACCATGAAACGCGTTTCTAGGACTAGCTAAAAGGACTCCAAACTATATATTGGTATTTGTAATTTTACTTTTATTGTTTTAATATATATATATATGCTATAAAGTAATTGTTTAGTAATACCTATCTGGATTCCTGCATTCATAAAGAAGGAAGCGTAGTCCCAAACTATACAAAACCGTTTTTACTGAGCCAGGTCACAGGCACTATACTTGTGAGTATTATAAGTATTATCACTATTATACTTCTGTCAAGTGGAACGTCACTATAATATCTACTTTCCTTATCCTGAGATACTCTGTGAATAAGTTGCTATATCGAAGAGGGGAGTGGTTGCCATAATGGACCAACTGGTTCTTCACACGAGAGCTAGGTTCTATAACTCTGTATAATGTGAGTGTTCCATTAGCACTCCAAACTAGCTATTGTTATTTAAGGTTTTACACTATGTGCACTTTACATTTGAATTTAAAGGTACACACCAAAGACGGATATATATTTACCCTCATTATCAGTTAAGTGTAACTTTACTGTACTTTGTCACGTACAAATGTTTGCACTTTTATGAGAAATAAGTGCTCCAATTAAATATATAAAACCATAAATGAATATCACTCACGTGTGGGTGTAAGAAATTGACTCTGTTGGGTTTTGAACCCTGGATTCCATGCTGTTGATTCCTTACCAGTTCACTAGCCTGCCTTTTGCAGATTTCCATGAGATCTGATAACCTTGGCTCTACAAGCAATGATATCAGTGCCAACTCTCTTCAGCTGTGTCTGGACAGATGTCTGGTCAGGTGTCTTAGCTCTTGACCTATATAAGCCACTTCCTTTCTCTGTACCTTTGCCAGATTGTGATTCCTGTACGCTGTAATCAGGCTTGTTCCTGTTTTTTCTACCTGTTGCTGAATTTGGACCGTTTGACTTCTCCTTGCCGCTGATTTCGGCTTGCCTTACTACGATTATCATCTTTCTGTTCCAGTCTCTCATCTCTGCTTAAGACCAGATAGCCACTCGAGGCTCAAGGCTCAGGGGCTCAACCACCTGGGTAACGAGTGGCTACTTCTGGCAGCAAACATTGCTGATCTGGCTGCTGGGCTCCAAACCCTGCATAACATCAATATCATTACAATTCACATGTACCTTGTTAATCTTGGCCTGGCTCCAGCAAGTTACCCCATTACTCACATAGCTGCTGTACTGGCAGGACCCTGGAGCTTCCAGTTTAGGATTCCTGTTTCCTAAATACAGGATTAGGGGGAGATTACTTGCAAACACTCAGAGATGGAGTCCCTGGGCTGAACAGCTGTATGCTAGACCCTATAAACACAACTAAACCAATCCATATTGACTGCCAGTCTGGAATGCTGATAGTAAATTATCCCAGGACACACAGGGTAAAACAGGACAGGAGGCAGGGAAAGCTGGCAGGACTGGTACGAGGGTGACTGCAGGATTTACTTGAACTTTCCAAATAGGAAACAGATCTGTCGAGGGCTCAGACCTCATGGCTGACAGCAGGGTACAAGTAGTGGAACAGGAAATCACCCGAGCTGGACGGTTCTCCTGTATGAACAATGGGACGAAGTATAAGAAGGCAGCATCGAAACAAACATAAAGTATAAAATAAAACAATATATACAAGGTTGACAAGCACTAGTGTTCCAACAGTGGATTACTTAAGATAGCAAACACTAAACAGGGAAAACATCTAAAATTCCCCCAAAATAGTCACAATGCAACAAGACGAAACAAAATACAAAAATCTCCCATATTTTATATACACTTATAAGAAAAAGTTCCACACTCTTCAGTAGTCACCAAATGTTCGTAATGCTTACGTAGCTTGATATTCCAGTCTGTAGGTACATGTAAAAAAAAAAAAAACAGAAAGAGGAGACCTATAGTGCAGTATTTCTAGGTAAGTTAGATCATACAACGATCATTTAAAAATAACCCACTCACATAGTATGGAGCGAACGACAAGCTCCGGTTATGATAGCATGTAGTGGTATAATCCCCACTACTATATATGATATACAGGGAGTGCAGAATTGTTAGGCAAGTTGTATTTTTGAGGATTAATTTTATTATTGAACAACAACCATGTTCTCGATGAACCCAAAAAACTCATTAATATCAAAGCTGAATATTTTTGGAAGTAGTTTTTAGTTTGTTTTTAGTTTTAGCTATGTTAGGGGGATATCTGTGTGTGCAGGTGACTATTACTGTGCATAATTATTAGGCAACTTAACAAAAACAAATATATACCCATTTCAATTATTTATTATTACCAGTGAAACCAATATAACATCTCAACATTCACAAATATACATTTCTGACATTCAAAAACAAAACAAAAACAAATCAGTGACCAATATAGCCACCTTTCTTTGCAAGGACACTCAAAAGCCTGCCATCCATGGATTCTGTCAGTGTTTTGATCTGTTCACCATCAACATTGCGTGCAGCAGCAACCACAGCCTCCCAGACACTGTTCAGAGAGGTGTACTGTTTTCCCTCCTTGTAAATCTCACATTTGATGATGGACCACAGGTTCTCAATGGGGTTCAGATCAGGTGAACAAGGAGGCCATGTCATTAGATTTTCTTCTTTTATACCCTTTCTTGCCAGCCACGCTGTGGAGTACTTGGACGCGTGTGATGGAGCATTGTTCTGCATGAAAATCATGTTTTTCTTGAAGGATGCAGACTTCTTCCTGTACCACTGCTTGAAGAAGGTGTCTTCCAGGAACTGGCAGTAGGACTGGGAGTTGAGCTTGACTCCATCCTCAACCCGAAAAGGCCCCACAAGCTCATCTTTGATGATACCAGCCCAAACCAGTACTCCACCTCCACCTTGCTGGCGTCTGAGTCGGACTGGAGCTCTCTGCCCTTTACCAATTCAGCCACGGGCCCATCCATCTGGCCCATCAAGACTCACTCTCATTTCATCAGTCCATAAAACCTTAGAAAAATCAGTCTTGAGATATTTCTTGGCCCAGTCTTGACGTTTCAGCTTGTGTGTCTTGTTCAGTGGTGGTCGTCTTTCAGCCTTTCTTACCTTGGCCATGTCTCTGAGTATTGCACACCTTGTGCTTTTGGGCACTCCAGTGATGTTGCAGCTCTGAAATATGGCCAAACTGGTGGCAAGTGGCATCGTGGCAGCTGCACGCTTGACTTTTCTCAGTTCATGGGCAGTTATTTTGCGCCTTGGTTTTTCCACATGCTTCTTGCGACCCTGTTGACTATTTTGAATGAAACGCTTGATTGTTCGATGATCACGCTTCAGAAGCTTTGCAATTTTAAGAGTGCTGCATCCCTCTGCAAGATATCTCACTATTTTTGACTTTTCTGAGCCTGTCAAGTCCTTCTTTTGACCCATTTTGCCAAAGGAAAGGAAGTTGCCTAATAATGATGTCCACATCCAACTTCCAGGTGACTAGGGGTACTAAGACCCTAGCCACCTGTCCAAACCCCCCCCTTTGCCTAATAATAGTGAGAAATAAAAGTAAAACTAATACCTGCAGAAAAAATGAATTATATGAATTATACTTTCCATCATATATCTTGTTTCTTCACCCACCCGGACCTGGCCTGCATAATGTGAAGAAGAAGACCGATTAGGACAGTGCGTGCAACGTCAGATGTTATGGTCATCACTGAATAATTTAATCTGATCTTAGTTAAACGTTATTCTTCATCATACAGTATGTATATATACACAGAAACCTTTCACTGCTGTATATCGATGGAAAGATATCTCATGAGGCGTGCTGCAAGCAATGTCAGATGTGAGAAAAATCCAATATCAGACGCACGCAGGGGGCACGGCAGAAACGATAAAATGCAGCGCTCAGATTTCAGACTATTAACGCACTATCATTTTTTATTTTAAATTACACGGAATGAGACAGATATCAAGGGCCACGTAAGGGAGACATTATACAGAAATATAAATACGGAGACCTACAGGTTTCTTTACTAAGCACCAATTGTAGCAAAAAGAACCCTGTATTGCAAAATTTAGGCAAAAAGTGTTGATTTGGAAAACATTTTTCCAAGTGAGCTACAGAGTCATATCTTTACTTTAACCTGAATTTTAGAAATTGGTTTTCAATCCACTACATTTAGCTGCTCAGTGAAAAAAAAACCAGATGTGTGATTTTTTATTTTTATTTTTTATCAATACTATCAGGATTTTATTAAAGGCACGGAGGCTCCTATTATGCTGCACTCTTTCTTTAATACCCTCAGCAGCAAAGAAATAACAAATTAAAATCAATAGAAAAAGCAGGTATAATATCACAATGACAATATCCGCCTAGTAACAGGAACATCCAATCAGCGACATCCTTATCCTATAGAAGGTGGAACATCGATGACCACTTCCACTTTCTTTGCTGCTCCCTCAGTTACGTACAACCTTTTTCACAGTTTCCTAACTGTGGGATCTTTATTTCATTGTGATTTGCCATAATATTACCCAATTACCCCCTGGGACTTTGGCAGGCCTTTTGGAGGTTTTTCCTACTTCCACTGCGCTACTGTGCTCTCCACTTGGTTTCTCCCTTGTTTGTAACCTGCCTGCTCTCTGCTCCTTTTCTCAGAGCTCTCTGTTTGGCCGCGCATGCGCTTCCGTCAGGAACACATTTGGTGGCGGAATTCGGCGGCTTGCCGCGTTCATAAGAACATGAATGCACTTAGCCGCATTGATCTCACACCACAATCCCAGAGTGCTTTGGCAGCCAGTGGTTCTCACTGCCTTCCTTGTTCATGCAGACACCGCGTTCGACTCCCGAACGCACGCTCCAGCCCTGTTAAACCCAGCCGCAGCAGCAATATTTTTGGTTCCTAATTCCAACGCGGCGACCATTTTTTCCTGCCCGTTTTTTTCTCTGGACTACCCCCCTTCTTTCCCTATCAGAGTTGGTGTCCCTGTTTGCTCCTGCTATTACTTACTATTTAAGTAAATATTGTGAATAATTTTCTTACTTTCATTTATTTCCTGTGGGATACTTAACCCTAGGTACTTCAGTATTATTATTATTATTATTATTCTTTTCAATATTAATTGTATTCCTACCTAATATAAATATGCACCTTCTAACTATTTGCCTATTCCCTCTGGGTCTCAAACTGAACCCCAATTTGGAGTAAAACTTCAAGAGACTGGAATACAGGAACTGAACACACATAACAGGATGAAAGACTTGATACAGTTCCCAGGGCGAGGCTGTGTTTATATATCCTGCTGGTGACTGATCTGAGTCAGGTGAAGCACTTGCAATGACCACAGACGAAGTCCAGCCCCCGGTGCTACAGACATAGCCAGGAATAATAGGGCTAAAACAGCTCAAAATAAACTGAACTGCTGTGGCATAAAGGCAGAATGCAGGCCCAGAACTGCAAAGTACCCAGGTTCAAATTCCCTGTTGGTCTTTTCTGGAGCGACCATGTCTGAATGTCACAGTGAGAACCGTGACAGCTATAGACTGCCCCTGAATCCTGTTCTATGTTCCGGCTCGGCTGGTTTCCAGATTGTTCGGTTGTTTTTCGGCTTGTGGTGTTAAGTTCTACTTTGGGATTCGCAAGAAAGAGGAAGTGGTCCCCTATGTTCCACCCACTATAGGATGTCGGATGTCACTTATCGGATGTTCCTGTTACTAGGTGGATATTGTCATTGTGATGTTATACCTGGTTTTTCTATTGATTTTCATATGTTATTTCTTTGCTGCTAAGTGAATTAAAGAAAGAGTGCTTCATGTATATGATAATCTGGAATGATAATTTTGTTTGTGATTTTAAGTGATCATATTAGGCACATTGTAAAGAAAGAGCATACCGTTTATGTACATGCCAAATTCTTTCGATTATTATATGTTATTATTATTGATTATATTTTATAACGTGCACCCTTTTCGGACTGGCAATTAAAGGGTGTATATAAGTGGTCACAATCCCCCAAGCTATTCATCTTAAAAAAAGCACGGTAACTACGGGCGAAGCGTGTCGATGTTTTGGCAGGATTCCATTTTCAAATTGAAATAATCCAATACGGTAGCACTCGGCAGTTGACAGCTCTGCATTCACATCGGTTCCAGTGCACAGGACCGATCAACACAGAAACAACAGCGGAGCAGCCCAGGACCATCATACCGGCGAGTACACCGTATTGTACTTCTGTTTTTTCTGTGATACTTAGAGATAAATCTCACAATATTATCCTGTAAGAGTCTTTATGTAGGGTTTTTTTTTATTGTGCTTAATAAACTGTTACATTTTTTCTCAAGGTTGGATACAAGTGTACATTAGACGTAAGAGAAACAGCTAAAGAAGGTCTGCCCATTTTTTTCTACTACTTGAACTGCCCCTTCAGTGTGGTGATATCCTTATTTAACTTATTCTTTTGGGTTCAATCTCCACAATGACTTTTATATTATCAGACATAGAGGCTGAACACCTCTGTCCATCTACTTGTTATCCAAGGGACTGTGTGCTAAGCACTGATACTGTCATTTTGTTTATTCTTGTTTGAATTTTTAATACTTGGGAAGGTATTTATAGTATCTGTCAGCTTGTTGCTATAGTAGAGTAATTGCTCTTTATTGTATCTTTATATCTTTGCGCTCTCTTTTCTGTTTTTTAATATTGCAATGTATATTCGTACATATTACATATAACAGTACATAACATGTAATAACCTGTGAAGTATAATAATGAATGACGTCTGTTGGGTGTTATATGAAGATTTTGTGGCCTATTTTGCACTCTGGAAGAATCTCTGTTTTAATCTTGTCGCTATAATCTCGGGTGTCTCGAGAGCATCAAATGAAATCTCACTCTTATTGTCTCAGCTGGGTAATATAACAGGCACCTGAATATTAAAATATTCTACTCACAGTCCCAGCTAGCACCACGGTCACTTACTTGTTTAGCTCAACAATTGAGATATTTTACTGGAAATAAAAAAAAAAATACTTTGTGGTGGGAGGATTTCATTCAAATGACAATTGTATTATTTGACCTTAAGGAGCAAAAAAAATAACAAAGAGAATAATTGTTCTCACTCACCAATCCAGAACTTGTTCTATGATTATGAGTCCTCTCCAACGAGTCCTCTCCAGTCTTGGAACCTTTATAATCTGTCTCAATATGTAGAATGTATCGTATAAGTGACCACTTCAGTGGAAGCATTTATTAAAAGCGTTCATATTTCTATTGGTTGTTGTTATTAAGATTTCTCTGAGCAATATGTCAAGGATGGAGAGTGGGATTTGTGGGGGCGTGGAATGACGTACACAGTGGATGCTGAATAATCGTTTGATTTTAATACTATAAATGAACATTATTAATTAGACATTAGGAGAGAAAAAAACTCCAGTTTTGCACCTTTCCTCCTGTTAAATTCAACAAGGGTTAAAAAAAAATCCTACAAAATGTTCTAATATTCTCATCTGTTTGATGGCAATACAGCTCAGTGCACAGTGAGCCAGAGGTTTCTGAAATAATCACACAGGTTCAAAATGGCTTCCTACAGCATCGAGTGCTGCGGAGAGATATTATCTCCTGTTCTAGGTCCAGCTGCTTAAATAGTGTGAAGAACAATATAAAGTAATGCTAATATTTTATTATGTCCATATACATGTTCAGAATATGTTTTCCTCTTCTTTATATCCAGAGAAAGGCAGGTACTGTTTGGGTGGGCTGGCTACTTTACCAACTGGACAGGCTACCAATTGGTGAGATTCAATGAAGAGAAAAAAGATTGCTCCTCCACTAACATCCAGAATGAATAATGAGAAGATATTTAACCAGTAAATACAGTATTTATCTTTTAGTTTTGAGATGTGCTCTGGATTATAGATTGTTACCAAACTCAGTGTTACTCAGTTTAGCAAACTTGGAAGCGAGACCGGCTGAGATGACATTGCTGGGAGTGGAACTTGCAACCATAGTGTTTGCTCTGGTATTAAACGTAACTAGCGCTGTAAGACTGGTACGCTGCTGTTTGTGTCAGGGGAGCTTAAACAATATATACTTTGTATACTGTATACTCTGTCACCTACTGGCCAAACTGATGTACTGCACTGGTGGTTCTTTTGCTTGGTTGTGAGACAAGGGCCGTGTTCTCAAAGTGGGGGTATTGCTTTACTCTTTTTATCCCACTGGAGAGGAGTATATTACACGTCATCCCTTTATTAATGTATGATTATATACAATAAATATATTCAGTACATTCATAGTCATACATGTAGCATCTATGTATTTGCTTGTTGTGATAGAATTATCGTTATTTAATAATAAAACAAAGATTAGTAAGAAGGAACAGGTGGTATCGTTCATGATCTCAGTTTACAATAATGGAAAGGTGACATTTTGCATTACACGACGACAGAACAGAGGTTTCCTAGAACCCAGTCCTGCGTTCATCCCTTCCCCCAGAACCTCTTCTTCTCAATTCTTTATTTAACATTGAAGACAAAAAAAAAACAAAAAAAAACCTCATTATACATTATACAATCTTTAACATGCATTTACCAGGAATGTTAACTATAAGATTGCATTTTAACTTTAATATCGCCATTTTGAGTTATTCAACAATGCAAATTTTTACATTTAACATAAAAAATTAAATTAAAAAATAATTAAGTACACTCTCCCCCCCTCCGCCTCTCTATCTAAATATGCCCTTCCCATTCGTATAAACCTTACAGGGTTCCCAGACCTTACCAAACATATGATAGGAATGTCTTACTCTTGATGATAATTCATCCATTATATAATTTTCTTGAATCTTTAATTCAACCTCTCTCATTGGTGGTAAATCTAGATACATCTGCGTGCGGCCAATAAAATTAAAAATATAAATTTCTGCGAGTGGCAGGGTATACCTGCTATTGATTTCGATAGCAGAAATATCCAAGGGTTAAGTTCTATGTTTCCCTGTGTTATCGCTCGAATCAGCTCCCTTATTTCCTCCCAATAGCTTTTAATCTTTGGGCAATCCCACCACATATGTAAATATGTCCCTTGTAGGCCACATCCCCTCCAGCAAAGATCTGTCAGATTTTTACCTATTTTATACAAAAAAACAGGGGTCACATGCCACCTAAATAATATCTTAAACATCTGTTCCTGCGAGATTACACATATCGATATTTTAGATGCTGTTTCCCAGATATCTATCCAATCCTTAATTTACAAAGAAGAACCTAAATCTGCCTCCCAATGGGATATATACTTTAATGGAGTCCAAACCGTAGGTTCCTCACTTAGTTGATTATAAAAATCAGAGATAAGACCTCCCTTTAACCTACCTATTTTGCAACTTTTTCAAAATTAGTGAAGGGGAATTTGACTGCCGTTTTTACCTCCATTGAGTACGCCAAAATCTCTAATCTGCAAATAACGAAAAAAATCTCCTGTCCTCAGCTCTACTCAGTCTAGAAAATAGACAGTCTAGAAAATAGACAGTCTAGAAAA
The DNA here is from genome assembly GCA_933207985.1 of Pelobates cultripes. NCBI lineage: Eukaryota > Metazoa > Chordata > Amphibia > Anura > Pelobatidae > Pelobates > Pelobates cultripes. The sequence goes on along the minus strand of OW240913.1, from coordinate 369,534,835 downwards.
TAGAACTACCTCTCCGTCTGACCAAAGATCTACATATCTGTGGATTCCTCCTGCGTTTAGACTTTGGAAATTGTATTCTTCCAGGCCAGGAATAAATTGTCTATTCTGAAAAACAGGAGTCATAGGTGAAGGGAAGTTAGACCATGTTTTAACTTAAGTTTATCCCAAATGTGGAGGGAGTTCGCCATAGAAGGGCATATTTGTTTCAGCACTGGTCTTGAAACCTTATTCAACCACATGCACAACCCTGGCGAGTCTGGTGTCATTAAATCTTCCTCCATATCCGCCCATCTGTATTTCCCTTGGGTTGCATGCCAACCAATAATTTGTGCCAGTTGGGCTGCATAATAATAAATAATTAAATTGGGGAGACCTAGTCCCCCTTTAACTCTCGGTCTATACAGGAGAGTTCTAGCTATCCTATGTCGCTTGCCCTGTCAAATAAATGTGTCTATAGCTTTCAGGATACCCAATAAATCCCTTTTACAGACCTTTATAGGCAATGCTTGAAATAGAAATAAAAGCCTCGGTAAAATATTCATTTTTATAGAATGAATTCTGCCAATCCATGAAATTGGCTTATCATGCCAATTCTCTAAGGCCTTTTTCAAAGTTTTAATCAAAGGTACATAGTTGTCATTAAATAATGTATTATAATCGTATCCAATTCTAATACCCAAACAGCTTAGCGATTTATCTATACACATATCAAATTTAGCTTTTAGTTGGTCTTGTTCTGCCTCGGATAAATGAAAAGACACTCCACACGATTTATTATAATTTACCTTATAACCTGAAATAGCTCCAAATTGTTCTATCAACTTAAACAATTCAGGGATAGATTCAGAAGGGTTTCATAAGCCGCTGTTTTATAAATCTCCCTACCTGTATATTACCGCTTTCCCTGATATGGATCAGAAGAGGTTCCAATATAACGGCAAACAAAATAGGAGAGAGAGGGCATCCTTGACGTGTGCCATTGTATATTCCAAACGGAATATTATCTGCGCCAGGGAGCTGTATTGTTGCTTGGGGATTTGAATATAGTGCTCGAATTATAGTAATGCAATTGGCTGGAAAGCCCCAATATTGAAGCAAATAAAATAAATAAGGCCAGGCGACCCTATCAAATGCCTTTTCTGCATCTAATGACAGGAGTATTGATGGTGTCTTCCCTGTTGCCATGACCCAAGCAACGTTGACTGCTCTACGCGTATTCTCGTACAGCTGTCTACCTGGAACAAAACCTACCGGATCTGGGTGAATCAGGATAGAGAGTAGGGGAGAGAGCCACAGGGCAAGGACTTTAGCTATTATCTTTATATCGACATTTATCAGCAATATAGGTCTATAGGTCTATAATTTCCCACTGAAGAAGGGTCCTTATCTTTTTTTGGTAAAAGATCAACTGGAAGAACTCCGCTTTGACAAATTTAATCTATGACCTCTTGTAAATATGGCATGAGAGTTTGTTGAAATATTTTATAATAACTGCTACTGAAGCCGTCTGGCCCTGGTGCTTTACCCCCCTTAATAGAAGAGCATGGAGTTTTAATTTCCTCTAAAGATATTTTGGTCCTTAATCCTTCAAAAGCACTTTTAGGGATTTGGGGTAAATTTGTCCTATTCAAGAATTCTCTCAATCTTGCCTCCTGATCCGTACCTTCTACATTCTCATTTTTAAATTGACTATACAATCTAGAAAAGTATTCCCGAAACACTCCATAAACATCCTCTGGTGATGATACTAATGATCCTGAGGTGTTTCTGATAGCTGAGATAGGATTAAAGTGCGTTCGTGATTGTAAGCATCTGGCCAAAGGAGCATCTATTTTATTAGCTTTCTCATAAAAATATCTGCATGTTGTTTTTAGCTGCCATACTGCCTCATCTAACAAAAGATTTTGAATCTTTAATCTACACTTTTTTAGATCATGTAGAGTTTGTTCAGTGGGAACTGTTTTATGTTTTTGTTCCAGCTTATGTAAACCTTTCTGTAACTCAAATAATGATTGTGATTTAATCTTTTTCTTATAAGAGGCTATTTTAATCAATTCTCCCCTAATTACAGTTTTATGTGCTGCCCATAAAGTGGTTTTACTAATTTCAGTTGTATTATTTTTAGAAAAATAATTTAACAATACCTTTGTAATATCTGTTCTCACTAGGGGATCTTCCAAAAGAGAAGTATTTAGTCGCCAAGAAAAATTGGGTTTAGCTGATTATCCTTTTATATGTACAGTGATATCTGCATGATCTGACCACGTGATATTATTAATTTGTGAGCTATATAAATAGGGAGAAAGTGTTAAATTGGTCAAAAACATATCTATTCTAGAATACGTATCATGTGGATGCGAATAAAAGGTATAATCGAGTATGTCAGGATGTTGAGCCCTCCATATATCAATAAGTTTATGAGCTGTCACAAACTGAAAAAGCTGTTTGTCCTGTCCTCCCATTCCCAGGGATCGCAATGTTCCCGGCTTATGACTCCTAACTATTGCTGGACAAGAAACTGCGTTGCAGTCCCCACCTATCAAGACACAATCAAACGCTATGGAATCAATAATTTGGCCTATCGTATCCCAAAATCTATTATCTGGGATATTTGGGGCGTATATATTCATTAAGTGAAGCTTACGGGTGCCCATCGTTCCACACACTAAGATATATCTTCCTTCTTTATCCTAAATGGAATTTAAGACTTTAAACTGACATCTTTTATGGAACAAAATAGCTACTCCATTATGTTTTTGAATAGCATTCGAACAATACGCTCTATCATACCATTTATCTGTCAAGGATAATACATGAGATCTGTTAAGATGAGTTTCTTGCAAAAAAACTATATCCGCCTGCTTTCTCTTTAATTCCTTAAACATTATCTTCCTTTTAGCAGGTGAGTTAAGGCCTTTTAGAGTTAAGGAAATTATCTTCTCATCCATCATAATTCAACCCAATACAAAAAAATGTTTTGACCCAATAAATTAAACGGACCATATAGGCATATTGTATACCAAAACATGAGAGTGAGGGAAAAAAAAATAAATTAAAAAAAAATACATATATACATATATACACAATGGATGCCTCCTGGACTTACCAAATGCCAGGAGTTGATTAGGGGGCACAGTTCTCCCAGGTCTAATTCGGCCTTGGGATAAACTGCAACTACTCCCATCATCCTGAAGCCTAGATTTTTAAACTAATACTAGCAACCTGATTTTCCTTGACATAACATGGGTCCTCTTACACTTCCCTAGACGTCTCATTAACACGTATGGGCTGTCCTCAGACCCTAAACAAAACCGTACAACCCAATATTATCCTATTATGCAACATTTTCCGACTGAATTACTATTGAGATTTTAATTTTTATTTTTATAGTACGCATCATTTATAAAATAAATACTCCTATATAATGTGCTTATTTCTTCTCGTATATGCCTTACTTGACATGCGCACAGTCGTTATTCGGCTTGTGGCATTTCCCAACAACCCCACCCCAAAAAAAACACAGACACCAAATTCTTTGTTGGAAATATATAAAGTCCACAGCTTTATTTTTATGTAATTATAAACAAGATAACAAATTGGGGTCATTGCCATATAATAATAAATTTACCCCAACCCCCTTCCGTACAGCATTACCCCAGCAATGACCCCATGCCATAAACAATATATAACAATATAAATAACACATAATATATAACACACGGCCTACCAAAGAGGCCCCATAACCATAACTTTCTTAACTGTAGGGGTGTACCGAGACACCCCTACACCACCAGGTTCGGAGCCACCGAAGAGCTCGAACCAACAGACCACTTACCACTCTGGCCTAATACAGCCTAACCTTAGCCTAGCCACTTACTACTCCTCTTCCATCCCAATTACCCTAGCCCTATCCCGCCGCTGTGACCAAACGGGAACTATTACAAAAACAAGGGAGGGTGGGAGGGACAATTAACAGGTAAGTGCAGATTCTGGTTAAAATGGCCACTTGCTAAAATGGCCGCTTAATATACTCCCTCTATTCCCCACCCCTTATTACAATCCATTCTTAAATTCCCACCCCTAAAATTATAACTCCACCTGCCTACTCCTTGGCTCTGTCAAGGCCCATTCCCCTGACTGCGCTGATCCATGAGCTTCAATACTATTCCACGTGTACTAATATGCTATAGCTTAATTCCTTCACTTCCTTATTCACCCCTTCACAATCACCATAAATATATCACGTTATATCCCGCTTCCCACCAACAAAAAATAAAAATTAGAAAAAAACAAAATCAGTCAGTCGGGATCGATTAATAAGATCCTCAAATGCCACTTCTAAGGCATCAAGCCTTGTGCCCCATTCCGAGCTCTGAAGTAATAAATCATTATGTGCTTTAGCCACAGCCTCTACCCTCACCTCTAGGGTGGCAGTCCGATAACCAATTGCCTGGATCTCTAATCTTATTTCCCTAGCATTTCTCTCAATCTCTCCCGCTAAAAAAATTCTGTCCTCTTTCATTTGTGCCAATATACATTGTATGCCATCTAATCCTGATGTCTGCACAATAGGTATAGAAATGTTAGCTGTATCAATAGGTAACACTTTACCTGATCCTCCCTCTCCCAGGTCTGGATGGATCTGGTCTGGATGGATCTCGTGGCTGTCCCCATTTTTCCTGCCTTCCAGGCTGTTTGTTGTGTCCCGGCAATTATTCACCATGTCAATGCTATTCGCAGCACCTGAAGCCGCTCGCCTTGTAGATTTTGCAGCATCTTCATTTACGTCCGCCGATTTCGCTGGCTGAAACATGGTATGCATAGAATGAAGAGTGCTGCTCCTGGACTTCGGCTTAGATCCCTTCCGCAAAGATTTCATCAGTAGTAAGTCCAGAAAGGGGTATAATACCCTTTTTTAAAAAAGCCCAGGCAAAGGGGAAAAACTTCCTCAGTAGGAGATATCTATTATAACGTTGCACTGTTACACTGTTACAACATGTGCCAGTATGTAACAGTGTGTAACAGTGTGCAGCCGTGTGTAGCTGTACTTTGGCTCTATTTTACCGCAGCGTAGAAAGAGATTACGGGAGAGATTGAGTGGTTGAAGTGGGTAGAATAAAGTGAATAAACTGATATAGTAAAGCTAGTAGATAACTGGCTGCCCAGCAGTCTGACCGGCTGAGCATGTAGTTATACAGCTGCTCCTCGTCGGACGGCTAATTAAGAACTTAAAACTTAAAAGAGCTGGAGGGGCTCGAAAGTAAGAAGGACGATATAATATGTTCAATTTCAATTTTCAATTTCAGTGCCTTCAGTGCCTTCGGTATCTGTTCAGTTAAGCATCAGTTTATTTATTCAGAGGCTTCTGAGGCTTCGGTGAGAGGAGCTCTCTGCCTGGACGTCTACCTACATCGACGGTCAGACGGTCAGACCACACCACCCCCCCAGAACCTCTTCTTATATAGTATAAAGACGGCTTGTTTATATCGGCCAGGAGCTGTCTGCAGTAAAACACAACTTAGAAGTAGTAGGTTAAAACCCTTCAGCCACTTACCTTTATCCAGCGCCTGGCGTCCTCGGCTCTGGTGACCTCTCCTCCCCCGCTGACGTCAGCTCCAGAGTGGAGTGGAATGCGCTGGAAGTGCCGCGTGCACATTCAAACAGCATTATCTAGTTGGTGTATACTATAATAACGTATAAAAAATCATTTGGGAAAGGAAAGACCATTTAGGAGCTAAAAACCCTAAACTGTGGTTCAGATTGAATCATTATCATCTCCACATGTATATCAGTTATACTTATATGAATTGGATATGGAATTGGTCTATATATAAATATGAATAAAAGTATAAAATATGTAAGTGAAGTATAGATAGAATTACAACCCCTAATCTGTAAACCATTGTTACAGTTTTTGATATTCAGAGTCTTTAAATTGTAATAGTTATTTTGATAAATATTTTAATAGAGGAGACATATTTTTAGTGGTCAAAATCATGCCATTCATGGAAATAAAAAAAGGAAAAGGAAGAAAGAACAAGGAAGAGTAGAGGTTGTAGAAGCAGTTTCTTATAATGGGAGATGATCCCAATGTGTGGATATGAAGCTCGTGTATAAAGAGATAATAATAATAAATAAATAAAACATAATAATAAATATAAATATATATAAAAATAGATATAAACAAATATAAAAATAAAATACAAAATACAAAATATAAAAAAAATATAAAATAAAACAAAATTAAAATTAAATTAAAATTAAAGATCGAAATAACATAAAGTGAAAAATAGAAATATGCCTTGCAGATAAAATCCTGAAGGTTGTGATCCATGGAAGTAACTCCTAGAGTGTGGATAATTATGGTGTAAATAATATATTATAAAAATTATTAAAATGATAAAAAGGCATTTAATTTTAAGTCCACATTGAGACCTTTAGGTTCCAAGGAATCCAGTTGGAAGATCCACTTGGCCTCTGCTCTATCCAGTGCTTGTTCAGGCTCACCTCCTCTCCAATGTTTATTCATTTTTTCTATAGCCATAAATCTTAAACCTTCTTGGTTCTTAAAGTGGTATGTTCAAAAATGTCAGGAAAGATTGTATATAAATGTAACATATTCATCCTCACCTCACGATATTTACACCCAATTATAGCCCCACGTCCACCCACGTTGATGACGATGTTGGCATAAATGTGACTTCACGCGGGAGACACGTCCGCACATTCTGGGGTCAATGGCCGATTTCGGCCAATCAAAGTTGTCAAGGGCTTATTTAAACGTAATTCTACTTTTGCTCATTGCCCTGGCGTGGTTTCCCTTAGTGGTTGTCCGAGAGTGTGTTCCTGAGCATTTATTTCTGGTTATTGACTTTGGCTTCGTTTGACTTCACTGTATTCTGGTATCCTTGACTTCTGGCTTTCTCTTATCATTGTGTCCCATTCTGTGTCCCTGACCTCAGCAAGTATCCTGACTATTCTCTGGTACGTTAAGTCCAGCCATTCTAAGGCCTGGTAAGACGTTACCTTTAGTTCTAGGTGTGATACAGTTCTACGTGCTGGATCAATTAGTAATTCTGACAATAAGAAGACCCCTTTTTATGTTAATGTGTTCTCCCACTCTTTTTTTAATTGTCTCTTAGTTCTTCCTATGTAGTATTTATTACATTTGCAAATTAAAAGATAAATAAACTCCACTGAGTTACAGTTAAGTTGAGTTTTAATCTAAAAATTCTCTTCCTTTTCCATGTTACTGAATTCCTTAATTCAATTTTCCTGGGTAGGAATGTTCCTGCATCCCGCATATTTACTACACTTATTGAAACCTTATTGTTCTGATTTCTGGCCTGATTTTTTCGATTCCTTTGTTGTGGTAGCCAACATCGTCTTTAAAAGGGGTGCTCTAGAATGGATGATCTTGGGTTTATTCTCCAATAAAGGGGCCAATATTGGGTCACCTTTCAGGATGTCCCAATGTTTGTTAAGAATATTGCTCACTTGGGAGGATTGACTACTGAACTGGGTTATGAAGGATGGAATTTCCAATGTTGATTGTATTTCTCCAGTGTACTCTCCCTTGGGAGTTCCAATGCCCGATTCATGGCTTCAATCTGGCCATGTAAGAACATTTAGGACTGCGACACACAGAAGATCTCCACCTAAAGTCCCTATGGAGCCACAACAGAAACCATCAAAAGTGAACAATCCTATTGAAGGACCAACTGTACAACCATCTCAGGAATCTTTTTTGGGCAATTTTCTAGCGAAGAGAGAGGAGACGAGAACAGCCCTAAAACAAACATGGAGGGACAGGAGGGATCCTCCATGGTCACCCACAGCAAGGAAAAGACCAAGAAAAGAACAAGAAGAAGACACAACAAGATATTTTTCTCCTGTGTGTTTATCTGCATTCTCCAGCTTTGGGTGGGAGCTTTTAGCTTACTAGTTGTAGTAGCTATATACTGCATTCTTTTATCTTATTTTATTCCAGTTTATTGTTTTCCTTTTGCATTGTATTTCATCAGTATTGCACTATCCCTTTGATTTGCTACCCCCTTTTTAAAATTAATTTATTTCATCCTACAGTACCCTGCTCCTATTATTGTGTGCCCTCTCATATCTCCTACTCTGCCTACTTAGGGTTTTTTATATATTCCCTCTTGGTTTTCAACCTCTTAACACTGACACACATTGACATGCTGACACACTGACAGACTGATACAAACTGACAAGCTGACACACTGACAGACTGATACAAACTGACATGCTGACACACTGACAGACTGACACATTAAAACACTGACACATTGAAACACTGATACACACTGACAAGCTGACACACACTGACACGCTGACGGACTGACACATTTATACACTGACACACGCTGACAGGCTGACACATTGAATCACTGACACGTACTGATACACTGAGAGACTGACACATTGAAACATTGACACACACTGAAATGCTGCCACACTGACAGACTGATACATTAAAACACTGATACACACTGACAAGCTGACACACACTGACATGCTGACAGACTGATGCATTGATACGCTGACACACGCTGGCAGGTTGACACATTGAATCACTGACACACACTGATACGCTGAGAGACTGACACATTGAAATACTGACACACACTGACACGCTAAGAGGCTGGCACATTGACATGCTGACACATGTAACACAATGACACGCTGACACAATGACACACTGACACATTGACACGCTGACATGCTGACACGCTGACCCATCATTTTCAATTAAGTAGAAAGTTTGTTGAGCTGCTGTTGTGTGTGAAGGTGTTGAGGCAGAGAACATTGAATACATTTATTCAAATTCCATCAGTTTCCCCAGGACTCCTCACATCAAAGAAATTGCACCAGCATTTGGATTGCAGGTTCCGTTATCAAGAGCTGCGATCGGAAGCCTCATTTCCCTTAACTAAATACTGAATGTGTCAGACAATATTCAGACATTTAATAAAAAATAAAAAAAAGAGTTACTTGTGCACTATCCTAAATCCTCACGCACATTTACATATCTAGAGGTTTTTAGCCTTACTCCAATATTTTAAGTGTAAGCTCACCTGCCACATCAAGGCAAACCTCTTAGGTGAATCCTACACTAATAATATACCTTGCTTCCTTCAGCTTCAGGTAAAAAAAAATCTCTAATAAGACAGTGATGGGTATTTTTCTAAATCCCTACATATTTATTAACCATTAATAGGGATGGTGCTGATGTGCACTATATTCATTGCTGCTCCCCAAGAGTAGTAGGAGTTTAAGTGCAGGGATTAATTTTGTGTATTTGTATCACACAGATGTTACAATGCTGCCGCCCACCCCATGTGTTCCCTATTAAGGGTTAATAAGTATGTAGGGGTTTAGAAAAATAGCCCTCTCTGTCACATTAGAGATCTTTAGCCTGAAGCTGAAAGCAGCAAGGTGAATTGTTAGTGTAGGACCCACCTAAGAGGTTTGCCTTGACTTGGCAGGTGAGCATGCAATCTAATGGCCATTGGAGTGATACTAAAATTATCCAGTTATTTAAATGTGCATTGGGATTTAGGATAGTGCGCAAGTTACTCTTCTCTTTGGTTTTCACTCTATGTGTTGGGGCTGATGTGTACTATAGTCATTGCTGCCATCCAGGAGTATTGGGAGTTTGAGCGCAGGACTTATTTTTGTATATTAATATTCAGATATTTACTGGGAATAGAACACTTGAGAATCTGTGTGAGAGTGGTTCTATGTGTGTGTGAGAGTGGTCCCGTGTGTGAGTGTGGTTCTATGTGTGTGTAAGAGTGGTCCCGTGTGTGAGTGTGGTTCTATGTGTGTGAGTGTGGTTCTATGTGTGTGAGAGTGGCTATGAATATGTGGCAGTGTGTGTGGCTTTCTGTATTTGTTAGTGTTTGTGCGTGACTGTGTATCCGAGTGTGAATGGCTGTGTGTGTAGATGTGTGTGTGTAGGGGTGACTGCATTTCTGTGTGTATGTATGTGTATGTATGGCTGTGTGTGGATGCATGTGTATCTGTATGAGTGCATCTGTATGTTAATGTGTGTAGGAGGAAAGTAAATACAAAGTTCTGTGTTGTCTTTTTGATGAGGATAAATTTTAGCTTTGTCCAATAACTCAGGATTTGGAACCCTGAGCCCAGAAAACATTCATAATGATAAGTAGGATAAAATATTAGTAGCATGATTATTATTTTGTCTGCGTTTCTCCACAGGGACACTGGAAAATAACCTTCCATGCCGGCCATTTAAAAGGCTGTAAAGTATGAACGATTGATGTTCTAAATGGAATCCTGTGTCATTGTGCCATGAGATGAGTCATTCTAATGAAGATTACAGGAGCCGAGGATTGGAGGGGCTTTCTTGATTCTCTCCATAGAACACATGTACATTGCCGGCAGACGTAGCTGCATTCTGCGTGCAATGTATCTGGAAGTTGGAATGTCTTGGCAGCCTTGCAAGATTTTTGTTTTGAAGCAAGTGATGTAACAAAAAAAATAATAATAAAATAAAGAAATGTCTTCTAATAATACACATGGCAGCACAGTGGCAGAGTAAACTGTGGGGACAGAGAGTGCGTGAACTCTCAGTGCTCTCAGTCACATATTGTCCTTGTGCCTCTCTGTCACCTGCAGTATCCTATAGGGTACTGGGATAGACTTTCACACCACCAGGTTCAAAATAACAGCTGCAACTAGACTTGGAGATATTTTTTGATCCAATCTTAAATTTGCCTGAATTTGGGCAGATTGGGTAATCAGTTGAATTCATGAACCCGAGCTAAAATTAATCTAAATCAAGAACTGAGCAATGACCGAACATGTTAGTACTGTGTCGCCCATGGAAAAATAAGTGCTGATTTATGGGATAGAAATATGATTGATGGAATAGAAAGATGATTAATGGATAGAAAGATGATTGATGGGATAAAAGATGATTTATGTGATAGAATAATTGAGACAAAGAGAAAAGGAGCCTCTTACATGAAAAAAGTAAATACGCTGGTAGCATGAAAAAAGGGGGGTAACCCCTAGACTGTGAACATCAAAGTTTGAAAACAAAAGAAAATGAAAGAAAAAGTCTATCAACAATACATTCCCTTAATGTGAGAAAAAAATAAAACTTAACTTTTAATCAATATCTAGATTTCCCCTCTGATGAGCCACTCTGGCGAAATGCGCGCGTCAGGGGCTCAAGACGCTCACTCATCATAGTTTGGGTGTTAACATCAACTACTAATCTAACTATAGATAGCTGACAATACGAGCTTGGTGTTAGCATTTACCTACCAATCTTATCACAGATAGCCGTTAATACAAGTCGAAGCTTCCTTGTTTTTCATGGTTGTATAGTCCTCAATTACTTTATATCATTCTGGTTTCTGTCTGAATCCTTGACTATTGGAGTCTGCAGCAGGAGGCTGTACTATAGAGTAGAATTTTGTTAAGGGGTGCCCTCGAAGGCACATAAGGCTCTTGCTAGGAGATATATCTTTGTGATATTATTCCCCCTCTCTGTATACCCTTGAAACCATTATTATTTCACATCTAGAAAGCATTGTATTTGATCACTTTTACGATCCTAGTGTTATATTTGTGCTGTATTATTCATATTTGCCTCAACAAGCGGCTCAGAACACTTCCTCGTTATACTTGTGGTGTTTACATCAACTACTAATCAAACTATAGATAACCGAGTATTTAAGCTTTGTGTTAACATTAACTGCAGCGGAAGGTGGTACAATATAGTAAAATTCCGTTAGGCACATTGGACTCTTGATAGGAGATACACCTTTGGGATATTATTCCCCTTCTCTCTATACATTGAAGCCGATATTATTTAACCACTAGGATAGCATTGTACTTTGATCACTAACAGGATCCTAGTGCTATGTTCCTGCTGTATTATTAAAGGACCACTCTAGGCACCCAGACCACTTCAGCTTAATGAAGTGGTCTGGGTGCCAGGTCCAGCTAGGGTTAACCCATTTTTTCATAAACATAGCAGTTTCGGAGAAACTGCCATGTTTATGAATGGGTTAAGCCTTCCCCTATTTCCTCTAGTAGCTGTCTCACTGACAGCCACTAGAGGCGCTTGCGTGCTTCTCACTGTGATTTTCACAGTGAGAGCACGCAAGCGTCCATAGGAAAGCATTATGAATGCTTTCCTATGTGACCGGCTGAATGCACGCGCAGCTCTTGCCGCGCGTGCGCATTCAGCCCAGGAGGAGGAACGGAGGAGGATCGGAGGAGGAGAGCTCCCCGCCCAGCGCTGGAAAAAGGTAAGTTTTTACCCCTTTTCCCCTTTCGAGAGCCGGGCGGGAGGGGGACCCTGAGGGTGGGGGCACGCTCAGGGCACTATAGTGCCAGGAAAACGAGTATGTTTTCCTGGCACTATAGTGGTCCTTTAATATTTGCCTCAACAGAGAGGATTATACTTTCGATGCTGATTTTATTCATTTTGTCACCTTTGTCTATATTTTATGATACTCTAGATATTGATTAAAAGTTAAGTTTTATTTTTTCTCACATTAAGGGAACATATTGTTGGTAGACCTTTTCTTTTTTTTTCAAACTTTGATGGGATAGAAAGATGATTGATGAGATAAAAGATGATTGAGGGATAAAATATGACTGATGGGATAGAAAGATGATTGATGGGATAAAAGATGATTGATGGATAAAAAGATGATTGATGGGATAAAAGACGATTGATGGGATAGAAAGATGAATAATGGATAGACAGATGATTGATGGAATAGAAAGTTCATTGATGGGATCGAAAGATGATTGATGGAATAAACGATGATTGATGTGATTGAAAGATGATTGATGGAATAAACGATGATTGATGTGATTGAAAGATGATTGATGGAATAAACGATGATTGATGTGATTGAAAGATGATTGATGGAATAAAAGATGATTGATGGGATAGAAAAATGATTGATGGAATAAAAGATGATTGATGGGATAGAAAGATGATTGATGGGATAACAGATGATTGATAGATAAAAATATGATTGATGGATTGAAAGATTATTTATGGGATAGAAAGATGATTGGTAGATGGAAAGCTGATTGATGGATAGAAATATGATTGATGGATAGAAGATGATTGATGGGATAAAAGATGATTGATAGGATAGAAAGATGATTGATGGATAGAAAGATGATTGATGAATAGAAAGATGATTGATGGGATAAAAGATGATTGATGGGATAAAAAGTTTATTGTTGGGATAGAAAGATGATTGATGGGATAAAAGATGATTGATGGGATAAAAAGTTGATTGTTGGGATAGAAAGATGATTGATGGGATAAAAGATGATTGATTGTTAGAAAGATGATTGATGGGATAACAGATGATTGATAGATAAAAAGATGATTGATGAATAGAAAGATGATTGATGGGATAAAAGATGATTGATGGGATAGAAAGATGATTAATGGATAAAAGCTGATCAATGGATGGAAAGATGTTTGATGGATAGAAAGATGATTGATGGGATAGAAAGATGATTGATGGGATAGAAGATGATTGACGGATAGAAAGATGATTGATGGGATAGAAGATGATTGATGGGATAGAAAGATGATTGATGGAATAAAAAGATGATTGATGGGATAGAAAGCTGATTGATGGATAAAAGATGATTGATGGAATAGAAAGATGATTGATGGGATAGAAGATGATTGATGGGATCGAAAGATAATTTATGGATACAAAGATGATTGATGGAATAGAAAGATGATTGGTGGATAAAAAGATGATTGATGGGATAGAAAGCTGATTGATGGATTAAAGATGATTGATGGAATAGAAAGATGATTGACGGGATAGAATTTGATTGATTATTCATTTTGTCACCTTTGTCTATATTTTATGATACTCTAGATATTGATTAAAAGTTAAGTTTTATTTTTTCTCACATTAAGGGAACATATTGTTGGTAGACCTTTTCTTTTTTTTTCAAACTTTGATGGGATAGAATGATGATTGATGAGATAAAAGATGATTGATGGATAGAAAGATGATTGATGGATAAAAGATGATTGAGGGATAAAATATGACTGATGGGATAGAAAGATGATTGATGGGATAAAAGATGATTGATGGATAAAAAGATGATTGATGGGATAAAAGACGATTGATGGGATAGAAAGATGAATAATGGATAGACAGATGATTGATGGAATAGAAAGTTAATTGATGGGATCGAAAGATAATTTATGGATACAAAGATGATTGATGGAATAGAAAGATGATTGGTGGATAAAAAGATGATTGATGGGATAGAAAGATGATTGATGGATTAAAGATGATTGATGGAATAGAAAGATGATTGACGGGATAGAATTTGATTGATTATTCATTTTGTCACCTTGGATTAAAGATGATTGATGGAATAGAAAGATGATTGACGGGATAGAATTTGATTGATGGATTAAAGATGATTGATGGAATAGAAAGATGATTGACGGGATAGAATTTGATTGATTGATGAATAGGGGGACAGTAACTAAATTTAGATTTTATTCACAGATCAGATGAGAAGTGAGCAATAGAGGGAAAATAAGGATAAACAGTAAACATTCTATAAATATGATAATAAATATACAAATATATATTTTTTCCTTCTATTGGTTACTTTTTCTCACTTGATCTGTGAGCCAGATGGTGGGAAAATGCTCCTATCTGTGTAGTGCAATACATTTATATGATGTTATTATTTATACATTATATTTCAATTATATTATTATTTATACATGATTTTTATATTATATATATGTTTCTCAGTACACTGATTGGCCCATTCAGAATTGGATTTTTGGTATATGAAACCACCAAAGGGGCGAAATCCGAAAGATCCGAAAAACTTTCTATTTTTAGGAAAAATGGTTTGGAAGAACCAAATTTTCCTGTTGTGCACAAGTCAAGCTGTAATGACATAACGGAGATAAATTAATGTTATAATCACCATTTATATAGCACCTACGTATTCTTTGTACGAGTTACACTTTATTCCTGTCGCCCTGGTTATTAATGATCGAATCCAATACATTGAATATTTCATTAGACAGTGACTTGATTTGCAGGTTATGGTCTGATTTACAATTTAAATAAAAGCGCATCTCAGGTACCGACACCGGCTCTGGGGACAGCTCGTAGCTGCATTAAATGATTAAACTGACTTTTCTGATTAAATCTTTCTACACCCAGAGTGATGCTGAAAAGGATTTGTAGGTGTTAATAATCTTAATCAAATGGCTCAGGATACAGTCAGGAACCAAATATTGGAAAAAATAGATTTATTTAGGCACAATTTTTTATTTTATTTTATACTTTATTGGGCAATTGTGCCTAAATAAATCTATTTTTTCCAATATTTGGTTCCTGGCTGTATCCCGAGCCATTTGAGTCTGCTTACTATCCACCATCCTCCAGTGGAAGCGGTCCAGCAATATCCCTCAGTGGATTTCAAGGCGCACATTTCATTTACATCTTGTGAGTGCAACTATCATTGTAGTGTGTTATTTAATCTTACTGTACTTCGCTATGTGTTGTTTGTTTTCCTTTTTTTAGTTTTTAGCTGCATCCCTTTTCCTTTTTCCTACACATCTGATATTGAAGAGGTCCAAGTGGGAAAGACCTATAGGGAAGCTATTTTGTCCTTATTCAGTTAAGTAAATTTTATTCATATTTGTGATATATGAATTATTTCCTTTTTGTTAATCTTAGGAATTACTTGTAGAATAAGGTACACCCCCAGCCCCAATTTTATAGCTTGCTATTTTTTGAATTGCTTTTGTGACAACTGAAGTACTAATAATATCTAAATTTAATGGAGTGTTCCTTTAAAATAGAATTGGTCCTCTGATTGGCTGCTCAGAGTTTTCAGACAATGTGATCACAATCATAGCCAGTAAATAAATACATTGAAATAGCAACTTGCTCCTGTATGTTACCTCCGCTATGCTTCAAACAAAGCACAAGCCACAGAGCTGCATTGGAACGATCTGACATTCTAGTAGCAGCTTCCAAAATAGAGAATCAGAATCCCTCTTCCGTATACACTGGGGATGGCTGTGAGACTGAGATACATTTTAATAAGAGTAACACGTTCCACTGATTCTGAAAATTCTGAATTACACACTGTGGTCGATGTGTATACACTGAGAGCAATAAAGCCTTTCACGTTGGGAGGCTTAGACGTGTATTTTGGGCAATGTTTGGTACTTAAAGGGTTTTGGAGGAATTATCTGGGAGTTTAAGCTGCCTGTTTGGGGTTTCATTACTAATGGCTAATGGGATAATGATTTAGTTATTATTATTATTATCATTTATATAGTGCTTACATATCCCGCAGCAATTTACAATATTTTAAAGGGAGATATATAACAATAAATGAGACAATTACAAAATGTTACAGGAACAATAGGTTGATAAGGAGCCTGTTGGAAAAAGAGCTTACAATCTGGATAAAATCTTATCCCCCATTCCTCCTCCCTCCCCCATTCCTTGCACACAGAGCTCTCCCTTTTTCTGATAAGTGAAGCTATGGGTCCATATGTTCTATAGTGCACCATGCTTCCCTTATTAACATCCTCCCCTTGGCATGTTCTGTCATTACCACCCAGAGTCTGCTTGTAATGCCAGATAGTGTCTGCCTCTCCCCCTCCTTCTCCACTCTCTCTGCTCTTATCAGTTCCTCTGCCTCTGTGTCCTCCAACACTCCATCATAACATCCCAAAAGCCCAGCCAGCCCCACTCTCTGCTCCCACTCTAGGCATCTTCCTAATTTCTCCTGATGCTTCCACCCTCGTCGCTCTCAATGAAGGCTTCCAGGTCTGCCCTCTCCTCATTCACTCACTGAACTTACTCCACTTTCCTTCTCTCCCTCCAGATCTTATTTGCTTTCTATTGCAGAGCTTTCCGTTCTTTTCATTTTATGGCCATTATTGCCCTTCTAGATTTATCTTCATCTAACCTGCTCCGAGGAACCCATCCGAATCCCACCAGAGTCTCCAAGGATCCATCGGGAATTCCTCTGCCCTGTCTGTCCTGCCTGCTTCGCTCACAGTCTCCTCTTGGCTTCGCTTAGAAATCACCCCTGTCCTTTTCTGCCTCAACCTGTTCCCCACGGGTCACTTTCATTTTGTCCCCTATTCAATTTTGGGATAATACCCGATGATTACCCCTCGGTTCCTTGTGAGTTTCTTCCTACTTCTGGAGATGGTGAAATCAGGATCGAAAAAGCAGGTAAGAGAGATTTTAAAGATTTTAATTAATAGTTTTAATAGTATTCTGTTATTCTGGATCTGAAGGGGTTAACAGCGCACTTGGCAGGTTCATTCATGAAGCTGTTGGATATTCTCATTGTATACGTCTGCTTTCACGCCGATCACTTTCTTGGTGAAGCAGCATATTAACCATTGCCTTACTGGTGCCTGTCAGTTATACTGGTGGATTCCTCGTAGTATTTAAACAGTTGAAGCTCACTGCACTGATACTATAAAAATACTGATATATTTAATTTTCTTGGAAATGAATCTCTTTGTGTAACCTTGTCCTAAAATTCCCTTCTCACTCATATAAAAATTGCTGGATATAATAATAATCTAAGTGAGAGAAAAAAATCTACCCATTTTTGTTATATTTACCGTTAATCACTTTAATAAAATATATTTCAAAAGTATTCACTATATATTCATTTACCTTTCACATACCTTACTATGAGCTATGAGATGTGCTGGCACCTAACAGGTTAATGAAATTAGTTTCTAGGGAGCTGCGCACAAGGAAAAAAAACAAGGTAAAAAATAAAATTCAATGCTAAGAACACTACAGAGGGGAACGTAGAGAAAAGAAAAATATCTGTATACATTTTATTCGTTAAGGATCGTAAGCATTTCATTTTGCTATTTGCTACAATCTATAAATTATTAACCCCCCAAGAATCTTATGGTGCCTCATTATTCTGGAATCAGTTTCACACATTGACAATTTATTTTAAAATAGTTTTTAGACATTATTATTTTTTTTAATTTTATTTGTGCAACCCCCAAACCTCCCACGAAAAACATGTATAGGTTAAATGTGGCTGATATAAAGTATGGATCAATAAACACATAAAGTTGTTAAACCACCAACAGAGTTTTTATACTACAATCATTTTTTGGGACATGAGGAGTGCTATATATTCTTCATGTCGAGTTCATTGACCGATATGTTGAGACATTTACTGTCCCCTGTTGGGAACTCTTGATGGACCTTTGTACTGTGGGGCTGTACAGTGCTGTGTATATTGATGGACATTTTACATGTGGGTTGATGCTGCTGGGCATTGGTGAAATATTCCAGCTTGGACGAGAGACTCATTAATTTCCTCTGTGCTGTCTGCTGCTACAGAAAGTAGACTGAGACGGTGCACGCTGTGCTCATAGCCACAGATGTTGTACATTATATTCCAGCTGTGCATACCATCCAACAGGGAAACCTCGGCTACATCAGATAACCTTTAGTAATGCAACTGTGCCGGGCTCTGACTGCGCTAGACTCTGACTGTGCCGGACTCTGACTGCCCTGGACTTTGACTGTGCTGCTCGCTGTCTGCGCCAGACTCTGACTGTGCCGGACTCTGTCTGTGCCGGACTCTGACTGTGGCGGACTCTGACTGCCCTAGACTCTGACTGTGCTGCTCGCTGTCTGCGCCAGACTCTGACTGTGCCGGACTCTGTCTGCGCCGGACTCTGACTGTGCCGGACTCTGACTGCCCTGGACTCTGACTGTGCTGCTCGCTGTCTGCGCCGGACTCTGACTGTGCCGGACTCTGTCTGCGCCGGACTCTGACTGTGCCGGACTCTGTCTGCGCCGGGCTCTGTCTGCGCCGGACTCTGACTGTGCCGGACTCTGACTGTGGCGGACTCTGACTGCCCTAGACTCTGACTGTGCTGCTCGCTGTCTGCGCCGGACTCTGACTGTGCCGGACTCTGTCTGCGCCGGACTCTGACTGTGCAGGACTCTGACTGTGCCGGACTCTGTCTGCGCTGGACTCTGACTGTGCAGGACTCTGTCTGCGCCGGACTCTGACTGTGCCGGACTCTGATTGTGCCGGACTATGTCTGTGCCGGACTCTGACTGTGGCGGACTCGGCTAGTCATTTCTCTGTTGGACCTTAATATTTTGTGTTCAATATGCTGATTAATCCTGCGGCCAGGTACCTCTCGCTGGCACACTGCTCAGACTCTGAAACTTGGCTCTGCAGCTCTGCAGGTTTATGTTAGTTATCAGGAACCCGGTTGCTGAAAGAGACTTGCCATCACATGGTTTTTGCAAAACTGTCAGTATTCTCTGTGTTTTTCAATACTCAAACCAATGATTGGCACTTAGAGGCTGCCAGGGGTTCTAGGGTTGTGTATGAAATCAATTCTGGGGCAGTATCCATATAAACTAATGGAATGTTCCTTCTGATTGTTCCATTTTCGGACATTTAACCCACCATTGCTTTTTATAGAGAATACAAAAGTGTAACAATCGCCATGGGAACCAGTGTAATATTCCACTTTTAGAATCTATCCCAGAACCGTTCATTATAGAGAATTTATACTTCTCCCAGTAAAAAGCATCCGCCGTGGGCTAATGACAGTAGATTGCAGCCTAACTCCCTGTGATCTGGGGACGGATCTTGTTAGATGATGATCTGTTGTCATTTAATAGCAGTTTCTCCACTGATTTCTATAGGAAAATGTGATTGAGTTACATTAGATAAACGTATTTAATCTGAGTGTGCTCACTGGCCAGGGCACTGAATGTGTTAATGACATCATATTCGCCAATGAAGTAACTCCAGTACTTTACAAACATTCTGACAATTAAAAGAATAAACTCACCCGTTCTCCTCATTTCATCTCATTTCAGAGATGTTTGGATTTCACAATATAATACAAAATCCTAAGAATCATTTTTCCTGCTGGATGCATTACTCTAAATAACCAGACCAATCAGTGTCCACACATTAAAATGAACAAACATGTCTGTAGTGAAATTATTCCTAGACACGTCCATTCATGATATTTAATCAATGACGGCTCACCACTCGAGCCATGTATAGTAACATTCGTGGAGACAATAACTGGGTGTTAATCCAAACATTCCATCTCACTCTGTATAAAGCTTCATATAGGAAGAGGCTTATTCACTAAACAGTGAGTGTTCTATTCACATGATTGGTAATTGGAGATGGCGACATACTTGCTGGATCTATGGCTTTCCAGAAATGATAATTATCACCATCCTTCTCTGGCTGATACTCACCATTGATACTCCACAAACCACTGCTAGGATGTACCTTCCGGTTGAACCACTTTGGTAAAAAATAACTTTTTTGGGGGAAAGGCAGAATTCTGGCCATATGGTGGTTGAACTCGTTTGAATTTCATTAACCAAAATAGCCAAAATGATGTGAAAATAGTCCAATTTGTGTAATTAGAAAATATATACATATAAATATTATGTATGTATTGTGCAGCACATTTATAGATACATTTACCTGCCTTTTGGTTCACAGATCAAATGAGAAAACGTAACCAATAGAGGGGAAACATAAGGAGCAGTAAAGAATGTATTTATATTGAATATATAATGCATAAATATATACGTATAGATAATTTTACTGCTGCTCCGAATCAGGAATCAAACGAACATACTCGTCCATAGCGCGTTTCGTTTGGTGTGTGATTTGGCTACATTTTGTCTCGGAGTTCGTGAATTCGTACAATCACCCAATCGTCCCAAATTCGAATGAATTGCAGTTCATAACAAAACCAATCTCTTATTGTAATTGTCCACCTTCTGTCTGGCTGAGAGAGATATTCTCAGTAAATACTTTGATAATCCTTACAGACATGTCCAGTAACAGGAGAGCACTCAGCGTTATTCTGTAGTCTCAGTAATTAAAAGTTAATGTTTCCCTTAATTAACCAAACTGAAAACATAATCGACTTTTTCTCTAACTCACAAATTCACACTTTATTGAATAATCTCACAAAATGAATTGCACATCACACCATAATTCTTGCTTTGTCTAAGTATCCAGTTTTTTACATGTAAAATTGTGTGAAGTTTTGAATAATATAGTTTTTGTTTATACAGTATATGATGTTCCCATACTTTCTATATATTCTTTGTGTTGTCCCTATAGATTCCTGCACAGACTGCAGTAGGGTCTCATAGATTTATATATGAGTGACAGACAGTATATATCCATTTATGATACACATGTAACTTCCTCTATACATGATGGTTCTTTATCTTTCTATAGAAATGAACGTTCTAGCTATATCAAAATCATATCCCTTAAAATAAATAAATAAATTAATAAATTAATAAATACATATAATATATATAAAGGTTCCATTGATTTATAGTCCTCCAGCTCTTTATAAAATAGCTCTATAGTTTTTTTGTTTTTTTAAAGTTACGTGACGTGTAGCCATTTTGATATAATCTGTCATTCTGTGTGTTCCTATACATCACTGGATCCCTCCTACGGCGTTCAACATCTCTGTATGACTTCTTTTATAGCTGTAGAACAATAATGCAAAGTACTGACATCCTGTTGGCTAGAATTAATAAAACTGTCACCCTAGCAATGCACTGGTTAAATGTTTAGACAGGGTTAACATGATTTGCCTGGCAGACAGCATTATTGCTGTCTCTTTTAACTGTTTCCTGATACATAGTAAAGTGTATCTGTCTGCGCTCCAGCCCCGGGGAGTGCGGAGACACCATGTGCCAGAGACATTTCATTCATACACAGCTCCTAGTGATTCAGTAAGCAGCGATTGGTCTGATAGTCAGTGTAACATGGTTGCCATGGTGACAGCTTCCATCGTGGTCTCAAGGTCCGTGTCAGTGATTTTCTTTCTGTCTTAATATTTTTGATAAACATTAACTCCACATAAATCCTTCCCGTGAAATATATATTGGGTTTGGATGGCGTTGGAAGTTAATTTAATTCCAATCTGGGCCTGAGCTGACCACAGAGGGCACGGGGAAATGACTCTGGGGTTACAGAGAATTTAATGACTTGTGAGCGCAGGTTTAAGTCATACAGAGCGTGTAGCTACATGTCTGGGGAAATCTAAATCACAACCATGCAACAATGTACATCATCGACACACAGCGCGTTTAGAATTCAGCAGATACCGAGTCCATTCTCACTCATGGTCAAACTTTGAGAGAAATCAAGGTTTCAATAATGGTAAATCGGTTTCCTAAACAATTGTACTTAGTTATTTTTCTATGAGTTTTCTTCCTTCATAAAACCTAATACAAAGAAGCAATGTCCATGGTGTGATACTGTAACACGATTTAGTATGTTTCCCAACCCCCTCTGAAACAAACTCCCACATATAGAGTGGCGCAGCGCCAGTCACGTTACTTCGCATGGAGAGGGACAGATCCTCGGTACTGGATCTAAATGCAGAACAACAATGGCATAACGTCTTACATCCATGATTCTTTATGGCTGCTTACTTATAATAATAACAATTACAATGTTTACATGTAAAAACTCCTACTACGCAGTGCATCTTACTGAAAATGGCAACAGCACGTAAAATGAATGTCTGCATTTGAGAATAATGCATAAATTCAATAAACACATTGAAATCATATATTTATAAAATAAAGGTATTTAGAACTGCTCTAGCAATTTTTATGGATAACAAGTAAATATAGTATATTCACCCCTCCCCAATATATATATATATATATATATATATATATGTTAATTAATTATCTAGCAATCCATGCGATTTAAAAGGGGCTACTACCTGATTTGGAAAAATCAGACCACCTGGGTTATTGTCATGCTTAGCTGATTAACCCTATGTTTTGTAATTTAAGTTGATATGACATGCTGTCTAAATGAATTGTTAATTGGGAATTTGGTAAGTATTGAACTCACAAACGTATATTGATAGAAGGCATGTAATGAAATCTCTGGGACACATAGAGTACATCTTAAACATAAAATCACTACGCAATTCGAAATTGCTTTGGTTTGCACAGGTTGGAACAACAGAGAGCTAGATTTTTTTTCCCTGAAGAAGTCCAAATCTTGGACAAAACGCGTAGGGCAGACTTTTATTATTTATTCTGTGTTATAGTATAACTGGTGTTTTGTATGCTGCTTTTTAATCACCTTCACAATTTTCCAACCACTTGGGATCTTCCGTTGAGAAGATGATAATTTATCATTGGTTTTAAATCTTGTAAGAGCAATTTCAATAAATGGAATGATGTAATGTCATAAGATGTGTCCCGTTTGTATCTTCCCTATAAGTTCTGCTGCTGTTTGGGATCGTTGGAAGAGAGAAGATTAAAAGAGATTTCATTACATGCCTTCTATCAATATAAATTTGTGAGTGCAATACTTACCAAATTCCCATTTTTATTTTGCGTTTACAGTGTTACACTATCAGTTTTTGTATTTGTAGATATTTGGTGTTTTATATGATATTGTAGACTGACAGGAGTCTTTTATCATAATAAAAGGTAATTATCATTATTTTATCCTTTTAACATTTTCATTGGTGCTTCTTATTTGTTGGCTGTGTTATTTGTGGTTGTGGTGTACATACAGTTTTGTTTCTGTATAGAAGCCTATGGGAGTAATTTTACAAACTGTTAATTTACTACGTGTGGGAATAATTAACTAATTAATATAACTCTGAGAATTTAAGTGCTAATGGAACTGATCCAAACTGCTTTACAGCAGCCCTGTGTCTCGGTAAAGCACATTATATGATATTATACATTAAATTAGTTGTTACTGACACAGAAAACTGCCCAACTAATGTTTTTATTCATGTTTATCCTGAATGGAAAAAGTAACCACTCAAAGGGCACCTGTATGTGTATGGAGAGTGCCCACTATGGTACCTCTATGAAAGGCGCCCTCTATGGTACCTGTATAAAGAGTGCCTTCTATGATACCTGTATGAAGAGCTCCCTCTATAGTACCTGTATGAAAAGCGCCCTCTATGCTACCTGTATAAAGAGCTCCCTCTATGGTACCTATATGAAGAGCGCCCTCAATGGTACTTTTATGAACAGCACCCTCTATGGTACCTGTATGAAAAGCGCCCTCTATGGTACCTGTGTGAAGAGCTCCCTCTGTTGTACCTATATGGAGAGCACTCTTTATAGTACCTGTGTGAAGAGCACTCTCTGTGGCACCTTTGTGAAGAGCTCCCTCTATGGTACCTGTATGAAAAGCGCCCTCTATGGTACCTGTATGAAGAGCACCCTCTATGGTACCTACATGAAAAGCGCCCTCTATGGTACCTGTATGAAGAGCTCCCTCTATGCCTGTGTGAAGAGCTCCCTCTGTTGTACCTATATGGAGAGCACTCTTTATAGTACCTGTGTGAAGAGCACTCTCTGTGGCACCTTTGTGAAGAGCTCCCTCTATGGTACCTATATGAAAAGCGCCCTCTATGATACCTGTGTGAAGAGCGCCCTCTATGATACCTGTATGAAGAGCTCCCTCTATGGTACCTATATGAAAAGCGCCCTCTATAGTACCTGTATGAAAAGCGCCCTCTATGATACCTGTATGAAGAGCTCCCTCTATGCCTGTGTGAAGAGCTCCCTCTGTTGTACCTATATGGAGAGCACTCTTTATAGTACCTGTGTGAAGAGCTCCCTCTATGGTACCTATATGAAAAGCGCCCTCTATGATACCTGTATGAAGAGCTCCCTCTATGGTACCTATATGAAAAGCGCCCTCTATGGTACCTGTATGAAGAGCTCCCTCTATAATGCTGTAATGCATTCATGTATGAAGAGCTCCCTCTATGGTACCTGTATAGAGAGCACTATCTATGGTACCTGTATGAAGAGCACCCTCTATGGTACCTGTGTGAAGAGCTCCCTCTGTTGTACCTATATGGAGAGCACACTTTATAGTACCTGTGTGAAGAGCACTCTCTGTGGCACCTTTGTGAAGAGCTCCCTCTATGGTACCTATATGGAGAGCACTCTCTATGGTACCTGTGTGAAGAGCACTCTCTATGGTACCTGTGTGAAGAGTTCCCTCTATAGTACCTGTGTGAAGAGCACTCTCTATGGTACCTGTATTAAGAGTTCCCTGTATGGTACCTGTGTGAAGAGCTCCCTCTATTGTACCTATATGGAGAGCACTATCTCTGGTACCTGTGTGAAGAGCACTCTCTATGGTACCTGTGTGAAGAGCTCCCTCTATGGTACCTGTGTGAAGAGCACTCTCTATGGTACCTGTATGAAGAGTTCCCTCTATGGTACCTGTGTGAAGAGCACTCTCTATGGTACCTGTATGAAGAGTTCCCTCTATGGTAACTGTGTGAAGAGCTCCCTCTATTGTACCTATATGGCGAGCACTCTCTATGGTACCTGTGTGAAGAGCACTCTCTATGGTACCTGTGTGAAGAGCTCCCTCTATGGTACCTATATGGAGAGCACTCTCTATGGTACCTGTATGAAGAGTTCCCTCTATTGTACCTATATGGCGAGCACTCTCTATGGTACCTGTGTGAAGAGCACTCTCTATGGTACCTGTGTGAATAGCTCCCTCTATGGTACCTATATGGAGAGCACTCTCTATGGTACCTGTATGAAGAGTTCCCCCTATGGTACCTGTATGAAGAACTCCCTCTATGGTACCTATATGGAGAGCACTCTCTATGGTACCTGTATGAAGAGCGCCCTCTCTTTGCCTGTCACAGTTTTCTATCAGGGTTATGTGCTAAAATAAGAATTGTTCTGAATTCAAAATGAATTTCAGATTTAAGGCCAAATAGCTGAAGTGGAGAAATTCTACAAGTCACCTACTCCAATTCAACTATTTTGGCCTTAAATTCCAAGTTCACTTTAAAATTCTGATGTTTCTCACTTTATTACATAGGGAAGAACTGTTGCAGATTGCGGCAGCTCTAACAACCAGTGCGCTGTGTACATGTTACGTGGAGTGTCCCTTTAATACATTGTATAACATTATACACAGTGCAGGTAGAGACTCACGGGAGACACAGGAGCCTTTTTCTGAGAGTTTTCTGGTGGGTAAGATAGAGGATCAGTGGCTGTAATGCACAGTTTCTCGATTAGATGAATGAGCAGTGAATTCGTTGACGGTTGCCTGTTCCATATTACAGCAGATGATTCAGGTCCAGTTTAATGGCAGTGTTTGTAACCGACGTTACGCTAATATTGACTGTTATGGGTGTGATATAATAAGTAACACATACCCATGGAGCATAGCTAGAGACTACGCTGATTTTCAGGATTTCTCCAATTCCAGAAAAATTATCTGCATCCATCAAAGGAACCGACCACTGATTAAATAACCTGCGATACACGGCCAGCAACACCCAGGGGTCAGCGGGATTTAATATCATTCTTTTTTATCTGCAGTTGATGCTGAATACTGTTCATCTTCATAAACGCCTACTTTGTCACATTAGTCGGGTTTGATGAACTCTGGGTTCTATGATCCAATGGGCAGCAAAATAGTTCAATTTATATACTTTGTAGACCATAATGAGCGATGTGGCAGTTAGACCTTGATATACAGTGTGTGGGAGGCAGTTCATTATTATATTATGCGGCTCATAGGGATTATTTACTGAGCACTGATCGTGTATGTGAATTTAAAATCTGGGTATATTATGGGAAATAAATGATAATAGCGTGCAGGAACTAATAAATGCAGTTTGGATGCAAATTCAGAGATTTACTCTAACTGTGCCAATTAATGCAAGGCAATTTACTGCATGCTTAAAAGATAGAATTTCAGACACGTTTTAGGAATCCTGACGTTTCTCAAGGACCAGATTACATTTAAATTGCCCAGAGCCAATGTAAAGACATTCATGTTGACACCAAAACAATGGAAGAGTTAAAATATAGTTTGATACGCTGACTACAAAACCTGCCAACTAACATTTGTTTAAGGGACACTGCAGGTACCATCACCACTTCAGCTCATTGCTGCCTTTTATTAGAATTATTTGCCCAAATGACAAAACAGGGCTTGAAGATAAGAGGTCATAGCACTCTGTGTGTGAGAGCCGAGAAACGTAACTCCTGGCTTTTAAATCAGATGGAGATGAGAGATCCACAGTTGAGATGGGAGAAATTATCCACAAAATAACGATAAGCTGGACACGCCACATTGCGGAGTTTCATGGATGCTCGATGAGAAGAAAGCGATTACTGATAAATCCACATCAGACCCAATTTTTATATTAGGGACCAGGGACAGTTATCTTATTCCATAACTGAGCCCCACAATAGAGTAGAGAAATCACTGACTTCCCTCCTATTACAAGGGGTTTAATCAATTATTTCTGGTTAATGCTCCAACTCTCTTAGTGGGGAAAGCAGCGATTTACTTCTTTCGGCTGCGGCACTGAAAGAGTTAATATCATACGGAGGTTAAAGGACCACTGCACTAGCGGCGCTTTCCTTTAAACCATTACAGGTTTCTAGAAAACACATTGCTTATACAGCAGGGTTACACACCTCTAGTGGCTGTCTTTCTGAATACACCACTAGGGGTGCTTCCACTGCACTGACCGAGTAAAACTCATGTGACATTCTTTCCTGTGAAAAGCATGAGGAGTATTGGATTGGATCATCCCCAGAGGAGGTCATGACATCGCAGGAGGTGGAGAGGTTAGCAGGATCCAAAGTAGTCTCGGCATTGGAAAAAAGTTAATTAAGATATTTTTTATTTTATCTGAAAAAAAGGAGGGGTGACCTTATATACAACTAGGGGCAGTGGCAATAAAGTGTTAGGATTACAGGTGTATATTCCTAAGGCTATAGTGTTATTTTTAATGCACCTCTTTCTAACAGCCAATAGAGGCGCTTTCTCCTCTTTGACAGAGTGATTGGAAGAGTGCGGCGTTTGGCTCCACATGTGAATCTCTACGAGGAGCACAGGATTAGAGAAATTCATGGAAGACGTCAGCGACGACAACTTGCTGATGTTTTCATAGGCGTAGTGGGCGGGAGCAGCAGATGAGTCTCAATGCTAGAAATGAGATGAGTGATCTTTATTTAACCTCATTTCACACCAGGAAAGGGGGGTGGACAATGGTCATAGTAATAGGATGAAACCCATACACCTGAAAAAAACAGTTGTTATAGTTGCAGCTAGATTTGCGCCCATACTTTGGGCAGTTATGAATCTAGATCTGCTTAGAACGTTATCTAGAGCAGGGATGCCATGTCAGCCTCTCGGAGCAGGTTTTCGATGAGTGATAACGCATAGGATAGGATAGGTTCCTATCCAACATAGGATTAGGCAGGTTAGTGGATTGCTAAGGACCTGTAATTCTTACCAGTTCCTGTATCCGTTTAATATTTACCATTGAAATGGGAATCCACTATTAGACACGCAAACTAGATTGGTTTTCCACCCGACAAGAGTGCACAATGAAGCCGCACAATATTAGTCTCGGCTGCGATGAGAGCTCTGTTTGTGCATACGGTTAGTTTCATAACTACTTATATTTATCCAGAGGAAGGTATTCCGTCTTCGTCCCTATAGACAGGGCTGGAAATAACTCTCTGCAGTAATGAATTCCTGAACTGGCTTTCTGATAAGACAGGAATAGTTTAATGTAATTGTGTCTTGCAAACATCTTTCAGCACCTGGCTTTTTGATAGAATGCGTATTTGGCGGGCTTCGCGGCTGTGCAAGGTGTGATGTGACTGATGTAACATAAAAATTATACAGTTCGCTGCTGGGTCTCGTGTAGATACAATTACAAGTCACTCTCAGGGCTCGTAAACTCCATCAACCCTGCATTCTCAAAGGGAACATCAGCATGGACAGACGTTTAATTCACTGACAAGACAATGGCTTATGCAAGGACTTAATTTCTTTAAACACACTGAAGTGTGGAATAAAATATTCTAATTTGACTAATATTTATGGAAAACATTAGTTATGAAGAAAAACTAGTGATACTGCATTTTAAAAAAAATATTATTTAAAAAAAATAAAAAATAAAAAGTGCCTGAGAGGTGATATGATAGTACTATAGAAATATATACAGGGTCAGTACAAACTGCTATGCACTAACTGCTCATTACATTAGCAGGAATATATAACAGACAAGAGGTCACCCATTGAGACTGGAAGAAAGGAGTTTTCACTTGCAGCATAGGAAAAAGTTCTTTACAGTAATAAAAATAAATATGTTGAATTCTCTGCCTAAACAGGTTGTCTTATCAGATTCTATAGATAATTTTAAATATGCTTGGATGCTTTTTTGTAAAAACAGAATATTCAAGTATAGATTTAATATGTATCTGAACAGGTTATTGAACCACGGAGAAATCTGATTGCAATTTTGGAGTCAAGAAGCACGTTTTCTTTTTTGATTGGCCATCACTTCAAATAGTTTATTTAAAAAAAATAATTTTGTTTCTTTGGTATCAACAACATTAAAATATGTTGTTCTAAAGGTTGAACTTGATGGGCTTAAGAATTTTTTCGAACCGCTGAGAATACTATGTAACTATATAATAAATAATAATATATTTATAATGATATATTCTAGAGACCATGTACAAAGTAAAATACCAAGTTATATTCAAATTACAAGTCGAGCACAATTAAATATTTACAGTAACATATGTAAAGAACTTAGGCTTAGTGATCTGGATCCAAAGTTTGTAAAAAGTCACCTTTTTCTTAAAAAAAAAAAGAAAAAAAAAAAGCCTTAATGAAAAACTTAAAAAAAGGAATTAAACGCTGGTAATTTCCTTATATGTTTGGTGCACTTAGTCATAGGCATGAGAAACTAAGGATATGAAGTAATAAACATAATACCAAGTCTAACAATACAAGAATGAAACAAAGAATGGTATAAATACTGCATAGCATGGCTTAATAAAATGCAGGTACTCTAAATGTAAGTTAATATCCATCGGCACTAAGCTGACCTCTTCTAATGTACAGCAGCAAATATAGGTCTGTAAAATGTTTAGTAAAAGTTAGAAATTTAGGAAAATCATCAAAAACCTATATATTACATGGTGGATAATAATTGATTGGTCTGAAGGGTATTCAGCATAAAATTATATAGCATGATGCTGGATATTTGTGCGATATTTACGTTTTTGGTAAATGAATTACAATAATCCAAGTTAAATGAACTTGTGGCTGCAGTGATAACCTGCACATTTTCACAGCAAACATGTTATAAGATAAACAAAGTTCATAAAAAGATCTTGAACTCCACTGCCCAAATACAAAATAAAGAACAATTACTGTTAAACAGCTACAACTCAAATAAAAACGTGCAGGCACGGGGGGTATATATAAAATCAGCTTGCAAAAACTACAGTTCGCTTGTCTGCATCTTTTGCAAGCCCTCCCTTTCTAACCCATTCTGTGGCTGTCCATTCACAGACTTCCCAATGCAGCTCAATGAGAAGTCTTAGCAAGGCACGTGCTTTGGGCAATTGCTGCCTCTTGCGTTCAATGCAACTAAGCTAACCAAATAAAGAAGTAACAGGACATGTTGTCTGCTTGAAAAGTCAGAGGGTGTAAGCAGTTAAATTTATAAAAGTGTTAATTTCTATTGAAATCTAAACTTTTTCCAAAATAAAATAAAGAGGACACACTTTTCACACATAAAGCTTTTCAGCAAGCTAAAGTGCTTTAAAGGGACACTATAGTCACCAGAACAACTATAGCTTATTTAATTTGTTCTGGTGAGTAGAATCGTTACCTTCAGGCTTTTTGCTGTAAACACTGTCTTTTCAGAGAAAATGCAGTGTTTACATTACAGCCTAGTGATAACGTCACTGGCCACCCCTCAGATGGCTGTTAGAGATCCTTCCTGGGTCATGGCTGCCTAAAATGCATCCAAACATTCAGTCTCTCCTCCCTCTGCATGCAGACACTGAACTTTCCTCATAGAGATACATTGATTCAATTCATCTCTATGAGGAGATGCTGATTGGCCAGGGCTGTGTTTGAATCATGCTGGCTCTGCCCCTGATCTGCCTCTTTGTCAGTCTCAGCCAATCCTATGGGGAAGCATTGTGATTGGATCAGGCTACCACTTCTGATGATGTCAGCAGACTGCTTGTTTTTTTCTGAGTCTAGCAGCATGCAGAGTTACAGCTTCAGGCTTGAATACTGTAAGATTTTGCTATATTTATGGAGGCATGAGGGGCTCGGGTGGCTAGATGGTGGTTTTAACACTATAGGGTCAGGAATACAGGTTTGTGTTCCTCACCCTATATTGATCCTTTAAACCACTCCTACTCTATACACTCAAAGAGCACCTTTACTTTATATTGTTTTCTAATTATGAGTGATCAACCTACTAAACTGGAGACAGTACACCATGCGATAATGTTATCATTGTCTATTTACGTCTGATATACCTGTTAAACTAATGTGAAAAGTTATTATTCTAAAAATGAAATATCCATCTATTTGCAAATATTAAGCTTAGAACAACCAGCAAGAATTCGTTTTTAGGTTTAAAAATCATGATTTAAATCAAGTCTTACCGATAAGTGATTTAAATCATGGTTTAAATGGACTTTATGTAAATAAAATCCACCTTAATATATAAATAATCACTTCACAGATTAAATTGCAGGTTTCATCATTATTTTAGGATAATTATATATAATTATAGGATAATTCTTCATTCTAATAATAATTAATACTAATTAATATACCCAGAAGAAACAGTGTAAGAAGTGTAAGAAAGGAGAAAGAGGGGGAGACTTGCATTGAGGCAAATACGACAATATTAATAAGCCGCAGCGTAGTACAAGTGAAATATTTATACTGATAAATGCAGTCATACGAAGGTAAACAATAAATGAATATAAATGAAAATACTTATATCATGAAATTGTCAAGGATAAAGTGTGTAAGTGAATGAGTTAGATTAACTACAATGACTCATGCGCCTCCTTGTGGCCGATAATGTCTCTGTAGGATAGATCGGACATGCTCTTGGTTAAGTTACGTCGCTCCCATTGGGGAGGTTCTTGGCTCTTGTTTCTGGTTATTTAATATCACTGGAAATATTTCTTAGCATGTCTGACCACTAGAGAAAAGCTGGGGTTATATCTGTAGGTTTTCCATCTTCTGTCCTGAAATCGTCTGGAGAAAGCGAACTTGTCGATACCATCCACTTTGGAAATCATCGGAGAACCTAAGAAGGAGGCAGGATCGTGTTGGTACCCACCTGATATTGTGAGATTACCATGTAAGTCAGCGTCAATGTTGTATAATATTCAGTAATTAGTCGCTATTGGCTGTTAGTGACCGCTCACAGCAAATCTTTATCGACAAGGATGGAAATGACCCGTGGGTTTGATCCCAGATTAGGATATATTTGGTTATTATACACTGACGTGTGAATTGTTCAGAATTCAAACGGTAAAATTGCAAAATTGGAAAAATTATCGCAATAAGTTGTGCCGTAGTTTATCTATTTTGTCCTAAAGTTTAACATTTTATTTGAATTTCCTTTGAATTGCTGACATTTAACACTTCAGTGAAGACACCTATAAGAGACAATGGGTAGAGATTATTACTATGCTGCTTTTTCAGAAAAACATGAAAAAATATTTAAAAATAAAGGAAATAGAAATATAATGAGGATGCCTACGCAACGACCCCCCATTTTTGCCTATTACATGCCCACCCACTCGATCACTAATTTTAACCCTCACACTGCCATCCACGGTGTAAGAGAATGCTGTTCTATTCCTTGAAACAGTGGATCCAGATAGCCCTATTCTATATATAATTATATGGATACAAAAATAGTGTGCTGGTAAGGCGTTTAGTGATAATATATTTCGTGAATAGGTTTAGCAGCTGTAGAACACTCAATGGATCACCCCAAAAAATCCACAAACAAAGTAAACCAAAAATAAATTGTAACTCAAAGTTTAGGTGATCTACCCCACCACCAAAACCTTATAAGTTTTTGGTTTTCCCACCTGGAAATATTGTTTGCACTCAGATTTCCCTTCTGTCTCTTTCTATGTTACATTCACTGTGAAGATAATCCATACAAATTCAGTAGAAGGTTAATGTTGCCACCTTTTTAAAGGCACAGAAGCGACACTGTTTAGAGCCTATACCAATAAAAGGCTCTATTACATGTGAGTGTGATATATACACGATATACCAATGATCTTCAAATTAGCAATACTTCACTACATTGTGTTTTATTCCATTATTGTTTTTAGGTATATGGAATACAATCCCCTGTATCTATAAGGAGTAAGTGTGATCATTTTTAAGTGCTGCACTCGCATTTCTACGTTTTAGGTGGTGGGGTAGATCACCTAAACTTTGAGGTGATTGCCTGCTTGCTGTGTGGGCAGCCAATCGATCAATGTATTCATTTTGGAAAGTTCATAAATTGATTGGGATTTACTTTCTGGGTATTTGCGGTTGGCCCATCACAAGGCTTGACTGGGAATTGTGAACATCCTCATGAAATTTGCTTTCCTGAATACATTTTTTTTTAAATAATTACACTTAAATATCACTTATTTGCTTTTCTAACTTAGTTTTTTGCTAATCATTCAGTTTATCTATCTTAGTACAATAAAAATAGACAGCATTGTGGGTTTTATTGTTCCTGGCTAAAGTTTTTTGGGTTTTGCCCCCAATTTATCCTTAAAGGGACACTCTTGGCATAATAACAACTTAATTGGGATTAAGTTGTTATGATGAGATGAAATCTCAGGAGTCGGCTTAAGAGGTTAAACAATTAACGATTGGTTAACCCCAAAGTGTCAAATCCAGCATTCAATCACTCTGCCCAGATATTTCCGCCAACGTTCAAGGCATAAATCAGAACACCTCGGACGGGGAGTTGCTCACGCTTTCAGACTATCAGACAAAATGAGCATTTACTTTGTCAAGTCATTTTATGAACAGGCTGAGCGCATCAGTGAGTGTCACTCTGAGGACTCCAGATTCAAGCCTTGGACTTCGGCGGAAAAAGCCGGGCAGATTTGGCACCAGATTTAACACTTTAAGGGTTAAATTATTCGTTAACCCCTTGAGGTGAACCGGTATCTGGGGACCTTCTAGAACTATAACAACTTTGTTCTAATGACGTTATTATGCTGCCCGTAGTGTCCCTTTAAAATGAAAGCTTTACCAAAGCCTGCTTGTCACATGTTAAATACTGAATGACCTTTTTGTGAAAAGGACGAGGAATCCCACACACTCCGTTTTGTCATAGTTTAATAAAGACTTGGAAGATAAATGCAGACGCTGCAGCAAAACATTTTCTCTGCGAATTGGGCTGTCAGTGTAACTAATTCTGCAAATCCATGGCCTGGACGCACGCTACCCACTCAGCTAGCCTTGAATGAGAAGCGCACACAGAGGATAAAAGATTTACTTTATGATCCCGTTGACCGCACTCAGAGAGTCCCATAAATGGTAATAATGAAACCTGATTCGTGATGTGATTTTGTTTACTTATTGCATTCTCAACACTGACTTTATCTTCTGTTTTCATGTTCATTAAAAATTCTATCAAGTATTTTATTCTGTAAGAAAAATATTTATTTTACCCGTCGTTACCAAATTAGAAGTCACAGACCATGTTAACATGACGTGAGATTTGCATGTATAAATAAAGTAATGAAAATGGCTGTGAAGGGTCAGGCTTTATAAGGGCACAATAGATGGTCAATAAATATGGGCATATTCATTAAACCGTGAGAGGGATTTACTAAGGACACCTTAAAGGGATGCCTATAGTGTCCCTTTATGGTGTAAATCTCTCTTACGGTTTAATGAATGTGCCTATATTTATTGACCATCTATTGTGCCCTTATAAGCCAGACCTTTAGGTTAGTCCCTTCACAGCCATTTTCATTACTTTATTTATACATGCAAATAACACGTCATGTTAACATCGTCTGTGACTTCTAATTGTCTTCCTATGATTTCTTATGGGAAAGCATTGTATTGGCTGAGATCATATTTGTATTTCTAATGCTATAGTGTTCCTTTAAAACCAAATCCATTAATGGCTTACGACAAAGTCCCGAGTTTGGGATCCTTTCTTGCCATCCTGCTTTAGTTCCCTGGTATCCCTCATGTGGGGACATCAGAGAACTGTCCCCGGGGCAGCACAGTGTAAAAGCATCATTAGATGCACACGTTCTGTGCAGCGGGCACTAGGACCATGCAGGGAGTGGCCCTTAAAGTTGGGGATTGGCTTGGAGGATGTCAGTGAGCAGGACCCACCCATTATGGACATCGCCATTGACGAGGGTTTGGTCATTTGGCAATGCTCCCACATGGCACCGACCACCCCGTCCCAATTCCATACCTCCCATTACTGAGAGGTATGCAACTATTTTGGCTCTATACAGCTTGTATAAAGTAAAGAATGAGGACAAACTGGAATTCTAACTGATTAATTCATGGATATTAATGTACCTATATAAAGCAAAAAACAAGTTTGTTAAATGTTACTGTTGCTTGTGGGAGTGTAGGGGCCCCTAGTGGGCACAAATCATGATAAAGGTGGCCTTTTTGTGGTCTGAAGTAAAATTCTAAGTTTGTTACCATTTATTAGGCCCCTTTACTTAATGTTCTACCTCTTGAGCTTGTTTAGTCTTTCGACTCTCTGTTTGGAGTCTGTTGGATTTGCTATGATCTGACAGCTTCTTGGCAATACTGGACAGATGTCTTCTCCTTTCTTTCGTCCTACTGCAAGATAGTGCAGCTCTAAGGAAGGGTAGCAGAGATGCAGGATGGGAGTGATGGTGGCAAGGTTCGGGGCCTGAATGGGGAATTTATCTATAGTTCATTGTGATAGCAGTCTGTGATGAAGAACTCTCCCAAAGTCCTTATGGCTCTGCTTGGGCAGAGGCAGCAGGTGCTCCGTTGCAGGATCAGGGCCCTTTTGTGGGCTAAGGAGAGTATCCAGCCTTTTAGCCCCTCGAACCTGGCTTAGTTATTTATCATAAATGTATTTATTATGGCTGTTAAAATGGTTGTTTTGCTTGGATGCCCCTTGTTTGGTGATGTTAATGCATGTAGCTGGCGATGGACTTTCCCCATCAGCCTGTCCTTACGTGTTTGACCTAATGGGGGTGAAGGTCTGTGTGATGTTGGTGGATGGAAGTTTCATTAGGGGTTTGTATTTAACTCAGCAACATAGAAGACTAGCATGTAAGTCGTCTACTTTTAAAGTCCGCTAAAGTCCCAGCTAAAGGTTTATTTCTCGGCTTGTTGGTAAAATACAGCAATTAATGCAATCGGTTAATTTTTGCTCCTAACAAATTACTGACAGGCTGCCATGGCCCACTTCCTTGTTTTTAGTATCTACATGCTGCATGTACCTGTTTGCTTCAGTGATCTGAGCATGTTCCCCCTTTAATGAGAATACCCAATATGTAATTAGTTTCAGTCGCGTTGCATTACACGGCTGATGTTTCTGGAAACCAAAGATTGCTATCTTTGCTAACTGACTCTGTTAATGGCTCCTGTGTCTCTTCAGACAGGCTGTGTCTCTGTATCGCGATGCTTTGTATATCTTTCTGTAATTGTGCATTTCTTGGGCCATCTGGCTATGTATCCCGTCTGACATTTTATGATTAAACTTTATGACTTTGCACTTTTTGGCATTAAATTGTGGTTGACACAACTCCGAACATTTCTTGTGGTGCACAAAATTATACCTCAAGTGCCGTGTTCATCCCATAGATGATTTACTTTAAACCAGACGCCCTTCTGCTCTTTAACTGTTTGATGAATAGCTGCTAGAATCAGATTAAATTCAAATGAGTGGGCTTCCTGTCCGTAAAGGAATAATAACTCCTTTATACAGCGGTGTAGATAGTGCGGCCATGATGCAGTAGTTTATGTTATCACTAGCGCTAACAAATCTTTCAAGTGCTGCTCTTACTTATGGCAGAATATATTGCAGTTCATTTACCTGGTCTCTCCGGGACACCTGTATTCATGAGCAGGGTGATTAGGAATTCACTGATAACATTATTTTTTGGGCTGCTCCCAGGGGTGTGATCCTACCAGTCCTTTCTATTTCGCTGTATTTTTTTGTAAAACAGAATGTTCCTTTTGTTCTGTTACTGTATTATCTTGTTCCTCATTAGGGCCTGAGGGGCTGTGATAAAAGACACTGAGATTATAATGTTACTTTATCTAACTGAGTTTCACATCTCCAGATAATTAGGGATTTCATTATTTTAAATGGTAAAATAACAATAAGCATTTAACAGCAGGCTGAACTGATGTGGCTTGGGGTCCATCCTCTTATCAGACACCAGGCTTCACAACCATCCTGATTTTGGCAGAACATCCCCAATTTTAGGGTCTTGTCCTGCCATCCTGACTTTGTTCACTAGATTCTCTGAAAAGGCAGATTTTACATGAAAATGCCTGCAGGGACATACTATACACATCAGGACAACTGCATTAAGCTGTAGATGTTCTGGTGACTACAGTGTCCCTTTAATATCACCTATTTCTGCAAACAAATATTGGGATTCAGTTTCACCATACGGTCATATCGTGTTAACCCCACCACTACTCCACAGTATACTAATATCGGTGGGTCCTACACTAATTCCAACGTGGGATAAAAAACTATTTAAAAAAATGCTGCATGAAAACTAAGCCAGCACTATCACTTTAATTGTTTAGTTTAGATTAATTAAATAGAATTTGCTTCATTCAGCACAAGCATTTTTTAATTTGTCTCCCACGTTGGAATTAGTGTCGGACCCACCAATTTTGATGTACTGTGAAATCCCCATATTTAATTGTTGAGAGAGATGATTTTACAAAGCCTTGCAAATGATTAAACTTCATTTTTATGTGCCCTATGTTCCCTGAACTAAATGGTTATTTGTGAGGGTTTAGGTGTCTCATCCTTTGGGGTCATGTGGTAGGTTACTGAGGTACCAGGTTTCTGAGGTACCAGGTTTGATATTGCCTGTGTAGGGCTGTCTGATGCTGTATGTATGTGACGTACCACTGTTCTCACGGGCTCTAACTAAACCATCATTTGAACCTGTAACAGGAGCTTCCATGATGTTGGCACAGACGTTGCTGTTGCTGGTAGCTGGTACCTCAGCAGGGTGAATGTGTGAACCTGTTGATATTCACTGAATTTCAACAAGATATGGTTGTCTTGCATGTAGCACCAGAGATCCTGCCTAAAGTGAGAGCCTTTCAATGCCATTCTCTATCTGTACCAAAGGATTTTGGGGCATTCTCCACCAGTGCTGTTACAGCGTCTCGTGGGCTTCCATGGCAATGGTCTCTGCTGAAACTTTGTAAAGTTGGCATTTGGACCTCTTTGAACTAGTTTGTCCTGCATTACATATTGGACATTGAAGCAATTAATGTGGCACAATTTGGATGTCACGTCCGTTCTCTACCTGTGCTGGAGGGTATCAGGGCACTCTCCTCTCATGCTGTTGCAGCATCGTGGGTTTCCATGGCAATGGTTTCTGCTGACAATTTTTGTAAGCTATCATTTGAACCTCTTTAGACACGTTTCTCTGGCATTTCATACTGTTCGTTAAAACTGTCTATGATGCACAATTTGGTACTCAAGTACTTAACTCAGTTCATTCTTCTATCTATGTTGAATTATTCTGATTATTTGATTGGCTATTCTGTCCCTCCCTTTGTAAGCTTGGGTATTCCCCATGTGTATATGCTGCCATAATTAGCCAGGAAAGTGGAAAATGTATTCATACTTACCGTAATTTTCTTTTCATGGCTATTATTCATGGCAGCGTATACTTCCCACCCATTAATGTCTCTAGTTATGTACTGTAGAGCTTGTTAACTGATTGAGGACCTTAGGGATGGAGCCTCCTTTTAAAACCTTGGTGGTTTTCCTGTCCTATTAGCTGTAAGTGGAGGAGCTCTGCCGCCGCAACGGTTTTAAAGCCGATTATAATGGGGACAGCATAGAACGGTGTTAAGGGGTTAAAGGATAGACATGATTCAGGTTCTGAATTTTACACAAACAGCAGTTAATAGAAATAAAGAGTATGGTTTAAAAACCGTAAACACCAGGAATAAATTCATATCTTTCCCTCGGCTACAAATGTTAAAAAAACAAAACTCCTTTTCATTTTACGTAGCACATCTGTAATGTCCGTTCCAATCACGTACCCCCCTGAGTAACGTTAAAAGGAAAACAACGCACAAAAAAATAAAATTAATAATCAATGGATTGACAGTGATCACTGTGTTACCCCATATATTGCCTTGTTCATCACAAAATTAGGAAAAATATATTACTTCATCCCTTCACAGAGATAAAAGACAGGAAATGCTGGTAAGAATTTGTACTCAAAGTATTGTACAGTCCAAACTAATATTAATTTCCATATCTAAATGCTTATTAGATATCGATTATTCAGTCATTACAAAAATAAATAATAATTTTTAAACAATCTAGGACTTTAAAAAAATCTAAAAACTATATTCAGTTTCTAGAAAGATAAAGTTCATGTTTCATTTCTTTACCAGGGAATGAGGATACACATTTACTGCCAGCATGGAGGTACGGACCTAGTTGACGGGAAAGGGGGGACATTTCTTCCTGGCTTAAACCCCCCCGTACTCTCCTTGTACCTCTCTATACTGTGCCTTCCCCAATGACAAGATTCCCTTTATAAAGTGTCTGAGCATTTTCTTATTTAGGCCTAAGATCATAGATGATAAACTCCACATACTGTACAATAAATCCCTAATAATTACCCAAATAAATGGTACTAACTCAAAGCACACAGATAATCCCACTAAAAGAGGCACATAACATGTTAGGATTGATTCCACTGACTCCTAGTTTTTACTATTGTTACAAGATGACGAATGATGGAGATTGTATTTGGATGTTGGACTATACATTTCTTTCTAGCAAATACCAAATGTTTGTTTTTTGAGATTGTTTTAAACATTTACATCCAAAACAAGTTATTTGTCGCCTCTCTGGAGCCTGGCCTCCTGATTCGTATCCTCATCCGTCAATTACCACCATTCCAATTTCTTGCGACTTCCTCTAACCAGCCTCTCTTATATTTTATATCATTGCAACAACATGCTGAAATCTTCCCGATTTTTTTTTTTTCTCTTAGCTGTAGCTAGTTCTTTAAGCGCTCTATCCGAGAGAATTCTCCTCTGCTGTATGAGCATTTGATTCATGGTAGACTTTTCTCCACAAACACCTAATGAATTCAGTAGCAGATGGAATCTGTAATGTTCTGGAATCTCTGATAGATAGTCAGAAACTCTCTAGACGGCAATAAAGCGGAATCCGGGAGACAGTACCTGTCTGAGTCACAAATACTTGAGGATTTCACTGTTAGACTCATTCATCAGTCTGCAAAGGTCAGCTTAGATAAACACGAGAACCCATCTTGATAGACGGTTAATCAAGTCTCCAAAATTAATTAAACAAGTTGCACCGAAGCTCATTACTATGACGAATGTTCCAATTTGGGCAAAAGGAAACACAAAGTTCAAAAGGAACTCTGGTCCAATGAAAATCTTTTAGAAAATCTGTAATCAATGCATCTTTATAGGTTGGGTTCAGCTGAACTGACCCAGGAAGCACCTTTAGTGGCCGTCTGAGTGACTGCACGTAGAGGTGTTACTAGGCAGCTATGTAAACACTGCTTTGTCTTTAAAAAGGCAGTGTTTACATTAAAAGGCTTGCAGGGACAGTATATCGATACCAGAAACACTACATTAAGCTGTGGTGGTTCTAGTGACTATAGTGTCCCTTAAAACCTAATAAAAGTTTGTGGGGGGAAAATGATTCTTATCAGTTGTGATCATAGGCGTGCGCACGGGGTGTGCCGGGTGTGCCTGGGCACACCCTAATCCCGCGGCACGCCTATGTATTGAGACCGGCAGGGGAGATCTCAGGATCTCCCCTGTCGGCTCATGCAGAGCCGGCGCTATCCGAGCGCCGGCTCTGCTCTCAGCCTCCCTCCCCACCGACCCACAGGCAGGGAGGGAGGCAGGAGAGGACCCGGCGGAGCTATTGCCGGCAGCTCCGCCGGGTTCCTCTCGCGAGATATGAGCGTTACTCTCCACTGGACCACCAGGGATCGCAGTAGCAAGGATCCCCCCCTCCACTGGACCACCAGGGAAGGAAGCAGCAGCACAATCCCCCCTCCCTACAAAAGGTAAGAAGGGAGGGGGGATAGCAAGTAATGTACCCCTACCTCCACCCCCCACAATCACCCACCCACACACATACAACACACACAGCACCCACAGACATACAGCACCCACAGACATACACAGCACCCACACACATTCAGCACCCACAGACATACACAGCACCCACACACAGCACCCACACACATACAGCACCCACAGACATACACAGCATCAACACACATACAGCACCCACAGACATACACAGCACCAACACATACAGCACCCACACACACATACAGCACCCTCACAAACACACACAAACAGCACCCTCACACACACACAGCACACTAACAGTACCCTCACAAACACAAACAGGACCCTAACAAACACACACAAACAGCACCCTCACACACAGTACATTAACAGCACCCTCACAAGCGCACAAACACACACAAACAGCACCCTCACACACAGTACATTAACAGCATCCTCACAAGCAGGCACACACAAACACCCTCACCCACATAGCACACTACCAGCATCGTCACACACACATCACACTAACAGCACCCTCACACAGCACACACACACACAGCAGTGTGTATATATATATATGTGTATGTATATATATATATATATATATATATATACACACATACATACATATATATATATGCGGCGTGTGCTTGTGCTTTAGGGTGCACACCCTAATGCAATAGGCTGCGCACACCTATGGTTGTGATTGACAATCCATTTCAATCTGTCACATTGTTACTAAACGAGATGTGCTCGTTTTAAGAACCCAGCAGTTCCTCCAGGTTTCCCTTCAGTAAATATCCGAATTCCGGGGGAATTTTTTAATTCTCTCATTGCATTTTAATTTATTATGTTTCTTTAATTGGTTTATTAACTTTCCCTTTCCTCAATGAATTCATATTGATTATATAAAATTACAGTTTTTCTACATGGGACTATAAAATGTATGTTTTGGATAATTCGGTTTGCCTTAGTTTGTCTCCAGCCGTCCTTTTTCTGATGTTTCCCAGTAGTGTATTGTGAAGATAATGTAGTGTACGTGGTAAGATTTCTGTTTGTTGTTGTTGTTGTTGTGATATTTAGACTCCATTATACACTGATAATCTCTCGTTGCTGCCTCGTTTACTGCATGTTGACTTCACCTGTGGAATGCATTGCCCAGTCTGAGGGCCATTATTCTATATTATGGCTGTGATTCCATATTATTCTATCTCAGGGCAGACATTCTTTACTACCCCAGTAAAGAAATAAAGGGAATTGGGAGCACACCCAGAACATGCATCTCTCAGCAATGGTGCTGCTATAGAGACCAACATTTATATAAAATACAGCGCACACATAAAAATACAGCTTGACATTTTACAAGGCTCCTTAAAATCCATCCACATCATGTTTTAAGCATCTAACCCCCACATTCGACAGTAGAGGATGGGAGGGCAGGGAATAACCAACCTTCACCAGCTGGAAGACCGCTTGGTCTCATTCCCGCAATGCACGAGAAGTATGACCTAATGCCTTCTATATTTTGGTTGTATTTTCAGATGAGATCAATACTACAGGGTCTGCCCCATGCTAGGGCCCCAGGAGCCCTGACTAAGGGAATGTCCATCGTTGAGCAAATGTGTGTTAATATGTTACCAAAACAGGTCATCTCGGTGTGCTATGACACTATAGTATATGACACAGATAACACATTGCCGATGTACACTAATGAATGGGTGAAAGATTTGGGCCTGACGATTTCCCAGAAACAATGGGAGTTAGCATTCAGGGCTCATAAGCAAACACTAATTTCGTGTCGCATTTAGAACTCCTTCTGAAGATTCTGACCAGATGGTATCTGGTGCCAACTCAATTGGCCCACATGTTTAGCACAATGACGGACAGGTGCTGGAGGTGCTGGGTAGAGAGGGGCACCATGTTCCACATTTGGTGGGAGTGTGCGGTTATCAAACCTTACTGGGACATGGTGGCTGAGGTAATCTCTGGGGTGTTGGACACACCAGTTAAAGCAAAGGTCGAGTTCTTCCTGTTGTTTATGTTTCCGGCAATACACACCAAAGGCCAGAGGATGCTCATATTCCAAGTATTAATAGCGGCCAACCTACGCGCCGGCTGCAGAGTGAGGCTGGGAGCCGGAAGATGACGTCATATCCCGGCTCCCAGCCTCACTCTGCGGCGCGCGAGGGAGCTGAGCAGACAGCTCAGAGGAAGAGCTCCCTCGCCAGCCGCCCGCCTGCCAGCGCCGCCCGCTCGGGATGTCAGTTAGCCGCGAGGCTAACTAGGCATTTGCCCTGGGCATTTGGGGGGCGGCGTTTTTTGCCGCCCCCTGAAAAATGCCGCCCAAGGCAAATGCCTTGTTTGCATCGCGGCTAATACGCCCCTGGTCATACGTCAGGTGTCTCTAAATGGTAGGCACAAAAAGATGGCTTATCTGAGCTCAAACAGACACCACAAATCTATAGAAGCATGGGGTCAATGGGAAGCGAAGTTTGAGTGTCTGCGGGTGATATATACAGGTGTCGGTGGTGGGGTCAAAGACTTCCTTTTACAACAATATATATATAAAAAAAAAGACAGCAAAAAAACATATAGACATCTCTAAGTACCCATCAGACCAAAGGAACTAAGCCGGGCTAGTCCCAGGACAAGGGACTAAGCCTGGCTAGTCCTAGTCCCAGGACAAGGGGCTCAGCATTCTAGAACCACGCCTCGGGTTCTACGCAAACCCCT
The DNA here is from genome assembly GCA_933207985.1 of Pelobates cultripes. Taxonomy (NCBI): domain Eukaryota; kingdom Metazoa; phylum Chordata; class Amphibia; order Anura; family Pelobatidae; genus Pelobates; species Pelobates cultripes. Next base: position 369,490,798 of record OW240913.1, on the reverse strand, counting down.
AAACTTTTGGTGCCTAGAGGGAGCAGGCTACACCTGCCAAACTTCGGTTGATAGAGGTGTATGGGTGAGCGAGCAGGTGGGCCAGCTGGGATATTGTCGGGGTTACCCACCCTCTCTTCTCCTCTTCCCCTTCTCCTTATTCCTCCTTTGCTACTTTTTCACTCTTTTTCTTCCATCTCTCATCCTCTCATCTTCAGAGGAAATATCACAAAATGAATGTGTAGGCATTTCTTAAGACTAACCGGAGAAAGGGAATATGGAACAAGAAGTCGGCTAGTGACAGGAATACAGTGTAACCTTGCGTAGTATTCATTGTGCATGCTTAAACCTAACAATGTGAGATGTTGGTCACCGCGGTGTAAGGAGCTTGTATGTAAACCCTATCGTGGAAACACGAAGCGGGGACTGTCCACCGAGTGTCAAGGCAATACTGCCATCTTTGTAATGTATGATATGCTTGCGCCACATGCACATCTAATAAAAGAAATAAAGAATAAAAAAAAAATGCATTCACTTCCGTGTGCCTCCATCGTCACCCCCCCCCCCCTTACTCTTACCCCTTGGACTGAACTGTTGTAGGAACGTCACCGCCAACTAAGTCTCTCTCCCATCTGTTCTTCCCCTCTGTTAGTTTCTCCCCCGTTAACCATCCACCTTCATTTTGGAACCATTGGATGGACACAGGCTCATTTGCCCCACTGATCTGTTCTCCATCTCACCATCCACTTGCTTCACGACATGTACAGATTTTAATAGTTTTTACCACAATCCACCATTTCCCCCACTAAGGCACACAAGTATCTGGATGAATTTGTCTTTGTTACCCTTTTGCAAGAAAAAGCTTAATGCCCATAAAGGAGCTTTGGCTAACAGAACATCTTGACTCCATCACTTGGCTCAATTGTGTTACTGTGATCCAATTTCAACAATGTGAACAATGCTTTTAATGTATAACCTGTTTGTACTCTGTCATTATACAATGGTCCCAATCATCATGTATTTTTTATAAAGTTTTTTTTGTAATGCTTGGAAATTCAAAATAAAGAATTTTGAAAAAAGACTTCTTAAAACTACCTTTTTCAGCAAACAAATATTTGGATTCAGTTCCACCATATGGCGATATTGTGTTAAGCCCACCACTACGTCACGGAACCCCAATAGCGGTGGGTCCTACACTAATTACATCACAGTACCCCAAGACCGGTGGGTCCTACACTAATTACATCACAGAACCCCAATATCGGTGGGTCCTACACTAATTACGTCACAGTACCCCAATATCAGTGGGTCCTACACTAATTACATCACAGTACCCCAATATCGGTTGGTCCTACACTAATTACATCACAGTACCCCAATATCGGTGGGTCCTACACTAATTACATCATAGAACCCCCATATCGGTGGGTCCTACACTAATTACATCACAGTACCCCAATATCGGTGGGTCCTACACTAATTATGTCACAGTACCCCAATATTGGTGGGTCCTACACTAATTCCAATGTGGGAGATGAATTGCATAATGCTAAAGTGCTAAATAAGCTGAGGTGTGTTTTAATAATCTGCTGTAAGGACATTGTAAATATATATATATATATAATGCAAAATTAATTTAATAAAAAAACACAATACAAAAAAAAGAGGAGTGCCAAAACATGCTTTGATATACATACTCACAATGCATATCATATATCTGCTTTATACCAAATGAAAGTGATAATTAAAGTGACATTGCTATCTATAACCTCCTCAAATGTATACTTTCCTGTGGTCACCTTGAAAGGGACCTCTGGAGCTGGGGGACTTGGTGGCTGGGCTGGGGGCCTTAACTCTTCCTTAATCTGTATATTCTTTACTACCCCGTCTGATGACAGAGAGTCTTTATTAACCCGTCTAAGGGCAGAGATTTCTTTTACTCTGTCTTTATTATACTCTCCAAGAGCATTGATACTTTATAATGCCCTCCTAGGGCAAAATGAAGGGCTACAGATCAATGGGACACATAATACTTATGTGTCCAGCCTTCCAGCCTTTATAGCTGCTTTGTAATGACACCCCAAATTTTTTTATTTTGTAAATTGCCCCTATCCTTATAATTAAACACTTATAAGTTACCCAAATAAGTTAAACAGAGTTACACAAAAACCTTCATACGATGCAAATCTATTGAGGACCAGTTTGGCAGAGATACAGTGTGACATTTTATTATCCACACAAGGTGTATAGATAAAAGGAGAAAACATTTCCATTTACTTTTTATGGTAATTCACAGCAGAGATATTTCAGTGCTTAAGATTCTCCCATTTAAATGTCCATAAATTGTAAAATGATGGGCGCAACAAACGCTACTGGTTTGTCAGGTAATATTAATAATTATATAAATATCATGGCCGAGGTGTAAGTACCCTGCGGAGAGAATCATGTTATGGATAATAAAATGACACTATCTGGACTAAATGAAAAAAAGAATTGGACGTGAAACCTGCAGTGGAGCCCATAAAAGGTTTTACGGTTCCCTCGGACTCAAAAGGCTTCCGAAACCATGTTCCCAATAAAATGACATTTGTAGTTTTATGATTCATGTTGTTATACAATACTGAACAAATAGGGTGAAAATATACAATTGTTATGTTTCAGAATAAAAAAGCCATCGAAGTACCGAGTGTGTTTTAGGAATTATACAAATATTTCCAAAAAAAAAATAGCAGTCATGCTGTGTGGATTGATTTTAACGTCCTCCAAAGCACCTATTTCAGAGTCATTACAAATCCATTGGGCTGGAAGCAGATGTAAATATTAATGAAGTTAATATTAGGTAACTATATTAAAATTGTAATATGCAGTAGTCTGTATTTTAACATGCCAATACAAATGTTGCCAATGTGCTTGTATACTATAGTTAGTATACCCAAAGTATAGAACTTTGGGTGATCCTATAGAATTTGGGTTAGTATGAGTATAGATAGATAGACAGACAGACAGATATATACACATACAGAGTGATAGACACAAAGACAAACAGACAGGCAGACAGACAGTCTGTCTATAAAATGTGGGTTAGTATGAGTATAGATAGATAGACAGGCAAACAGACAGATAGACAGGCAAACAGACAGACAGATAGACAAACAGACAGGCAGACAGACAGACTACTAGATAGATAGAGAGACAGACAGACTGATAGATAGACAGAGACAGACAGACTGATAGATAGACAGACGGACAGGCAAACAGACTAACAGACAGACTATTAGATAGACAGGCAGACAGACTGATAGATAGACAGGCAGACAGACAGTCCTTTTGTCCTGTAGACAAAAGTGGAAATGAGTGCTGGGTTCCTTGAAGTATATTGTCCAGGTCCTGCAGGAGAGATATTCCATGACTAGTTTGATAAAATATTCTTAGGTGCAACAAGCCAGAAGCTGGGTTTTCAGCTACCAAGGTTCAGTTTTGTTGCAAAAAAACCCAAATGTGATCTATTTGTATTTTAATACTACTGCCAAGTGTGTGTTAGAACAGCATGTGTCTGCCATGATTATATCTGCAGTTTCTATTTTCCCCTTTATTGATGACTGGAGGTACAGCTGGTTTTAAACATGGCGGGCAACTTGTGGGGTTATGTGGGTAGAGCCTGGCATGTCACGGGAGGGGGCAGCACCCTTACTGGCTTTAAAGCTTCACCAGCTGCCACTGTCTTTAAAACCAGGCCCGGATGGTGGAGTGAGACAGGTCAGTATGTTACTATAGAGCTGGTTAGTTACATGGCAGGGCAGAGTATTCACCCGACTGACACGATCTGTGTCACTGTTACATATTATACGGTTCTACTGTGCACGTCTGGCACCTGTCTCCAAATCAGTTTTCACCCCTTCACCAGATCATGTCTAAGCCTGATGCCGTAAGGAAGAGAAAACCGTATACTTTCCGATCACACATGGCAAGTCTGATCCTTAGAGGGTCTAATTATGTAATTGAGGAAAAATGATTGCCTGTGACCTGATTTAATTATTGCAATAATGTAACATCCAATACTGTAAACAGTCGAGGTCTCCGAGTTAAGAATCCAGTTTAACTAATATTCCAAAATAAAGATGATGCTTTTTGCGTCAGTTCTAATCTCACATTGTGGCTCTCTGGGATATAATGGGGAAAATTACTATAATTAAGCAATTGTGAAAAGCAGTAAAATTATGACCATTCTTCTGATTTCTTACGACTTTAATTTCATACTTTAAAAAAAACAAATGCTGTTTCAGGTGTGTGAAATCATCCGCGTAGTTTCCCTATGTTTGAAATGTTATGTAAAACTCAGCTGGTGATAAGAGTTGAAGAATATTAATTTTCTCTATACACCATACATTCATAATGACTGTTACTAGAGCATTTATTACACTTCCCTCTCTGTTTGCGTGCCATCTCCCCTGATTGGCTTATCTTGATCTCTGGTGTTCCAGCAGGTGAGATAAGAGGTCTGTGCATTTCCCAGATGTTTTGTTGCTTCTGTGACTCTGAATAACCTGAATGACACAATGATTTAGAGTAATATCACGCTGTCATAGCATTGTGCCAGCTGAGAACAGAGAGAGATCTGGGTACCTCACTGCAGTTTTTGGTTCGCCAGGAAAGTTTGCCAACCTCTTCCAGTTTTTACACTGCAGAAAAAGCCTCTCACAAAAGGGGAATTATTAATAAAACAATATATAGTAATGCCTGCGTCAGGCCTGGCTAAAATCATTCAATATTGTTTCATTATCTCAAATTTTCACAAAATATATTTAAAAAAATACCATCTACATTTTATTTAAAAATTTCTACTTTTAAAAACGAGGTACAAATTCAGTTTATTAGCAATATCAGATGTGTTCAGAAATAGACATTCTTCAAAAGAAAACACGCTAACCTAAACTCACACTAATGTGCTCCAAGTGTCCTAAACTGGCTACAGGGAGGGCAATTTAACGCTGCGTCAGGTGGTGCTTGGACAATTCCTTGACTGAAAAATATGCAAATAGGCAAATATAGCATTGTGATATTCTCCAGATTTCCATTCTACCAATACAGGTTAGGATTTCTCTGGACCAACGTCTAGCCAGCAACACGGCAGCGTGCACAGCCCTAACATTGGTTCAATGTTAAATAATTTCATTCCGTTCAGTCCAGACCAAGATGATACACGTAATAGTAAGACAATATCTAGCTGAGAATCCTGGGAGTTTAATTTTGGCAGCAGCTTGCAATCGACCTGACTTGCAAACACTTGAATTAAAGCAAATATCAAAAAGTTAAAAGGTTTTAACTAATTGAAATATAAATGTATAAATTATCATTTGGAAATCCTTATTTTATACCCTCAGTCTCTATTTGCCTGACAGTCCTTGTAGATCATCCTGTGGCATTGGCAGAGTTAAAACATGTGTATTTCTGTTTTTAGGATCACCCACCTTAAGATTGCGTGTAAAAGGAATACATCTTTCATGTATTAATAATACACATTAGTGTTCGTCACGTCTGTGTGTGTAACCATGGTAAATCCTTGATTGGGAATACAGCAATAAATACACTATAAATTAACTTAAGACAATTTTTCAAACAATGTAAATCTGTTAATTAAAATGTTACAGAACCAAGTGCCAACATTGCCTTATGGGAAATAGCGACATGTAATTAGCTAAAAGCTTTCTTGGGAAAACACAATAAATCTGCGTTGTATTATTATTTAATGTGCGAGAAAGAATTCTGAAAATCATTTGTTTATAAGAATGGAGCTATGGTTTTCTCACAGTGTAGACATGTTCCAAATGTACCAATCACGTTGTGTTATAAAGAATCTTCTTCTATTGGTATATAACGCCTTTTTGACTTACCGAAAGTGATTATCATATAACCTGTTTGGAATATCACACTTAAAGTAATTAACACATTTACTCATTTTGAATCCATCCAGATACCTGGTGCACATTAAGTTCCCATTTACCGGAGTATCCAAACATCTGTGTTACCAGGTTTACGTCACCTTTTTAACATACAGTTAGGTGATCAGAGACATTACAAGTGAATTATTTAGACTGCTGTATCCCTTGATGGCACAGAGACAGGTATCTGAAACACCTTTACAAGCCCTACCCTTCTTCTCTGGAAGAGACTAACAATCTCTTCATAGGGAAATAATCAATCAGAGGGTTCTGAGATCCGGAGGTTTCATTGTGCGTTCAGTAATAATGCGTGTCTGTTGTGAGGTCTGTAAGGTTTGTGCGACAGAGCTCCTATACTCCGACCAAGTACCTCCAGCCAATCTGCTTCTAGAATGCTTCAACCCCAGTCGCCGAAGCTTGACTGGGGTCTCTCCGGAACTCTTTCACCTAACCAGACTCTTGTTTCAGGCAGATATCATTCCCTCTGCCTATTCCTCTGCAGCTTTCCTTCCAGGCAGGCATCATTCACTCTGCCTATTCCTCTGCAGCTGTGAATATAGTGATTGCTCCTGTTTTTACAAAGACACTTGCGGCTCCCGGGCCTAGCTCTCTTGATTTGCCCTTGGGCTAGGGATTGTGCAACCAGCCAACAGTTCCAAAGACTCTGTTACTGGGATCCCGAAAAATCCACACAGGAAACACAGTTCCAAAAAGAACTAACGATGGCAGCTTTATTTCCAATCTGGACTAGCCCATATGCCTGCAACATTTAGATTGCAGTGACAAGTTCCATAAAATGCAATATAAAGAACATTAGTAAATAAGCAATAAAATGATTAATACATTAACTATGTAAAACAAATAACATTTCCCAAAACAAACAAAAATAATATATACATTTAATCACGTATTTGGTTGCCCTAATTTGCATACCAGCATTATGGAAATGTCCGCACGTCTAGACAGTCAGCTGAGGGCGCTGCAGAGTTATCCAGTAACAATAAGTAGTTTGTCCATTGATTGCTGCTGTCACACACCTCTTTCAGGGACTCCAAGGACAAGGTCCATAGTATGTGGGTAAGAGGCTGGCCTTCAAGACTCTCCAAAAGGCCATGGCATAGGAGCTTCTGTCACAGTTAGCTCAAGCGCATTAACAGAAGGAGGAAACAAATCTCCCTGCCTGTCTGACAGCCAGAGGTGAGTTCCATAATTTCATTATAAAAGTGCCAATTCCTCATGGAACCTCTCTCCTTCCAACCCTGTGCATAATACACTGCTCAAAAAAATAAAGGGAACACTTAAACAACACAATGTAACTCCAAGTCAATCACACTTCTGTGAAATCAAACTGTCCACTTAGGAAGCAACACTGAGTGACAATCAATTTCACATGCTGTTTTGCAAATGGGATAGACAACAGGTGGAAATTATAGGCAATTAGCAAGACACCCCCAATAAAGGAGTGGTTCGCAGGTGGTGACCACAGACCACTTCTCAGTTCCTATGCTTCCTTGCTGATGTTTTGGTCACTTTTGAATGCTGGCGGTGCTTTCACTCTAGTGGTAGCATGAGACGGAGTCTACAACCCACACAAGTGGCTCAGGTAGTGCAGCGCATCCAGGATGGCACATCAATGTGAGCTGTGGCAAGATGGTTCGCTGTGTTTGTCAGCGTAGTGTCCAGAACATGGAGGCGCTACCAGGAGACAGGCCAGTACATCAGGAGACGTGGAGGAGGCCATAGGAGGGCAACAACCCAGCAGCAGGACCGCTACCTTCGCATTTGTGCAAGGAGGAACAGGAGGAGCACTGCCAGAGCCCTGCAAAATGACCCCCAGCAGGCCACAAATGTGCATTTGTCTGCTCAAACGGTCAGAAACAGACTCCATGAGGGTGATCTGAGGGCCCGACGTCCACAGGTGGGGGTTGTGCTTACAGCCCAACACCGTGCAGGACGTTTGGCGTTTGCCAGAGAACACCAAGATTGGCTAATTCGCCACTGGCACCCTGTGCTCTTCACAGATGAAAGCAAGTTCACACTGAGCACATGTGACAGATGTGACAGAGTCTGGAGATGCTGTGGAGAACGTTCTGCTGCCTGCAACATCCTCCAGCATGACCAGTTTGGCAGTGGGTCAGTAATGGTGTGGGGTTGCATTTCTTTGGGGGGCTGCACAGCCCTCCATATGCTCGCCAGAGGTAGCCTGACTGCCATTAGGTACCGAGATGAGATCCTCAGACCCCTTGTGAGACCATATGCTTTTGCAGTTGGCCCTGGGTTTCTCCTAATGCAAGACAATGCTAGACCTCATGTGGCTGGAGTGTGTCAGCAGTTCCTGCAAGACGAAGGCATTGATGCTATGGACTGGCCCGCCCATTCCCCAGACCTGAATCCAATTAAGCACATCTGGGACATCATGTTTCGCTCCATCCACCACAGACTGTCCAGGAGTTGTCAGATGCTTTAGTCCAGGTCTGGGAGGAGATCCCTCAGGAGACCATCCGCCACCTCATCAGGAGCATGCACAGGCATTGTAGGGAGGTCATACAGGCACGTGGAGGCCACACACACTACTGAGCCTAATTTTGACTTGTTTTAAGGACATTACATCAAAGTTGGATCAGCCTGTAGTGTGTTTTTCCACTTTAATTTTGAGTGTGACTCCAAATCCAGACCTCCATGGGTTGAAAAATGTGATTTCCATTTTTTATTTTTTGTGTGATTTTGTTGTCAGCACATTCAACTATGTAAAGAACAAAGTATTTCAGAAGAATATTTAATTCATTCAGATCTAGGATGTGTTATTTTTGTGTTCCCTTTATGTTTTTGAGCAGTGTATAATCTAAACGTTCCTCAGGTGCCATCTCTCTGCTCCAATGTCAGTCTTCACACAGCATGAGACAGATTTCGCTGGCATGCTCTGTACAGTCTCTCTGCATTGAGTAGAGGTTAAACCTCCCTTTACTGTATGTGGCAAACCATGCCACTAAGAGACTGACTTTTCTATGCGAATGAACGCTTGGATTATAATGGCCGTACGTTTGCTAAGGCAGGAATTATCAGAGACTCGGTTCACGAACTATCTACACTTTAGTTTATGTGAACAACAGTAAACTACCGAATAAGGGGCCACCCCGGTGTGGTCGTGTGCCCCTTATTACCGAAGGCAACAATGGTGCAAAGGGTGCTAATTTAGAGTTCGTGTGCGGCCGCCATTTCGCCTACCGAACACGTGGCGGCGGTCATCTTACGCACGAACAGCGGTACTTGGTCGTTGAACGCCTGGAACTCAAATCGGGCATTCGACTAACCAAGTACCGCTAAGACCTCCAGCACGCCTAAAAGTACCGAATGAACCACACGAACCTCCCAGCATTCGGTATGTGGAATCCCACGAACTAGGGGATTCATCCGAATGATAAGTGAAGCCTGGATGCCATAGACTTTCGGGACTTTTTATTCACAAAAAGAGACCGACCGCAGGGCCAGAATTCATGGAACTATTTTCGGCTACTGTGCCCGTGCGGTCGGTCAAATCTTTCTCCTGCAATAACTCCCGAACCCCTGGTTCAATCTGGGTGAATTTTGAGTATGTTGCTCACCCAGATCAGGGCTACCAGGGGACCCCTCATTCAAAGGTGTACCCCCTGTATTTAGGGTACATCCACGAATTGGGGAAAACTGTGTACCTATTAATAAGTTTAACTGTTAATCTAAGGGGAGGAGATGTAGGGGAGGTAACCACTATGTGATTGGATACTGTAATAATTATGGAAGTTACCTCCCTTGCATGGGACAAATGCATTAAAGCAGACCTGTGAATAAAGACCTCAGTTGACTCCCAGACTATGTGTCGTCTAGTCCTTGGGGAGGGGGATTATGCTGTGTTCCTGTATTCTTGTATCATGAAACGTTGTTCCCAGCGGAGAGCTCTTGGATTAACCCCTGCTACTCCGATACAATGTACATTTGTAGTATGTCTCTGTGCTAGATATTTATTCCAGGTTAAAAATCAATGTTACACATAATTCCTTAAAGCAGCACTGACACCCTCCACCTCCAAAATGAGTCAAAAGATAAACGGAGATGAAATAGTGCCACTGGACTCCGAGCAGCAATGTCACCATCGGAGGGGTCTAATATGCTAAATATGCCATAACCCCAGACAATGACACAGTCACTTTAAACAGAGAACAAACATTGGTGAATGGCTAGTGGAGCAGGGGAAATGAAACCAAATATGTGTTAGAGTAAACAGCAATGTGACGCGCCCTCCTGTGACAGCGGTTAATAGAGAAGTTTGGTGTATTCAGGTCACTGTAACTGGGTTCTTTATATCTGTACAGAGATAGATTCAGCCCTCTGATTGCTCTCACCTGTGTGTATTGTCCAGGAGCCACTGAGCCCTCTCCCTCCATCTCGCACTCTCCGAGGAAGTGTCTGTTTACTTCCTTTGCCCTTGAGAAGTAATATATACAATCACAAAGTGCCCGCTGTCAGAAGAATAATAGGAAAAGAGCTTTGGTTAAACGGCCATGACAGTCAGTCTAATAAACAAGATTTAAATGGCTGTATAACAGAGTAAACAGGACCATACACGCTGTGGGAGGATTCGCCATCTGCTTTCAGCGTTCTTTCTTTTGAAATGATTGGTAACACCTTCCTAACTACCGGGAACCATGTGGGATATTTTATCATTTTTAGAAATATAACGCTTTGCATAGTTATGGTTTGCTTGCTTTTTTGTACAAAATGTTCTCATCCTATTTGGGCTTTTAAGAGCTGCAAGTCGTCCAAATGTGGGCCAATCGGGTGATTGGTCTAATTCCTGCACATTGAGACAAAATGTAGCCGAGTCACGAACCAACCAAAGCCTTTAATGCTTTCCTAAATGGCGGGGAGTGGGAGGGGGTTGGGGGGCTTAAGTGGTGGAACAGAAGCTGCAGTTGGGGGCAGGGGCTGCAGTAGGGAGTTAGGGGGGTAGTGACTGTGGAGGGGGTCACTGGTGTAAGGGGCTGTAACAGGGGGGATAGAGGCTGCAGTCAGGGCCAGTGCAAGGACTTTTGCCGTCCTAGGCAAAAAAATTTTACCGCCCACCCATCACAATGCCCCATCCATAAGATAGGCCCTATGAGCCAACGCCAGTGCTGCACATAGTTTCTTTTCTCTGAAAACGCAGTGTGTTTACATTGAAAATGCTATAGACACCAGATCCCCTACATTAAGCTGTAGTGGTTCTGGTGACTATAGTGCCCTTTAATGTGAGGTAAATTAGGAATTAGTGTCAATAATAATATACTGGATTGCCTACTTACCACCAGATGAGGACAAGAGGATGATGATGGGCACAGGCTGCAGTCTGGATCCACTGGCCTGGTGTTAAAACAGGCTCTCTGGAGGCAGTGCTCACAAAAATCAATGAACAGGAAGCTGCTCCATTTTTTGGGGCCCCTTACACAGATCACGGGTCCCCAGAACCTGACTGTGAGTATGCCTACAAGGCCCACCCATGAGTTCACTCACAGGGAGTGGAGTGTATGTGTGTAGAGGATGTGATATGTGTTATTGTAGAGGATGCAACGTGTGTGTGTTCTTATGGAATGTAATGTATAGGGATATCAGTTTTTGGAAGAAATGTAGTGGTTGAGTATAGGAGATGCAGTGTGTGTTTGTGTGTAAGGGATGCATCGTGTGAATCTGCATTTGTATGTGTAAGGGATGCAAGGTGTGTTTTTGTGTATGTAATGTAATGCAGTGTGTGTGCCTGTAAGGGGTGCATTGAGTGTGTGTATGAAATGCATTAAGACAAGAAGTGTGTGTGTGTGTGTGTGTAAGAGATGCGTTGTGTGCTTCTGTGTATGTGTGCAAGAGCTGCATTGTGTGTGTGTGTGTGTGTGTGTAAGGGATGCATTGTGTGTGTGTGTGTGTGTAATGGATGCATTGTGTGTTTGTTTGTGTAAGGGAAGCATGGTGTGTCTGTGTGTGAGTAGGGATGTCTTCTATGCATGTGTGTTTCTGTGTGTTTGTAAGGATGCATTGTGTATGTGTATTGTGTGAAAGAGAGGGTTTGTGGGGTGGGATAGGGGCTGAGAGTGGAACAGCTCTTTATTTTTATTATTATATTTAGTTTGTTAATATTTGTGTCTTACACTCCCCATTAGTGTATCTCTTACAAACCCCTTGTGTTTATCTTATCCCCCCTCTTTGTATGTCTCCTACATCCTCCCAACCCCTTTGTGTTATACTCTTCCCAGCTCCTTGGTGTGTCTCTTTTCCCCCCAGACCCCTCTGTGTGTCTCCCTCACAAGTGACTCTGTATGTCTCTCTCCTGAGCCCCTCTGTTTGTCTCTGTCTACCCTACCAGCCCTTCTGTGCTTCTCTTTCACCCCTTCCTCAGCCTCTCTGTGTGTCTTACACTGCCCCCGTCCCATACTGATCTCTTCCACTTCCCCTGTTCCTTAGTGGTCTCAATTCCACTTCTCCCCCTGTCCCTTAGAGGTCTCCCCTCCTGTCCCTTAAAACTCTCTCCTCCCCTCCTGTCCCTTAGTGTTGTTCCCTTCCTTCCTGTCCCTTAGTGCTCTCCCCTCCTGTCCCTTAGTGCTCTCCCATCCCTTAGTGATCTCCCCTCCCCACCTGTCCCTTAGTGCTCTCCACTTCCCTCCTGTCCCTTAGTGCTTTCCCCTACCCCCACTCCCCTGCACCATTCCCATAGTGCTCTCCCCTGCCTTCCCATAGTGCTCTCCCCTGCCCCCTTCCCATAGTGCTCTCCCCTGAACTATGGGAACATAGTTCTCTTGTCTGCCCCCCATACCCCCATCTTTCACTCAGTGGTCTCTCCCCCCTTCATCTTTTCCTTAGTGGCCTCTCCTGCACCCCATCTTTCCCTAAACTAATGATTTTAAGAGAAGGTATTTGGTCTTTGTGTGTGGTAACTAATTATATCAAAAACGAAGCTTATATTATATTATATTATTTTTTTATATATATTTTTTTATATTTTTTTATATATTTTATTTATTTCTATTTATTTATTTATTATTTTTATTATTATTATTTTTATATCCTGTTTTATTTTTTATTTTCGCTTTCATTTTTATTTTAAATTTTATCTTTTTTACAGTTTCAGAATCACTTATTTTAATCAGATTTCCAATTTTTACAACTATAGCATCCCAATCAGTACTCCTCTCCATGCACCTTTAGTTATTTAAGATACATTATCCTTCAAACCCAGGGCACACTTTATTAATTTCAATTTTCTGTCTTTTTTCCAAGATATCACTTATTATATACACTTCTAAGGTACCATTTTGTATCATTATGTATTGTATGACATTAATGATACCTCATAACTTTTATATATGTTACACATCTAGAATTAATTGTAAATTATACTGTGTTGGGATCTTTATTTTTAGTTACTTATAAGCCTCCGAATTATACATGTGAGAGAGAATTGCCTGTCTCTCCTCACTCCCAAGTTCTTTCTGCATGGGGCAGAGAATTACTTTCACTTGCGCAGAGCAGATGGATTGCCACGCAAGAGTGAGGGTACGGCTCTGCCCATACTTTCCTCACACACGCTATTAGACCTGCGCAGGAGAAATGATTGTTAAGACACCTCCCGTGTCTTTAAGCCAAACCGCCGTTTAGTAAACCTTCCCCGGCTGCAGTACAGTCTCTGTTCGCTTACTCTGAAACCCACGAACCAAATGCAGGGGAAGCGGCAATCTCCCGATCGAAATCCACGAACGGCTCCAAACTCCCGAACGGCAATATACGAACTGCTAGGAACCGTCGAACAATAATATCCCCAAAGCGGCTTTCGTTCCATCCAGCAGTCTCTAAACGTGAAGAAGAAATCCCCCCAATAACGAGACAGAAGCTCCGCATTGAGGGTCAAATAAGATCTGGGTTTACTGTGGGCTACCTGCCCGTATTTATGCAGGTCTCCCACCTGGTGGACACTCCCCTAGGGGACCAAATGGAAGACTTAAAGTACAGACAGATAGCAGGACATTTCTGACACACAGTCACATATTTTACCCACAGTACATTCTGATTCCCTCCCCTCTGTCCTGGAGTTAATTACCAAGTAACTCAATTAACTCCAGGACAAGGACAGTCGCCATCTTAAACATGAAATAATAAAAGACACAAAAATGCATAACTACATGAAAACTGAACATTTCCCATTCGTATTACATGTCCCCAGATAGCCTGGATCTGAGTGCATATTATTGGCGAATAGCGCTCAGATCCCACACACATAGTTCAATCGCCATGGAGTCAAAGTTCTTACAGTCCTTCGGTACACGAATGACTCCATGGGTGGGCTATCTGGGTTAAGTCTTTTGTGTGTTCTCAATCTCCCGAACGGCCGATGTTCGCATGCTTTCGTGGAGGCAGCCAGGCGTTCCCTTGTTTCAGCGGTGTTCGACAGAAAAAGTGTCCGTTTTCCGTTCCATAGAAATAGAGCCAAACACCGCTGAGCGTTCGCATGATTTAAAATGGCCGCTGCCTCGTGGTCGACATACGAACGACGACCACCCTGAGTTCGGTTTAATTGAGAAGTGTCTGCGGTTAACCACAACGTTATAATGGTGATCACTTCGTTAACCTGCAGCACACTCCTCACTTGGGTGGCCGTTCGTTCGGCGGTTTTGTTCGGGAAAAAGAGTCATTCGAATGGCTGGGCTATAGAAACCAGCCATTCATACGAACGGGGACAAACAGACGAACGGGCAAAAATCCAGCAGACAGATGGTTCTGTCACACGGCTCCCTCCTTGTGGGACACTCCGGCAGACCCGGCTTGACCCTGTGGCGGGTCAACTTGGGGATGACCGGACTACGAGGTGATGGAAACGTCTGTTTGTCGTGACAACCCATCTGCGTTTCCGTTTAGCTTACCGGGTCTGTAGCTGATGGTAAAATTGTAGGGCTGTAGTGCCAAGCTCCATCTCAGCAGTCTCCCATTGTCTCCTGAGACCCGGTTAAGCCAAACGAGTGGGTTGTGATCAGTCACAAGGGAAAACTCTTGCCCATACAAATAGGGGCTTAACTTTTTCAATGCCCAGACCAAGGCCAAACATTCCTTCTCCACTGCCGCATAACTCACTTCTCTGGGTAACAACTTTCTGCTGAGATATGCGACAGGGTGCTCTCCTCCATCTTCCCCGACTTGGCTCAGCACAGCCCCCAGTCCATACATGGAAGCATCTGTATGGACGAGAAAGCGTTTGTTAGGGACTGGGGCAGCCAAGACAGGGGCATTCACAAGGGCCTGCTTCAGTGCCTGGAACGCAGCTTCACAAGCCGGAGACCACAGGACCTGCTTAGGCAAGTTCTTCTTCGTCAGGTCTGTCAGGGGCTTAGCGATAGCGCTGTAGTCAGGGACAAAACGTCTGTAGTACCCTGCCGTCCCCAAGAAGGCCAATACCTGGGTCTTAGTAGTAGGTGTGGGCCAGTTAGCCACTGCCTCTACCTTGGCTGGCTCTGGTCTCTGGCTCCCACACCCACTCTGTGACCCAGGTACTGCACTTCAGCCATACCTAGATGACACTTTTCTGGCTTCAACGTCAGGCCAGCGGCCCTAATCTTATCCAGCACTACCCCTACATGTACCAGGTGTTCCTCCCAGGACCCACTGTAGATCGCAATGTCGTCCAAGTATGCACAGGCAAATTCTTGGAAGCCATCCAGGAGTCTATCCACCATCCGTTGGAAAGTAGCCGGTGCATTTTTCATCCCAAAAGGCATGACCTTAAATTGGTACAGGCCAAATGGGGTGACAAATGCCGACTTGGGGATAGCATCCTCGGCCAGGGGGATCTGCCAGTAGCCCTTACACAGGTCTATGGTGGTCAGATATCGCCCCCTGGCAATACGATCTAGTAATTCGTCTACCCGGGGCATTGGGTAGGCGTCAGTGGTGGTCCGCTCGTTGAGTCGCCTGTAGTCCACACAGAACCGGGTGGTCCCATCTTTCTTTGGCACCAGGACTACAGGCGAGGCCCAAGGGCTGTCGGAGTGCTCGATAACCCCAAGTTGGGTCATCTCCTGTATCTCCTTCCGCATTCCTTCACGGACTGCTTCAGGGATACGGTAGGGGGGCTGTCGTAACGGGGTCTGTCCAGGGGTCTCTACCTTATGCACAGCTAGGGTGGTATAACCTGGTTCCTGGGAGAACGTCGCCTGCTTCTCCCATAACAACTGCTGCGCCTGTACCCTTTCTGTGGGGTTCAACCGGTCCCCTAGCTGTACCAAGGTAGTAAGGTCAGTCTGGGAATCCCTTTCTAATAGATCTGGAAGGGGTAAATTCTCAGAATCATCTGCAGCTGGGGCACACACTGCTGCAATATTCTCAGGTCTCTCCTGGTACTCTTTCAGCATGTTCACATGAAAGGACCGCTGGATCCTCTCATCTGCACAGCTGGCTATCAAGTAAGTAGTGTCGCAGATCTGCGCCACTACCTTGTACGGGCCCTGCCAAGATGCTTGCATCTTGTTGGCCTTCACAGGTTTAAGCACCAATACCTTTTGCCCAACCTGGAAGACCCGCTGTCGGGCACCCTGATCGTACCATCTCTTCTGTCTCCCCTGGGCCGCCTGGAGATTCTCCCTTACCATCAGGGACAGTTTCTCCATGCGGTCCCGGAGTTCCAGAACATATGGCACTATGGGGGTCCCTTCCTGCTCCGTCTCCCCCTCCCAGTGGCCTCTAATGAGATCTAGGGGTCCGCGGACCCTTCTCCCATACAGCAGCTCAAAGGGGGAGAACCCAGTAGATTCCTGGGGCACCTCTCTATAAGAAAATAATAGATGAGGCAGGAATCTCTCCCAGTCTCTGCAAGTGTCTGTAAAGGTCCTCAGCATCTGTTTGAGGGTACCGTTAAAGCGCTCGCAGAGACCGTTAGTCTGTGGGTGGTAGGGTGAGCTAAGTAACGGCTTAATGCCGCACACCTTCCACAGTTGCTGGGTGAGCACAGCGGTGAATTGGGTTCCCTGGTCGGAGAGGATCTCCTTAGGGAACCCGACCCTAGTAAAAATTCTAACCAGGGCATCAGCAACCGTCTCTGCCTCTATGTTAGACAGCGCTACTGCCTCTGGATAGCGGGTGGCATAGTCCACCACGGTAAGAACATACTTCTTACCGGATGGACTAGCCCTGGCCAGTGGACCCACAATGTCAACGGCTATGCGGGCAAAGGGCTCCCCTATAATAGGCATCGATAATAGCCTAGCCTTAGGGTGGTCCCCCCGCTTTCCTACCCGTTGACATGTGTCACACGTGCTGCAGTACATCCGCACAGCCTGGTTAAAGTTTGGCCAAAAGAAGTTCTGTGAAATCCTATAGGCTGTGCGGCGGGACCCTAGATGTCCAGCTAAAGGAACATCATGCCCTATCCGCAGAATCTCCTGCCGGTACTTTGCAGGTACCACTAACTGGCGATTCGGCGGAGAGGCAACACTCTTCTGGGAAGGTTTAGGGATCCTATATAACCTGTCCCCCACCCACTCATACCGTTCCCCATCTATTCCTTCCTCCCCAGCCTCTGCCCTGTCCTTGTATCTTTGGAGGGTCGGATCCGCCCGGGTTTCCCTCCCAAACTCCTCTGGGGAATCCCAGCTTAAGGGGACCTGATCTGGGGTATCAGTCGGGGAAGGAGATCTTACCTGGGTCTCGTCAGCAAGTGGGCTGGTTCCGGCAGCACGGGTCTGGGCACGGGTGGTCACTGGGTTCACGTCTGCAGGGCCCATCGGAGCATAGGCTGAAACCAAAGGGGCCAAATCGTTTCCCAAAAGAACATCTGCGGGCAAGTCCTTCATCACCCCCACATCCACATGCCTAGCGCCCACTCCCCAATCCAAATGTACTCGGGCAACAGGTAAGCGAAACACGGCACCCCTGCTACCCTTACTGCCACAGTGTCTCCAGTGTGTTGATGCTCTGAGACCAAGTTCTTTTGGAGCAGTGTCATCGTGGCTCCTGTGTCTCTCAGCCCATTCACCACTCTGCCATTTAGCTTCACAGTTTGCCGATGTTGCTGGCGATTATCCTGGTGAGCCGCTTGCACTGGGTCTGCCTCGTGCAGAATGCCCCAAAATTCCTCCTGCTCTAGGCAGTGAGCAGCAGGCTGAGGTGGGCGCTGGTTTCCGTTAACTGGTCTCCTCCAGGACTGAGCCTGGTTGGCACTGTTCAGGGGGCACTCAGGACGCTTGTGCCCCAACTGCTTGCATCCATAGCACCGGATGGGTTGGGAGTACTCCCGGGCATTAAATCGGGCTGGTTGCATATAATTGTTAGCTGGTGGTGCAGCTGGGGTACGGTGTACTGGGGGTTGGTAGACTGCAGGAGCGGGTGTTACTGCTGGTCGATATTCCAGTCTGGCAGGGGCTTTAGCAGCTGTACCATCCAACTTGCGGGCATCCGTGTATTCGTCTGCCAGACGGGCAGCCTCAGGTAGGGTAGAGGGTTTTCTGTCTCTGACCCATTCCCGGACCCCAGCAGGTAGTCTATCAAAGCAGTGCTCCAGCAGGAACACTTGTAACACCTCCTCCCCAGTTACCGCTTGGCATCCAGCCATCCAGTGGGCTGCGGTACGATGGACTCTGCAGGCCCATTCCACATAAGAGTCCCCAACCAGCTTGTTGGTTTCTCTAAACCTCCGCCTGTACGCCTCTGGGGTCACTGCATACCTGGCTAGGAGCGCCTCTTTCACAGCCCGATAGCTGGTGATCTCCTCCTCTGGGATGGCCCGAAAAGCTTCACTAGCCCGGCCAGATAATTTCCCAGAGAGGATGGTGACCCATTCATCTGCAGGTACCTGATGTAGCGCACACTGCCTCTCAAAGTCTGCCAAAAATCCATCAATCTCTCCCTCTGTTTCCACAAAATTTTTAAACGCAGCAAAAGGTACCTTTTTTCTAGCAACCACATTATTGTCATACGGTACCTCTGCTGCTGCAGCTCCTCTTTCCCGGGCTGCCTGTTGTGTTGCAACTGCTGCCTGCACACGAACCACGATGTCAGCTGAGGGGTTGGGGCCAAAATGTGCCAGCCTTATTTGTACTGCCCGGTTGAATTGTATTTCCTCGGGTGTTAAATCCAAGGTACTGGGCACGTTGACTCTTTCCATTCCCGTTGCTGCATCCATCTCCATTAGCAAAGCAATAATCTCCCGTTTCTTTAGATTGCTTGCTGACCTTCCTCGGCGTTCCAATATGTCCTTAAGTGTAGCACGCCTTAATTCCTCGTACTGCATCTCTTGTAGCTGACCTCCAGTGCTGTAGGATTCATCCCACCGCTGCCACCAATTGTTAAGACACCTCCCGTGTCTTTAAGCCAAACCGCCGTTTAGTAAACCTTCCCCGGCTGCAGTACAGTCTCTGTTCGCTTACTCTGTAACCCACGAACCAAATGCAGGGGAAGCGGCAATCTCCCGATCGAAATCCACGAACGGCTCCAAACTCCCGAACGGCAATATACGAACTGCTAGGAACCGTCGAACAATAATATCCCCAAAGCGGCTTTCGTTCCATCCAGCAGTCTCTAAACGTGAAGAAGAAATCCCCCCAATAACGAGACAGAAGCTCCGCATTGAGGGTCAAATAAGATCTGGGTTTACTGTGGGCTACCTGCCCGTATTTATGCAGGTCTCCCACCTGGTGGACACTCCCCTAGGGGACCAAATGGAAGACTTAAAGTACAGACAGATAGCAGGACATTTCTGACACACAGTCACATATTTTACCCACAGTACATTCTGATTCCCTCCCCTCTGTCCTGGAGTTAATTACCAAGTAACTCAATTAACTCCAGGACAAGGACAGTCGCCATCTTAAACATGAAATAATAAAAGACACAAAAATGCATAACTACATGCAGACTGAACATTTCCCATTCGTATTACATGTCACCCGGATAGCCTGGATCTGAGTGCATATTATTGGCGAATAGCGCTCAGATCCCACACACATAGTTCAATCGCCATGGAGTCAAAGTTCTTACAGTCCTTCGGTACACGAATGACTCCATGGGTGGGCTATCTGGGTTAAGTCTTTTGTGTGTTCTCAATCTCCCGAACGGCCGATGTTCGCATGCTTTCGTGGAGGCAGCCAGGCGTTCCCTTGTTTCAGCGGTGTTCGACAGAAAAAGTGTCCGTTTTCCGTTCCATAGAAATAGAGCCAAACACCGCTGAGCGTTCGCATGATTTAAAATGGCCGCTGCCTCGTGGTCGACATACGAACGACGACCACCCTGAGTTCGGTTTAATTGAGAAGTGTCTGCGGTTAACCACAACGTTATAATGGTGATCACTTCGTTAACCTGCAGCACACTCCTCACTTGGGTGGCCGTTCGTTCGGCGGTTTTGTTCGGGAAAAAGAGTCATTCGAATGGCTGGGCTATAGAAACCAGCCATTCATACGAACGGGGACAAACAGACGAACGGGCAAAAATCCAGCAGACAGATGGTTCTGTCACAATGATCTCCTGACACATGCGCACTACGCGACACGGAAGTTCACCACGTGTCACATGATTCGGAAGTCATACAGAACGTCATGTGACATACAAATAACCATTATAACTTCCCAAATAAGCTTTGTTTTTGATATTAGTTACCACACACAAAGACCAAATACCTTCTCTGAAAATCATTAGTTTAAATGTCTGTATATATGTATGATTATACACTGCTATTGACCCACCCACATGATGTCATTTTGGCACCAATTTTGAATCATTTGATTATCATTTGTGTCCTATATAAACCAAAAGATGCCAGTATGATTTTTTACTTGCTTTAATCTACTTGATAAAACCTTGCAAGGCGAAACGCATTGTAGATATTTTTTACCTGTACCAAATAAAGTATTTTTTAATATCTTTTAATCCTGGCATCCTGACTCTACTATTTCAAGCAAGGATCAAAAGAATCCTAGGTGGGGAATATACCACCAATGCCATATCCATCGAGCAGTGAGTCTGCTCAGAAAAATGTGAGTACATTTCCTCCATTTTTAAAGATTTTAATATTATTTGCTATAGAGAGCACTATTTTTGCTATTTTTTTTATCTTTCCGTGTTTGGAATTACCATCACTGAAAATATCCGGGAAAATTACATACCACCTATATCCTAGAAGTGAGGATCATTTCACTTCACGCTATACATACCAGAGCTGGATAAAGCTCTGGTAAATGTGAGTAGTATATATCCCATCTGTGACGGACCCTCTGGCACTCTGACCGAGTACCTCCGCCAATCAATGCTCCTAGTGCTTGCCGAGGACTCCAAGCACTCCAACCGACACCATCAGCACTGCAGACTTATCCCATCCCCCAAGCATGAGCCAAGGCTTCAAGAAAGGGTCAAGCAGGTCTGTTTAATAAGTACACAAAAGCAACAGCACTCATACAGCAAAACAACTCCCCCTCAGAGGAAAACAAACTGACAGTTAAAGACAGACAGCGTTTGAATGTAACAAGGTATTAAGGGTTTAACTGGTGTTCTAGGAGGGGGTGGGGGGGATAAAACAGGGGTTTTCTTCACAATTTAAAGCTGCAGGCTGCTCCAATATAATTTAAAGGGGCAGACAGAGTACAATAAAATCCAATATGCCCAAATAACGTATTTAAAGGGCAAAATCTTCCAGGAGCCATAGTCGCAGGGCAGGAGGCTGGCAATTAGTCCTCTCCAGGCACAAGTGGCGAAGGGCACTTCTTCACACCATCTATTTTCACATTCATTTCTGTATTATTTATTACATCATTGGAGTTCCCTTGTTTTCCCTTGTGTCTGGCATATACCTCTGGAACGATAAGAAATCCTTCAAGAACGTTTTTATCATATCAAGATTGGCTGTTCCTTGTAAAGACCTTTTTATTACTTTTTATTTGTATTCTAGACATGAAAAATAGTTTGGAGATCTGTACACCTGCGAGATTTGGATACAATTTAATTCGTAACTGAAGCTTACAGCTGGGTTTCTACTTAGTCCAGAATTCTATAAAGTAATATCGACTTGGACTCATCAAGCTCAGCCTTCACTCTCCCATGGCTGCTGTAAAAGGGGTTGAAAAACTCAGCTTTGAAGTGACTTCCCACAGTACCCCAAATTTCTGCTTGGGTAAACAAGTGGTTAATAACCGTCTCGTTAACTATATCAGCCTGTAATATCCTGCTTTGCTGAAAAAAAGCACGTTTTCTGAGCATTCTGAGATTGCACGGTGGGCATGATAGAACTGCTCATTGTTGCACGCACGTCTTAATGACCAACAAGCAGGGCTGGACTGGGGATTCCAAAGCAGCCCTGGAAAAAAAATCTATGCCAGCCCCATAAGTCATTGCGCCATATATTGTCGCATGTAATATGTAAGGCTATGTCTTGCCACCCTAGAAGATTGAGATATATATATATATATATATATATATATATCTTTTTTTTCCAATATAAAATATTGGTTCTTTCAGAGTAAAATCTTTAATTATACAGTAAGCATACTCACATGCAGACACAGACAATCTCACTGACACAAGCTGATTGATACACAGCCTCATAGACAAACAATCTCACTGATATACATAAGGTCATTGAAATAAAAACACAAGCTCACTCAGTAGCAGGCACACACACACACACACACAAGCAAGCCCACTCACTAGCAGGCGCGCGCACACACACACACAGCTTAATGTAGTGGCTCTGGTGTCTACAGCCTGTCCCTTCAGGCTTTTCAATGTAAACACTGACTTTTTATAGAAAAGGCAGTGTTTACATTGCTTCCTAGTGACAGACACTCAGACGGTCACTAGAGGTGCTTCCTGTGTCAGTGCGGATTGGCTGAGATCATCAAGCTTGATGATCTCAGCCATAGAGGCAGGGCCAGTTGAGGGGAGACCAGCACGACGTGGAAAAAAAAAAGGTGAGTAAAAACACACATACACACACACATACCATGACAGTCACACACCGTGACACAGACAGAAACGCAGACACACCATGACACAGACAGACACACCATGACACAGACAGACAGACACACACACACCATGACAGAGACACACACATACCATGACAGACACACACTGTGACACAGACAGAAACACAGACACACCATGACATGACAGACAGACAGACAGACAGACACACACACCATGACAGAGACACACACATACCATGACAGACACACCTTAAAAAAGACACACACAACTTGACACACACACACCATAACACAGACCGGGACACAGACACACATGACACAGACAGACACACCATGACACACAGACACACACCATGACACAGACACACACCATGACACAGACAGACTGTGACACAGACAGACTGTGACACAGACAGACCGTGACACAGACAGACCGTGACACAGACAGACGCACACACCATGACAGTCAGAGACACACACACACCATGACACAGACACACATTGCATGACACAGACAGACACACACACACACCATGACACAGATGCACACACCATGACAGACAGAGACACACAGGCACACACCATGACACAGATGCACACACCATGACAGACAGAGACACACAGACACACACAATGACACAGACAGACACACACACACACCATGACACAGACACACACACAGCATGACACAGACACACACACACCATGATACAGACACACACATACACTCACACTGACACACACAATGTCTACCTGGGGCTGTGGGGAGCTTACTGAGACCGGGGCCGGAGTATGACGTCATATTCCAGCCCCGGTCTCTTTCTAGCGCGCTGGGGAGGGGGAGCAGAGGCAGAACAGCCAGCTCCCCCTGCGGCCGCCAAAGGAGCTCCCTCTGTGGCCGCAGGTGAGCCGGCTGTCTGCCCGGCCCCAGGTGCCGACGGACCACCGGTATATTTCCCGGTATCCCGGTGGGCCAGTCCGGCCCTGCCAACAAGACAAATTGTTCAATATTAAATAGAATTCTTTGGTTACAATTTTTCACAGTATGTGCTGCCCAGGGTATACATTCAATGTTATTACTTCCAAGGTGACTCCATGTCATTTTTGTATAACTGGAGCACTTAGTGCTGGTGACGGAGTATAGCAGTATGTTTGCATTACTGCCCAGTATCTAACTGGTTAATCAATAGATGACATCTTTGTGTAAAAACACAATCATTTTTCATTTCATGGCTATTCAGCGTGACAATTTTCACCGGTCCTTTTCAATTGTGTTCTTTACATTTATACGGCCACTTAATATAATTCTGTTTTCATAAAGCATTTCTTTTAGTCAATTTAACATTATTATGTGAGGAAGCGGCCGCACGCGCTGTTTAATAGAAGCCATTTGGTTTCAGAATTGAGTTATTTTAGGAGCTCCCAAATACATGATTGCAAAATAAAAAAGTGACTTTATTTCTGGAAGATTTTTAGTTTCTCCCAAACACTCTGATAACAACAGGCGACTTTGATCCTAATCACGATGTTTAAACATTAGTGGCGTTTGGGCCGTACGCCCCCTGTGGCTGACATTAAATCCATCTTGGCAAATTTCTACCATATTCATTGTAAACTAATGAAACATAACCCCTAGAAATAGTAAAACTGTTTATAATGCCATAAATTCATTTTTAAATTAGGGCAAATTTATACTTAATTTCTACAGAGCATATTGATGTTTTGTAAACTGTTTTAAAATATTCTCATTGTTAGATTGTTATCTTTCCCCTGGCAATTCTGCTTACATGATTAAAGGGACCTATTCACTGCCATGTTTTTATTTATACCCTGACCCAGGTCACAGGGGGTTATTCAATACACACCAAATTGTAGTGACTGAGACTTAAATGGCACAATTTAAGCACATTTAGTGCTGAGTTTGCAAACATGATTTATATCCACAGCTTGTCTATGTTAGCCTAAATTGTGCAATTTATTTTTGAGCTATCTACAGTTTTCTGTTTAGTGAATTAATCTTAATGTATTCATTGGCACAAATGGGAGCGGTGAATTGAGAAAGTGCCGACACCCCTCCACTCAAACTTTCTATGTCACAGCAAAGGTGCTGGAGAGCGAAACCTTCTTTGAAATGTAGACAGTAAGACACAAGGTATCCGTAGATATAGTGACTGCAATGAGCGATTGCAGGACCAATAAAATGCTTTTCCTGCGTGTCGTGTAGTTTATAGACTTCGCTATAAGAGTTTATGTGTAATGTAACTTTTCTGAGACGTGAATGAAAGACGGAAACATCGCCTGGGGTTGTTGTAGTTTGGAGTAATTAATGTGGGGGCACCAATGATGGGCAGGTGAATGCCATAGAAGGGACATGATCAAAGCACGCGTGATTTAGATCAGTGATAGTATCTGAATGTATGAGTTGCAAAAACATGAGAGGCTTTGGGGAATGCAGACAAGTTACGAGGGGTAATGAGCTATGTAGTAATGACATTATATTGTGTATATTTAATTTATCATTATGCAATTTTATTATATTGTTCATTAATAAAACTTTCTATGTCAACAAATGGCCTCACCTTTAAAATGCATGTTACATTGTGTGAGTTCTAGAATAACGCAAGTGGTGTGACATGATCTAGAATCAATTATTCTCTGAGCAGAGCTTAAATCTAAAATAGAACCCATTCATTGAGGTGTAAAAGAGGATCCAGCTGTCACCCAGCACAGGTACATCACAGTTTAATAGCCAATCGAATAAAACGTGACAACAAAAACCCTGTGATCGGAGAGGAACATCACGGATTATTTAACATTTTCAGAGCTGATCTTTTAAAGTCAAGCCTAGGAGTTCACATTGAAGACAAATTAGAGAAATTTAACAAGCGGACAATGAAACGTCTTAATGGAAATATTGGATTCGAGACACAATATTTTGACATTTAATCCATTCCTTGATTCATGCTATGATGGCAAGGGCAGAGTTTGCTGAACAACAATGATTTAATCCCCCATACACACAAATCCTCAATGCAGTTATAGAAAGGGTTATTTAGAATTTATCTTCACACATACATATCTATCTATATGCACCCCACTCTGTGATGTATCATCTCCCCATGAAGTGTCAAACTTTTTAGGTTCAAGGCGCCCTTATTATTTTAATGTTTTTCCAAGGCGCCCAAAGTCAAAAAATGTTCTAGGTTGTATATATGTACAGCATAGCGAAATATACTGGGCCCCTGTGCGTCAGAAACGCTTGCCGTTCATGTGCAGATCCAGAACCTAATATTAGCAGGGACACTGGTAGATTATTTAAAGAAACAATCCAGGCACAGTAACCACTACAGCACCTTGTAGTGGGTATTGTGCCAGTAGTGCCATAATGCCCTCACAGAGTAAGTAGTAAAACTGTTTAAGAACGGGATAGGGACTGCAGAAGGGGACAGGGGCAGTAGTGTGTGTGTGAGGGGTGCAGTGTGCGTGTGTGTGAGGGGTGCAGTGTACATGAGAGGTGCAGTGTGTGTGTATGTGGTGCAGCTTGTGCATGTACAGTGTGTGTGTGGGGGGGGAAGTGTGTGGGGGCAGGTTGTATGAGGGGTACAGTGTGTGTTGGGGCAGATTGTGTGAGAGGTACAATGTGTGTGGGGCAGTGTGTGAGGGGTACAGTGTGTGTATGGTGGGGCAGTGTGTGTATATGGGAGGGCAGTGAGTGTGCATGGGGCAATTGTGTGCATGGCGGCAATTGTGTGTATGGGGCAATTGTGTGTATGGGGGTAATTGTGTGTATGGGGCAATTGTATGTTTGGGGGTAATTGTTTGTATGGGGGAGTGTGTGTGTATAGGGGGTAATGTGTTTGTGTATGGGGGTGCAGTGTGTGTGTATGGGGGGAGTTATTGAGTGGTGTGGGGTCCACGGGCTTACATATCGCGGTCACAGGGGTCGCAGCTGCGACCGGGCCCGTCACTCTAGGGGGCCCAACCGCCCTGCGGACCCCTGCAACCGGGTACACGCCATTGTCTTTTGCGGCCCTGGCCCGCGTGGCGGACCGCTGGGGCCGCCGTCCAAGGGGTCCATCGGGTGGCCCATGCTGTCAGGGCCACCCGATGGATATGGATTGTACGGGGGCCCGGTCAGCACTGGGCACTTTAACAGCGCGACCGGGCCCCCTGTGATGAGCTCACACAGAGCTGGGAGGAAGTGACCGCACGTCACTCCTCCCAGCTAACACTGAGAGCCGCGTGAGAGGAAGACCAGAGAATCAGAATGGGAATTCTGACTCCCATCCACCTGAGCCACCACTGGACCCCAGTGGTGTGTGTGTCTGCCTGTATGTATGTGTGCCTGTTTGTATGTATGTCTTTGTATGTATGTGTTTGCCTGTGTGTCTGTATGTGTCTGTCTGTATTTGTGCCTGTCTGTGTGTGTGTGTGTGTGTGTCTGCCTGTATGTCTGTGTGTGTGTGCTTGTCTGTTTGTATGTATGTATGTGCGTCTTGTGTGTGTCTGTATGTGTGTGCCTGTGTGTGTATCGGTCTGTATGTATGTGTCTGTGTCTGTATGTATATATGTGTGCCTGTCTGTTTGTATGTATGTGTGTGTGTATGTCTGTGTGTCTGTGTGTCTGTCGGGGGGGAATAGGGAGGGGGGGGGCCCACGGATCAGTTTTGCACCAGGGCCCCATGTATTGTGTGTACGCCATTGGTGGGGTCTGTGGGGGTGGGAGGGCAAATTCATGAATATATAATTATTTTTGTTCAATTAAAAATAATAATTTTTATATTCCCCCTTTCATGCTTACCTTTGCCTGGGAGGGGGACATTTCCTGCAATCCCTGGTGGTCTGGTGGGGAAGCCCTAGTAGTCCCAGTGGTGAGAGTGAAATCTAGCTGCCTCAGGAGCTGCTAGAGTTCACTCTTGCGAGATTCCGAGCTTGAGGAGAACCCAACGTAGCTGCAGGTTAGAGCTCCCCCGGGTCCTCTCTCCCTCCCTCCCCTGCCGGCGTAAGCAGTACACTGCGAACGGGCCAGGGAGGGAGATCTCTGATCTTCCCTCTGGTCCTGCAGAGTCGACAGGGGAGAGGGAGGCAAGGTTCCCGGTGCTATGAGCATTGCACCGGGAAATATCTTGCGGCTCCCCTGTGTACCCGTCCCCTGTCCCCTATGTGCCTGCACATAGTTTGGGAACCACTGGTCTAGCTAATATCCTGTCATACCCCAGCCCCTCCACTACCCACCTGGTCCAGTGGTCACTGCCTGCTCAACTAACATATCCAGACATGTGCAAACATTTCTTATTCATCCAAATGTATTTCCTGTTAATTGATACCAGAACAGATGGATTCTGACTCTCTAGGTCGATCTTACCTGCACAGGTAAAACTACAGGTAGAACGAGAACGATTCCCAATCTATTCTTTCACCAATTGCCAGGAATTTGATTTGAATGAACTGGCTCAAATTAATATTTGCACAAGTCTAGTTCAGACTCTATATTTCCAATATTTTCCACTGCCACTAACAAAACCAGGGGTGGGCTGTCAACCAGTGTCCAGGGGGACTCACAGATCTTACAGAGAGGGTCCTGTTCACATGGAGCATACAGTATATAGGTTGATATGTAAAGGAATCTGGAGCACTGAGGTGTGACATCATATACCCCAGAAACCTCCATCAGTATGACGTGCAGAGTACGAATGAGCATTCACAGAGATTGGCATCCTAAGAGACACAGAATCTGTTTCACGTGATTCTGACAGCTATGTTTTATGAATGTCACTAGCACTGTCTCATTTCAGACAGCACTCAAGAGAAACAGGGACTGCACACAAGACAAACACTCAAACCAATCTTTTATAGAGAATGTAATTAGACAATTAGTGAGAAAAAAATCTTTAAACCATTAACCCAAGATCATTAATCATTCCTTCTTGCTAGTCTGGGTACTCATACTCGGTTAATGCTGCTGTTAAAATCAATCACCAGGTAGCCTCCATCCTGCAGCCAAGTGGGTCCTTCCCACAAAAACAAAATATAAATAAAGGTTTTGAAAGCTAGAGAAAAATTCCCCCACTGTTGTGCAATAAAACAATTCCCAGCTTTATTGATTCCACAGTGTGATCAATGATCCACCCTCATGCCAATGCCCGCCTACACATTTCATGTTTATAAAGCACTTCAAGACTTTGCATAATTAGCAAGATACCTTCTTTGCAGTTGCTGCCCAGGGAAAACAAAAAAATACCCCACTTAGGGGAACGGAAGTGACATTGCGCTCCAAAAATTATAAAGCTCTAAGAAGCGGACCTGACGTCAGAGAATACCGTCATGTGACCCATGAAAAGCATATGTCTGTGGCGCATTTCAGAGTGCGGTCATTGTAAAAATGTAATAATCTGGCAACTTGGTCAGCCACAGACAGTGCAGCCTCCCAGGGAATATCCCAGTGGGCCAGGCCTGGACAACATAGTCATTACAGTGTCAGACTACCAAAGGCACTGACCAATTGGTGCCTCACTCCTGGAGTACTATGCTAACAACCACAGTGCACCTCGTAATGTTTTAGTATACAGAAAAATAATATGAGTGCAGCCGACAACCCCCTGCCAGCCCTCTCATGAACTATTCATGCTTCGACCCGCTCCAGAAATAGTGTCAATGACTACAGTCTGAGTGGAAGCCCCTCCTGGATAATCAGTGGCCCTGGGTTCCTTGTTTTTTTTGAGGGAGGTCTTCTTTGTTACTATGGAATCCTTGTGATCACCGTTTGTTTTTTCTTTTCTGAGAAGGGTTGTTCTCAGGTCCCCTCTAGTTATGTGAGGTCCTGTTGACACAAACTGCGTGTATTTTGTAGGAGCCGGGGGTTTGCTCAGAGGCCATTTATTGTCCTTAGCCTTTCACATTGAATAGCTCAGGACAGAGCAGGGCTTACACTATCTGCTAATCATCCCAGTGACTGACACTGCCTCTGCTGTAACAGATCCTATTTAATTACTACTATCAGTGATTTGTGTCCCTGTTTGTGAAGCACATTATGGCATTTTTCACCGGCCATGGATTTGAGTGTTTAATATAAAGATTTTTCCAGTATTCATCGCTCTGATTGGTATGACATCACCAGTTCATTGAGTGACCTCAGCATGAGATCTGACCAATGGTCTGATCAATAAATCACGGTGCATTATGGGTACAAACGGACCACGTTCTGCAAACATAATAAGTAAATATTTACATTTAACCAGCTAGATTTACTGGGGCTGGAGCTACCAGAGTTGATAATCCATAACGGATGTAAGTTTGTTATGATGCCAATTAGTGATCTCGCCAGTCTTATTAACCCCCTCAGTGCTGCAGCGATATGCTGCTCTCCTCTGTGGCAGGGAAAGTGAAAATACATTTTTACTGATAATATATCCATAGTAAATAAATAAATACAAATTAAATTTTAAAAAATTAGGTTCCCCCACCTCGCCCCCCCCCCCCATAGCAAGCTTTCTCTATCAGATGGGGTGCAGATTATTAAATTACTGGACATCCCTCGGGCTTAATAATTTTGGCTCATTTAGCCAGACTGACGGGATTATTTACTAAAATGAGAATTGTGGGAATGAGTGAATTTCAAATTATTAAAAATCGAATTGGAGAAAGTCTCCCAGCAAGATGATTCCAGTTCCGCTACTTTAACCTGAAATTTGAAATGTATTTTGAATTCATGAAAATTCTGACTCAGTAAATAACCCTGTGAGTTCCACATGGGCCTTCCCATGCGTTAAATGCGCATTAAGACAAGTAAACCTATTTAGCCCACCAGGCAAGCCTCTCTTTTTGTGCTGTGATTGGTTGGTTTTAGTCTGGTTTGGCAACTCACTTGGGTCCTCCACACACCAGTGCCATATCCAGTCTACTCACAGATTGAGAGCAGTCCACTGACACGTGTGGTCCTGCAATGTCATGCCAAGCTAACCGGATTCTCCTGCAGGAAAAAGTATGGGAGCAGGGGCTGTGATAGACCCAGGCAAGTTGCCAAACTGTGGCTAGACTAAACAGTGGGATGACGCCAGGGCATTCTGACACAATATTCACTAGAGAGGGCTGTAGTGGTTATTGTTCTTGGTCTTCGTTTTTTTAATCGGTTTTCTAAATTGTGGTTCAGGTGATCACTTTATTTCACAAAGGATTGTCTTCCCACAAGAAATAACCATGGCTGTAATCTCTCCTTTTTTATGAACTCAATTATCCATAGGTAACACTAAGCAATTCTCCCAGTCCAAAACATACTGCGATCTAATCAACTTCTCAACTTACTCCAAAGTCTAAATAACTGATAGTTTCCTGATGCACAAATACTCTGTTCCTCTGTTCCCACCTTGAATGTTCCTACATATTTTTCAGTTTGTGTTAAAAATGATGCAGACAATCTTCTTTCACGCAGTAGGTATGGCTGTCCCATTGATCTACAGCCCTAGAGATCTTGTGACTCGCTCAGACATACCGAATGGTAAATTATTATTCTCTCTCAAAACTAGAACCCAAATTCTGTTTGAGTATCTAGACCTTAAAAACATAAAGCTTAGCTTTTAATCGTTGCCTCTATTTTCCCAGAAGGGTTTGAAACGGTCTTTCTTTCTCCTCCTTTAATCCTTTCTGGGCTTCTTCTCACAAATTATTCTCCATTACAACTCGTTCAGTGAGCAAAGACTACTTTACCTTGCATTCTGATTCATCTTTTCCACGTATGTGATGTGTACAGAAAGTATTTGCATCCAGGCACTTGCAGCCAGTGAGTGAGCAGAATTTAAGAGAGAATAAATGTTAATATTGTTTCTTAAATGGTAACAGAGTTTGTGAAGACCTGCTGTCACAAATGATAAATACACTTTATTGTGAATTTTATTCTCCAATCGAAGGCTGGTAACTTTATTTGTGATAAGCCTGTGGTCCCCACTGGGAGACAATTTGACAGAAGCCTTAAAACGTATTCTTTTACACCAACATTTTAATATAGAAATGAAAATAACTCTACGGTGTATTTACTCCGATAGACAAATATTAACAGAACAGAGTAGAAATTGCAAAAACAATTCCAGCTGGTTGTGGGAAAGATAAGCTGTAGCTGGGAAAATAAAGTCGCCCAATAAATACACAGGAGCCAAACTATGATAGCAGTAGCTGGTAATACACAAAACCAACTGAACCCAAAGTGCTTCAAAATGAATCCTTTAATAAGCCAGCGTTAAAGGGACACTCCAGGCACCCAGACCACTTCTGCCCATTGGAGTGGTCTGGGTGCCAACTCCCACCACCCTTAACCCTGCAACTGTAATTATTGTAGTTTTTATAAACTGCAATAATTACCTTGCAGGGTTAAGTCCTCCTATAGTGGCTATCTATCAGACAGCCACTAGAGGGACTTCCGGGTTCTTAGAACACAAAAAGTGTTTTAACTCCTTAAGGACACAACTTCTGGAATAAAAGGGAATCATGACGGAATATTTCCGTCATGTGTCCTTAAGGGGTTAAACGACGTTGGACGTCCTCACGATATGCATGAGGACCTCCAGCGTTGCCGAAATTCCCATTGGAAAGCATTGAATAATGCTTTCTATGGGGAGGTCTAATGCATGCGCACGGCCATTGCTGCGCATGCGATTTAGGTCTCCCACGCCGGCTGACGCTGGCAGGGGAGGAGCGTGGGCGGAGCCTGACCCAGTGCTGAGGGACATCGGTGCTGGATTCAGGTAAGTCACTGAAGGGGTTTTAACACCTTCAGCAACATGGGATGGGTCCTGCACTAGAGAGTCCCTTTAAGGTGCTATGTAGCAATTCATCGTCAATGGTAACCAAAATAAACAAACAGCAGTATTTAATGATGACGTTGGTTCACCTGCAGACTGTGACCCTGAGAATCTGCCCTTACACTGCGAGAATTTCTCCATTCGCCTGCCGAATCTGTCTATTTCCCTTAAAACCTACCCATTCACTCTAAGAATCTGTCTAATTCTGACGATCTGCCTATTCCTGCTGAGAATCTGCTGATTTACTCTGAGAGACTTTTATTTTGTTTCTCCTGTGAGGGCTGGAAATAAACTGTAAGTGCAGAAAGCCGGCATTCTACAAGAGAATCCGCCTTTCTCTCTTTCTTGGAATGATATCACTAATTGAAGGAGAGGTGCGATGCTGCGCTAAGAGCATATTTACTCTGCAGTTGCAATTACCATCTGCACTATATATTGTATGTTTTCTATCTTTTATGTACTTTTATGTAAGTTACCCCCAATCGTTAATGCACTTTATAGCTCCACTATAGGTGTAATTCTTTCTTATACCACCAAAAGGTGTATGCTGGTTGTGGTGTGTGGGAAAAAGGGTATCCCACACTTTTGTGTAGAGCTGCTATATATAATTTTTCCACGAGAAGCACTTTTTAAGGATACACCTCCTTCTTGTATAGGAGGTTAATCTTGGTTTATTGTCTTACTCTGAGAATCTGCCCATTTACTCTGAGAATCTGCCCATTTACTCTGGGAATCTGCCTACTCTCTCTGGGAATCTGCCCATTTACTCTGGGAATCTGCCAGTTTACTCTGAGAATCTGCCCATTCTCCCTGAGAATCTGCCCATTTACTCTGAGAATCTGCCAATTCACTCTTAGAATCTGCCCATTTACTCTGAGAATTTACCCATTCTCCCTAAGAATCTGCCCATTCACTCTGAGAATACCCATCCACACTGAGAATCTACCCATTCACCCTAAGGATTTGCCTATTTATTCTGAGGATCTACCAATTCTCCCTGTGAATATGTCCATTTACTCTGATAATCTGCCCATTTACTCTGAGAAGCTGCTCATTTACTCTGAGAATCTGCCCATTTACTCTGAGAATCTGCTCATTTACTCTGAGAATCTGCCCATTCACTCTGGGAATCTTCCCATTCACTCTGAGAATCTGCCAATTCACTCTGGGAATCTGCCTCATCACTGTGGGAATCTGCCCATTTTTCCTGAGAATCTGTCCATTCACCCTGAGAATCTACCCATTTACTCTGAGAATCTGCCCGTTCACTCTGAGAATCTTCCTATTCATTATGAGAATATGCCAGTTACCCCTGAGAATCTGTTCCGGACATTGTCAAGCCATTATTTTGCTGAGAGTTTTAGTGTGGTGCCGATTTTATCACCTTCCCATAGTGGGCCCCACGCAGAGGGCGCATAATAAAATGTTCTGTGCCATTGCAGATATTTGACTGATATTTTCAATATGTAGCCCTTATAACATATATAGCACTTATACTATATGTAGCAGTTATACTATATGTAGCACTTATAACATATGTAGCACTTATAATATACATAGCAGTTATAATTTAGCACTTATAATATACGTAGCAGTTATAATATATGTAGCACTTATAACATACATAGCACGTATACTATATGTAGCACTTTTAATATATGTAGCATTTATCCTACATGCAGCACTTATAATATATGTAGTAGTTATATGTAGAAGTTATAATATATGTAGCACTTATAATGTAGCACTTATAATATATGTAGCAGTTATACAATATGTAGCACTTATAATATACGTAGCACTTATAATATATGTAGCAGTTATAATATATGTAGCAATTATAATATAAGTAGCAGTTATAATATATGTAGCAATTATAATATAAGTAGCAGTTATAATATATGTAGCACTTATAATGTAGCAGTTATAATATATGTAGCAATTATAATATATGTAGCAGTTATAATATATGTAGCACTTATAATATACATAGCAGTTATACTATATGTAGCAGTTATAATATATGTAGCACTTATACTATATTTAGCAGTTATACTATATGTATTGGTTATAATATATGTATCAGTTATAATATACATAGCAGTTATACTATATGTAGCAGTTATAATATATATAGCACTTATACTATATTTAGCAGTTATACTATACGTATCAGTTATAATATATGTAACACTTTTTTAGCTGCTACATTGTTCCTGCAGTATATCTGTAACTCCGTCCCCTCCAGAGATGGAATTATTTATATTAGAATAATTTGCCAGAAAGGTTTTCCCCAGCAGGGGCAGGTCTCTCTTGGACCCGGTATATATTAATAACTGGGGCTTCCATTCTTTCCACTGGGGTGTGGATGGAGCAGGATTATTGGCCGCAAGCTGACAAATTAGCAGTGTGTAGAACAATGCACGCAGCTACTGGAAAATCTCACCCTGATGACATCATCACTGATGTCACCGGTTGGTCCTCTGTGAGACCATTGTGTAGTCAGAGCTTGCACATCCAGTTAATAGACCATAATTATCAAGGTGACACTGGGACACATCTGGGGCAAGGTGTGAAAGGTGTGATCGTCATGGAAACAATGACATTTCAGTGTTTATTGTTGTTTGTCTTAGAATTTCTCCAATGTTACCTTGAAAAGTACAGCCCAGCGTATATAATGCTTTATCTCATTGTTGTTCATTGACATTAAATTGTTGTGTGACTCACAATGCCTGTTTTCTGCCGATTATTTTGGAAAAATAGCTATTTAACTCCTTATTCCGGCACGTGACGGTCTAACAGCCACACAATTCTGGATGCATTATTATTTATCTGACTTGTTTTTTTTTTCATACATTTTATAATTACGATAAAATACATACAGGAGAGATTTATCGAAATCAAAAGCAGGTGCTAGTCTGGGGCAAGGAGATATATAAGGGACGATCACCGTGGAAACCAACAGGATACCTAGCGATTTAGCAATTTGCTCTCAGAATAACGCATTTTTTCCTTGATAAATCTCCCCCCAAAATTCACCTTCTGTTTTTTGAAGTAAACTGAGGCTTCAAAGATCTCACTCTCGTTAACTCTTCAAAATGTATGATTTCATAACATGTCTTGTGTTGGTGTATTGGATCTCTTTAATATCAGTTAGTTCATACAGAGCCAGCTACAACATTCTGTTTAAATCTCTGTTGAAGTTAAGTATGTACTTAGACTGGCTGCTCTCCAGGTGGATAACTTATTAAGGAATAGAAAGTCAGTAATTTCTCTCCGAGATTGGAATCTCAGTCTGAGAGATTCAGAAACGGCTCATCTTCTCTCACCCTAATTTCTTAACTAACGATGAGTACACACCGTCACGATAAATCCTATGCTTTTTTTTTTTTTTTAAATCAACTTTAAACTTAAGGGAACACTCTAGGCACCATAACAACTTCATTGGAGTAAAGTTCTTATGGTTTGAGAAGGCCCCTGGTGCCAGCTTACCTTCAGGATTCAAGCCATTAGCATCAGTTTGTGTCCAGAACTTGAAGCCTCAGATTGGCGCCACTGATAGACTGACCGCGTATGTATTTTATCAAACTGTTTTGTGAAAGGAGATTTACTGATAGGCTCAGAGCATCAGCCGATGCATATGGAGGGGGCAGAGCTGAGGGGCCAGACAGAACACTTTGGGGTTAATCTGTTTCATTAATGGTTTAACCCCAGAAGGTAAGTTGGAGCCTGGAACCTAAACCAAAACAACTTCATTCCAATGATGTTTTTATGATGCCATGAGTTCCTCTTAATCACACAAGGGATGCAAATGCTCCATTATGGATATCTATTCTTCTGTAAATCCCTCCATCCTTACATCCATCTCATGTGTGTGTGTGATTTCATTTCTAAATTTTACACATAAACTCCCAATGTTATTCTGTGTGTATTTAAAGGAACACTATAGGGTCAAACATGAATTCCTGACCCTATAGTGTTAAAACCACCATTTAGGTGGCTTGCACCCCCTTTCCTCCTTGCCCAGGCTAATATGCATCTCCTCATAGAGATGAATTGAATCAATGCATCTCTATGAGGAAAGTTCAGTGTCTGCATGCAGAGAGCGGAGACACTGAATGTCAGTCACACTGTGCAGCACTGCCCCAGGAAGCACCTCTAGCAGCCATCTGAGGAGTGGCCAGTGGAGGTATCCCTAGGCTGTAATGTAAACATTGCTTATACTCACCAAAACAACTGCAATAAGCTGTTCTGTTGACCATTGTTTCCCTTTAACTATTTGGATCAAATTAATTTACCCTCTAATAGAGTGAATCTTGTAAAGTAAAACAAGCCAAATAACTGTGCTATAAAGGAATAATTCAAAATGTATGACATTGAGACTACCAGTAATATTTTGTGATAATATATACCAAGTGTCCCTCATGTGTGCTTATTTTCACATTAAATTGTTCTAATAATTTCACTGCATGTTTTCTCATATGTGCTATTTGCTCACGCAATGAGCGATAATTATTACTTCTTGGATGGTGTCTAACATGTTAGAACTATATAAACAAATTCAGAGGTTATCCAGAATGTTTAGAATATTCAAAAACTCTGTAGCGTAAAATACTGATCTCCAGTGAATAACACTCGTAATATTTAAACTGATTATTCTATAATTAGGAAAACCATCAACTATTCTAACAGCTGGTTGATAGAGGGAGTGCTGGTCATGATTTCTGAATAATTCTGCACTTCGGTCACAGAACAATAAATCATGCAGATTTAGCTGCGCCAGTTAATAGTGTCTTTACACAGATGTGAAATTGCTCTCTTTTAATAGATTACTGCCAGCTCTGGGCTGGTGACCCCTCCATAAATGACAGCATTCAATATAAATGTAGATATTATTAGATAACTAGCCCAAACATGACTGTTTTATAGAAATGAATGGCTCCCTGTATCCGCTTGGACGCCATGTATCTGCATTACTGTGGTGTATTCCTTCTCATCTATCACGGTTATTGTGAGTTTAACCTTGTCTGTGTTTTTGGTTGGGGAAACTTCCACCCAAGATGTTAATGTTTTCGTTAGATTTTCCAGACACCTGTCAGTAATTGCAATTTGCTTCTAATGGCCTTCTTTATGTTAATGTGACCTCTGCCGACTGCTTCTTCTCACACACTAAGGCTTATTTATATAAAATGTACTTTATCATTGGGACTCACTCTATATGTAAAAATAAATAAACTCAAATTGAACTAATGTAATTTTGCACTAACTGTTTGAGAAGATTTTTGATGTTTGAAAATTAAAAAAAATCTTAAAATGTAAAGGATTCTAGTATTTATCAGTTATACGCTGTTATCATCCCTACAACTCATTACCTCTCTATACTTCTATACTGTTCCTCTTCTTACTTAAAGGGATACTGTAGGCACTGAAGTGGTTATAGTGCCTGGAATCCCGTGGCGCTGACCTTTCATTCAGTGTTAAACCATTTAATCTCGCTGAAGTGGTTATAGTGCCTGGAATCCTGTGGCGCTGACCCTCCATTCAGTGTTAAACCATTTACTATCACTAGAGTCCAGCCTTTATCCTTTCCCTTATTCCTTTCTATGACTTCGTCCCCTCCCTTATTCCTCTCCATAACTTTATCCCCTCCCTTATTCCTTTCTATGACTTTATCCCATTCTTTATGCTTTTCTTCCTTATCTGGTCATTATTTTATTACCATTATTTATGCAATAACATACTCCTTTCTATTTATTTACCTGCTGTAAGGTGATTATTAACGTGTGTTTTGGAGTTTCCTTTTTTCAGAATATTATATAGAATTCTGACATTCATTTTTCACAATGTTTCAGATCTTGTGCAAATAAAATGAAGTCAGTAAGGAGTTTGTTTAATATTATATTCCCTAGTTTTGGGTCAAATAGTTGAATTGACAACATCCTCCAACTGTGTGTGTGTGCGTGCATGTTATACGTATGTGTGTATGTGTAGATAATATTGATTTTCCAGCTTAGACATTAACATATTTACTTGCGTATTTTTATCCCAACTCTGAATTAAGACTCTGCAAAGATTTAGTCTGCCAGCCAAGATTGATGTAATCTTTGACATTTCCCTCAGAACACCAAATGCTTGTATCTTAATAACTAGCGAATGAACACAATGTGTGCCCTCATTGCCAGAAGCTGGAAGAATTGTATTAATTCCTTCTGGCAATATTGTCACCACATCGTCTGAAGTTATTTTACAAGAAGAATATGAGAATTGCTCCCGTTATCGATGTGCACAGGTGGCCTGATGGATTTCACATTAAAGTCTCACTTCTAGAATTCCTAATCTGCAGATCCGAGTAGATTTCGATAGGTTTCCTGCAAGCAATATACTTGGCACAATATTCCGATGAGATGCAGTGATAGAATGTGCCAGGGTTGTGGAGCATGCTGGCACTAATTAAATTACTGGTTACGTTTAAGATAATTTGGCACAAGATCAGGAAAACCCTCGAACTGATTTGCATAGTGTGCATTGGTTAATTAACTTCAGGGACTGAATTCCTGTTTTATTGTATTTTTTCCCCATCACTGGATGAAGTAGAAAAACATAAAAAACACAAGCAGCATGACAGAAAAAATACATTTATATATTGACAACAGCAATGGGGATAACAGAAAGTTTAAACATGAATTACTTTGCTATCTGTCACATTTTGCTGTGTACAGAGATTTTGAAAAACTGTTTGTGGAAGATTTTATTTTGCAATAAATGTGCTGTTTTGCAAACCTCGTGAATGTCTTTTTTTACAGACATTTCTCCAAGTTACATTTCCTTGCTCTCCTCACTCCAGTAAAGGTTTCTAAAGTGCTTACTAGCTTGAAAGGTACCGTCAAGATAAGTAAAAAGCACACTGACCTACAAAGCACTTTGTGTTTGTGGTTACTTCATCGCCTGTTGGTGCTTTGCTCAAGCACGCACAAGCGCTTGCTCTGTTCTGTCCACAGACCTGAAGAGACCCTCGTGGTCTGTCAGGATAAAGCTCAAGATTATATTAGTGTTGGAAATCAAAAAACATGGTCCACCCCTTGCACGAATAAAGAAAAAAGTCAGGTTAGTGTGCCTCGAATTACTGTCCCTACATTAAAAGAGAATTGTAGCCCATGGATCAGCGCAGCTAAGAGGAATAGGCCTTGACAGAGCCAGGAGGTAGGCACAGCAGCCACACAAAGTTAGTGACCGCTAGCAAGCTGGATAGGGCGGTGCCATAAGGGGAGTATTTATACCGGCCGTTATAGGAAGTGGCCATTTTAACTGAACCTAAGCTTACCTGTCAGTTGTGAAAGCTGCCTGCCCTGGAGGGAGAAGGCAGCAGCATGGAGGCAGCATAGAAGAACAGAGCAGTACTGAGACAGGAGGCAGCATGGAGGTACAGGAGAGGCTAGAGTGAGCTGCTGCTGCTGCATGCTCACTCCCATCAGCCTCAGACAGAACTCCAAGCAAGCCACCATCCTGGACACAAAGGTTGTGGCAGAAATCGTGGCTGGTGGCTGCAGGAGCAGCTGGGGGGCCCTGAGCACGTCTGCTCCCCCCCCCACGCGGCAGCGGGATGGAGAAAAGCAAGGAGAGCTAGGCCGCACTAGCGGCAGCCTGGGAGTGACATCGGCAGTTCGGCGGCGGAAGAGCCACTCAGGAGGTGGCAAGGGGACGGCTGAAAACGAGGGCAGAAAGCAGGCGGGAGTTAGAGGGCAGCCAGTCAGGTGAGGTAGCAGGCCAGGATGAGGCTGCACAGGAAGAGCGCCCCCTGCCGTAAGGCGGGGGGGCGGGAAAGCACGAAGGACAGCGGAATCCAGCATGACATGATGGCCGCCGGGCAGGGAGACGGAGGAGAGAGCGGCAAGAGGCGTCCTGGTGAGGCTGCCCCTGGTGGCATACCTGAGGCACAGGAGGGAATGATGCAAGGGGCCAGCAGTGTACAAGCGGTCCCCCCAATGGGCAGGCGGGGGGGGGTCCAGGTCGACGGGTCAAAGACGGAGGTGGCCCTGGATGGGGCCAGGGTCAGGTCAGAGGTGAAGGAAGGTGAAGAAAGCTGAAAGCAGCAGGCGGAGTCTTCACCGGCGCAGCAGAGCAGCTATGGAGGGGAAGGCCAGCAACCAGGATTAATTAAAGGGACCACAAGTGGATGAGGCGGCCAGGGAGAGGTCAGGTACTGCAAGCAGAGGGCAGAAGAGAGGACAAGGATGGGTGGAAATGGACGTAAGGGACAGAGGCAAGCAGGAGCCCCCTGGGGGCGCCTTCTCAGGAGCAGGAACATAGGAGGAGTGTCAGCAGGTGTGAGTACGGGAGGGAGCAGCGCAGGGACAATGACAGGCACAGCAGCAGCAGGAGGTCAGATGAGGGATGGAGGAGCAGGTGAGGAGCCCATCAAGAAATCGGTGTGGTAGGAGGAGGTCCAGTTCCTGGGAGAGGAGGTCTCAGTGCAGCGCTTCCGCTTCATCTGCAAGGATTTCACTAGGGCAGAGGCATGACGCCTGCGACCGGGAAGGTCAGGCAGCAAGAAGAAGCAGAGATTAGGACGACAGAACAGAGCGCAGGGAGGAAGGACTGGAAAGTCTATATCAGAACAGACTACCCAGGTTATCTTCTCCCAGCAGCTCGAGGAGTGTTACTCCAACGGGCTTGAGGCGGGACAAGCGCGGACAGGAGTCGGCATCCACCAGATATTCCAGAGCCTGGCAAGGTGGACAGAAGGACAGCACAGATGGGGGTTCGGGCGGTGAGTCAATAAACACACCACACTCTGGGAAGCTTTTTTAAATTGCAAAAATCATTTTAGAGTCATGATCAAGGAAAAAAGGGACCGTCCCCGCGGTGCGGAAAGGTGGGGTCACCGGAGGGCGGTCGAGAGGCAGACGTTAGGGCGGTGGTGACGGCGTGCCGGGTAAGGGAAGGGGATGCGGTACTGGTACCGGGGACATCCGACGGGGCAGGAGAACAGTTAGATGTGTGGCAATATTCCAGGTGCGACGCGACGAAATGGGCATGTGTCCTTCGCGGGTCCATTGGGGGGTTACTTGAAGGCGGAGGATAAGATTTGATTAAGAGGATTTTGTAAAAAAAATGTTCCTGTCTTCAGCTCGTTCTTTTTTTAATGGCACAAGCTAAAACCAACTTCAGATCTGAGCTGGGGACCCATCAAAGGGCAGGCTAAGTGAGCTGTTGTCCGTTCTCAGTACTCTCTTGCGTCTTGTTTTTTGCTCAATATAGTTTAATACTTACAATACAGAGTCTGGCCCAATAATGCCCACTCGTGGCTATAAATACGACCTGTATGAGGTGATTGTTGTCCTACTGATCACTTGATGTTTTATACAATGTCGATCTAAGATGCTGTATTTATAAGAGGCATAGGGGATTGGGAACCTCTTAATCTATTTATTTTGGGGACTCCTCCTGGTTATTTCTGCTTGTCCTATACACCTGTCTATGTTTTTATTGAACTGATAGAGTAGTCAGTGGTATCTCCTGAAATGCTTTTATTAAATAACCGAATAGATCATCAGATTGCAGATTTGTTTGTTTTTAACAAACTTGTTTTTTTTACTCACAAATTAAAGATTAGTAATAGAAACCATGGTGTATTATTAAAGCATTTTATACTTAGATTACAATAAAACATATAAGTAAATCGTGTATATTGTTTGATTTCTATAAAGACAGATAGTTTAAATGGTAAAACATGTTTCTGTATTGTCAGACATGACAGCCAGTTTCTGTAATTCTAATTTACTTTCTTTGTACAGCTGTGATTTTTTGATGACTTATTTCCCCATCTGGGCTATAACTGAGCCTTTTATGTTCATTCGGTGTTTTTTCGCTCCTCTGTGATGTTTATAGTAGTTTATTTCCCTGTATCTCCAACATATCCTGGATATTCAGAAAGCACAAACAGATAGAAAAAAGGACAGAATGCTGCAGTTTAGTAAAGATTCTGTCTGAATTGGATGGTTTGGGTCTGCTGGTCACTTCCATAAGTCAACAAAGTGATCAAAGATGGTTTGGAAGCGAATCATGCTTTGCTTCACACGGTTTTTGTATAAAATGAAACCATCCCCAAGGGGAGTTACTGGGAATTGTGGTAGCAGGAGACATACATGGGGTTATGGCAGGTAATTTGTACCAGATGAAAGTGAACCAACTGAAAAACGATTTGTTCATTAGATTCACAAGTCATTTTAATTAATCAGGAAATGAATTTAGCACTGATATATTGCTACGTGATACAGTCGCAGGCAGAACAAGATTTATTGTATTTCAAATCATTTATAAGCAGTTTAAGGTTGAATGGAACCTTGAATTTTTCTATTGATAAAGAAACACAATGAATGAATCTATACAAGGTAATCGGAGGCCACAGATTCTAGAACAATCCCACTAACATGAAATGGACAGTAGTTTTTTTCATTCTCCCATAGAACAGGATATTGAGCGTTTAGAGGACGGAGGTTGCGGTGTGAATCAACAAGCCATTGGTTAATAAAA
This sequence comes from Pelobates cultripes, assembly GCA_933207985.1. NCBI lineage: Eukaryota > Metazoa > Chordata > Amphibia > Anura > Pelobatidae > Pelobates > Pelobates cultripes. The sequence continues at coordinate 369,447,607 of OW240913.1, read as the reverse complement.
ACAGGGAGGAATATATAAAATAAATAATTGAAAAAAACATTTAGCGGCCCTCTGGAATGACGCACACTATCTAGAAAGGAGGCCATGTGTTCGCAATGGAGCCGTCATTGGGCCCACAAATACTGGCTTCATAAAATAGTTTTACTTTGTATTAGTGACAGGCTGGCGGCTTTGTGTGCCGTGATGATATAGATACAGATATATACTGTATACCAGCCATTCATTAGTTAAAGCACATTATTCTAGCGAGCGGTTTGCCTAGACATGTCATTCTCCCTATTTTCTACTTAACTTCCTGTAATTTAGGGAAATTAAGGTGCAAGGACCAAGATGGATGCCTTTCATGTCAACGAAGATAGGGGAAATAAATAATATGTAATACACCACTGCCAAAATACTAAAACAAGGTTGTGGTTTTTGTTCAAAACACTGATTAGTAGATATACCTGCAATGAAAACATTTAATTATAATTTTTATCATTGGAGTTATATCTAAACGAAAAGTAAGACAGTCTTAAAAGTAGTAAAAGTACTTGTTGTGTTGTTGTGCTACAGATGATCACATAAAGAATCCTAGGTGGGGATTATACCACCCACGCCTGATAACAGAGCGGTCAGTCTGCTCCATCTACTGTGAGTATATTTCTATATTGGTAACCAATGGAAAATGCCTACTGATTGCTCCATTTTGAGAACTTTGCCTGAGAATTGCTCGCTAGGCAGTACCCTTATAACACTGCATACCAATAGTTACCATAAATTGGAAAATCATTTTTTAACATTAACTTTTTGGGGGGGAATTTAATGGAAATAAAATAGATACAATTCATATCTTGTAATACCTGTTTTATTGGACTAACAGAATTTTGTAATGACAAGCTTTTGGGAGAACCTCCCTTTCTCAAGTCTGGTAGAAAATAAATACCATTATCACAGAGGGTTGTAAATATCTTGTGTGAATATCATGGAGTGGGAGGGGGGCGTGCGGAGGTATAGAAGAAAAACAAGCAAACAGTGCAGAAGGTGGTGCTATAAGAAGAGAGTAAAAACAAAATAATTATTTGGATTAAGAATGCATGAATGCCCAGGAATTCCCCAGTTACAGGATATGCATGAAGGCCTATAGCAGCATACATCTGTTAGTCCAATAAAAAGGTATTACAAGATACACATTTTATCTGGGTTTTACATCTGTGTCACTGGACTAATATGGCTACAATCTCTAGTTGAAGCTTTTAAATGTAAGACAGATATGAAAAAAGCAGGATAGTCCCAAAGTTAAAGACTGTTCCGGGAAATCCAGAGCTATTTGAAAGTAATAATATTATTTAGAGTCACTTCTCCTGTTTCCTTCACCCCAGTCCCTATTACAGCAGTTATTGTGATGAATAGAGCAACAGAGGTAAGTAAAAAAAAAAGTACTTACCTCCACTGCATTTCCATATTTTAGGGGCTTCACACCCCAAGATTCCTCAGGTGTGCGCATGCACATTTAGTTAGCTATTTGGTTGTGCTGAAAGTGAGGAAATAGCAGCTATTCTTGTAAGGGCTACCCAGTTAGTAAGAGGGTATCAGCCGTTGGAGATGTCCTTTTTCCCCGGAAAGTCGCTGTGTAGTGGTGGAGTTGCTTATTCCCATTATCTGGATCCAAGGAAAGAGTCAGGTAAAGCTCTTAAAAGAGCTACGTGATTAAGCTGCATATCCCCTTTCAAGAACGAGACAAGGCTACGTTTTGAAGGGTCAAGATGAACTGAATTTTAATGGCAGCTACTCTCCTTTTATGTGATGCTGCCCATGCAAGGGAGACACCCACATAATTAACACAATAACCAATAAAACATAAGGTACATCCCACACATCTCCTCCCCTCAGATAAACCTGTAACACAGTTAGCAAAGTTACATTTTTCCACAAGTTTTGGATGTACCCCAAATATCTACTCTGGGGGAACAACATATTTAAAAATCATCTCATTCGGTTCAGGGGTTCGGGAGATATGGCACTTTAAAGTTTTCACTGACCGCACAGGCACATGTGCCGAAAACAGTTCCATAGGTTTTGGCCTTGCGGTCGGTCCTTGTTTGTGGGTAAAAAGTCCCGAAAGGCTTGCCATCCGTGAGTATCTCGATGTTCACTAGAATCCTTATGTGTTACGTAGTCTTTCTACCGAACGGCGGGGCGTTCGGTAGTTTTGGCACAGATTTCTGGTAGTCTGGAGGTTTCAGCAGTGTTCGCCTACTCGAGTGTCCGATTTTAGTTCCAGACACTAGACTGCAAAACACCACTGTTCGGGAGTCAAAATGGCTCGTGTAAAAAGTACCGAAATGGTGGCCACCCAGGGACTTCAATAAAGCGGTTGTGTGTTTGCAATTACACATGGATTCGCCGATCAGGGAGGTAAATTGCAGCACAATTATGTATCAGGGGGGTCCGGTGTTCGGTAGTTTGCATTCGTATGATGAATGCAGTGTTCATACAGTGTTAGGTGCCCCAATTGCACGAATGCTTTAAAAGTCCTGAAAAGCTTTGTAGAAAATCCTCCCGAAAGTAACTAAAAACCTCCAGCTTGTAAGCAGCTTGATGTCCTTTACTGAAGAAAAATATATATACTTTAATCCAAGGTCTCTGTTCCCGTATATGTCCATGGCTAGTTCTTAAAGGGCCGGTAACAGGAACATTCCCAGGCACATGGCAGGGTTTTGTTACAATTCTCACGTTTTATAGAATTTGCCTTAAGTGACGCTATGTTTTTCACCTCCGCAGAAGCACGCCATATTTAATCTCGTTATTTCCATTTGTAATGATGTCTTCTCGTTCTATATATTAATTGAGTACAGTTTCTGTAGAATTCTAGTTATTCAATTTTCTCCACTATTATCTGTAATAAAATATTTCCTACCTATCTGAAATTGTATGGAAAGATAAATTATTTGTAAAAGCTTAGTTTAAAATAGCAGATTTGGTAAATACTTTCAGTATACTCCATAATGAGCACGTTTTGGGTGTGATTTATGCCGTTGTGCACTTATGTTTTGAAAGCAGCTATTTTGTATCTCGAATGATTTGTAAGATTCACTTACTGTCTCGATATAATTAGCTGCATAATATATTACGCTTGCTGTGAATACGTGTGTTTTCTGAATTTCCAAAATATCACCTGTTGAGGGCTTCAAATAGCTTCCCGCCAGTTTTGGCAGAATACACCAAAAAGGTTTTTATTAAAATTTTATGATGTTTTATTTGAGTGCTGAGCTTTTATAAATTTCTGTAGTGACAGATACAAAGAGAAAACCTTAACACAGAAAACAAAGGCTATAAGAATGAAAACATGTTTGGTACTAGAGAAAACCAAAGCTGATAGAATTTTAATAGAAATATTAAAAAGCAGAACTGCTAAATTCAGAGCATCAACAATATTAGATTTCTCACAGCTTCAAATTAAACAGGAGTGTGTTTAAAGGGTTACGCCAAGCATTATAGCCAGCTGTAGTGGCTGTGATGCTAGGAGATCACTGGCCCTTTTTTACCGTTAATTGGACAAACTCTTTTGCAATGTTTGCCCTCTTACCTTGGTTTTAGCTGGGCGCCGAAGGTCCTCCAGTGGTCAGTGACAACTGCAGAATCATTGACCGACAGCATCATCCTTGGAATATCCATAGAATTGACATTAGCCGGATTGGCAAATGATGCCCCTATTACTCTGCTGGAGGTGGAATTATACATCTAGTGGTAGACTTTCAAAGCAAAATGTTACACATACCAGGCACCATGACCACTTCAAATCACTTAACTGACCCTGGTGCTTGGATTACCCCTTTAACTACTTACTCTACTATTTGATATAACTCAGAATAAACAGGCAATAAAATACAAATTCAAGAATATTCAAAATTTAATTATTAACATTTTCATGTATAACAAAGATATTAGGTAATTTAAATACTCAGGTTTAAAAATTGATTAGAATTTGATAATTGAGCAAAACGTACTGCAGAGTTCAGGTACATATCTCCTTCCTGAGTAACATTTTAACAATATTTTTGTAGCAGATACGTTCCCCAATAGACATCTATCTCTCCCGTACAGTCACAAAGATAAAGCACTGCGCTTACAGCAGAAGTGGCTTAGTATCCAACAGCTTAAAATACATAGTAAAAACAAAGAGAATGTTACCTGCGCTCTGGCCTAAATCCCCATGTACATTTAAACAAAATGGAAGCTCTTTAGTTTTATTCCAATGGCCATTTGAATATACAATCTCACCTGCCACGTCAAGGCAAGCCTCAATAGGTGAGTCCTACACTAGCCATTAGATATGCAAGGTGATTTGTATGTGTTATGGCCCTATTCAGGGTTAATCAGTATGTAGGGGTTTATAAAACACCCCTTCCTGTCTCATTAGAGATGTTTACACTTAGTCTGATACCAGCAAAGTTTATTGTATGTGTAGAAGCCCTATAAAGGGTTAAATGTGAAAGGGTTTATAAAATACCCCTTCCTGTCTTACTGGAGATTCTTGGCTGATATCTGCATATCTAATGGCTAGTGTAGGACTCACCTATTGAGGCTTACCTTGACGTGGCAGGTGAGCTTATATATTCAAATGGCCATTTGAATAAAACTAAAGAGCCTCCATTTTGTTTAAATGTACATGGGGATTTAGGCCAGAGCGCAGGTAACATTCTCTTTTTTTTTTTACTATCTATCTCTCCCATACCAACACAAGTTCTGTTACTCACAATTCATGCTCTACAATACAGTTTCAAAACAATTATGTGTCTTAAAAAAAGCTTAAAAAGTGCAAATGTTATATAAAATGGCGTTCCAAAGTGATCTGACATTGTGTGCTTTGAATTTACTGATTGTCCATCACAGTGCCATCAGATCAGTTATCGTACAACTCACTTTTCTGTTTTCATTGTTATTTCATTGGGTCTGTACCATCGCCAGGACCTGATGTAAATTAAGTTTAAACGTGTAGGTAGGTCCCAAGGGGCTGCTGGTTACCTGCGCCATTCTCTACGCCATCTCCTGCATTACTCTGTGCTTTGTAAGGACCAGACAGGGTTTGTGTGTTTGATGCTTTGCGATGTCTTGTCATAATCTATGTGCTGATAATAATAATCTGCTGATTACGGTTACGTTGACGTTGGGATGATCGATAAATAATCGTTAAATAATAAAAATACTTACCTTCACTCTTGAAGACGAGTCAGGCAAGTTAAAACTGACAAATGCCATTTTGTTGAAGACTAACATTTTGTTCATTTCAGTGTACTTTTAAATAAAACATGGAATTATTTAATTTTTTCCTGATGCATTAATCAAAATAGTTGTTTACGTACTAGTAACCACAGTATCAATGCCACAGAGTCTCCGTCTTAAAACCAATAAGAATAATGTTTAATGTCCATATAATTTGTTCACCATAAAATGATTCTCTGTTGCCTTGTTTGTAAGCATGCGGCACGGCACCCGGCGGGCATGGAAGATGTAAACTAAATATAGAAACTAAATAAACAGTTTAAAGAATCCCCCAAAGCTCCGGAGAGCGAGAACACACAGAATATAGGAGAGAATATTTGACCTGCACTGCTGGAGGAGATCCTGATCTCACACATAATAAATATAATGAAAGATTCCCAGATTGCGCTTGTATTCTGATTTGACCCTGCAGTAAGGTTTTCCAAAGAAGTAATCTTTTTATTAACCTGCTTTTTATAACCATCCTCTTCTTGTTACATCTCATGGAAGGCACTCTGTGAGAGAAATGAGGAAAACTTGGTTGAGATTTGAAAAGAGTGAGAACAAACATCCTTAATCCCATTTTTGTCATAGGTTTTGCCCTGGTACATGGGTCAGGGTTATCGTCTACAGTTTAATTAATATTAGCACGTGGAGACTTACCTGGAGACTGTCTAACTAGAAGTGGTAGAAGCTGTCCCATGCTGCAGGCGGTAGGTGCTGAGATGCTGAATGAGAGCATGCAGCTCTGATGGGATTTTATTAACCGCAACGTTGTTAAAATTGGGCTTGCTGACTGTAGCGGATCACCTGGTAACCCGACCGGTCACTTCCGCCATTTCCCTTCCTTCAGCTGAACCAGAACCATTTAGAATATAAAGAGACCCATTTCCCCCAGTAACTGGACAACAAACAGTTCTGGAGGTACAGCAACGCTTTATTGGCCCCACACGGCTTTTATGCATAGCCACATGCAAGGGGCTGACCACATAACATACAAGGACACCTGCCCGGATCCGCCCCCTCCCTGGGACCCTAGCGCTGGAGGGGACTCTGTTCCCTTTGTCCCCAAAGCCCGCCACTGGAACCACAGGGCTTCCCACACTAGCTGCCAGGGGTCTTCTTCCCAGGAGCCCCTGTGCCTGGGAGTCCAGTCGCGGGCACAGAAAAAGCACAGAAAAGGGCTGGCCTCTTTGTCCCAGCAGGCACCGAAAAGCCAGCCAAACTTGCCAGTGCCCTAGAAGTGTCTGCACCATCCTCAGATACCCTCACAACGGCCCCTGTCGGGTCCCTGTGTGGAAACCAGGCAAGGGAAACATCTCCTTTCGGGATACAAATGCTCCCTCTTGGTGCCGTTTGCCTATACAAAATGGTGGCAACCCAGGGTAGCAGTCATTAATTACCTCCCTTGTGGTTTCACACTTATGTTGCGGGTGCGAACGTTCTAATTGATTGGCGAGAACATTCTAATGGGGCACTGGGGAGGCCCTGGTTCGGGAAACGAACAAGTCGGGAAACAATGCACGAACGCTCCCTCTGGCTGGCGTTGGTCTGTACGAATGACAGCCAGCAGAGGAACGTTCATGAATTGCTTCCCTTGCGGTTTGACACTATGTTGCAAAGTGTGAAGGTTCTAAACTAACATTCTAAATGGGGGGTATCGGGGTGTCCCCGTTAGGGAGATCAATGAATTCCCTTCATTGGAGCACTCCCAATCGGGTAGCGAACACAAGATAGGGAAATACACATAATATTGAAAAGGCAGCGGTCCCGCCACACTGACTATTTTCCCAGAAGATGCCCTTCCACTGCGTGATTATGCTCACTACATACTGATAACTAGAGATTTCCCTTCATTCAGGTCCAGAATTGGAGTATAGAATTAGAGTGTTAGTGAAGCAACATGTACTCCAAGGAGATGTGTTTTATCTCAGATATCCAGAGTTCTCTTCATTACTTGACCATCTAATGACCCTAGGGCACTAATGGCTGGTCACCCATTCCTGGACTCCATGCAGCTGTACTTATTACTCCACATGGGCTGAGAATTGGCTACGGGCACCAAATGACCGGGGGGGCTACTACATGTAAGGGCTGCAGTCTATTGCTACACAGTAACAAGATCTTCAAGGATATAGGATGCTAGACCCGCTTCAGTCTGGTTTCCGCACTAAGCACTTTGTGGAAACGGCACTGACCAAAGTATCCAATGATCTACTCATTGCAAAATCTCGTGGTCACTTCTCTATCCTAATTCTCCTTGACCTGTCTGCGGCTTTTGACACTGTTGTTCATCAACAGCTTCTTCTCATCCTCCGCAATATCGGTCTACAAGATATTGCTCTCTCTTGGTGCTCCTCCTACCTCTCCCAGCACTCTTTCAGTGTTTCTTTCTCTGGCTCTGCTTCTTCTCCCCAACTCCTCTCTGTTGGTGTCCCCCAAGGTTCAGTCCTTGGTCCCCTACTGTTCTCCATCCATACTGCCTCCCTTGATAAACTCATTAGCTCCTTTGGCTTCCAATATCATTTATATACAGATGACACACAAATCTACCTGTCCCCTCCTGATCTCTCCCCGTCCCTCTCCCCGTATTTGATTTGATTTTAAACAAATTTTTACAATGTATTTACAGCATAAAAATAAATGTAACAGAGCAATAAGTCTGTTTATAAACAATCCACCCAGAACCTGTATATTTCAACAATTCTACCCAGAACCTGTATATTTCATTCTACCCAGAACTTTTATTTTTCAATCCCCCTCCTACCCAGAACCTGTATATTTTAATACAAAGGCTGCAGGATTAAGCCACTTATTGAAAACTGCTTCCTGAAGAAAAAACTAAACGTTTAAAAGTAACGTCTAGCAATGAGAGAAACTCACCTACCAACTGCCTGAACACCAACTACCTCTTATTAGTGACTGGTGCCGGACTCTTATACTGTTAGTCAATCCGTCCAGTCATCACGACAAGCACTAACTGAAAAACTGGTTAGTAGTGAGTCTAGCAATGAATATCTATACTTAGTAAGAAAAATAAACTATCGATGTGCATCCAGCCTACTAGAGAACGCAGAATCCTGTGCTCCTGTGTGGTTTTAGGATTATTATAATTTAATATTCCCTCCTCGGTTTCCACTTCCATCTTTGTATGTCTCCTGGATTCCCTGACATGACGCAAAAGGTGTTAAATATTCTCCAATTTTATTAATGTCTGAAAGGAATCGGAGAAAAGATACCTTTTATTATCTCCAGCAAGGTGTTTCAATGTGAGCTGCTGAGATTGCGGATCTTTAATTCCACACAGCGAACTATCGTTGGTATCGATGTATTCTGATTAGGACAATGGCCAGCTAGAGTAAAGGACAGATTCTGGACAAACATTATCACAGAACATGCTCCCAGTCTGTGCTGCCGGTCCTTTCATTAACGGGGTGGTTTGGGGGTTTATTTACTAAATACTGAACTGCAGCAGACTGGTAAATAAATTGATGAATTCGGGCAAAATTAGCCAAGTGGTGACCATAACGCAATTCCAAAATATTTTCAAATTGTTTGCACTTTTTGCCTTAATTTTGCAATTTGTTTTCAGTTTACTACAATTTCCTGTTTAGTGAAAACTTTTACTTTCGTTCTATTAAAGTCATAGCTTTCACATTTTTTTTTTACTTTTCAGTTGTGAACCTCTGAATGTTTTTCTGTCTATAAAAATATTTTATAATAAAACATATAAAACGTTTTTAGAAACATGTATATTACTTGTGCAAAATAAACCAACAAATGTAACCATAAAATAGAATCTGCTTATTAATGCCAAACTCCTCCCCATTTAATTTGATATTGGTAAACATAGCACAAAAAAAAGTGTTAATTATTACAAATTGGTAGAAATAAAACAAGCCTTTTCCTACTATTTGGCGTATAGAAGCCCTCCCTTTCTAACCCCGCCCAGACGTTCTGTGGCTGTCCAATCACAGACTTCCCAATGCAGCTCAATGAAAAGTCTTTGCAAGGCAGGTGCTTTGGAAAATTGCTGCCTCTTGAGTTTATCTCCACTGAGTTAACCAAACCAGGAAGTAACAGGAGCGGTTATCTGATTGACAGCCAGGGGTGGTGTAACAAGATTAATTTATTACATTCCAATTTCTGTTGAAATCTGCACTTATTGGAAAATGATAAGAAGAGGACACACTCATCACACATTAAGCATTGAGGTGCACTATCTGTGTGGATTGTCCCTTTAATAAATTTATCCCCTAATTTTTGAATGGTGGGAAATTAAAAGGAATAGTTGTGAAAAACACCAGTTTTGGCCAAAAGAGACAAACTGGAATATATTCCAGATCACCCGCTTATCCTGTTCAGCAGTTTTGGCAAATAAAATAACAATTACCACACTTGAGTGAATAACTCACTGAGAACTCATTTTGATCTGAATGTTGTTTTTCCAAACCTACCAGAATGGCACGTTTAGCTACGTTTCATTCCTACAGTAATGTATCAAGGCTGCAGAGTGCGATAATAATTAACGTTCATTGCAATTCTTCCATAAAGCAGTTGAACCCTGTGCCAGACCTATTAGGTTTAATAAAGCAGATTATTAAGCCGTGTTTCCCTGCTCGTTATCTCCTGAAGCCCTCGCAGCTAATTTACTAAATACTGATGGTTGTGTAACCTGTAAATGTATCTTTTCTTCATATGAAAACACTGTAAATAACGTCGTGAGCTATCGCTCATTCTGCATCACTCAAGGACTTCATCTTCCACAATGGTCTGTGTCAAAGGCTTGTACTTTATAAATTACGATCTGACTTCATTAAAACCATTTTGAGACTATTAGATAAAACCCCTCATTAGTAAATTTATCGGGACTTTAAAAGAAAGATGCCACTTGGTGCTAAATCTATAAGTCACTGTGCATCCTTCAAACAGGTGCATGGAAGGTCATCTGAAGTAGGACATTACCAAAAGTGCTTTTGTAAGATGAATAAATACCAGTGCCTCTCTTGGAGAGAGTCTCCCAATTCACATTATTGCCCCACTCACCATCTTACAACTTTAGAGCTACATTAATAAAATAATTGGCTTTCTGCTGCAATCCAATTGGGATCTTCCCCTGGACAACATCATTGCTTCCCCCCTTCTGCTACTTACCCTGTTTCTATGCTTTATGCCTTTATAGATAAATCTGGATTTCTCAAGTGCCACACTTATATTAATTTCCTGCCCATAGACACCCAACTACTGATTGAACAGTCTTTCCAAACCAACCTAAGATATATGCTCCAACGTCTCAGTGGAAGAGGCAAAACTAAACAATGTTTCTTTTCTCCTCCTCACTGAACTCGATTGTGATAGGTAGAATATTCTATTTTGGGGGATTTTACTCTCATTCATTTTACACGTAGGCATAGCTGCTCGTGAGTGACATGAACATATGATAATAGCTGTATTTTTCTATTTGTGAGTGGCCACTGGCCATGGAGAGGACCTAACAGATGTCACTTGTTAAATCTTGAATATACATTGTAAAAGGAAATTATGCATTGTAGTAAATAAAAGGATAAAACATGTTTTGGCTGATTTGTAGTCTTTATTTGATGGTATAAATGACAGTTCCACTTTAAAGACAAGTGTCTAAATCCAACCGAAACAAAAAGTAGAATTTTGATACGTGCTTATTAAAATTACATTTTCTGCTTTTATTTTAATTGCACCCACACATATATATAATAAAGGACAGATAGGGTTTATTTTGATATCTAACACATCTATGTGAGATGGCTAATGTGTTTACATTACTCACACAATTATGACCAATCAGCTAGTATGATGAATAGTTAGTATGATTAATTTACACAAAAAATAGAAAAAAAAATGTAAGTCAAATTTTTCATATTTTTTCATATATTTGTGTGTAACTAGGGAGGCTAAAAAAAAAATCTATCAAAATCTATCTGATTATTTGTTCTGATATTAGAAATATTGGAAATACCGTATATTGTCAGAACCAAATACTGTACCCAGAAACCATCAGTTCATTGTCCTAACTTATGGAGTGTTGCTGCAATACCGGGATTGTGTGAATGAACAGTCAGATCCTTTACCCAGAACAATAGGTTGGCCGACCCAAACATATTCAGTAAAGTAAACCATGGTTGCTGATTAAGACTGACTACTGAGATAAACTATATACTCAACAATGTGTTTAACAGGATTACCAGAGGGATAATTGTCAATGATGTAAACGAGTTATTCCCAGGTTATAAAATTGCAAACAGGATTACGCAATGCATGGTGAAAGAGCTAGATTAATATATAAAACATACTCAACATTATAGAGGATCTACGGGTGAAACATAGTGATTGAGGAATTCATCCTGTTTGATTGTGATTTCAGTCATTGTTACCGAATAAAATGATACACCTACCATAACTAAAACCAAATTATCTTATAATGTATTCAGGCTGTACCATTGCCAATGATTATAAATAGAATTATATGGAGAGTGTGTCTTTCTTATTTCTTAGAAATCTATGACACAAGCCTTTTCATAGGTATTGATTTAGAGGGATAGATGTGTAGCTGCACGTACATGTGTTTATATGAATATGTAGTTCTGAGCGATTATATATGGTGTCTGGTTATAAATACATTTAATCTATCTTAATAACAATTAATGTATTAGTAATGATATACATAGTCAGGTGTGAAGTCAGGCTGACAAGAAATCTAAATATTGCCGTGCTTTGGGTATTGTTGTGATGGAACTCCCGTACTCTGACTGAGTACCTCCACCAGGTCAGCTTCCTTGCTGCTATCAGGGACTCGGGAGCGCTTGAGACCCAATTGCCGAAGCTTGACTGGGGTTTCTGAGGACCTCTTCCATCGGACCAGGGAGCTATTGTCCTCTCTGGCTTTGTCTCGTCTGTTCTTCTCACAGGTAGGTATTATCCCTTCTGCCTTTACCTTGTCTGTTCCTCTCCCAGGAACGTATTATCCCCTCTGCCTTTACCTTGTCTGTTCCTCCCCCAGGCGGGCATTATCCCCTCTGCCTTTACCTTGTCTGTTCCTCTCCCGGGCAGGTATTATCCCCTCTGCATTTACCTTGTCTGTTCCGCCCCCAGGCAGGCATTATCCCCTCTGCCTTTACCTTGTCTGTTCCTCCCCCAGGGAGGTATTATCCCTTCTGCCTTTACCTTGTCTGTTCCTCTTCCAGGTAGGCATTATCCCCTCTGCCTTTACCTTGTCTGTTCCTCCCCCAGGCAGGTATTATCCCCTCTGCCTTTACCTTGTCTGTTCCTCCCCCGGGCAGGTATTATCCCCTCTGCCTTTACCTTGTCTGTTCCTCTCCCGGGCAGGTATTATCCCCTCTGCTTTTACCTTGTCTGTTCCTCTTCCGGACAGGTATTATCCCCTCTGCCTTTACCTTGTCTATTCCTCTCCCGGTCAGGTATTATCCCCTCTGCCTTTACCTTGTCTGTTCCTCTCCCGGACAGGTATTATCCCCTCTGCCTTTACCTTGTCTGTTCCTCTCCCGGGCAGGTATTATCCCCTCTGCCTTTACCTTATCTGTTCCTCTCCCAGGAACATATTATCCTCTCTGCCTTTACCTTGTCTGTTCCTCTCCCGGGCAGGTAATATCCCCTCTGCCTTTACCTTGTCTGTTCCTCTCCCGGGCAGGTAATATCCCCTCTGCCTTTACCTTGTCTGTTCCTCTCGCAGGCAGGTATTATCCCCTCTGCCTTTACCTTGTCTGTTCCTCTCCCAGGCAGGTATTATCCCCTCTGCCTTTACCTTGTCTGTTCCTCTCCCGGGCAGGTATTTTCCCCTCTGCCTTTACCTTATCTGTTCCTCTCCCAGGAACGTATTATCCTCTCTGCCTTTACCTTGTCTTTTCCTCTCCCGGGCAGGTAATATCCCCTCTGCCTTTACCTTGTCTGTTTCTCTCCCAGGCAGGTAATATCCCCTTTGCCTTTACCTTGTCTGTTCCTCCCCCAGGCAGGTATTATCCCCTCTGCCTTTACCTTGTCTGTTCCTCTCCCAGGTAGGTATTATCCCCTCTGCCTTTACCTTGTCTGTTCCTCTCCCAGGTAGGTATTATCCCCTCTGCCTTTACCTTGTCTGTTCCTCCCCCAGGCAGGTATTATCTCCTCTGCCTTTACCTTGTCTCTTCCTCTCCCAGGTAGGTATTATCCCCTCTGCCTTTACCTTGTCTGTTCCTCCCCCAGACAGGTATTATCCCCTCTGCCTTTACCTTGTCTGTTTCTCTCCCGGGCAGGTATTATCCCCTCTGCCTTTACCTTGTCTCTTCCTCTCCCGGGCAGGTATTATCCCCTCTGCCTTTACCTTGTCTCTTCCTCTCCCAGACAGGTATTATCCCCTCTGCCTTTACCTTGTCTGTTCCTCTCTCGGGCAGGCATTATCCCCTCTGCCTTTACCTTGTCTGTTCCTCTCCCAGGCAGATATTATCCCCTCTGCCTTTACCTTGTCGGTTCCTCTCCCAGGGAGCTATTGATACCTCTGCCTTGATGTCTCCAGACACTGCCTTCGTTTACAAAGGCACTTGTGACTTTCAGGCTTGGCTCATTCTTAATTCGTCCCCAAGATCAGGTACCAGAGCGGCCAACCAACAAGTCTGAAAACTCTTTTACTGGAATCCACAAACAAAGCAGACATGACATACAAAGGAACTAGTCTTTCAATACAATCACAACGTTTTAAAAACACAGATGTAACTGGTTAGTTGTTTGCAATTTCCTAATTTGCAAATTGCAATAATACAAATCAATGCATTTTTCAATCTCACCAACAGAGGGAGCGGGAGAGTCATCACAATATTGTTATATATTTCAAAATAGTTCTATTCAAATTATAGTGAATGTAATAGGATTCTCTCTACTGACAGGGTTAATTACATCTAACTGATTACCTTAAATGAACAATGGGTACCCTGATCAGTTAAAGCTACATTGTATAAAATCTAATCACCTTATTTAAATACAGACCATGGAGGTAAATGATTATATAATCTGATGTAGTATGATAGATCAACCAGGTTAAATTATTAATAAACAATCGCCAACAGTTATAAATATGGATTGGATCAAAGAAATCAAAGACAGTATTACTCTTTCTATAAATAATATACCACTACATGTAATACATGATGACATCATCGACAAGGGGTTTGTTAAGGTACGAATTGACCTTATTAGTAAGTAAAGATACATTCACAGACATTGACCAAAATCACCCAGGAGCTTGTGACAAAGTCTCGCAATAAGATTGTAAAGAGTTTGATAAAAACTCAGAAATAATAATCTCTAAGAAATTAACTGTGAATAAGAAATAATAATTTTAATTAATTAAAAGTCACAGGATGGCATGGAACGTCCAAAGATCGTTAAATGGTTAAATATTTTATTAAACGTATGAGCAAGAATCTTTAATTTTGTGTCATGCTAACGGCATACCCTCTTTAACCCGGTATTTTAACACAATACATTTATTATAACTATATAAAGCGGCCGGAATATTTGAATGAGCGCAGACATCAAGATGGTCGAGGTAAATGCCCTCGCGATACATATAAAATATTTTCACATTCTCCTCGATAATTAATTCTTGAGAAACATGAAATCATTTTGTTTATGATGATTTTCATTTTTTATTCATTAACGTGTTTTAAGGTTGGTTAATGTAAACTGGCCATCGAGGTGTAAGTATAGGCCAAAACAGCCACATTTCTGAATATTCTTCTATTTTTGTTTCCTGATTCATTACAATTCTATAAATAAACTTGTTATAATGTATTCATTATGTATCAAGCTGTTACTGACTCTGTATTTTCCAGGCACAGCTGGCATTTACATCTGTGGCTGTACCATTATTAATATTTATAGGGCGCCAACAAATTCTGTAGCGCTGTTCCATGGGTGGACTAACAGTAATGAGCTTACATGCTAGAGGGAGTGGGGTATAGTGACACAGTAACAGAGGGATTGAGGGCCCTACTCAGTGAGTTTACATGCTAGAGGGAGTGGGGTATAGTGACACAGTAACAGAGGGATTGAGGGCCTGCTCAGTGAGCTTACATGTTAGAGGGAGTGGGGTATAGTGACACAGTAACAGAGGGATTGAGGGCCTGCTCAGTGAGTTTACATGTTAGAGGGAGTGGGGTATAGTGACACAGTAACAGAGGGATTGAGGGCCTGCTCAGTGAGTTTACATGTTAGAGGGAGTGGGGTATAGTGACACAGTAACAGAGGGATTGAGGGCCCTGCTCAGTGAGATACATGTTAGAGGTAGTGGGGTATAATGGCAGTAACAGAGGGATTGAGGGCCCTGCTCAGTGAGTTTACATGTTAGAGGGAATCGGGTATAGTGACACAGTAACAGAGGGATTGAGGGCCTGCTCAGTGAGTTTACATGTTAGAGGGAGTGGGGCATAGTGACACAGTAACAGAGGGATTGAGGGCCCTGCTCAGTGAGATACATGTTAGAGGGAGTGGGGTATAGTGGCAGTAACAGAGGGATTGAGGGCCCTGATCAGTGAGTTTACATGTTAGAGGGAATCGGGTATAGTGACACAGTAACAGAGGGATTGAGGGCCTGCTCAGTGAGTTTACATGTTAGAGGGAGTGGGGTATTGTGACACAGTAACAGAGGGATTGAGGCCCTGCTCAGTGAGATACATGTTAGAGGGAGTGGGGTATAGTGGCAGTAACAGAGGGATTGAGGGCCCTGCTCAGTGAGTTTACATGTTAGAGGGAATCGGGTATAGTGACACAGTAACAGAGGGATTGAGGGCCTGCTCAGTGAGTTTACATGTTAGAGGGAGTGGGGTATAGTGACACAGTAACAGAGGGATTGAGGGCCTGCTCAGTGAGTTTAGATGTTAGAGGGAGTGGGGTATAGTGACACCGTAACAGAGGGATTGAGGATCCTGCTCAGTGAGTTTACATGTTAGAGGTAGTGATGTCGTGAACCCGAAATTTTCGGTTCGCAAACGCGAACCTCCGCAAATGTTTGCGAACCGCCATAGACTTCAATGGGCAGGCGAATTTTAAAACACACAGGGACTCCTAGTGTGTCAATAGTGATGGAAAAGTTGTTTCAAGGGGACTAACACCTGGACTGTGGCATGCCGGAGGGGGATCCATGGCAAAACTCCCATGGAAAATTACACAGTTGATGCAGAGTTTGGTCTTAATCCATAAAGGGCATAAATCACCTAACATTCCTAAATCACAATGGATGTGGATTGACACCTGACATATGACATATTGACATCTTGACATATGGATTGACACCTGTCCTCAGAGCCCCTGATACACACTGACACAGAGCAGAATAGAGACTGTTCCCCCTACATTGGGTCACTTGGCAGATATGGATTGACACCTGTCCTCAGAGATCATGATACACACTGACACAGAGCAGAATAGAGACTGTTCCTCCTAAATAGGGTCACTTGGCAGATATGGATTGACACCTGTCATCAGAGCCCCTGATACACACTGACACAGAGCAGAATAGAGACTGTTCCTCCTACATAGGGTCACTTGGCAAATATGGATTGACACCTGTCCTCAGAGCCCCTGATACACACTGACACAGAGCAGAATAGAGACTGTTCCTCTTACATAGGGTCACTTGGCAGATATGGATTGACACCTGTCCTCAGAGATCATGATACACACTGACACAGAGCAGAATAGAGACTGTTCCTCCTACATAGGGTCACTTGGCAGATATGGATTGACACCTGTCCTCAGAGATCCTGATACACACTGACACAGAGCAGAATAGAGACTGTTCCTCTTACATAGGGTCACTTGGCAGATATGGATTGACACCTGTCCTCAGAGATCATGATACACACTGACACAGAGCAGAATAGAGACTGTTCCCCCTACATAGTGTCACTTGGCAGATATGGATTGACACCTGTCCTCAGAGCCCCTGATACACACTGACACAGAGCAGAATAGGGAATATTAACTAAAGGCCAAACATTGTTATACAGGGGAATATTCAGTAAATAAGGATAAGGGGGGACCTACTGTCCTCCTGCCCGCCCCCACCCGTGAGCGGTGGGTGGGGGCCATAAAAATAATGAGGGGGGGACCTACTGTATGATGTTGTATCGATCAGGTAGTGTAAGGGTTACGCCCGCTTCACAGTGACAGACCAAACTCCCCGTTTAACACACCGTAAACAACCGCAAACAGTCCATTTGCACAACCGCAAACTCCCCATTTGCACAAGGTTGGATACCAAGCTAGCCATGTCCTGTACCTTGTCCTCACTGATGTCATTGAATGTCTCTTCCTCCACCCAGCCACGTACAACACCAAGGGTCCCCGAAAGGTGACAACAAGCCCCCTGGGACGCCTGCTGTGTTTGGTCTTCCACCTCCTCAAAGCCCCCTTCCTCCTCTGACTCCTCTTCTTCAGACTCCTCTCTCTGTGTTGCCTCTCTCTGCGTTATTATAAGGTGTGTTAAGTAGTATTATTCCTATCAGTTTAATCCCTGTTATGTCCCCTATCAGGGGACGTGTATATGGCATCGATTTTAGGAACCTGGAGATGGAAAAAGATGCTTGGTCGGTCCTCCTACTTCAAATTTGGGGCACTGCGCGTACAATCTAATGTGCCACCAGATAGGAGTGGTGTGTTAAGTAGTACTATTCTTATCAGTTTAATCCCTGTTATGTCCCCTATCCGTTGATGTGGGGCAAGAGGCAGCAGCAGAAGAGGACTCAGCCAAGGAGGTTATGGAAGAGGATGGAGTAGGAGGAGTAGAGGAGGTGGCAGCAGGCCTGCCTGCAAGTTGTGGCGGTGTCACCAACTCCTCTGCAGAGCCACGCATTCCATGCTTGGCAGCCGTCAGCAGGTTTACCCAATGCGCAGTGTAGGGGTGGCCTGCCTCTACCTGTCATTTTTTTTTTTGATTAGTGGTACTATGCGTGCAAGCTACTGTGACACCAGATATGAGTGGCACTGTGACCTGGCAGAGGTTGGCAGAGTACACGCTGTATGGATGACACACCCGCTTGAAGACAACTAACTGCTATTCAATCTATAACAGAAAAGTTTTTTGTTTTTAAATGCAAGCTATTGTGACACCAGATATGAGTGGCACTGGGAACTGGCAGAGGTTGGCAGAGTACACGCTGTAGGGCTGACACACCCGCTTTGAGACAACTAACTGCTATTCAATCTATAACAGTGAAAAAAGTGAAATAATGTTGCAATAAATTGTAGAGATGCTGCTAGCAACACGAAGAGAATACATACGAATTGTCTGAACTAAAGAGTTCATTAGCAACTGTTACAAAGTTCTAAGATCAAAGAGATAAACTCAGCAGCGGATACATATCGCCTAAACAGTTATAACTCAGTTGTCAGAACGGCATACACTTTGAAATGCCGTATGCGATAGAATGAAATTTTACAAAGATATTTTCCCAAGGTCTGCTAAAGCTCCAAGCTTTTTACAAAATTGAATAATATGGATTGGATTCTGTTAGTGCTGGTATAACTTGATATGTGATTGAAGAAATCATCTAGTAGATATACTGGTGTTCATCTGTGCCTTCAAGGGCACCTATCAATAATAATGGCTGAACTAGTTCCCTAACAGAGACCCCCTGCGAGACCCAACTGAAAATCCACTAATTGCATGTACTCTCGGCGGTATATGCTCGCCGTGGTTTGCAGAGTTCTAGACAGCCCGAAGCCCCAGCCACCCAAAATATTTTAAATAAATCCAATAAGTTTATCAAAATGATAGCTGCTAAAGTAAGCAAGGTAAAGAGAATTGCTATAGAGGCTGAAGCTATCAGGTTCTATGAGCATGAGCCTCGACGCACGTTTCGCCGGTAAGTGGCTCTTCAAAGGGGAACAGAGTCCCTGACAGTTTAGGTTTAAATAACGCGCTCAATGTCATGATAGCTGGATGCCGGTAATGACATCACAGATTAGTGTCTGACCTGGGATGGTGGTCGGAATAGTACACAAAGGTTGTTGATTGCTAAGATAATAATCCTGAAAATTATGATCAGTGCTTACATCGTAGTGTTAAGTATTCAAAATTAAATTTCATGATTTTATGGCAATAATCAACTGAAAAGGAAAATTAAATAAAGCCTTAAAAGAATAAAGCTATTAGATGATATATCATGCTGTAATACTAGATGTCAGATCCAGTGTAGAAACAGTAATTATGGTATCAAAGTAAAAATGAAATAAATAATTATTATCATTAATTAATGTATGATATATATATAAACATGCCAATTAAAAGTTAAAAAAGAGAGAAAATATGTAAAAATTGAAATCTACCAAATTATTAATTAATTAAATTCATCCATTTATAAATGTGTGAAAGGAGTATAATTGAACTCCTCATTGAGTCCCCATGGGGTCATTATTAAAAGTTATGTTTTAAGATTAATCTTTATCTTGATATAGGAGAGTGTGTTTTTTTATTTTTTCATTCATAATCTAACATATGTTACTAAACTCCACTCCTGCGTTCAATGAATTATTACTTAAACAAACAAGTTCACAATTAGCTAAACTTTGACTTCATATTCCTATTCATACTCTTCAAATATAGTATGAGGTGACATGCTACAAGCCCACTGATTTAGCTCATTAGTTACATCATTCTTGTATCTTGCACATACACCAACACAGATTTTCGAACTCATGCACAAAGTTAGAGAAAAAAGCTTACTCCACAAATTCATTTTTTTAAACTATAAAGTAGCATAAGTGAAAAGGCAAAGGTACAATATATCTAAGAAACAATACAAAATGAGTCAAACAAATACAGGAAGAGGTAAGGACCGTAGTCCATGGGAATTTCCAATCTGCATGGATAGGAGGGTGCGAAACAAGATGTGCTACAAAGGTGAGAAGGACGTTAACACAGAGTCAGATGAGGGCGTTTATTGAATAAGTGGAATGCATTGGTTACTGAGATGAGGGTAGGCTTCCCTGAATAAGAAAGCCTCTAGGGAAAGTGTGTGCCAAAGGGTTGGTGCCACACAAGAGACGTCCTACGGTCTGGCATGGGAATAGGTAAAATTAGAAGATACAAGGAGCAGGATGGGCTGCAGTACATCTGTTGATTAGTGAGGACAGGTTGTTGGAAGTGGCATAAATACGGACTTTGAAGGTCAGGGTTTGAAGTTTTAATTTAACTTTAGATAGATATGGAAAAATTTTATTTTTCCACAGTTAAAGCACATTTGAGGAGAGCAGAAGTTCGGACATTCTCTGATTCAATAAAGGCATTTTTTCACACTAAGTAAGCTCAGTCTACACATAGCCATCAATGGGCCAATGGGGAGCATAAAAGAGACGAGCCAATATGTAGTCTGTTAGGCTGACTGAGGAAGCTCTTTGAGAGTGAAACGTGTATTTGCTACTTTTAAGGACTTTTTTTTTTACTACTGCAAGTATTATTTTATATGTTTATGTCAACATTGTGATAAAGACTTTTATTTTACCAAAGCTATTTTATCCAAGTCCTTTTGGAGCCTCCAGGAATCTTGATAGGGATAGTGCCATCCGCACCAAATTGACACCATACCTACACACCTCAATGCCGGGATTGTTGGGCTCAGAATAAGGTGAGCACCCTGTTTATCAATACCCTCACCCCCAGTTTTAACAGACTATATATTGGCTCGTCTCTTTTATGTTTCCTTTTTGTGATTCACTTTAATACGCATTGGAGGTGTGGTGCTGCCCTAAAAGCACAACAGCTTGATTACGGAGCCATCTGCCATCTGCACTATACTGTATTTTCTGTCTTTTATATTTTATATGTATCTCAAATCAAGTTTTTTTTTATCAAGTTACGTGGGGTAAGTTTACCCCACATACGCACTTTATACCTAATTTGTTTAGCACTCCACTTCTAGGTGTAGGCTCTCACACCATTTTATAGACTATGCAACAATGTGCAATGTCAATCCGCAGTGGCTAAGGCCAGTAAGATATTGTCATGCATGAAAAAGGGCATTCATTCTCGGGATGAGAATATCATTTTGACTCTTTATAAATCACTAGTAAGACCACATATTGAATATGCTGTGCAATTTTGGGCACCTGTTCTAAAGAAGGATATTATGGCACTAGAAAACGTGCAGAGGCGGGCTACAAAATTAATAAAAGGAATGGAACATATCGGCTATGAAGAAAGGTTAACAAATTTAAACCTATTTAGTTTAGAAAAACGTCGCCTGAGAGGGGATATGATAACACTATACAAATATATTCGGGGCCAATACAAACCATTGTGTGGAAATCTATTCACAAACCGGACTTTACATAGGACACGAGGCCATGCGTTTAGACTGGAAGAAAGAAGATTTCGTCTAAGGCAAAGGAAAGGTTTTTTTACTGTAAGAACAATCAGGATGTGGAATTCTCTGCCTGAAGAAGTGGTTTTATCAGAGTCCATACAGATGTTCAAACGGCTACTAGATGCATACTTGCAAGAACAGAATATTCAAGGATATAATCTTTCAATGTAGGGTAATAACTGCTTGATCCAAGGATAAATCTGACTGCCATTCTGGGGTCGAGAAGGAATTTTTTTTCCCTAGCTTGTTGCAAAAAGTGCTTCAAACTGGGTTTTTTTTTTTGCCTTCTTTTGGATCAACAGCAAAAAACAAATGTGAGGAAGACTGAACTTGATGGACATATGTCTCTTTTCAGCCTATGGAACTATGTAACTATTAGATTAATTGAGCCCTCCTCATGATTATTAAGGTGATTGTTATAGGCAGATTTTTTTTTTTTATTGAGGGTTGGCTAGGACTTGCGGACCCCTAGCCCAAATGTGGCTGGAAATACATTTTGTGGATGGTGGACCCACCCACTGTAGCCAGTTATCTATATTTAAGCCTCCACCCACAGTACAGTCTATTCATTTTATTAATAGCCCCAACTCGCTGGCCACACAAGCGACAGCAATAGCAACAGTCTTTTATCATGTTTAGCAGACATGTCCCCACTCGTGGCATGGCGAATGGGGAGATGTGGGGTGTAAAAAAAACATTCTTGTACTTTTGTAGGAGTCATAGTCACCACTACAGGCAGTTTTTTGTTTTAGGAATCTTTATTTTTATTTTGTTTGAGCATGAACATCTAAAATTTTCACTTTCTTTTTTTCCTTCCTCTCCCTTTTTCCTTTCACTTTCCACTTTTTTTTCCCTTCCGAAATGCAATTGGATGAATTTGGCCCAATTGGGTGTTTGACAGAATTACAGAATTCCAAGCTGAAATATACCCAAATTACGTATTTACCGAAACATGCAATGCTGACCATGTTTAGGGGTGGGGTCAATATTCTAAATTCTGCACATTGTACCAAAAAAAGAGATGATTGGTGGGAAAGAGATGATTGATGGCTGGAGGGGGACAGTCACTAAATGTTGATATTATATAAGAAACGGAAGGAAACTGCATTCCTCTTAGTTGTCACTCCAGGGTGCAAATCTGGACCTAATGTTGGCAAACCCCAATATATTAATGGAAAAACAAAATTGATCCAGGCACTCAAAGATGGTCAAATGGCAGACTTAATGACGATCAGTGCATGACGTAACAGCAACAACGCAGAGTAACGGTAAAAGGTCAGAATGAAGTCTTCTAGTAACAATCTCTTAATGCGTTCACCCCTCCTAATGGTTTCTGGAATGTGCTCAATTATCTGACATTTTAATTGAGAGATGCTATGTCTGAATAAAGAGAGCAGGTTTAGGTAGCTCAATAAGCCCAGTCCAAATGGTAGATGTTCTTGGAGAATCTCTCCTTCCGCCTCTGTGATGTCTGAACCACGTGTAAAAGTCCACAGGGAAAGTTTAAGATATATATAACAAATGTTGTGTCACATGTCATAAAATGATTGATAAAATACTTTTGTCCGTTGTGAGGATGACAAAATATTTAGATTTAGAAGCAGCATGACATGAAGCACAATTAAAGCTTGAGTAATTCACTTTACTATGTATATTACCTGTGGGTATACTCAGTGGAAAATCTGCTCTTACAAGTTAATCCTTCAATGAAGGGCACCTTTGTACGCTAATATTGGATATTATACTTGATGTTTGCATGCCAAAACGTGAAATAAATGTGATTTTCACTTGTTTTTGAAGTAATAAGTTACTTTTGATCCTTAACTTGTTATAACTGAGTATTCAGTGTGATGGTAGGATACCCACAATATTTAAACCTTTATGTCATGGCTGTTATTATTATTATTATTATTTTATTATTTATATAGTGCCATCAGATTCCGTAGCGCTGTACAATGGCCGTTAATTGTTCCTCGCTCTTATCCATCTGAGAGACTAATCTCTTTACCCACGTGTATTGGCTCAGAAGAACAGCTTTCAAGACTGACTGAGGGTGGGGGAAGGGGGAGCTTGTAAAGTGTAAATAATTTTTTTTTCTATGCTAATCGTGTAATTTCTAGAAAGCAGTAATGTGAATCCAAGTCCTAGTCTGCTACTTGTGTTTGCACTGAAGCCCATCTGTATGTGAGTGTGAAGATCAGATTAAGAGAGATTACGACAGTAATCCTGCCATAAATTAGTAGAATCGAAATCTCAATCCCAGCAGAGAGAATTACTATACGGAATACTGGGAGAGTCCGATCAAAAAACAAACTAAAAAAGGACAAAACTAAACGCAGGTATAAAAAATGGATTATTAGATTATATCTTGATATTTCCAAATGGAATCTGAACCCTATATAGCTAGACCCGATGAAGAAAGGACTACCTTTATGCTAGTAAGGATTTGGGACAGTTGTTCTGGGGGGGATTTAATAAATCCCATATGTTCCAAACCAGAATTCTAACAAGGCAGTCTTTATATATCATGTGATGCATACTTTAAGATATTTAACAAATCGAAAGCAAAGTGTTCCTTCTCCCATAAAACTTTCTCTGTACTATCATTCACTCCTTGGTTGCATAAGATTTTTCATTTGGCAGACGGTTTGTCCATTTCATTATCAGTTTGTGCTATGAACCACTTATTTCAGAAAATGTTGCACTTTGTCATGGAGGATGGTGGCAGCCTTGTGACAGGTCGAATCATCTTAGTCTTGTAAGTGTGACAATATTAATTAGGTAATATATTCTTATTTATTATTTATCTGGATTATAAATGTGCCCGATTTTTCTCATTTCCTTCATTTTAGTTTTCGTACAAAACAGCTTGTAGCTGCTTTAAATATAACTTGTAAACAAAAGTGAAATTAGAGAATTAAAAATACAATGCCTTGTCTGGATCTGAATCTGAGTAGTTATTACATGCCCCCAATTTACCTACCCACCCACACAAGAGGTGAGTGAGCATATTGGACTAGGTAAGGAATGAGGGGGAGATAACGAGAAACAATTATTTTGGGGGGGAATTGGGATTTTATTGCTACACTGCGCTTCTTTTTGATGTTCTACAGACTACCAGCGGAGATAATGATTTTAATATTACAGCTCCGCTACATATATTTTGTGTTGGTGTTTGAATGCTAGGTTGCATGGACATACATACACAAACACACACACACACACTCCAACACACACATACAGACACAGATACAGATACACACAATCAAATCATCATCTCCCATCGCAGATAATCTGAGAATCGCTTTAATTAAAGCAAACACATTTTTGTTTATTGTAATAATAAACACCCTCCCTCATCACATTCCGAGTCGATGGGAAAGGTTGAAGAATTTAGAATCATAGAGTAACTGACCTCGACATCTCAAGACCAATATCCTTCATACTGTGCGACTCGGCCTGATTTATCTCTGTACTTTATCGATTTCGCATTAGAGCTGCAGATTACGAAGCTATAGTTGAAACGTATGGCGTCTGCGAAAAAACGTGAACTTTGGACTTATGAGGTTAATGCGTCTATTAAAACATTTTATGTTTATTTATGCATGTGTCAAACTTTAAATCACTGTAATCCTGGCCGTATCTGTCATTCTTCTTGCTCCTTTTTTACATTTTCTAAAATCGTTTTGTCATTGGCTTTACATCTCGTGTGTTACCATCAAGTACTGTGACCCCTGCGACCGCGGTATGTACGCCAGTGCATGCAGATACACATACACTTAAAGGACCCATACAGACACCCAGATCACATCAGCTCAATGAAGTGGTCTGGGTGCCAGGTCCCTCTAGTTTTAACCCTGCAGCTGAAAACATGTTTACACTGAGGGTTAATCCAGCCTCTGGTGGCTGTCTCATTGACAGCTGCTAGAGGAGCTTCCGCGATTCTCACTGTGAAAATCACAGTGAGAAGACGCTGAACGTCCATAGGAAAGCATTGAGAAATGCTTTCCATTGGGCCGTTTGAATGTGCGCACGGCTCTTGCCACGCATGCGCATTCGGAGCTGAGAGGCGGATCAGGGTGGAGAGATCCCCAGTGCGAAGGGAGTCCGGCGCTGGATAAAGGTAAGTGCTTAAGACACGCACACACACTCTCACAAACAGACGCATACACACTAGCTAACAGACACACACATTTACTGACAGACACACACTCAGTGACAGACTAACACTAACACACACACTCTAACACACTAACACTAACATACACACACAAACACACTAACACTAACACACACACACACACACTAACACACTCTAACACACTAAGACACACACACACTCTAACACTAACACACACACACACAAACACACACACACGCTCACACACTTTTTTTTTTCATCCCCCAGCCTCCTTACCTTTTGGAGAGCTGAGAGGATTCCCTGGGGTCTAGTGGTGTCACCCGGCAGGCATGCTGGTGGGCGCGCAAGGGAGCTCTGTCCCCTGTGTGCTTCCTTTTCAGCTCCCTTGCGCGCCGCGTAGGGATGCCGGCGCCGGAAGATGATGTCATCTTCCGGCTCCGGTATCAGTGCGGTGCGCCAGGGAGCTGAAGAGGGAGCGCTCAGGGGACAGTGTTCCCTCGCGCGCCCGCCAGCCAGCCTGCCGGGTGACACCAGGGCCAGCCTCGGGGGGCCCTCAGGTGGCCAGCTCCTGGGCCCCCCAGGAGAAGAGGCTGGCCACAGTGGGATACATCAGGCTCCTACACGTTAGATGCACTGTGTAGGTTAAGTTACAGTTAGTTATACAAGATGGGTGTGTGTTATTATTAAAGGGACACTCCAGGTTCCCACACACGTTAGGTGCACTGTGTAGATTAGGTTACAGTTATACTGGGTGGGTTTATATTATTAAAGGGATACTCCATTTTTCCACACACGTTAGATGCACTGTGTAGGTTAGGTTACAGTTAGTTTTACTGGAGAGGTTTAAATTATTAACCCCTTAAGGACACATGACATGTGTGACATGTCATGATTCCCTTTTATGCCAGAAGTTTGGTCCTTAAGGGGTTAAAGGGACACTCCAAGCTCCCACACACGTTAGATGCACTTGTAGGTTATGTTACAGTTAGTTATACTGGGTGGGTTTATATTATTAAAGGGACACTCCAGGTTCCCACACACGTTAGATGCACTGTGTAGGTTAGGTTATAGTTAGTTATACTGGGTGGGTTTATATTATTAAAGGGACACTCTAGGCTCCCATACACGTTAGATGCACTGTGTAGGTTAGGTTACAGTTAGTTATACTGGGTGGGTTTATATTATTAAAGGGACACTCCAGGCTCCCACACACGTTAGATGCACTGTGTAGGTTAGGTTACAGTTAGTTATACTGGGTGGGTTTATATTATTAAATGGACACTCCAGGCTCCCACACACGTTAGATGCACTGTGTAGGTTAGGTTACAGTTAGTTATACTGGGTGGGTTTATATTATTAAATGGACACTCCAGGCTCCCACACACGTTAGATGCACTGTGTAGGTTAGGTTACAGTTAGTTATACTGGGTGGGTTTATATTATTAAAGGGACACTCCAGGCTCCCACACACGTTAGATACACTGTGTAGGTTCGGTTACAGTTAGTTATACTGGGTGGGTTTATATTATTAAAGGGACACTCCAGGCTCCCACACACATTAGGTGCACTGTGTAGGTTAGGTTACAGTTATACTGGGTTGGTTTATATTATTAAAGGGACACTCCAGGCTCCCACACACGTTAGATGCACTGTGTAGGTTAGGTTACAGTTAGTTGTACTGGGTGGGTTTATATTATTAAAGGGACACTCCAGGCTCCCACACACGTTAGGTGCTCTGTGTAGGTTAGGTTACAGTTAGTTATACTGGGTGGGTTTATATTATTAAAGGGACACTCCAGGCTCCCACTACTGTTAGGTATTTTGTGGTTAAAAATTATTGATTGAACTATATAGGAATTCTCCAGTAACCATTATGTGTCTATAAAACACAGATTATGGGATACGCTCATTGCTGAGCTCCAGAAAAGTTAAATTATTGAGCCACTCTTGCGATTTTTAACGAGTTATCTGCATTATGTATTATAAAAAGTCAGGTAAGCTCCAGCTGTCTCTTTAATTGAATGAGCACTGTTTATTCAGATCTAAAGATTGGCAGAGAGGTTCAAACTAATTTCTCGTTTCTCGTGAGAACTGGCTGCAAATCTTCAAAGGTGATTCTTTTTAATTATCTGAGTATAATGTATTAAAACAGGGAGCAGTGGAGTTAATTTCAGCGTTGAGAGTCCCTGACAAATAGACAAAAAAGCTTAAAAAAGGAAACCAGAATGAAACCTAACAAAATGTGCCGTCATTTTAATATTTTTAAAGAATGCTCATTATTTAGTCTCCTATTTACGCACAGATCTTACATTAATCACATTCTTGTACAATGAGATCTAAAACATGAATATCTCTCTATGGCAGTAATGAAGCTAATTAATTTCTTTCATCACGTCCAATGAACACGTTAAACTTTATTTTGTTTGTTTGTCCGAGTTTTTGTTTGAAAAAAACATTTGCAGAACATTTAGTTGAAACAAGGAATGCAGAGCTTACACATAATCATATAATAAAACATCAACTTTGTATACATACTGTTTCTCAGACAAACGTAAAAGTTTAAATTATGTAAATATACAGTTTGTATTTTTCATTTAATTCTTCATCCTTTATAAATTTTGGGTGACTGAAAAGCCTTAGAAACTATAGTGGCTTTAATCTTGAAGCATTTCACACAGGGTCTGAAATTATAGTATAAAAGCAACACTAAAACTATTTGTACGGACCCTAAAGACATTACTAGCAGTACAGTTAACTAAAAATTAAAACAGAGTTTAAAAATAATGACTTAATTTAAAAATAATGCCCACATAGAGTAAATTCACTTAAATCATATTTTTCTTATTAATGTCTGGAATGCTAATGTAGTACTAACAGTGATATGGGAGAAACCATTCACTCCTCCCACCTCCCTGACTAGGAATGGTATAACCCATTGAAACTTCCTTTACTGTTTGGAAGGAGTGGTAGCAGTCATTTTCAGCACACTTTCAGAGATTAAATGAATGGCCAGTGACACTAGGCTGAAAAAAATAATTCCTCTATAGGCTGGTAATTACTCCTATAGTATAGATGAGGGTAAGTAAGGGTAACAGACTAATCTCATTTTGCAAAGTAAATGAATCAAAACGTTTATACATTATACTGGGAGTGATGAGGTTAACAAATAAAAGGTTAATTGTATTCTAACAAATGAAAATTTAGTAAAAACTATATTATAGCAACATCAAGTAGGGTAGAGCACTGTTAATTTTAAACCCAACATCTGTTTTTGGAGTTTCTTTTTTGTGTGGAATAAAAGTTATACTATGTCTCCTGTATCTATAAAGTAACTCTCGTTACCAGTCCCCCCTGCTGGGACGTACAGGTTTTAATATTCAAATCTGTAAGGGAATCGTTTAATTACAACCAATAAAGACGAACGATCAGCCTTTACAACACTGCTAAATGTACAGTATTTAAATATTTTATTAGTTAGCCATAAAACATGTTCTGCTTTATTTTCAGTGCCTATTTTCTCAGATTAAACGTTATGTATGGTTATACCTTTATTTTAGTATTCCTGTCCTACCCGTCCTATGCCGAGATATAGTGCAACTACACTCTTTCTGTGTCTTTATGGTGACTGTGGCTATACTATTTACTAAAGTTAGAATTGAAAGTGAATTAATTTAGTAAATTTCTCATTTAAGGCCAAAGTAGACCAACTGGAAACATTCTCCTAGTCAGCTAGGTTTCCATTTTGGTTACTTTGACCTTAATTTTGTAAATCACTTTGAATTCCTGCTAATTCTCACAATGTTGATTAACCCTACCTACGTAATGACTTTATGTAAACATTCTTTAAATGCTCATTCTTATCACTGAGAAGGCTATTCACGAAAGTGATAACTGATGTTGAATTCAAAGTAAAGTTTTAATTTAAAGGGACACGATAGTCACCAGAACAACTATAGCTTATTGCATTTGTTATGGTGAGTAGAATTATTCCCTTTTTTTGCAGTAAACACTGTCTTTTCAGAGAAAATGCAGTGTTTACATTACAGCCTAGGTATACCTCCACTGGCCACTACTCAGATGGTTAATAAATGTGCTTCCTGGGTCAGTGCTGCACCGTGTGACTGCCATTCAGTGTCTCCACCCTCTGCATGCAGACACTGAACATTCCTCATAGAGATGTATGATTCAATGTAGCTCTATGAGGAGAAGCTGATTGGCCAGGGCTGTGTTTGACTTGTGCTTGCTCCACTTTTGATCTGCCTCTTTGACAGTCTCAGCTAATCCTATGGGGAAGTGTTGTGATTGGCTCGAACCACCACTTCTACTGATGTCAGCCAAACAGTAAGATCAGGGGCAGAGCCAGCAGCAGCAGACTGCAGTAAAGGTAATATTTTGCTATATTTAGGGGGGCAGGATGGATCAGATGGTGTTTTTGTCACTATAGGGTCAGGAATACATGTTTGTGTTGCTGACCCTATAGTGTTCATTTAAGTCAAGGGTATCCAAACTGAAATTATAGATTTTTTTCCCAAGATTTTTTTTGTCTTTAATCAAGCACCTGCTTCAGCCGCAGTGAGATCATCACAATCGATAATTCTGAGTAATTGATGCATCTCATAGAGGAGCCATAATTCAGATAAGAAGCACTCACAGCATCGATTGTAAAGACTTTCAGTGAATATAAGTCTTAATTGAAGAAGTGCCTCTTGTGGCTGACTGATTGATTGATTGAGTGATTCAATGACTGCTGCTTGATTGCCTGATTGACAGGCACTAGAGGCGTTCTGACTCAAAAATATAAACAGTGTAATTTGTCAAAAATCACAATGCTTACATGTGTCGGAGTGTAGGGATTGCTTACACTAAAACTACTAAATTAAGATAAAATCGTGTTGGCAATTACAATGTTTATTTTTTGAGTGAAAATAGAAAATAAGTGGAAATTTGATTTGGTGCCCAATGATATTACAATCTAACCTTTAAGTATGTTATAGTAGCGTGGATTTTCTCGTGTAACTGACACTGATAGCACTTCGTTCACTCAAATCTGAGGGGGGGATAATGTTAGCTCTGAGTGATGATAGACTGTATTCTAATGACATCACTGGGAAAAGGAACATGACATCAATACTGACATCACTTGGAAAAGGAACATGCCTTTAACACAGAAATGATGTATATTTATTACTTGTGTTGCTAGTGCTCTCTTTTGAAGTTATTTTTAGCGAATGTTTCATGGCACAATATGCCAAGTTTGGGGGCAGGGGGGAAGAGTGTCCTAATCTCTCTACCTCCCCTTCCAATGAATCACACAACCCCACTTACTCCACTGTTCTATGCTCATTTGCACCTACTACAGTAGAAGAGGTTTCTGCTCTTCTCCGGTCCTCAAGCCCCACCACCTGTTCCCTCGATCCTATCCCTCATATCTCATTCGTACTCTGTCTCCCTTTCTTGCTCTTCCTCTCACTAAAGGTTTCAATCTCTCCCTTTCCTCCGGCACATTTTCTTCACTCTTCAAGCATGCAACTATAACGCCAATTCTGAAAAAGTCCAACCTCGACCTCAACTCCCCATCCAACTACCGTCCTATATCTTTACTGCCGTTTGATTCCAAGATCCTTCAGAGAGTTGTGTATGTGAGATTGACAGACCTACGTCTCTGTCCGTACCCCCACATCTGATGCTCGCCTCCAAGACTTCTCCAGGGCTGCAGCTTTTCTGTGGAACTTCCTTCCCTTCTCCGTTAGACTTTCATCCAGTCTCCACTCCTTCAAAATGCCTTTGAAAACACACTTCTGCAGGATAGCATATCATTTAAACTGTTAGTGGATTTTCATACCCCCTCCCCATGACTCCCCTCCTGCAACTGTCAAAAATAACCTACTAATACTTTTCTTAGCAACCTATTTTATTACCCCTACTTATACCCTTTGTGTCACTATACCCTACTCCCTCTAACATGTAAACTCACTGAGCAGGCCCTCAATCCCTCTGTTACTGTGTCACTATACCCCACTCCCTCTAGCATGTAAACTCAATGAGCAGGGCCCTCAATCCCTCTGTTACTGTGTCACTATACCCCACTCCCTCTAGCATGTAAACTCACTGAACAGGCCTTCAATCCCTCTGTTACTGTGTCACAATACCCCACTCCCTCTAGCATGTAAACTCACTGAGCAGGCCTTCAATCCCTCTGTTACTGTATCACTATACCCCACTCCCTCTAGCATGTAAACTCACTGAGCAGGGCCTCAATCCCTCTGTTACTGTGTCACTATACCCCACTCCCTCTAGCATGTAAACTCAATGAGCAGGCCTTCAATCCCTCTGTTACTGTGTCACAATACCCCACTCCCTCTAACATGTAAACTCACTGAGCAGGGCCTCAATCCCTCTGTTACTGTGTCACTATACCCCACTCCCTCTAGCATGTAAACTCAATGAGCAGGCCTTCAATCCCTCTGTTACTGTGTCACAATACCCCACTCCCTCTAACATGTAAACTCACTGAGCAGGGCCCTCAATCCCTCTGTTACTGTGTCACTATACCCCACTCCCTCTAACATGTAAACTCACTGAGCAGGGCCCTCAATTCCTCTGTTAGTGTGTCACTATACCCCACTCCTTCTAACATGTAAACTCACTGAGCAGTGCCCTCAATCCCTCTGTTACTGTGTCACTATACCCCACTCCCTCTAACATGTAAACTCACTGAGCATGCCCTCAATCCCTCTGTTACTGTCACGATACCCCACTCATGATGTGAATGGTGCTTATTGAAAAGCTTTGTGACGAGACCAATCTCGCCACTGTGCATTGGAGGAGCCTGGTTGCCTGCCTGCTGCCTTTTGACTATGGACCGGCATTTAAATACTTTATTTTCCTATGCAGAAAGGTCTATTCCTGTATTTCTGCCCTGGCGTTCAGTAGATTCTCTGATTTTCTGAATGAACTCATTTAACCCAGATAGCTATGCCATGGAGCCTATTCGTGTAATAAAAGACTTTGGCTCCATGGTGATTGAACTGTATGTGTGTGCTCTGAGCGCCATTCAGTAATAATGTGCGCTCAGACCTAAGCTATCTGGGCATATGTTGCATGTCTGTATTTTATGTAATAAATGTAACCTTGTGTATTTTATTGTATCTTACTGCCATGTGCTTAATGGAGTTTTGCCTCTGTCCTTGGAGATAATTGGATTACTTCTAATTATCTCCAGGATAGAAGACTCTGTGGAACTGGTTTTGGGCAGAAAAGCCATGCTTCATTTGGTCACAAAGGACTTCAATCTATCTTTTGAACCAATGGACCAATGTGGATGATTTTGACATATGATTGTATTTGGAGTGTGCTAATTCTGAAAATGTATGTGAATGTGATGCATACTTTTCAAGTTATGAATAATGTGGAAAAACTGTATTTACCTATTGTTGTTTTCCAAAACCCCGTGGGTGGTACTAAAGTGTATATAAGAACAATAAACCCACAGCTCGGGCTGTTCACTGCTTGACCCTCAAAATGGAGCCTTGTCTCGTTCTTGGGGGATTTACTATATGCTGTTAGAGACTGATTGCCAGGAGTGTAAGCCGCTTGGGGGCTTTTCCTGTTCAGCTGCTAGCAGCTATTTGTGAGGGTCCAGTTCGGGAGTTTGGAGCATTCCCTTGTTTACAGTTTGGGAGTTTGGTGTTCTGCAGTAGCTGCCTGTGTCTCTGGAAGGGGAAGATCTACTAAACGGCTTTTAACCCCTTTTATGCCTGGGGGTGTCGTTACAAGCTTCATTTAGATGAAGAGCTAATAGAAGCATTAAAAAAAGATATGACGTGGACTCAATGGATTCTATATGAAATTTTGGTCGCGTATGAATTAATACTCATCTTTTTCTATCCTTCCTTCTTCACTACAACCCTTGCTTTCCTCTTCCAAAGCTCTTCCCTTCTCCATCTCCCCTCTTTCTATTTATCCTTAGTTGTGTCTGTTCCAATTCCAATTCTTCCCTTCATTCTACATGTCTCTCGCACCACTATACCCCACAAACAATCGACTCTAATAACAGGTTACAATGTAAGGGAAGCAAACACTGTGGCGTATACTGTAGGCATCAAGCTTAGAGATTCTATAAACGTGTTGAAGAGAGGACAGTAAATATGTGACCGTCAATGGATGTATCTGTGTGGGACAAGAGAACAAGATACAAGACCAAGCTCCTATACAAAATGATTGGCCAAACTATTTATTAATCCCGCATCAGTGTGGTCAGGGAATAAAATCCTTCCTAATCCTCCCTAAAATTTACATTAAAATATAAAGTCTATCTTATTATCTCTTCCTTCTGGGACGTGAACGCTCTCGGTAAGCTGGTATCATTAACAAAGCTCTAAGCAGTCACTTAACTACATCAATAAATACAAGTGATCTGCCTTTATGAGGCTGGTAAAAGTAGTTGAGCAATTTATTAGTCTGACAGTAAAACAAGTTCTTCACTACCTTGAAAATCCTTTTACATACACTTTCACTGGTATGTACATTCGGACATTAAAATGTAATGTTTAATTATCTGATAGGTCTATGCATTTAATATATTCTTTCATAATTTTTTAACGATGCATATATTTTTATTATATAATTACCTTCAATAAATCTTCCCCTAGTCAGCCAGGGCAGCTATTCTGAGTGATTTTGGTTAGACTCAGTCATTTCCTGACCTAACAACACTCTCGCTAGAATGGCTGCTGTGTATTCTCAGAACTCTCCCGTTTGCTGAGCCCGTATTGGTTGCTCACTATTTCTCTCTTTCTGGGACTAGCCATCTTCAATTACCACTTGGTCAGAAGCAAAAACTGCTTTAGGTCATGTTTTCTAGATGCCTGGAGTCTGTACATAGTTTCAGGATTTGGGAACAAGCATTACTTTTATATCGCTGTATGGAATTTGTGACGTAAGTGGTACGTCCAACCCAATCTAGTTGAGGTAGTTGTCTACCTCAGTGTTCTCCAACCCAGTCCACATGGACCACCAACATTCCAGGTTTTGTCAGTATATCCAATGGAATAAAACAGGAAAATACATAAATCCTGAACTGTTGGTAGTCCATGAGGACTGGGTTGGAGAACACTGGCCTACCTTAACTAGACAACGAGAATCCCACTGGGCACGCGTTTAATACATTATACATTAATACATTAATATGAATACATTCCAAAATAATGCATATAATCTTTCATTTTAAATAAATAATGACAGTCTTCATTTAATATTTGTTAATTTAATTCATATGCCTTTTACGACGTGCTATACTTAAGAATTTTATATTTGACTAGCTTTTGCAAATCATAGAGTAAAACAAATATTCTAAGAAAAGTAGTAAAAGTTTGTACGTTTGCCTGATATTTAACGTTTTTGTAATATAATTGGCTGATTTTCGTATTTTATTAGAAGACGTTTTGCCTAGTAATGGTGGATTTTTCTTACATATTTAATTTCTTGAAACAATAGAATGTTGACGTCTCAGCGCACATCATCCCCCTATTATGACAATTTATGGTCACTTTTGCCTTTCTTCTAATAGAGACAGAAGGAACTAGTCACAAGGGAATACGTGCATAAAACAAACTCATTATGGTGTAATCAAATTGTACAAAATCCAGGATTAATAGCTGTTCGACTTCACAGTTAGCTAATTTTTCTAAGAAATAAAAATTGTCATTAAAAATCCTGCTTCTGTAATACTTTATATGGCTAATTTATTTTTTTTGTGAAGTTTCACACAAAATTTTGACAAAGAAACAATAAAACTACAGAAAGACGTTTGTCTGTGAAGGAACATTTCCATTTCATACGCAGAATGCAGCATATAATGGTTTGGATTTAGACACTAGTGTACCTATTGAAATTGTACGTGCAATGCTAAATAGTTTGCACTTAAAAATGTGGTTTATTGGGTCTCAGTCACGATCAAGATTTTTTTTAAATAAACCCTTAGTAAGATCACAGCTTGGGCTGGTGATTTAACTAATGTTTGAGGGTCTCTGCTATGAAGAATCAGGCTGTGCTACAAAGATCCAGATTCTACTAGCTACACTCTGGAATGGAAGCCTAAACCATATTAAAATACTCTGCTTTGGCACTAGAGAATATACTATGAATATCTGAATTTTAGGCTTTTCCAAGGAGATCCAGGCTGTGCTATGAAGACTTTATGGTCTTTATGGTTTGCTTTAGATGTCCATGCTCAAGGCTTTTCAGACTGTACTATAAAAGTCTTGTTTCTAAGCTTTTCTATGGAGGTCAGAGTTGTACTATGAAGGTCCTGGCTCTAGGCTTTTTTTATGGAGGTCCAGGTTGTATTGTGACGGGCCTGGCTCTAGGCTTTGTTTATGGAGGTCCAGGTTGTGCTATGAAGGTCCTGGCTCTAGGCTTTTCTATGGAGGTCCAAGTTATATTAGGAAGGTCCTGGCTCTAGGATTTTTATGGAGGTCCTGGTTGTACTGTGAGGATCCTGGCTCAAGGCTTATTTATGGAATGTTCACGTTGTACAATGAAGGTCCTGGCTCTAAATGGTCTATAGAGATCCAAGTTGTACTATAAAGATTGTGGTTCGAGACTTTTTTATGGAGATCCAAGTTGTACCTTGAATATCCAAGGTCTAGGCTTTTCTGAATAGCTTTTCATGCTGTACTCTGAAAATTAAGACTGTACTATCTTAGCCCACGTTCTAGGTTATGTTATGAAGGTACAGGTTCTAATATAAATACTAGGTAAATACTCTATGCTATCTTGTAGGTTCCAGGATATGTTCTAGAGGTCAATATTTATATATACTACAGGGAGTGCAGAATTATTAGGCAAGTTGTATTTTTGAGGATTAATTTTATTATTGAACAACAACCATGTTCTCAATGAACCCAAAAAACTCATTAATATCAAAGCTGAATATTTTTGGAAGTAGTTTTTAGTTTGTTTTTAGTTTTAGCTATGTTAGGGGGATATCTGTGTGTGCAGGTGACTATTACTGTGCATAATTATTAGGCAACTTAACAAAAAACAAATATATACCCATTTCAATTATTTATTATTACCAGTGAAACCAATATAACATCTCAACATTCACAAATATACATTTCTGACATTCAAAAACAAAACAAAAACAAATCAGTGACCAATATAGCCACCTTTCTTTGCAAGGACACTCAAAAGCCTGCCATCCATGGATTCTGTCAGTGTTTTGATCTGTTCACCATCAACATTGCGTGCAGCAGCAACCACAGCCTCCCAGACACTGTTCAGAGAGGTGTACTGTTTTCCCTCCTTGTAAATCTCACATTTGATGATGGACCACAGGTTCTCAATGGGGTTCAGATCAGGTGAACAAGGAGGCCATGTCATTAGATTTTCTTCTTTTATACCCTTTCTTGCCAGCCACGCTGTGGAGTACTTGGACGCGTGTGATGGAGCATTGTCCTGCATGAAAATCAAGTTTTTCTTGAAGGATGCAGACTTCTTCCTGTACCACTGCTTGAAGAAGGTGTCTTCCAGGAACTGGCAGTAGGACTGGGAGTTGAGCTTGACTCCATCCTCAACCCGAAAAGGCCCCACAAGCTCATCTTTGATGATACCAGCCCAAACCAGTACTCCACCTCCACCTTGCTGGCGTCTGAGTCGGACTGGAGCTCTCTGCCCTTTACCAATCCAGCCACGGGCCCATCCATCTGGCCCATCAAGACTCACTCTCATTTCATCAGTCCATAAAACCTTAGAAAAATCAGTCTTGAGATATTTCTTGGCCCAGTCTTGACGTTTCAGCTTGTATGTCTTGTTCAGTGGTGGTCGTCTTTCAGCCTTTCTTACCTTGGCCATGTCTCTGAGTATTGCACACCTTGTGCTTTTGGGCACTCCAGTGATGTTGCAGCTCTGAAATATGGCCAAACTGGTGGCAAGTGGCATCGTGGCAGCTGCACGCTTGACTTTTCTCAGTTCATGGGCAGTTATTTTGCGCCTTGGTTTTTCCACACGCTTCTTGCGACCCTGTTGACTATTTTGAATGAAACGCTTGATTGTTCGATGATCACGCTTCAGAAGCTTTGCAATTTTAAGAGTGCTGCATCCCTCTGCAAGATATCTCACTATTTTTGACTTTTCTGAGCCTGTCAAGTCCTTCTTTTGACCCATTTTGCCAAAGGAAAGGAAGTTGCCTAATAATTATGCACACCTGATATAGGGTGTTGATGTCATTAGACCACACCCCTTCTCATTACAGAGATGCACATCACCTAATATGCTTAATTGGTAGTAGGCTTTCAAGCCTATACAGCTTGGAGTAAGACAACATGCATAAAGAGGATGATGTGGTCAAAATACTCATTTGCCTAATAATTCTGCACTCCCTGTATGGGTTCTAGGTTGTAGGCTTGTTATGCAGATCCAGGATCTAGGATGTTCTATGCTAGTCTAAGCTTGACCGGTATATAAATCATGTATATAAATCATGTATATGTCTTCTACAGGCCAAGGCAAAATACAAATGGGCAGCAATGCGTTATTAATTTGTTAAATAACTCTGATGATAATATTTAATAAATGAAAGGACAGTAAGCACCCATAGAAAGAAGGAGGAATATGAAACACTTTCTTCATCTTCTTTTGTCCACTTATAAAAAATGGATTGTTAAATATCTCCTGCACAATCTCCTCACATTGACATTCTCAGAAAAAAAGTAAATACTCAATTCAATAATAAAAAAATACTAGCCCTAATATATGTTGTTTTTTTCTGTAATAATGAGAAAATGACCCAAAACACAAATAATTTGATTATATGCATCTCCTCTACCATATACACAAGCAAAGTGATATCAGATGCCCAAGTGGCAAGTGACTGTGTGAATATTAACTGAATTACATCATTTGATTCTCATGGCTGACCCATAATTAAAGGGACACTATAGGCATTAAAACACCTGTATATTTTTTTTTAAAAGAAAGGAGACTAAATCAGTTAGCTCCATAGCCATGGATCTAATAAGACAATCGTACTGAAATATAGAACCTTCAGCTAAAAAACATTGGGAAAAAAACGTTTAACCACAAAATCTCAGATAAGGAATGGTGCTCCCCTTTGACAGTAGTTAAAAAGCATATACATTGCCATTCTATATTATAGAATTTTTTTTAAAGTACTTCATAGACAGTACCTAGTCCCAGTTAGACTGGCTAAGATATATTTGACCAATTCCCCACTTTGTTGGAGATGTCTAGCCCAGGAAGGAACTATGTTACATATTAGGTGGAATTACCAAAAATAATTACATTCTGGGACTTGATATATTCTATTATGTCAGCCTTTAATATAAATTTAAAGAAATCTCCAGAAATTAGCTTGCTTCACCTTAAATTTGGTAAACTTCCAAAAAATCATCAAATATTTACCCTACATTGTCTTACGTCCGCAAAAATAGTAATTGCAAGATCATGGAAACAAATATCAACTCCAGATATCACACAGAAAAAAAACAAAACTTATATTTCAGCTTGAAATGGAGAGGGGAGTCTCATATTCAAATAATAATCTCAAATATATACATCATTATGAACAGTGGATCAAAAAGATTAAAGAAATATTTTAATAACTAGTTCCATTCCATTAACAGCTTACTTTATGTATATCCTTCTAAATAGAGAAATACACTAAACAACAATAAATGTATTTAACTTTTGTAATGTATTGTGTTTGTATAATGTTTGTTTTTTAATTGTTTTACGTATGTATGTATAATTGTATGTATAATTGAAGCAAAAAAAAAACCTCAATAAAAATATTGAAACATAAAACCCCTGTAGTCTCATGAGACAGTTTTGGTGTATAGATCTTGCCCTGCAGTCTCACTGCTCAATTCTCTGACATTTGAAAGTGAATTCACTTTTGTTTCTGTTTATGCAGCCCTAGGCTGTAACTCACCCAACCTGAATAAAAAAATAAAATGTTTATTTTTCAATCAGATGTTAACTTACTTTAGAGGTTATTATCTCCTTCTCTGTAAATTGAACAGAATGCTATTAATAGAGGAGGAGATCGGACATTTTAAATTAAACATAATGTGCAATAAAGGAATTATAAACTTTAAATCTCTTTTTACAGGAAGTGTTTACGAAGGCTGTGTACGACACATGCAGGGAGGTGCGAATGAACGGTCATTTAAATTCTGTATGGCAGAGATTTGAGCTTCATTAAGTCAAAGTTGTTTTGGTGCCAATAGTATCCCTTTAATACGTTTCATATTTAACTCAGACACAAACATTTATTAGCAAAGTAGAGGAGATGAAAAACTGTGAGAAGCGTGTAGCTGAATGGATGCTTGTTTATACTTTTTATTCCCTTTGTTCAGCTGTCCGTAACCCCCTATTTGTTTACCGAACACCATCTGTGTGGTCCCTGTGTTCGCACCTTTTAACAATGGACCACCCCTGGCTGTTAACTGTAGATTGCTTGTTAAGGAAAGTGTTTCCCTTTGTGGCCGCAGTTCGTATAACTGAACGCACGTGTGCAAACAAATGGCGGCCATTTTGTTTCTTGAACGCTGGCAGCAGGACATAGTCGTTGACGGCATGGAACTGTTTTCGGTTACACGACCCCTGAACACCCGATGAACTGCTCCTGCTGCCCATCCAACTTCTCGAACGGCGTTCGGGAGATATAGACTACCGAACAAAAGGGAACATTTGTATGCTAACAGCCAGGGTGAGCATTCGTCAGTGTTCGTGCAAGAAGCCCCGAAAGATGACCGGTTGTTGATTTATTTCCATGCTACATCTAGAGCTAAGAGACATCCTGCACCACATATTTCTCCTCTCTTTTCCCCCTACACGCCACTTGGAATTTGAGGACCCCTCCAAGGTGCTTCTGCCAGTTTTTCATCTCCTCAACCTCGTATCAACGACCAGACAATAGTGACTCTAGTTTGGGGGTAATAGCTGCCTTTTACATTTGGACATTGTAAGCTCTAGCAACCTCTTTTATCTTTTATTTATCAGCAAAGTATCACAATTCATGTGACATACAAAGATCATTACTAGTATCATGTTAGCAATAAATATTTCGGTATTTCACATGTTCAGCACAAGATTACACAATCTGTTTCGTTAACATTTAGGGCAGATTTTAAGACAGTGAATGATTCAATGTGTCATAGTGTCACATCTCTATTTAAAAGAGATATGATCATATTGTGTAATGAAACAAACAGTAAACTGTGATAATATCTCATTAAACTGGTTGCAGTTAAACCTTTATATATAACATGTGGAATTGATTCATTATAATAAATCGGTAGATTTAATTCTAGATGTCTGATGTTTATGTATTTCAAACTGGAGGTGGAATATAGTGATTTAATACAATATGAGAAGGGGAGTAGATACCTGGAAAAGCCCTCCAGTGGACGTAATACTGAATAACAATGACAGAAAGTGTGGAACTCATACAATTAGAAGTCCGGATCTGTTTTTATTTATCCTAGGATCCCTCATTCTCTTTATCTCAAAATGACAGGTGATATTTAAACTGTAGAAGTGATAAGAAAATATTTAATTAATGTAATGATAAATGTATTATTTATTATAGCAACTCAGATACAAAGGTTATTATAGTAAAGGTGAATATAGAGGATAATTTAAAAAAATAAAAAGGCACAAAAATTAGGTGCTCTCTATATTCTACAAAAATGGCTGCAGTAGATCTTACAGGGATTCCCCAACCTTGTGATCGTATAAAGATAAAACAAACAATAGATAAACCACACCTAGAAACAGATAACCGTTAGGTGTAATCACACAATAAAAATGTTTAAATAGGCCCTTACGATCTGCTGAAGACTTACGTCTATCGTCTGTCCGTACGCCCACCTCTGATGCTCGCCTTCAAGATTTCTCGAGGGCTGCACCGTTCCTGTGGAACTCGCTTCCCTCCTCCGTTAGATGCTCACCCAGTCTCCACTCCTTCAAAAAATCATTAAAAACCCACTTCTTCACAAAAGCGTATCAATTAAACTGTTAATAGCTCCTGACTGATTCCTCTTCTGCAACTGTCACTAGTCTAATACTATCCTTACCTTTTTGTGTCATTTTACCCCACTCCCTCTAGCATGTTAAGCTCATTGAGCAGGGCCCTCAACCTCTCTGTTCCTGTGTGTCCAACTTGTCTGACTACAACTACATGTCTGTTCGTCCACCCATTGTAAAGCGCTGCAGAATTTGTTGGCGCTATATAAATAATAACATAATAATAATAACATGTATCAATAGGGGTTTACCCCTGTGTAGTACCAGATACAGTTGCAAGAAAAAGTATGTGAACCCTTTGGAATGATATGGATTTCTGCAAAAATTGGTCATAAGATGTGATCTGATCATCATCTAAGTCACAACAATAGACAACCACAGTCTGCTTAAACTAATAGCACACAAAGAATGAAATGTTGCCATGTTTTTATTGAACACACCATGTAAACATTCACAGTGCAGGTGGAAAAAGTATGTGAACCCCTAGACTAATGTCATCTCCAAGAGCTAATTGGAGTGAGATGTCAGCCAACTGGAGTCCAATCAATGAGATGAGATTGGAGGTGTTGGCTACAGCTGCCCTGCCCTATAAAAAAAACACACACCAGTTCTGGGTTTGCTTTTCACAAGAAGCATTGCCTGATGTGAATGATGCCTCGCACAAAAGAGCTCTCAGAAGACCTACGATTAAGAATTGTTGACTTGTATAAAGCTGAAAAGGGTTATAAAAGTATATGTTTTTATTGTGTGATTACACTTAAGGGCTATCTGTATCTAGGTGCGCAATATAGAGGAAGATAAACAGCAAATTGATGTAGTATTTTCCTGCTGCTGATCTGAAATATTGTGAAATTATTGATCAAAGTAGAATTTGGATCAAAAAAACAAAAACCAGAAAACTCCTATAGAAGTTACTTTCATACTCTATTAAGCATCTGATTGCAAATTAAACAATAATTATTGTATGGATTTGTATCACCTACATTTAATAACGTGTTATCTTAGATCAGCGTACAATGTTTCTATTGGGTAGGCTTTACAATGTATATATTGGCGAGTCAGACATAGCCTTAACGCTTTCAATGCCAGGCTGTGCTTGAAACATTATTACAGAATGATAT
This sequence comes from Pelobates cultripes, assembly GCA_933207985.1. Classification (NCBI taxonomy): domain Eukaryota; kingdom Metazoa; phylum Chordata; class Amphibia; order Anura; family Pelobatidae; genus Pelobates; species Pelobates cultripes. The sequence goes on along the minus strand of OW240913.1, from coordinate 369,404,660 downwards.
TTCACATTTAAGGACACATGACATGTGTGATATGTCATGATTCCCTTTTATTCCAAATGTTTGGTCCTTAAGGGGTTAATCAGTGAATTACGTGGGAGCAATGGACTACTATAATAATGACCAGACAAGAAATATGTGTAAAAAAGTGCTCTGAGGAAGTGCTTTACATGGCACAAACCACATTATCATCTCCCTTCTTTGTGCCACCCTGCACATTATGTCCAAATATTACTCTGTTTTTGAATAAAGGATGATTTTAATCCACTTGATTGAGTACAACATTAAAGTATTGTATGTAGGACCTGGCGCTGGTTATGCATTGTAAATAAAGGTGCTTCTCTAGTGAACATGCAATCTGTACTCAAAATTCCCCAACTTTCAAAGTGACTGTGCTGTACATATACTAAAAGTTCTCAACAGTAAAGCTTATAAAACGTGCTTCAATATGTGCCACTTGCAGAGCCTTAAAAGATTGCTCTGATGTCATATAGTGACATAGTATATTACAAATTACTCATTCCCTTGTTTTCCTGTACCTCCTTTTCTCCAGCATATTTATAAAGTTGGCACCAAAGATGAGATATGCATAGTGTATTATCTTTTATGTGATATATTGAACAGAATATGCAATATGGTATCACGCTCACATGTAAAGGAGCCTTTTGGTATCAGCTGACTATGATATCAGCCTTGGAGTCCCCACCCACCTTCCCGATACCCTGTACATATATTCAGAGAGTACACGGTCCAAGCTCCAGATTATCTCGCCATCAGAATGTACTATAACACAAACCCCCCAATAATATAAAAGTAACAATATCAAGGTTACACTCTCTTTGAAACATGTTTGAATGGTGAACAAAGTTTCGGCTTCTTCAGTCGGAATGCTATAATAGTAAGGACATTCCTTGTGAATCTGTCGGATGAGTTTGCTGCCAGAAAAGCGTTGTTATGATGTTATTTGCATTTCTTTTTTTTATTTAGTAAACATTGTATTTATTGGAATATCCTTTGCTTTATTTCATAGAGTGCCACCGTGTCCCTCTCTGATACCGTGCAGAAATGGAGGGAATACCGACAGCAGTGTTTAAGCAGCTTCCTCCAGACACCTTCCGCCTTGACTGGTGAGCCTCATGCTGACACTGGGTTATCATTAAATGTGATCTGTCCTGTCAAAAGAAATACAACACATAACAAGTGCAGCAACAAATACACTGGTAGAAATGAATGGAAGATATACATTTATTTACCAATAACCACAATATCCTGTTTAGTAAATAAACCCGTAATCAAGCCAGCTGACAGCCATATTGGATATTTGATCTCCAATTTGGAACCTTGCCACTGTTTAGTGAATTGACCACTTTCATAAAGTAGATTCAGTCCAAAACGTTGCTTCCGGTTGTTCTTTTCTGATTCTGATATTAAAGGACGAGTCCCCACACATCCCGGCTAAATTGCACTTTATAAAAGTGTTAATTTCTGTGTAACATAGGAGCATTTATAAATCAATGAAGGTACGCCTCCCTGGTTGTCAATCAAACAGCCCGTTAGCTTCGCTATCTCTCCCATTAGCTCTGGGCATTCTGTGTACGCATGCATTGCTTGTTCACAGACCCCATGTAAGCCCTGCATCCTTCTTGCCCACAGGAAGCTGCACATGCATGCTTGGTTCTCAGAATAAGCTGGCTGGCATAGGGAAAACAGCATGTAAAAAATTACAGATAATCCAACTCAAGACAAATTGCTAACCTTTCAATTGGGCTTGTGGATGTATTGTAGTAATGTAGCTACAGAGGAAAGAAGAAAAACCGCATTCACATAAAAAAATTATAATTTAATCTACTCCTTGTGACTCCTTAAGGGATCTGTCAGAAATATTACACAGTATCCAAACCATTACATTACAGACACATTGATACGTCTGAACAATCACAGACACATTGATACATCTGAACAATTACAGACACATTGATATGTCTGAACAATTACAGACACATTGATACATTGGAACAATCACAGACACATTGATACGGCTGAACAATCACAGACACATTGAGACATCGGAACAATCACAGACACATTGATACATCTGAACAATTACAGACACATTCAGACATCGGAACAATCACAGACACATTGATACGTCTGAACAATCACAGACACATTGATACATCGGAAGAATTACAGACACATTGATACGTCTGAACAATCACAGACACATTGATACATCGGAACAATCACAGACACATTGATACATCTGAACAATCACAGACACATTGATACATCGGAAGAATTACAGACACATTGATACGTCTGAACAATCACAGACACATTGATACATCGGAACAATCACAGACACATTGATACATCTGAACAATTACAGACACATTGAGACAGCGGAACAATCACAGACACATTGATACATCTGAACAATCACAGACACATTGATACATCGGAAGAATTACAGACACATTGATACGTCTGAACAATCACAGACACATTGATACATCGGAACAATCACAGACACATTGATACATCTGAACAATTACAGACACATTGAGACATCGGAACAATCACAGACACATTGATACATCTGAACAATCACAGACACATTGAGACATCGGAACAATCACAGACACATTGATACGTCTGAACAATCACAGACACATTGATACGTCTGAACAATTACAGACACATTGATACGGCTGAACAATCACAGACACATTGATACGGCTGAACAATTACAGAAACATTGATACATCTGAACAATTACAGACACATTGATACGTCTGAACAATAACAGACACATTGATACATCTGAACAATTTCAGACACATTGATACGTCTGAACAATTACGGAAACATTGATACGTCTGAACAATTACGGACACATTGATACGTCTGAACAATTACGGAAACATTGATACGTCTGAACAATCGCGGACACATTGATATATCTGAACAATTACAGACACATTGCTATGTCTGAACAATTACAGACACATTGATGCATCTGAACAATTACAGACACATTGATACATCTGAACAATCACAGACACATTGATATGTCTGAACAATCACAGACACATTGATACATCTGAACAAACACAGACACACTTATACGTCTAAACAATGATAGACACATTGGCAGCTTGTTACAGCTGACTTCTATTAGAAAGGTATGCGTTATAACTGTAGAACGAGACAAGGACTCACTAACAGTAACAGCCAATACCAACACTAATTACTAACAGTAATGTCAACAAACACTCACTTTCAATGTACGTGTATATATGTGTATACAGTCTAAGAAATGATATTGAAGTCAAATGTATGTAGTAGGATAGGGGACAGTCCAATTTGAGAAAGCACATTCATTGCCCGGGATTTTTAATATTCTGTTTACTAATCCTACATATTGAACAATTATGTGTTTGTGAGATCTGAAAAAACAAAATAGAATGTAGAAATTCGCACAGCTGCATTTACCTCTATACTGGACCTGCGTGCATCCACCTTGGCTCCATGTCAATCATTGTTAGAAACTCCGCCTATTGTACCTGTCAGTCAGCATACAGAGAGCACGGAGAGGAGAAGAACAGAAGCAATGTTTCTATTTCTCTTCCCACGATGCAATGCAGGCTGTGCCAGGACTAAACTGGATTGTAAGGTCAACGAAATTGGATCATCATATGAAAAATATGTTAACACATCTGATTTTCAGAGTTTTATTGAATTATGTAATTTTTAGAGAAGCGATGGGGTCACTTTAAATTGATCAAATTCCACTCCTGGGATTTAATTCTTATCTTGTCTTTTCATTTTACAAGTAAATTCTCCATTATGTTCCTACTTTAAAAATTTTCATTTCAGCATCTAATGGCATTTGAAAATACATTTCAGGATCACTTTAAAAAAAACAAATTTTAAAGCAGTTTAACATCAGAGGTCTTATGTTTGCAGAATAATGCTAGTATTTAGGATCCACGAACCTCAGATAGATGTAAAATAAGATTGCTACAGTCACTCCGAGGCTTTGCAATAGTTTTCAAGATGATTAATCTGCATGTAAACCCTGCCCCTGTCAAACAAGCCAGCCATCACTGAAACGGACTGCGCTGGCAGATCTCGAGCATAATATGTCATCTATTATACGGGCATGACAATAACTCTGAGTGTCTGAAACCCAAGATAATCGACTGATAAGTGAGGGGAGCATTTATCTCCATTGGTTGAGATGTTGTCACTCTATGTAATGATTACCAGAGCACGTCACTCAGAAGCCTGGCACTTTAATAAATCTAAATCGGACACATTAACTCATTTAATAAGCTGGAATGGGGATATATGGCTCTCAAAGAGGACAGAGTGGCGAGGCCTCGCTTTGTTAATTTAACAGCTGTGCCCGCTATACTGCATGAAAGCGTTACATATTCATAGTGACAAGCTTGGAAGAAAAAAAAAAGAGACTGGCGCCATTGAAAGATGAGTAAAGGCGAGTGCCAACCTTCTGCCGAAGGAAAACTTGTATTTACACTCAAGGAGATGGGTACAGGCCAAAGGCGGCCATTCATTTCCATGAGTCCGCTGACATGACTTGTCTGGCCAGTTAAATGTTCCTTTTATGAAATGAAAAGAAGATGCTGTAAAAAAATTTCCTAAATACTTTAAGTGGTTGACTCTTCACCTGCAAGGTGGAACAAAAGACGAGAAAATAATTGAGCAGCACACTTCACAGAGCGTGTATCCACAAAAATTAAATCAAAACATAAATGATATTTTATTTTTAACAAAATCAGCCAACTTGTACTTAAATAAACGTTAAATAACTGGCAGCTAAATTATACTTAAATACACATTCTAAAATAATTAAGTATAAAATACCAATGATGCAGTGATATAAGCAGTGGTCCTATAATAATAAAGTCATTGTTAGTGTTTGCTACTTTCAAGATCACAGGAACCCACATTCCCAGAAAGGGGCTGGTAGGACGATACATTGGAAATAGAAGACATATCAGCTTCACATTGGGCGTTTCCATAAACTGGTCACACTCCACTCATGCACGTCTCAGAAAAAGAGGTAAAATTGTGTCAATGCAACTGTTGATTCCCGCAGGGACATTCATAGAAACATAGAAACATAGAATGTGACGGCAGATAAGAACCATTCGGCCCATCTAGTCTGCCCAATTTTCTAAAAACTTTCATTAGTCCCTAGCCTTATCTTATAGTTAGGATAGCCTTATGCCTATCCCATGCATGCTTAAACTCCTTTACTGTGTTAACCTCTACCACTTCAGCTGGAAGGCTATTCCATGCATCCACTACCCTCTCAGTAAAGTAATACTTCCTGATATTATTTTTAAACCTTTGTCCCTCTAATTTAAGACTATGTCCTCTTGTTGTGGTAGTTTTTCTTCTTTTAAATATAGTCTCCTCCTTTACTGTGTTGATTCCCTTTATATATTTAAATGTTTCTATCATATCCCCCCTGTCTCGCCTTTCCTCCAAGCTATACATGTTAAGATCCTTTAACCTTTCCTGGTAAGTTTTATCCCGCAATCCATGAACCAGTTTAGTAGCCCTTCATGGTTGGATTTCACGCGTTCTGGGTATAAAGAAATTATATGGATACAGCATTTAAATTATGCAAAAATAATAACTTGAAAATAATAAAAAGATAATCAAATTTGAGGTTTCTGCACTTGCTTTATGGCGTTTGAAGTGAGGTCTCGTCAGATCAGGAAGTGATGTCTTTCTAAGCAGTGGATACAATCACAGCAAGTGTTCTACTGAAGAAAGCCAACAGTCGATCTACAACTTCCAGAGTTCTTAGTCATGACATCACGTATAGCACTGGCAGTATTTTTAGAACAAAACAGGGTAACACTGCATTTTGTGAAGAAGGAAGAGATGGAAATAGTGGATTTATGGAACTAAATTAATTATTATTTGTTATGCTGTGCATGTGGAACATATGTCCCAATTGTCCCTATTTTCTAGGAGCTCCATATTGTTGGTGTGTCTGAGTGTATAACAGAGCTCCACAGCAATGATACTCCCAGTAATGTGTCTGAGTGTATAACAGAGCTCCACAGCAATAATACTCCCAGTAATGTGTCTGAGTGTATAACAGAGCTCCACAGCAATAATACTCCCAGTAATGTGTCTGAGTGTATAACAGAGCTCCACAGCAATAATACTCCCAGTAATGTGTCTGAGTGTATAACAGAGCTCCACAGCAATAATACTCCCAGTAATGTGTCTGAGTGTATAACAGAGCCCCACAGTAATAATACTCCCAGTAATGTGTCTGAGTGTATAACAGAGCTCCACAGCAATAATACTCCCAGTAATGTGTCTGAGTGTATAACAGAGCTCCACAGCAATAATACTCCCAGTAATGTGTCTGAGTGTATAACAGAGCTCCACAGCAATAATACTCCCAGTAATGTGTCTGAGTGTATAACAGAGCTCCACAGCAATAATACTCCCAGTAATGTGTCTGAGTGTATAACAGAGCTCCACAGCAATAATACTCCCAGTAATGTGTCTGAGTGTATAACAGAGCTCCACAGCAATAATACTCCCAGTAATGTGTCTGAGTGTATAACAGAGCTCCACAGCAATAATACTCCCAGTAATGTGTCTGAGTGTATAACAGAGCTCCTACAGGGGGAGATACTGAATCAGTTCTGACGCATTTTGTGCCTGTACTGGCACTTCCTCAGAGAAGCCTCTAAGGTCTCTCTTAATAAAAGGTCTCTGTTTCCCCAATTAAAAAACAAAACAAAAAAAACATCCTTAGAGTGGAGATATTGTTACCATGTTCAATTACCCCTTTCCATTTAATCTGTATTTTTACCAGTGGTGGGTAAAATCTTATTAGGCAACCCAGCTGGCACTGCCAGGATTAAGATTATTTTATTATAGTTTAATACCAGGGGAATCAGTGTGGGCAGAATAATAATCTTTTTATGTTTCAGGTTTTAATTAGGGGGACTGAGTTTAGAACAATGCATAGTTCAGGGTGTAGCTGATATATTCTATCAGATGTCCTCTATTCTACAATCATTGTCGTCCACAGGAGCCCTGAACTATGTATTTTGTTATAATTATTTCTGATTAACCCATTGAGCTTGTCTTCCGATATCATGTAGTGGAAACGTAGGAGCGTAAATGTGATCACTAAAGACAAAAAATGTGTGTTTTCAATTCCTTCAAATTCTAGGCTTTACCATGGCGACAAGGTCTATAACACCCACAGATTACTGTGATCATGGCAGGTTTGGTTTATGAATTCTCTGACATTTACAAGCACACTCTAAACAGCCGAGTGGTAATTGAAGCAAGAGCATTTCAATTGTTTTTCAGATCTTTTATTAGCCGGTTTTATGAGGTGCCATTTAAATAGGTTAAACAATTCAATTAACTACTTGATAATTAGGCCAATTTCTTAATAACCCGTAGGTGCTTATTTACATAAACGTGAGGGTTTAGTAATGATAAAGTTTTGCAATTGGCGATAGAGTAATTGAAGGTGTGAGCAAATGAGTTTCTAAAAGACCCTGTGGTTAGTGAATCATTTGAAGTTAAGGCAGGGATCAGCTCATTAATGTCGGTTTTTCATGCATTTCGTTAGCCTTTTAATTATAGAATTGTAGGTTGGATCAACATGTGAGAACAATGACTCGGAGCCCAATAACGAAGCAGGAGATAAAGAGTAACAGGTATTTAATAGTAGTAATGGTCAGTCCGGTATCTGTACTATCCTGTAAAGGTTATTTCATTAAAGTTTGTAGAGTTGTTCTGATAACAAGCAATAGGTGGTACGGTGGCTCAGTCAGGGAAGAGCAGCGGGAGAGGTAATTTATATATTGAGCTGGACCACGAAATAACAAGAGTGGAGATAAGCTTCCTGGGTGAGAATACTTTCTACGAGGGGTGCTCTGAATATAACACTCTTAGGAACACTCTAATGTTATTATAAATACCTTTAACCCCTTAAGGACCAAACTTCTGGAATAAAAGGGAATCATGACATGTCACACATGTCATGTGTCCTTAAGGGGTTAAAGGATCACTATAGGGTCAGGAACACAAACATGTATTCCTGACCCTATAGTGTTAAAACCACCATCTAGCCCCCCTGGACCCCCCATGCCTCCCTAAATATAGTAAAAAAAAATCTTACTGTATTCAAACCAGAAGCTGTAAATCTGCATGCTGTTAGACTCAGAAAAACATGCAGTCTGCTGACATGTGGTAGCCTGATCCAATCACAGTGCTTCCCCAAAGGATTGGCTGAGACTGACAAAGTGGCAGATCAGGGGCAGAGCCAGCATGATTCAAACACAGCCATGGCCAATCAGCATCTCCTCATAGAGATGAATTGAATCAATGAATCTCTATGAGGAAAGTTCAGTGTCTGCATGCAGAGGGAGGAGATACTGAATCACAGGATGCTGTGCACAGTGCTCTACTGACAGCAGATCTGAGTGGATGGAAGCATATTATGCCTCCATCAACTCCGAAGTCCCTCTGGTTCACTCTGAGTGACTGCAACTGGAGATGTTCCTAGCTTTCAATGTAAACACTGTATTTTCCCAGAAAATACAGTGTTTACATGAGAAAGGCGGCAGGGAGCTATAGTTCTCACCTGAACCACCTCATTAAGCTGAAGTTGTTCAGGTGACTATAGTGTCCCTTTAAGTAGGTATATAAAAAAATAGAAGAAAAGGTGTTGTCCATTAGACTAGGTGATTTGGTTTCGTCTGAAATTCTGCCGGATTTTGGATGATTTGGAGCCCTTCTGGATTTCCAAACTCTGGACCAAAATGTATCTGAATTCTGAATAAATAGAATACTGCAATAGGCGAGCTATTTCGGTTGATTCGGAATTCATTTTGAGGGACATGCTGCTAGTAGCCACTGCCACTTAACACCAGCTTTGATTCACTAATTGTTTTTGTTAAAGGGACACTATAGGCACTCTTTTTCATTCATTTTAGGGCTTCCTTGGTAATGTTTGGTTTGATTTGGCACGGAATTTTCCGATCTGAGACAAATTTTTAAAAGGAAATTCTTCGGAACCAAAAAATGTTGGACATCCGAACCGGATCATTAATACAGAAGTCTGTTATCCATTTCCTTGACTGAGTGCTTCCAAGCTGGGGATAGGTGATGTCATCCATTTAATGCTGAGAGATTGATAAGAAGCCAGGCTCTAGGACTCCGTGGGGTTCAGGTGATGTCAAACTCTTGATCTAATAAAATCACGCAGACGAGCAGCTAGGGGTCAGGTTAGCATTGCTCATGTCCCTCGGTTTCTGAGAATGCTGCATTGCCTGCACAGAAAATGGCATTTGCTATTCTATTTTGTTCCTTTTCTGTTTTAGCCTGCAGCTTTTTGTCAGTAATAAGGTACATTTCCCATTATGGTCACTGATTCATTCAGTCAAAGCGTAAAGCAGGAAAAGTCTCACAAAATCTTCTACTAAGACCAAATAATCTTCACCGAGCACATTTCGTTCCTTTTAGAAGAATTTCAAACATTATTTGTAAATCCGTCATAACAAAATGTGTAATCAGATAATCACACAAAACAAGTCTGCTAAAAGTCTTTATTTCCTGAGATTTCTGTGTTTTTGAGATTTCTAAGTGTGGAATTATCTCCATGACATTGAAAATTTCAGCCTTACTTTACTAACCTGGAATATAATAGGAGGCTCTGACAAGGATTAATAAACTGTTAAAGTTTGACGTTGTAAAAAAATTGACTGTCAGGTTACAATATGAACTAAACACCAGCAGGGATTTAACAGGATGTCCTGCAACTCAACTCAAGGTCTCTTTGAGTAGACCTGCTTCCCGGAGGTCTCCCAAAAGAAAGAAGAGAAACTCAGGTCTCTGCTTGTTTTCTTGTAATAAACTAATTGTCCATCTTCCATTACCATTATTCAACTTTTACCCTAAAACATGAAGGATACCATTTTAGATTCTCACCGTCATTTATAAAACTATTAACAAATTTCAGATCCTATTACAACTGTTAATGTTGATTTTTTTGTATTGATAAGGAAAACCCACGAGACTTATGGTAGGAAACAATTAAAGGACACTCCAGACCGCTAAAGCACTTTAGCCTCTTTTTCTCATTTAAAAAAAGTGCAGATTTCAACAGTAATTGACACTTTTATACATTAAGCTGGTTACATCCACCTGGCTTTCAAGCAGACAAATGGTCATGTTACTTGCTGGTTTTGTTAGCTCAGTGGAGATAAATTCCAGAGGCAGCAATTGCCCAGAGCACCTACCTTGCAAAGACTTCTCATTGAGCTGCATTGGGAAGTCTGTGATTGGACAGCCACATAATGTCTGGGCGGGGTTAGAAGGGGGGGCTTTCAAAGGCTGCAGACAAAAGATCTGCAGGTTTTGCAAAATGTTTTTAGATATACCCCAATGAAAAAATGCATATTTAAGTACATGTAAATTTTCATTTGTGGTATATCTACTAAACAGAGATTTTTAAAAGTGTATTTTGTATTTGGGTAGTGGAGTGTCCCTTTAATAAAATGACATACATTTGGTTTCAGTACAGATTGTACGAGAGGGGACAGAAAATTGTGACTCTAGCTTCTTGAGATGTTCATCTGTTTACAGGAAAACCGGAACTTCTGTTGAAATAACACTACTGAATAAATGTTACAGCTTAACGTATTGTACAGATTTAGCAAGTGACATCAGTCCAGTTCAGTGAAGATAATATTAACAATAATGGGACTTGGCAGCTCTTTGAAGGAACATTTACAATGTATTAGCTTATATTGTTAGTTTTATTTTATGGCCTCTTCCCACGTCACTCAGTGGATCAAAGACGGGCTCAATATAGACGGTGCTGTAAATCAATATGTCCTCAGTGCTACGCTATCATAGCTCTCTCTATTCTCTGGATTATTGATGTATTTATATTAGAATTCAAATATTGAGCAATTATCTTTGCATTATTTGTCTATTTCTCTTTAATATTCAAAATCCTCATTTAGAGAAATTCCTGTTAGTGTCGTTAATAAACATCTTAATAATTTAAAAATGAAAGACCAGTGTGGACCAGATCAAATCCCAGCAATGCTGTTGAAGCTCAGTGCGCCGGCAATTGCTAAACCTGTCACAACCCTAATTAACGAATCCTTGGTGTCTGGATACATACCCAAACTTTGGAAGACTGCAAGAGTAGTGCCTATCCATAAAAGTGGTGACAATACTTTGGTTTCTAACTATCGCCCAATATCATTGCTCCCGGTATTGTCAAAAATCTTAGAAAAATGCGTCCACACGCAACTATGTGAATATTATCAACGATCAAATTATCTGACCCCTGATCAATCAGGCTTTTGTCCAAATCACTCAACTTCGACTGCCCTCTTAAAAGTTTGCAATGACATCCAATTTGGCATGGAAGACTTAACTGGAGCAATTTTCCTTGATTTTGCCACGGCCTTTGACACAATAGACCATGGCATTCTTTTGCAAAATCTTACAAACTCAGGCATTGGTGACCGTTCGCTAACCTGGTTTCGATCGTATTTTTTTTTTTTTTTATATTGTATCCTATTGTAACAATGCAATGTTTTGTGGACAAAGACCCAGGGCATACTTGATAACAAGAGAAATCCATGCTGGTAAAATATTTTATAGAATAAATAAATATTTTATAAATAAATATATCTATTATTTTTGAGGTGAATATTCTGGATTGTACTTGTACACCCTTTGTGCACCGGTTTTATCTGAAATGTATAAATTGGCGCATCACCAGTCCAGCTTAGCAGAAAACCTCTAACAAGGTAGCGAATCAGGAAACCGAGTTTAAGGGAAGGGGATTACCAGTTCTCTTCCCAGAATCTTACCAGAACGCCGATAAGAAGACTATGGAAAGTCACACAAGCCAGAATAGGGAAACCATACAGTTTACAATTATATCACATTATTACATAGGAAACACTGGAATAGCTAGGCATTCAGATGGGATTCAGTCATTACCTGGCTGTTTCTATTTTCCGATAACGCACACTGACACAAACTGATACCTGCTCTGATACACTGTGTATATTTCTGAGTGATCGGTTCACACGCCTGTTATATTCTCTCTCCAGGAATCATGTATTACTACGACTAGAATTCAGAAGTATTCACTAGCTGAAGTTGCTATAGAAGTTCTGCAAGGTTTTCAGCTGCACAGATAAAGCATGGAACGGGGGGGGGCATGGAATCCTGGGACACGTCATTGAGATTGGAGATCTGGGTGGTTATACTGTCCCTTTAAAGGAAGCCTTGTGGTATTGTCAAGCAGGCTGTTGCTGGTTGAGCTTGTAATCAGCAGTATAAAGCATTTACAAACTGTAAAATATCGTGACTAGTTGCAGAACTTGCACTATCCCGTTCTGCTCAGCATGGCAGCCAGACCTGTCTCTTTATTTTATGGTTTATTAGGTGAGTTGACCATCTATAGAAGCATCTTGCAGAACACATGGACCTCTAGCAGTTTTCTTGGCACTATAGCTCCCTACCTTGCACCTCTCCACCACAGGGTACAGATGGGGTTAAAAACCCCTTCTGTCATTTACCTTAGTTCTGGTTCAGGTTCAGTCTCTGCTCCTCCCCTACCGTAATCAGCCGGTGGGGGAAACCTAATGTGCATGTGCGGCAATGGCCACACTCGCATTAGTATTTCCCGCATAGGAAAGCATATATAATGCATTCCTATGGGGTTTTACATGACGCTGGATGTCCTCATGCAAATCGTGAGGACATCCTGAGTCAGTTAGGCAAACAAAAGTTGCCTAACGACACGGAAGTCCTTCTAATGGTTGTCTGGTAGACAGCCAATAGAGATGGAATAAACCCTTAAAGGTAATCATGGCAGTTTATTAAAAACTGCATTAATAACCTTTGCAGGGTTAAGGTATGTAGGACTATGCACCCAGACCATTTTAATGAGCTGAAGTGATCTTGGTGCCTATAGTGTCCCTTTAACCCCTTAAGGACACATGACATGTGTGACATGTCATGATTCCTTTTTATTCCAGAAGTTTGGTCCTTAAGGGGTTAAACAGTGAACAAATAAGGAAAGCTATGCTTTGGATGCTTACTGGGCGCATGTTGCGCTGTTATTGTGAGTTTGAATTCAGAAACGTCTCATAAATAAAACAATAGAAAATGGAGACAGGAAAAGGAAAAAGTCCACACGAAGCAGTGGCATAACAAGAACCCAAATCACATACATGATGTTTACTTGGAGACCCATCTTCAACGATATAATTATCTTGGGGGCCCATTCTGAAATATTAAAATAATAAATGTTAGAAAATATTGCAAAAAAGCACTTTCATTGCCCTTCTTGCGTTGTTACAGCGGACTCACGGGTGTTCAGAAATATTGACCTTAAATCTACAACGGGCAGAAAGGGAGGGTAAGTACACCTTGCACAAGACCATCAGTGGACTTACCCCAGCAAATTTCTGCATAACCTCAGGTCGTATCGCCTCTTTATAACAGAGACCAAATCTTCTCTGGAGTTTATATCTTCGCAGGCATGCAGTAAATCAGTAGGTAGGTCTATAATATATTTTTCTTATTACGGCTTGTAGACAAATATTTTGATGAAATCAGTAGGCTATAGCAAAGGTTATTTTACCAAAACGTATAAACCATCTGGACTAGAGACAGTGGGTGATCTGTGAGATAAGCACTATTGACGTCACTAAGGTACTTTACATTTGTTCGAGCATTGCTAAGGGTTAAGTATCTCCAGCTTTAGCTAAAAATCAAGAAAATAATTTCTTATCACGAAATAACACATTTGTTTTCGTCGGTTCCAATCACGCTATTTTGTTGTTGTTTTTTTAATATATTAAAATTCAATTTTGTGTTAATGATTTCTGGCTGTTTATTTCCACTCAGTAAGTGCAAAAATGGCAAAGAATAAAGTTATTATGAAAAAATAATTTTTAAGGACTCAGTTCTATTAAACTACAGGGGTTTTTTCAGTCTGAAAGACTTTTTCTTCTAATGACTAATTAGTTGCAACAAATTCTGGGGTAAGAATTATAAAAACAGACTCGCTTGTTATATTGCCAGTTGCTGTCACACTGGGTGTGGGCTGGTGTTAGATTAAGTGACAGAGCTGTACACAAAATGCACAGAAAAGGTATTTTATATTGGATTGAGCTTCAAAATATAATAATTAGGCAAAAAAGTCTGTTAAAATCCCAACACATTTATCATTTGAATCACCTAAAACACCTCAGGACAGTTTCCAAGTTTAATATCTTGGTGAAAAGGACAGTTGGTGTTTGAAGTTGAAGAATATCTGACCATCAACCAAAGACGGAAACCATATATATAGAAAGCTTGAAAATTGATTATCAGTATTTGGAATTGAGATGAGAATGAGATTTGGAAGTCTCCCAGGTAGGAAGAATACTGTCAGATCAGTGACCTTGGATCTTCCATCACACATTCTGCATGTTTAGGAATGAAGATAATCTAGACTCTGGACATGTGGTTTTCACTCCAGGAAACTGCTCATAATAAATCGGTAATGGTTACTGTAGCAGGGCTGGTTTCTCCAGTGCAGACCCCTCTGACACAGGGCATAGAGTGTCTTGCAGAATTTCTGCTCTAGACAAGTGGATGGGCTTTTACAAGCTTTGAAACTAGTTTGAAAGTGAGTAGAACTACGGAGGACAATGAGAGATAATACCACTTGGAAATAAAGCTTCTCGCCAAAGGTCCAGCAGATCAATCTTAGCAATTTCCCTATCAGGTATATAGCAAGTTGTAAGTGGATACTGAATGGCAAGTAAATGTTGCCATGTTTCACATTGTCCTTCTCCAAGCAGGGTATAGTGTTTATTGAGTTATCTCCTGGATCAGAATCTCCAGGTATGAGCAGCCTGTGATAGTGCACCCTAATATGGACCAGATACAGTGTCGAAATTAGGTAGGTACCTCCTGTATAATAATCTGAAAGTGAACCCCAATATAAAGAGGGGTACAATGTCATCATTACTTAGGTAGCTCCTGTATTATACTCCAAATGTGTGGGTTAATAGTGATGATGAACCCCAATATAAAGAGGGGTACAATGTATTCATTAGGCAGATACCTCCTGTATTATAATGTGATGGTGTGGGTTAATAGTGATGATGAACCCAAATATAAGGAGGGGTACAATGTTGTCATTATGCAGGTACCTCCTACTGTGAAGGTGTGCGTTGGTAGTGATGGTAAACCCCAATATAAAGAATGGGTACAATGTCGTCATTAAGCAGGTACATCCTGTATTATACTGTGATGGTGTGGGTTAATAGTGATGGTGAACCCCAATATAAAGAGGGGTACAATGTCGTCATTAAGCAGGTACATCCTGTATTATACTGTGATGGTGTGGGTTAATAGTGATGGTGAACCCCAATATAAAGAGGGGTACAATGTCGTCATTAAGCAGGTACATCCTGTATTATACTGTGATGGTGTGGGTTAATAGTGATGGTGAACCCCAATATAAAGAGGGGTACAATGTCGTCATTAAGCAGGTACATCCTGTATTATACTGTGATGGTGTGGGTTAATAGTGATGGTGAACCCCAATATAAAGAGGGGTACAATGTCGTCATTAAGCAGGTACATCCTGTATTATACTGTGTTGGTGTGGGTTAATAGTGATGGTAGACTCCAATATAAAGAGGGGTACAATGTCGTCATTATGCAGGTACTTCCTGTATTATACTGTGTTGGTGTGGGTTAATAGTGATGGTAGACTCCAATATAAAGAGGGGTACAATGTCGTCATTATGCAGGTACTTCCTGTATTATTAAGGAAAAAAGAGGGATGGAGCAGCGCTATCCAAACTTCTTCTTTCTTATCCTAATATTCAATCTTTGATAATTTTTCTGTAATTACGTAACGTTAAAAAAAAAAAAGCTAATTTCCTTTTTTCCTTTTCACAATATTTTCAAAAATATTATTTACTTACTGCCAGCGAGGCAAATGTCAGACAAAATGTTAATTTGTTTCTTGTTTTCACAGATTGTTTTGTACTCGTTGTAACAGTTTGATTTATATGAATTATTAATGAATTTCTATGACCTGTCTCTGGCTCAGTATAAATCAATTTCATGTCAGTCAATTAATATACTGTGAGATCTATATACAGACTGACTGCATATCCAGTGAGATCTATATACAGACTGCGTATCCAGTGAGATCTAAATACAGACTGACTGCATATCCAGTGAGATCTAAATACAGACTGACTGCGTATCCAGTGAGATCTAAATACAGACTGACTGCATATCCAGTGAGATCTAAATACAGACTGACTGCATATCCAGTGAGATCTAAATACAGACTGACTGCGTATCCAGTGAGATCTATATACAGACTGCGTATCCAGTGAGATCTAAATACAGACTGACTGCATATCCAGTGAGATCTATATACAGACTGACTGTGTATCCAGTGAGATCTATATACAGACTGACTGTGTATCCAGTGAGATCTAAATACAGACTGACTGCATATCCAGTGAGATCTATATACAGACTGCGTATCCAGTGAGATCTAAATACTGACTGACTGCATATCCAGTGAGATCTAAATACAGACTGACTGCGTATCCAGTGAGATCTAAATACAGACTGACTGCGTATCCAGTGAGATCTAAATACAGACTGACTGCGTATCCAGTGAGATCTAAATACAGACTGACTGCGTATCCAGTGAGATCTATATACAGACTGACTGTGTATCCAGTGAGATCTAAATACAGACTGACTGCATATCCAGTGAGATCTATATACAGACTGCGTATCCAGTGAGATCTGTGACAGAACCATCTGTCTGCTGGATTTTTGCCCGTTCGTCTGTTTGTCCCCGTTCGTATGAATGGCTGGTTTCTATAGCCCAGCCATTCGAATGACTCTTTTTCCCGAACAAAACCGCCGAACGAACGGCCACCCAAGTGAGGAGTGTGCTGCAGGTTAACGAAGTGATCACCATTATAACGTTGTGGTTAACCGCAGACACTTCTCAA
Source organism: Pelobates cultripes (assembly GCA_933207985.1). Classification (NCBI taxonomy): domain Eukaryota; kingdom Metazoa; phylum Chordata; class Amphibia; order Anura; family Pelobatidae; genus Pelobates; species Pelobates cultripes. The sequence goes on along the minus strand of OW240913.1, from coordinate 369,387,555 downwards.
TTAAACCGAACTCAGGGTGGTCGTCGTTCGTATGTCGACCACGAGGCAGCGGCCATTTTAAATCATGCGAACGCTCAGCGGTGTTTGGCTCTATTTCTATGGAACGGAAAACGGACACTTTTTCTGTCGAACACCGCTGAAACAAGGGAACGCCTGGCTGCCTCCACGAAAGCATGCGAACATCGGCCGTTCGGGAGATTGAGAACACACAAAAGACTTAACCCAGATAGCCCACCCATGGAGTCATTCGTGTACCGAAGGACTGTAAGAACTTTGACTCCATGGCGATTGAACTATGTGTGTGGGATCTGAGCGCTATTCGCCAATAATATGCACTCAGATCCAGGCTATCTGGGGACATGTAATACGAATGGGAAATGTTCAGTTTTCATGTAGTTATGCATTTTTGTGTCTTTTATTATTTCATGTTTAAGATGGCGACTGTCCTTGTCCTGGAGTTAATTGAGTTACTTGGTAATTAACTCCAGGACAGAGGGGAGGGAATCAGAATGTACTGTGGGTAAAATATGTGACTGTGTGTCAGAAATGTCCTGCTATCTGTCTGTACTTTAAGTCTTCCATTTGGTCCCCTAGGGGAGTGTCCACCAGGTGGGAGACCTGCATAAATACGGGCAGGTAGCCCACAGTAAACCCAGATCTTATTTTGACCCTCAATGCGGAGCTTCTGTCTCGTTATTGGGGGGATTTCTTCTTCACGTTTAGAGACTGCTGGATGGAACGAAAGCCGCTTTGGGGATATTATTGTTCGACGGTTCCTAGCAGTTCGTATATTGCCGTTCGGGAGTTTGGAGCCGTTCGTGGATTTCGATCGGGAGATTGCCGCTTCCCCTGCATTTGGTTCGTGGGTTACAGAGTAAGCGAACAGAGACTGTACTGCAGCCGGGGAAGGTTTACTAAACGGCGGTTTGGCTTAAAGACACGGGAGGTGTCTTAACAATTGGTGGCAAGCGACGGGATGAATCCTACAGCACTGGAGGTCAGCTACAAGACATGCAGTACGAGGAATTAAGGCGTGCTACACTTAAGGACATATTGGAACGCCGAGGAAGGTCAGCAAGCAATTTAAAGAAACGGGAGATTATTGCTTTACTAATGGAGATGGATGCAGCAACGGGAATGGAAAGAGTCAACGTGCCCAGTACCTTGGATTTAACACCCGAGGAAATACAATTCAACCGGGCAGTACAAATAAGGCTGGCACATTTTGGCCCCAACCCCTCAGCTGACATCGTGGTTCGTGTGCAGGCAGCAGTTGCAACACAACAGGCAGCCCGGGAAAGAGGAGCTGCAGCAGCAGAGGTACCGTATGACAATAATGTGGTTGCTAGAAAAAAGGTACCTTTTGCTGCGTTTAAAAATTTTGTGGAAACAGAGGGAGAGATTGATGGATTTTTGGCAGACTTTGAGAGGCAGTGTGCGCTACATCAGGTACCTGCAGATGAATGGGTCACCATCCTCTCTGGGAAACTATCTGGCCGGGCTAGTGAAGCTTTTCGGGCCATCCCAGAGGAGGAGATCACCAGCTATCGGGCTGTGAAAGAGGCGCTCCTAGCCAGGTATGCAGTAACCCCAGAGGCGTACAGGCGGAGGTTTAGAGAAACCAACAAGCTGGTTGGGGACTCTTATGTGGAATGGGCCTGCAGAGTCCATCGTACCGCAGCCCACTGGATGGCTGGATGCCAAGCGGTAACTGGGGAGGAGGTGTTACAAGTGTTCCTGCTGGAGCACTGCTTTGATAGACTACCTGCTGGGGTCCGGGAATGGGTCAGAGACAGAAAACCCTCTACCCTACCCGAGGCTGCCCGTCTGGCAGACGAATACACGGATGCCCGCAAGTTGGATGGTACAGCTGCTAAAGCCCCTGCCAGACTGGAATATCGACCAGCAGTAACACCCGCTCCTGCAGTCTACCAACCCCCAGTACACCGTACCCCAGCTGCACCACCAGCTAACAATTATATGCAACCAGCCCGATTTAATGCCCGGGAGTACTCCCAACCCATCCGGTGCTATGGGTGCAAGCAGTTGGGGCACAAGCGTCCTGAGTGCCCCCTGAACAGTGCCAACCAGGCTCAGTCCTGGAGGAGACCAGTTAACGGAAACCAGCGCCCACCTCAGCCTGCTGCTCACTGCCTAGAGCAGGAGGAATTTTGGGGCATTCTGCACGAGGCAGACCCAGTGCAAGCGGCTCACCAGGATAATCGCCAGCAACATCGGCAAACTGTGAAGCTAAATGGCAGAGTGGTGAATGGGCTGAGAGACACAGGAGCCACGATGACACTGCTCCAAAAGAACTTGGTCTCAGAGCATCAACACACTGGAGACACTGTGGCAGTAAGGGTAGCAGGGGGTGCCGTGTTTCGCTTACCTGTTGCCCGAGTACATTTGGATTGGGGAGTGGGCGCTAGGCATGTGGATGTGGGGGTGATGAAGGACTTGCCCGCAGATGTTCTTTTGGGAAACGATTTGGCCCCTTTGGTTTCAGCCTATGCTCCGATGGGCCCTGCAGACGTGAACCCAGTGACCACCCGTGCCCAGACCCGTGCTGCCGGAACCAGCCCACTTGCTGACGAGACCCAGGTAAGATCTCCTTCCCCGACTGATACCCCAGATCAGGTCCCCTTAAGCTGGGATTCCCCAGAGGAGTTTGGGAGGGAAACCCGGGCGGATCCGACCCTCCAAAGATACAAGGACAGGGCAGAGGCTGGGGAGGAAGGAATAGATGGGGAACGGTATGAGTGGGTGGGGGACAGGTTATATAGGATCCCTAAACCTTCCCAGAAGAGTGTTGCCTCTCCGCCGAATCGCCAGTTAGTGGTACCTGCAAAGTACCGGCAGGAGATTCTGCGGATAGGGCATGATGTTCCTTTAGCTGGACATCTAGGGTCCCGCCGCACAGCCTATAGGATTTCACAGAACTTCTTTTGGCCAAACTTTAACCAGGCTGTGCGGATGTACTGCAGCACGTGTGACACATGTCAACGGGTAGGAAAGCGGGGGGACCACCCTAAGGCTAGGCTATTATCGATGCCTATTATAGGGGAGCCCTTTGCCCGCATAGCCGTTGACATTGTGGGTCCACTGGCCAGGGCTAGTCCATCCGGTAAGAAGTATGTTCTTACCGTGGTGGACTATGCCACCCGCTATCCAGAGGCAGTAGCGCTGTCTAACATAGAGGCAGAGACGGTTGCTGATGCCCTGGTTAGAATTTTTACTAGGGTCGGGTTCCCTAAGGAGATCCTCTCCGACCAGGGAACCCAATTCACCGCTGTGCTCACCCAGCAACTGTGGAAGGTGTGCTGCATTAAGCCGTTACTTAGCTCACCCTACCACCCACAGACTAACGGTCTCTGCGAGCGCTTTAACGGTACCCTCAAACAGATGCTGAGGACCTTTACAGACACTTGCAGAGACTGGGAGAGATTCCTGCCTCATCTATTATTTTCTTATAGAGAGGTGCCCCAGGAATCTACTGGGTTCTCCCCCTTTGAGCTGCTGTATGGGAGAAGGGTCCGCGGACCCCTAGATCTCATTAGAGGCCACTGGGAGGGGGAGACGGAGCAAGAGGGGACCCCCATAGTGCCATATGTTCTGGAACTCCGGGACCGCATGGAGAAACTGTCCCTGATGGTAAGGGAGAATCTCCAGGCAGCCCAGGGGAGACAGAAGAGATGGTACGATCAGGGTGCCCGACAGCGGGTCTTCCAGGTTGGGCAAAAGGTATTGGTGCTTAAACCTGTGAAGGCCAACAAGATGCAAGCATCTTGGCAGGGCCCGTACAAGGTAGTGGCGCAGATCTGCGACACTACTTACTTGATAGCCAGCTGTGCAGATGAGAGGATCCAGCGGTCCTTTCATGTGAACATGCTGAAAGAGTACCAGGAGAGACCTGAGAATATTGCAGCAGTGTGTGCCCCAGCTGCAGATGATTCTGAGAATTTACCCCTTCCAGATCTATTAGAAAGGGATTCCCAGACTGACCTTACTACCTTGGTACAGCTAGGGGACCGGTTGAACCCCACAGAAAGGGTACAGGCGCAGCAGTTGTTATGGGAGAAGCAGGCGACGTTCTCCCAGGAACCAGGTTATACCACCCTAGCTGTGCATAAGGTAGAGACCCCTGGACAGACCCCGTTACGACAGCCCCCCTATCGTATCCCTGAAGCAGTCCGTGAAGGAATGTGGAAGGAGATACAAGAGATGACCCAGCTTGGAGTCATCGAGCACTCCGACAGCCCTTGGGCCTCGCCTGTAGTCCTGGTGCCCAAGAAAGATGGGACCACCCGGTTCTGTGTGGACTACAGGCGACTCAACGAGCGGACCACCACTGACGCCTACCCAATGCCCCGGGTAGACGAATTACTAGATCGTATTGCCAGGGGGCGATATCTGACCACCATAGACCTGTGTAAGGGCTACTGGCAGATCCCCCTGGCCGAGGATGCTATCCCCAAGTCGGCATTTGTCACCCCATTTGGCCTGTACCAATTTAAGGTCATGCCTTTTGGGATGAAAAATGCACCGGCTACCTTCCAACGGATGGTGGATAGACTCCTGGATGGCTTCCAAGAATTTGCCTGTGCATACTTGGACGACATTGCGATCTACAGTGGGTCCTGGGAGGAACACCTGGTACATGTAGGGGTAGTGCTGGATAAGATTAGGGCCGCTGGCCTGACGTTGAAGCCAGAAAAGTGTCATCTAGGTATGGCTGAAGTGCAGTACCTGGGTCACAGAGTGGGGTGTGGGAGCCAGAGACCAGAGCCAGCCAAGGTAGAGGCAGTGGCTAACTGGCCCACACCTACTACTAAGACCCAGGTATTGGCCTTCTTGGGGACGGCAGGGTACTACAGACGTTTTGTCCCTGACTACAGCGCTATCGCTAAGCCCCTGACAGACCTGACGAAGAAGAACTTGCCTAAGCAGGTCCTGTGGTCTCCGGCTTGTGAAGCTGCGTTCCAGGCACTGAAGCAGGCTCTTGTGAATGCCCCTGTCTTGGCTGCCCCAGTCCCTAACAAACGCTTTCTCGTCCATACAGATGCTTCCATGTATGGACTGGGGGCTGTGCTGAGCCAAGTCGGGGAAGATGGAGGAGAGCACCCTGTCGCATATCTCAGCAGAAAGTTGTTACCCAGAGAAGTGAGTTATGCGGCAGTGGAGAAGGAGTGTTTGGCTTGGTGTGGGCATTGAAAAAGTTAAGCCCCTATTTGTATGGGCAAGAGTTTTCCCTTGTGACTGATCACAACCCACTCGTTTGGCTTAACCGGGTCTCAGGAGACAATGGGAGACTGCTGAGATGGAGCTTGGCACTACAGCCCTACAATTTTACCATCAGCTACAGACCCGGTAAGCTAAACGGAAACGCAGATGGGTTGTCACGACAAACAGACGTTTCCATCACCTCGTAGTCCGGTCATCCCCAAGTTGACCCGCCACAGGGTCAAGCCGGGTCTGCCGGAGTGTCCCACAAGGAGGGAGCCGTGTGACAGAACCATCTGTCTGCTGGATTTTTGCCCGTTCGTCTGTTTGTCCCCGTTCGTATGAATGGCTGGTTTCTATAGCCCAGCCATTCGAATGACTCTTTTTCCCGAACAAAACCGCCGAACGAACGGCCACCCAAGTGAGGAGTGTGCTGCAGGTTAACGAAGTGATCACCATTATAACGTTGTGGTTAACCGCAGACACTTCTCAATTAAACCGAACTCAGGGTGGTCGTCGTTCGTATGTCGACCACGAGGCAGCGGCCATTTTAAATCATGCGAACGCTCAGCGGTGTTTGGCTCTATTTCTATGGAACGGAAAACGGACACTTTTTCTGTCGAACACCGCTGAAACAAGGGAACGCCTGGCTGCCTCCACGAAAGCATGCGAACATCGGCCGTTCGGGAGATTGAGAACACACAAAAGACTTAACCCAGATAGCCCACCCATGGAGTCATTCGTGTACCGAAGGACTGTAAGAACTTTGACTCCATGGCGATTGAACTATGTGTGTGGGATCTGAGCGCTATTCGCCAATAATATGCACTCAGATCCAGGCTATCTGGGGACATGTAATACGAATGGGAAATGTTCAGTTTTCATGTAGTTATGCATTTTTGTGTCTTTTATTATTTCATGTTTAAGATGGCGACTGTCCTTGTCCTGGAGTTAATTGAGTTACTTGGTAATTAACTCCAGGACAGAGGGGAGGGAATCAGAATGTACTGTGGGTAAAATATGTGACTGTGTGTCAGAAATGTCCTGCTATCTGTCTGTACTTTAAGTCTTCCATTTGGTCCCCTAGGGGAGTGTCCACCAGGTGGGAGACCTGCATAAATACGGGCAGGTAGCCCACAGTAAACCCAGATCTTATTTGACCCTCAATGCGGAGCTTCTGTCTCGTTATTGGGGGGATTTCTTCTTCACGTTTAGAGACTGCTGGATGGAACGAAAGCCGCTTTGGGGATATTATTGTTCGACGGTTCCTAGCAGTTCGTATATTGCCGTTCGGGAGTTTGGAGCCGTTCGTGGATTTCGATCGGGAGATTGCCGCTTCCCCTGCATTTGGTTCGTGGGTTACAGAGTAAGCGAACAGAGACTGTACTGCAGCCGGGGAAGGTTTACTAAACGGCGGTTTGGCTTAAAGACACGGGAGGTGTCTTAACAAGATCTAAATACAGACTGACTGCATATCCAGTGAGATCTAAATACAGAGTGACTGCGTATCCTGTGAGATCTATATACAGACTGCGTATCCAGTGAGATCTAAATACAGACTGACTGCGTATCCAGTGAGATCTAAATACAGACTGACTGCGTATCCATTGAGATCTATATACAGACTGACTGCGTATCCAGTGAGATCTAAATACAGACTGACTGCGTATCCAGTGAGATCTATATACAGACTGCGTATCCAGTGAGATCTAAATACAGACTGACTGCATATCCAGTGAGATCTATATACAGACTGACTGTGTATCCAGTGAGATCTAAATACAGACTGACTGCATATCCAGTGAGATCTATATACAGACTGCGTATCCAGTGAGATCTATATACAGACTGACTGCATATCCAGTGAGATCTATATACAGACTGACTGCGTATCCAGTGAGATCTAAATACAGAGTGACTGCGTATCCTGTGAGATCTATATACAGACTGACTGCATATCCAGTGAGATCTATATACAGACTTACTGCGTATCCAGTGAGATCTATATACAGACTGACTGCATATCCAGTGAGATCTATATACAGACTGACTGCGTATCCAGTGAGATCTATATACAGACTTACTGCGTATCCAGTGAGATCTATATACAGACTGACTGCATATCCAGTGAGATCTATATACAGACTGACTGCGTATCCAGTGAGATCTATATACAGACTGACTGCATATCCAGTGAGATCTATATACAGACTGACTGCAGATCCAATTGATCACTGTCAGTAGTCCCAGCCCATGGTCACTGTCAGTAGTCCTAACCCATGCTCACTGTCAGTAGTCCTAGCCCATGCTCACTGTCAATAGTCCTAGCCCATGTTCACTGTCAGTAGTCCTAACCCATGCTCACCGTCAGTACCCATGTTCACTGTAGTAGTCCTAGCCCATGTAGTAGTCCTAGCCCATGTTCACCGTCAGTAGTCCTAGCCCATGCTCACTGTCAGTAGTCCTAACCCATGCTCACCATCAGTAGTCCTAGCCCATGCTCACTGTCAGTAGTCCTAGCCCATGCTCACTGTCAGTAGTCCTAGCCCATGCTCACTGCCAGTAGTCCTAACCCATGCTCACTGTCAGTAGTCCTAACCCATGCTCACTGTCAGTAGTCCTAGCCCATGTTCACTGTCAGTAGTCCTAGCCCATGCTCACTGTCTGTAGTCCTAACCCATGCTCACTGTCAGTAGTCCTAGCCCATGCTCACTGTCAGTAGTCCTAGCCCATGCTCACTGCCAGTAGTCCTAACCCATGCTCAGTGTCAGTAGTCCTAGCCCATGTTCACTGTCAGTAGTCCTAGCCCATGTTCACTGTCAGTAGTCCTAGCCCATGCTCACTGTCAGTAGTCCTAGCCCATGCTCACTGTCAGTAGTCCTAACCCATGCTCACTGTCAGTAGTCCTAACCCATGCTCACTGTCAGTAGTCCTAGCCCATGCTCACTGTCAGTAGTCCTAACCCATGCTCACTGTCAGTAGTCCTAGCCCATGTTCACTGTCAGTAGTCCTAGCCCATGCTCACTGTCAGTAGTCCTAGCCCATGTTCACTGTCAGTAGTCCTAGCCCATGCTCAGTGTCAGTAGTCCTAGTCCATGTTCACTGTCAGTAGTCCTAGCCTCTGGTGTGTTGGCTGCAGGTTAATTTACATTAGATGTGAATTCACACATTATGTCGAAGAGTCTGATCTGGTTATCTGTCTCCCCACAGGCAGGTTTTGTAACAGAACATTCGATGATTATGCTTGTTGGCCAGATGGCGTTCCTGGAACATATGTGAATGTGACCTGCCCCTGGTACCTCCCGTGGGCACACAAAGGTAGGTACAATGGGTATATTGGGTTATAATCTCATGACTTCCAGGGTGATAGTTCCAGTATCTGTATTCTACCAAACTGGGCCAAAGCTTCAATATACAGCCAGTGTGTGCAGTGTACGCAATATACAGCCAGTGTGTGCAGTGTGCTCAATATACAGCCAGTGTGTGCAGTATTTACAATATACAGCCAGTGTGTGCAGTGTCCGCAATATACAGCCAGTGTGTGCAGTGTGCTCAATATACAGCCAGTGTGTGCAGTGTACGCAATATACAGCCAGTGTGTGCAGTGTCCGCAATATACAGCCAGTGTGTGCAGTGTGCTCAATATACAGCCAGTGTGTGCAGTGTACGCAATATACAGCCAGTGTGTGCAGTGTGCTCAATATACAGCCAGTGTGTGCAGTATTTACAATATACAGCCAGTGTGTGCAGTGTGCTCAATATACAGCCAGTGTGTGCAGTATTTACAATATACAGCCAGTGTGTGCAGTGTGCTCACTATACAGCCAGTGTGTGCAGTGTACGCAATATACAGCCAGTGTGTGCAGTGTCCGCAATATACAGCCAGTGTATGCAGTGTACGCAATATACAGCCAGTGTGTGCAGTGTGCTCAATATACAGCCAGTGTGTGCAGTATTTACAATATACAGCCAGTGTGTGCAGTGTCCGCAATAAACAGCCAGTGTGTGCAGTGTCCACAATATACTGCCAGTGTGTGCAGTGTGCTCATTATATAGCCAGTGTGTGCAGTGTCCACAATATACTGCCAGTGTGTGCAGTGTGCTCATTATATAGCCAGTGTGTGCAGTGTCCGCAATATACAGCCAGTGTGTGCAGTGTCCGCCAGATACTGGCAGTGTGTGCAGTATTTACAATATACAGCCAGTGTGTGCAGTGTCCGCAATATTCAGCCAGTGTGTGCAGTGTGCTCAATAAACAGCCAGTGTGTGCAGTGTCCGCAATATTCAGCCAGTGTGCAGTGTACGCAATATACAGCCAGTGTGTGCAGTGTGCTCAATATACAGCCAGTGTGTGCAGTATTTACAATATACAGCCAGTGTGTGCAGTGTGCTCAATAAACAGCCAGTGTGTGCAGTGTCCACAATATACTGCCAGTGTGTGCAGTGTGCTCATTATATAGCCAGTGTGTGCAGTGTCCGCAATATACAGCCAGTGTGTGCAGTGTCCGACAGATACTGGCAGTGTGTGCAGTATTTACAATATACAGTCAGTGTGTGCAGTGTCTGCAATATACAGCCAGTGTGTGCAGTGTGCTCAATATACAGCCAGTGTGTGCAGTGTGCTCAATAAACAGCCTGTGTGTGCATTGTCCGCAATATACAGCCAGTGTGTGCAGTATTTACAATATACAGCCAGTGAGTGCAGTATTTACAATATACAGCCAGTGTGTGCAGTGTGTTCAATAAACAGCCAGTGTGTGCAGTATTTACAATATACAGCCAGTGTGTGCAGTGTGCTCAATATACAGCCAGTGTGTGCAGTATTTACAATATACAGCAAGTGTGTGCAGTTTGCTCAATATACAGCCAGTGTGTGCAGTATTTACAATATACAGCTAGTGTGTGCAGTTTGCTCAATATACAGCCAGTGTGTGCAGTATTTACAATATACAGCCAGTGTGTGCAGTGTGCTCACTATACAGCCAGTGTGTGCAGTGTCCGCACTATACAGCCAGTGTGTGCAGTGTCCGCACTATACAGCCAGTGTGTGCAGTATTTACAATATACAGCCAGTGTGTGCAGTTTGCTCAATATACAGCCAGTGTGTGCAGTATTTACAATATACAGACAGTGTGTGCAGTGTGCTCAATATACAGCCAGTGTGTGCAGTGTCCGCAATATACAGCCAGTGTGTGCAGTATTTATAATATACAGCCAGTGTGTGCAGTGTGCTCAATATACAGCCAGTGTGTGCAGTATTTACAATATACAGCCAGTGTGTGCAGTGTGCTCAATATACAGCCAGTGTGTATAAATGCTCTGTGTTGCTGCAGCTGATTCCAAATATAAATTTACAGACGACTGATAACTGTGCACAGCGTGGTGAATTCACCTGCTAAATGATTATATAGCAATAAACGTTAGCAATAATCTTTACAGTAATACGGCATTTTATTCAGCAAATATAGACACAGCCGGGAATTGCACTGACTGATTGTCTGTTATTGATTCATGTCCTGCACTGGTCACAGGTTTATACACATAGAGTGTAACCTGTTATCTTTCCGAGGTCACGTGTACCAAAGGGGTGAGTGATAATAGGTGAGTAATAATACTAGGTGAGTAATAATACTAGGTGAGTAATAATAGGTGAGTAATAATACTAGGTGAGTAATAATACTAGGGGAGTAATAATAGGTGATTAATAATAGGTCAGTCATAATAATAGGTGAGTAATAATAGATCAGTCATAATACTAGGTGAGTAATGATAGGTGAGTCATAATAATAGGTGAGTAATAATAGATCAGTCATAATACTAGGTGAGTAATAACAGGTGAGTCATAATAATAGGTGAGTAATGATAGGTGAGTAATAATAGGTCAGTCATAATACTAGGTGAGTAATAATACTAGATGAGTAATAATAGGTCAGTCATAATAATAGGTGAGTAATAATACTAGGTCAGACCAGTAATAATAGGTGAGTCATAATAATAGGTGAGTAATGATAGGTGAGTAATAATAGGTCAGTCATAATAATAGGTGAGTAATAATACTAGGTCAGACCAGTAATAATAGGTGAGTCATAATAATAGGTGAGTAATGATAGGTGAGTAATAATAGGTCAGTCATAATAATAGGTGAGTAATAATACTAGGTCAGACCAGTAATAATAGGTGAGTCATAATAATAGGTGAGTAATGATAGGTGAGTAATAATAGGTCAGTCATAATAATAGGTGAGTAATAATACTAGGTGAGTAATAATAGGTCAGTCATAATAATAGGTGAGTAATAATTCTAGGTGAGTAATAATAGATCAGTCATAATACTAGGTGAGTAATAATAGGTGAGTAATAATACTAGGTGAGTAATAATAGGTGATTAATAATAGGTCAGTCATAATAATAGGTGAGTAATAATAGGTCAGTCATAATAATAGGTGAGTAATAATAGATCAGTCATAATACTAGGTGAGTAATGATAGGTGAGTCATAATAATAGGTGAGTAATAATAGATCAGTCATAATACTAGGTGAGTAATAACAGGTGAGTCATAATAATAGGTGAGTAATGATAGGTGAGTAATAATAGGTCAGTCATAATACTAGGTGAGTAATAATACTAGATGAGTAATAATAGGTCAGTCATAATAATAGGTGAGTAATAATACTAGGTCAGACCAGTAATAATAGGTGAGTCATAATAATAGGTGAGTAATGATAGGTGAGTAATAATAGGTCAGTCATAATACTAGGTGAGTAATAACAGGTGAGTCATAATAATAGGTGAGTAATGATTCTAGGTGAGTAATAATAGATCAGTCATAATAATAGGTGAGTAATAATACTAGGTGAGTAATAATAGGTCAGTCATAATAATAGGTGAGTAATAATTCTAGGTGAGTAATAATAGATCAGTCATAATAATAGGTGAGTAATAATAGGTGAGTAATAATAGAGTCATAATAGGTGAGTCATAATAATAGGTGAGTAATAATTCTAGGTGAGTAATAATAGGTCAGTCATAATAATAGGTGAGTAATAATTCTAGGTGAGTAATAATAGATCAGTCATAATAATAGGTGAGTAATAATACTAGGTGAGTAAGAATAGATCAGTCATAATAATAGGTGAGTAATAATACTAGGTGAGTAATAATAGGTCAGTCATAATAATAGGTGAGTAATAATTCTAGGTGAGTAATAATAGATCAGTCATAATAATAGGTGAGTAATAATACAAGGTGAGTAATAATAGGTCAGTCATAATAATAGGTGAGTAATAATACTAGGTGAGTAATAATAGATCAGTCATAATAATAGGTAAGTAATAATACAAGGTGAGTAATAATAGGTCAGTCATAATAATAGGTGAGTAATAATACTAGGTGAGTAATAATAGGTCAGTCATAATAATAGGTGAGTAATAATACTAGGTGAGTAATAATAGGTCAGTCATAATAATAGGTGAGTAATAATAGGTCAGTCATAATAATAGGTGAGTAATGATACTAGGTGAGTAATAATAGGTCAGTCATAATAATAGGTGAGTAATAATTCTAGGTGAGTAATAATAGGTCAGTCATAATAATAGGTGAATAATGATACTAGGTGAGTGATAATAGGTCAGTCATAATAATAGGTGAGTAATAATAGGTGCATAATGATATTTGTTGAGTAATAATAGTAGATGAGTAATGATATTAGGTGTCATGAGGTGCGTTCTGCACCCAAGGTGTTGGCTCCGCACCCAAGGTGTTGGCTCCTCACTCAAGGTGTTGGCTCTGCACCCAAGGTGTTGGCTCCGCACCCAAGGTGTTGGCTCCTCACTCAAAGTGTTGGCTCTGCATCCAAGGTGTTGGCTCCGCACCCAAGGTGTTGGCTCCTCACCCAAGGTGTTGGCTCCGGACCCAAGGTGTTGGCTCCTCACTCAAGTGAGTCGAGATAGGCGCCGGGCCTGATGCCCACAGTACCATGGATCTTGGTTACAGGGGTTGGCCTGGTGTGGCTCGCTGGCCATAGGTTGTTGTTGTCCTCTGCTGTAGGGGAATGTCTGTAACTGTTAGTGAATATCAGTAAACATAAAGTACAAGCTATATCCCATTGTACAGCGCTACAGAATCTGATGGCACTATATAAATAATAAAATAATAATAATAATATAACTTAGGTAATTGTGTTTGTCTGTACTGCTAATTAATTCCAGTAATGTAAATTTAAATATTGTATCTATAGATAAAGGGAATTTCATGAAACTGCATTGTTATCATCTCATGGCTCCATTATCCTACTTCCAGCCTGTCCCTCAGATATTGCTGATAGCCTAATAAAAAAGAAATAAAAATGCAAGCATGTAAATGTATTGTTTGTGTAGTTTTATTGCCATTTGTGCTCCATTTAACCCCTCTATCCACGTTCTAGGCTGTTGTTTCATTCTTTCTCATGTTTCTTGGTGAATTTATAACGGTGCTTTGTGCCTTGGGGTTGAGCCGGTGCGAGCATTTTGGATGGAGATTGTGTAATGCTGTGTGATGTGAGCTTGGTACCAAGCAGTCACAGATGGTTTATTGCCCAGTTCCTGGAACGTTCACAACGTTCATTGTGTTTCTCTTTCTAAATACATTATAGGTCAGAGCTCGCTAACAATTAGTGAATTACAACACCCATGACACTAAGCCAACATTATGGTCCGCTGTGTGCGTTTGTCAATCTAAAGGCAGCATTTTAGTTTTCTAAAACTACGTACATTTCTGTAAAACTTAAAAATGTCAGAAAGTTGCTTACTTAGCGAGGACGAAATCAATAACATAAAAATTATTTTCCGAAAAACAGAAAAAACTAATTGTATCAACACAGCGAGCTGACCTTGATGGGATTTCTGGACAGAGTTAGATTTGTTTCCACGATTAGCTGAAGAAATGCTTGAATGGTAAATGAATGGTAACTATGAGACTATGCCAGCAATACTGGGGCACCTACACTGGCACCGAGAGGGCAAATACCAATAACGATACATCAGATTTGTTGCAACGAGATGCATTCTGAATCTCTGAGCAGTGACTTGTGGGAAGAATGCAATTTTAATTAGCAAACTTCATCTTATTAAAATCTTCTCTGGGCACACGTAATTAGTAACCATGAGGAAAATGAACAGTTCCTGGATTTAAGGGGTGCTTTCATTCACCAGAGAACTGTGTTGAATTAAAAATGATATTTCTATAATAAAGCCAGTTGGTATTAGTAGCAGTTATATCCCTGGCTAACCGTTATAAGCAGGAGATGGACACAGACACAATTATGGTGCATGTTTAATAAAGTACCTAGAAATTGCTATGTCTGCGTGATAGCCACACGACATCACGAGCCATGATTTGAGGATAGCTGGTGAAATAGCTCAATGGAGAGAGCTCAATAAAAAGTCTCTAATTGTGGGCAGCAAGTGAGCATGGGCATGCATTGTCATAGCTTTCATCACAAGCATTCCAAGCTGTCAGCCAGAGAGTCCGTGGACAAGGGGTGCACAGGGCAAGGCAGTGTGTGCCTACCACATCTTTTAGCTCCATGGAATCAGGAACAATACGTTTCCTGCTGTCTGATTGAGAGACAGGGAGATGTTTTTGCTATTGGTTATGAAATTTCAAATAGAATTCCTCACTTTTATAACCAGCAATTTTAGAGGAGATGCTTCTGATACAGCAAGCTGAAGGGGTCTATATGTATGGACTGTGCCTTTAAAGAAGGGGAACTATTCAGCCACCACTGTACAAAGTTTAAAGGGTGGACATCCCAAATCATTCCGATTCTGAACTTCTACAATTATCTCCACTCTGCAAATGGAGATAATATTTGTTTAGCTTAGCACACGTACTTGTGTTTTTCTGAATATTTCTCATTAGCCTTATTCTATAATACTTTCCCTTATTCTCCAGTAATTGAAATCCCCCAAAATCCATCTGTTAAAGAAGCTCTGCATCAGTCTGGGTCATTTTGCTTTTTTTTTACCAGACTCCTTAAAGTGATCTGAAAGTTAAAACTAATATCGAATTCACTTTTATTCCCAACAATTCACACGTACTTTCAGGAAAATCTCTGTATGAATTACTGAGTATTATCTTTTGCTTCAGAATAGGGATGTGCATGATCCAAAAATTCGGTTCGGAAATTCAGGTAAGAAAAACAATTCGGCACTTCGGCAATTCGGCACTTTGGTTCGGTTCGTCACTTCCGAAATTCGGGACTTCTGACGTTAGGAAGCATCCGAATGTCCAAATTGCCCGAAATTCATCCGAATTCACAATCGGACCGAAACAAATTGCACATGTCTACTTCAGAATATATCAAAATAAGAAAATCTGCATAGATGGATGTGATGTACAAAGGAGGGTTTCCACTGAGTGCATGAAAATAATAGATTAATCAAATCTCCAGCAGCACTGTCCTTATAAGTGAGATTGTGGTGAAAGCAAATATGGGACAAATGTGTCTCTCTTGCTAATTTAAAAATTGGTGCAGTATTGTCCATCATTGTGACATAAAGAGCATCATTCTGTATCATGATATCATGACTGCATCTCACAGATAGTAAAAAATTAAATTAAAAAAATAATTTAAAAAATTGTGAATTGAGGGCCCACCCGGAATATGCATTTTCCCACCCAGAACATGCGATGGTGCTGTTGTAGAGACCAACATTTATACAAAATCAAGATTAAGAAACAGCGTGCACATAAAAGGCAGTTTTACATTTTTTAAGGGCTACTTAAAATTACCAATCTCAGCAAACCTACACGGGGATTCAGTTCCACCACACGGCCATATTGTGTTAAACCCACTACTACGTCACAGTACCCCGATATCAGTGGGGTCTACACTAATTACGTCACAGTACCCCGATATCAGTGGGGTCTACACTAATTACGTCACAGTACCCCAATATCAGTGGGGTCTACACTAATTACGTCACAGTACCCCAATATCAGTGGGGTCTACACTAATTCCAACATGGGAGACACATTACATAGAGCTAAATGAGCTAAAGTCTATTTAATTAATCGACTGTAAGAGCATGGAGAATATATATAATGCATAATAATTGCATCTCGCAGATTGTCTGTCTTTACTTCTTACTATTTATTTGATGTAAAAGATATAAAGAAATAACAAAAAGGAGAAAAAACTTGAGTCAATATTTTTTGCTTTAGCGCTTGTTTCAGGACTGAGCTACCCTTAATTCACAGAAATAGAAGTGATCCTGTTTCCTAAATAAGAATGTACTTTTGACGTTTCTATTTAATTAAGGATCCTGATTAGGTTTCTAATAAACAGAGACTATAAATCCATTATATCCTTCTATTCATTACGGCCTAAATAAAAGCAAATGGCTGCATCAGCGGTGTTTAACATTGACCTTCCATATCCTTCATTTCTCCCATTAAACAATGATCACAGTTTTATTGTAAGTCTTGCTGTGTCTATTTAATCAGACATTGTCTAACTCTCATCGCACACTATGTAAAAAACTGATTCTTTTTACATCTTTAAAAGTAAAAAAAAAAAGGAAAAAGCAACCAAGCGATTTCCAGCTACTTTGGGCGCGATTCCTCTCATCTCATGTCCGCCTATTTAACTGCTCCTTACTCCCGTCACTCCATGCTGATACCAATCATCCACTGCCAACGTATCCCACAGCGTTTTACAATATTATAAAAAGGGGAAATTTAACAATAAATGAGACAATTACAAAATGCTACAAGAACAATAGGTAGATAAGGACGCTGCTCTAAAGAGCTTACAATCTAGATGAGGTGGGGTATAAAAACACAACAAGAAGGGCAACTTAGGGGCAACCATACGACAAGGTGGAAAAGTAACAGAACTGGAAGGTGAGGGTGATGTGTGGCTCCTTAAAAAAAAGAAAGAGATAGATTTGTGAAATAAACGTAAACTGTAATTTTAGAACACGATCATTTATTTATTTATTTATGCAGGGGGATTTCTAAGCACATTTATTGTCGTTTAAAGACACTTTACTAGTAAACAGACATAAGAGAGGAAAGACAGTTTGGTTTGGTTGTAAAATAGAGACTGCTCTTCCTAAAAAGGGGACACTTGGGAGTTATGGTTACAGCAATGAAATCTGTTGTTAAGATAAAAACGGGAATAATGTGATTGGAATCAGTATAGACTGTAAGACGGAGTCACTGCCTGGTATTTACCCTGCACCAAGTGTGTCTCAATGAACGTGGCTAGATTCCTTTGCTATTAGTGTCATACAAGTCTTCTGCTAAATGCCAACCGCTATTTACCACCTGGTTTCCATGATTACTGAAAACTGAAGAAAGTTCACAGAACTATAAATTACCATAGCAACAACAGAAACCGGAACATATTTACCCTTTCAGCACAATATGTTGCTCTCTGCTACGGCACATTAAAACAATAATTAATTTATTTTTTTTTGCCCTTCATCCTCAGTAATACTAGGTGGGGGCAGATGAGTTGCCTCTACCCCATTCTTTACCCTATGGTCAGTGGGGTGAAGGCTTATAACTGCCCCTCAAATATGTCCCTACCTACCTATTCCACCCTGACTTAGCATTCAAGCTTCGAATGTGCTGTCAGATGACTGTGATTAACTTTAACCAACCAGCACCGTGATGGAGAAGTCTCGCCTCTTGGGATACTTGCCTGGTAATGTGATTATAGACCTGATTGGTCCTTAAATCAAATAACTATATGGCAGATCGAAACATTAACATATTTAATTTATCAACTTCTATTTTTACAAATATTGCCAGCAGAGGGCAACATAGTGCAGACAAAGAATCAAATTATACTATTTAGAGAAGGCAACTACATACATATCACAGCAGAGGGCAGAACTGAGCAGAGGAGAAATATTCACTGGTAGGTGGGCAACATGAATTAATGGGAGACCACGATTATATGAGCATCGTAAACAGTAGAGACTATATGACAGCCTGTTCCAGGTCCTGCCAATATCCAGCAACTTCACACAGCCATTGAAGAGGAGTGGACCAACATTCCACAGGCCACAATTAACAACCTGATCAACTCTATCATGTGAATATGTGTTGCACTGTGTGAGGGAAATGGTGGTCACACCAGATACTGACTGGTTTTCGGACACCCCCATCCCCGCCCTCCCCCCCCCCGGACCCGTCTAATACAGTAAAACTGCACATTTTAGAGTGGCCTCTTATTGTGGCCAGCCTAAGGCACACCTGTGCAATAATCATGCTGTCTAATCAGCATCTTGATATGCCACACCTGTGAGGTGGATGGATTATCTCGACAAAGGAGAAGTGCTCACTAACACAGATTTAGACAGATTTGTGAACAATATTTGAGAGAAATAGGCCTTTTGTGGACATAGAAAAAGTCTTAGATCTTTGAGTTCAGCTCATGAAAAATGGGGCAAAATCTAAAGTGTTGCGTTTATAATGCGTTTCTATATGTGTGTTTTTAGTTGCACCCCATTCCACTATGTACCAACTACTGGCAATCGCTGCTGAATTACAACCTGGGGAAACAATTAGCATTCAAGATTTCTCTGTGTATCAAGCAACAAGCTTCTGTAGCAGATTTTACTTAATAAAAAGTTTCCCAATCTTGCCAGCAAGGAGGAAAGTATGTCACATCTCTATCATTGCACTAAATGTTATTTATTTGTCTTGATTTATATGCGATCTTTTGTGCATGATTACTTAATGGAACATTTCTACCCGACAGCAATGTTTACTGGTCGTGTTGTTAAAAGCGTCCTGCTGAGTTTGAGGATGGCTGCTGAACCTACATGTCGATTTCTGCTACCTGAGGGATATGTGGGGAATTTAATATTTTAAGTTAGACATTGCATTTATAAATAATGAGGTGAAAACACGCTGCGTGGAGTCTGTGAAATAGAATATTAGACAATACCAAGTCCACTGAACGAGGTTGGACAAACTTCCCCGTGAGCATTCACTAGACACCCACTTCTGTGTTTTTTGTCCTGCTCTACTTCCAGATTGCATGAATCCTGGATACTGTAACGATTGTAACAATTTAATTAATCACTGTGTTGGATACAAATTGTTATCTTGAAAACATGATGGAATAGGGAGCGTACAGATTATCAAAAATTGGCATGCTAATGCAAGTGGTAATAAAGGTATCACATTTGTATCATTTTACAGGGAAGATAGTTTCATTCCCCCTGAAAAAAACGTGTTAAAGTAGTTATTACACATAGCTTTGATAATTTTAAGAAACATTTAGACACAATGTGACTATCTCAGGCAGTAAGTAGGATGGATGGATTCTCTTGGTGACAGAAGGGAGGGTGTACATAGAGCTCCCCTTCTTCCAGAATAATGGGGAAGATGGCTAAATGAGGCACTTCACTGAATGGAAACAGATATGGGGAAGAGCTGGGTGGGAGAAGCAAAAATGGGGAGTTTTTAAAGATAGAAACAAATATAGAAACATTGAACAAAATAATAAATACATACAGCGTGTGAACACACCAAGTATTTACACCTTCTACAGTGCAATATAAAATAAATAAGAAATGAGAAATGAAAACAGGGGCGGCACTGGGGGAGTGTGGGGTGGGTGGGGGGTGGGGGGGCCAATGCAAGTCTGTGGGGGGGGGGGCTCAGTCTATGTGTGTATGGGTCAGTCTGTGTGTGTATGGGTCAGTCTGTGTGTTTGTATGTGTATGTGTGTATATATATGTATGGATGGGTCTGTGTGTGTTAGGGGGTCATTTTGTGTGCATGGGTCAGTATATGTGTGGGGGTCAGTCTGTGTGGAGGGGCAGTCTGCGATGTGTGTATGGGTCTGTGTGTGTGTGTCAGAGTGTGTGTGTGTATGGGTCAGTCTGTGTGTGTGTATGGGTCAGTCTGTGTGTGTATGGGTCTGTGTGTGTGTGTGCATGGGTCAGTCTGTGGGTTTGTATGGGTCAGTCTCTGTGTGTATGGGTCTGTGTGTGTGTGTGTGTGTGTGTGTATGGGTCAGTCTGTGGGTTTGTATGGGTCAGTCTGTGTAAGTGCTTTAGCTCCAAGAGAGATATCTCTCATCTCGTGACTTCCCCTGTACCCGATGAATAGACAGCCTTCTCAACCACCACGGATCTGATTGTGCCACC
Source organism: Pelobates cultripes (assembly GCA_933207985.1). Classification (NCBI taxonomy): domain Eukaryota; kingdom Metazoa; phylum Chordata; class Amphibia; order Anura; family Pelobatidae; genus Pelobates; species Pelobates cultripes. The sequence continues at coordinate 369,367,183 of OW240913.1, read as the reverse complement.
CCCTCCCGGCAAGGTAAGATCTGGGAAAGGGGAATATTAATTTTTTTTGTTAAACAATTATTAAAGTAAAAATTGTGCCTTATCCCACTCTCTACACACCCTGAACACAGTACACCCTCACAGACAGTGAAACCCCCACATACAGTACACTCCCACCAACACAGAGTACACCTTTGCATACACACACAATAACTTCAGCTCCTTGATGAGCACACAGTGTAACCCCAATACACATACAGTCACACTGCAGCCCCTAGATGCACACGCACACACAGGCCCTTTCAGCACTCACATAATCTCAAAAGCTCCTATGCATGAGCATGTGCTCACACTACAGCCTCTAGTTACACATAGTACACCATAAACAGACTCCTCTATACACACGCTTTACCATGGAAACTTATCTTGCATCTCCTGAAAACTTTTTCCAGTTTCCGTGAAATGGTGTTTTGCCTATAATAAGGAAGGCGCACCGGTGGAAATACAGGGAATGCTGGTGTTGTGGTTACACCGGAGCCCATCGAGTGGCCCGTGCAATAAGGGCAACCTGATGGGCATGTGTCATCAGGGGCTCAAAACTATTTTTGCACTAGGGCCCACTCTACATTAGTTCTGCCACTTTGCAGCAGCTTCCCGGCACACAAGCTCTGCCCCTGCATGGAAGATCGCCTCCCTGTTCACAAGCTCCACCCCCAGTCTCTGGCTGAGACACACACTGACTGAGACACACACACATTCGGACTGACATACAGTGACAGGCACACACTCTGACTGAGACACACACTGACTGAGACACACACACATTCGGACAGACATACCGTGACAGGCACACACTCTGACTGAGACACACACTGACTGAGACACACACACATTCGGACTGACATACAGTGACAGGCACACACTCTGACTGAGACACACACTGACTGAGACACACACACATTCATACAGACATACAGTGACAGGCACACACTCTCTGGCTGAGACACACACTGACTGAGACACACACACATTCGGACAGACATACAGTAACAGGCACACACTCTCTGACTGAGACACACACTGACTGAGACACACACACATTCGGACTGACATACAGTAACAGGCACACACTCTCTGACTGAGACACACACTGACTGAGACACACACATTTGGACAGACATACAGTGACAGGCACACACTCTGACTGAGACACACACTGACTGAGACACACACACATTCAGACAGACATACCGTGACAGGCACACACTCTGAATGAGACACACACTGACTGAGACACACACACATTCGGACAGACATACAGTGACAGGCACATACTCTCTGACTGAGACACACACTGACTGAGACACACACATTTGGACAGACATACAGTGACAGGCACACACTCTGACTGAGACACACACTGACTGAGACACACACACATTCAGACAGACATACCGTGACAGGCACACACTCTGAATGAGACACACACTGACTGAGACACACACACATTCGGACAGACATACAGTGACAGGCACACACTCTCTGACTGAGACACACACACTGAGACACTGAGACACACACACATTCGGACAGACAGTGAAACCCCCACATACAGTACACTCCCACCAACACAGAGTACACCTTTGCATACACACACAATAACTTCAGCTCCTTGATGAGCACACAGTGTAACCCCAATACACATACAGTCACACTGCAGCCCCTAGATGCACACGCACACACAGGCCCTTTCAGCACTCACATAATCTCAAAAGCTCCTATGCATGAGCATGTGCTCACACTACAGCCTCTAGTTACACATAGTACACCATAAACAGACTCCTCTATACACACGCTTTACCATGGAAACTTATCTTGCATCTCCTGAAAACTTTTTCCAGTTTCCGTGAAATGGTGTTTTGCCTATAATAAGGAAGGCGCACCGGTGGAAATACAGGGAATGCTGGTGTTGCGGTTACACCGGAGCGCATTGAGTGGCCCGTGCAATAAGGGCAACCTGATGGGCATGTGTCATCAGGGGCTCAAAACTATTTTTGCACTAGGGCCCACTCTACATTAGTTCTGCCACTTTGCAGCAGCTTCCCGGCAAACAAGCTCTGCCCCTGCATGGAAGATCGCCTCCCTGTTCACAAGCTCCACCCCCAGTCTCTGGCTGAGACACACACTGACTGAGACACACACACATTCGGACTGACATACAGTGACAGGCACACACTCTGACTGAGACACACACTGACTGAGACACACACACATTCGGACAGACATACAGTGACAGGCACACACTCTCTGACTGAGACACACACACTGAGACACTGAGACACACACACATTCGGACAGACAGTGAAACCCCCACATACAGTACACTCCCACCAACACAGAGTACACCTTTGCATACACACACAATAACTTCAGCTCCTTGATGAGCACACAGTGTAACCCCAATACACATACAGTCACACTGCAGCCCCTAGATGCACACGCACACACAGGCCCTTTCAGCACTCACATAATCTCAAAAGCTCCTATGCATGAGCATGTGCTCACACTACAGCCTCTAGTTACACATAGTACACCATAAACAGACTCCTCTATACACACGCTTTACCATGGAAACTTATCTTGCATCTCCTGAAAACTTTTTCCAGTTTCCGTGAAATGGTGTTTTGCCTATAATAAGGAAGGCGCACCGGTGGAAATACAGGGAATGCTGGTGTTGCGGTTACACCGGAGCCCATCGAGTGGCCCGTGCAATAAGGGCAACCTGATGGGCATGTGTCATCAGGGGCTCAAAACTATTTTTGCACTAGGGCCCACTCTACATTAGTTCTGCCACTTTGCAGCAGCTTCCCGGCACACAAGCTCTGCCCCTGCATGGAAGATCGCCTCCCTGTTCACAAGCTCCACCCCCAGTCTCTGGCTGAGACACACACTGACTGAGACACACACACATTCGGACTGACATACAGTGACAGGCACACACTCTGACTGAGACACACACTGACTGAGACACACACACATTCGGACAGACATACCGTGACAGGCACACACTCTGACTGAGACACACACTGACTGAGACACACACACATTCGGACTGACATACAGTGACAGGCACACACTCTGACTGAGACACACACTGACTGAGACACACACACATTCATACAGACATACAGTGACAGGCACACACTCTCTGGCTGAGACACACACTGACTGAGACACACACACATTCGGACTGACATACAGTAACAGGCACACACTCTCTGACTGAGACACACACTGACTGAGACACACACACATTCGGACAGACATACAGTAACAGGCACACACTCTCTGACAGAGACACACACTGACTGAGACACACACATATGGACAGACATACAGTGACAGGCACACACCTGACTGAGACACACACTGACTGAGACACACACACATTCAGACAGACATACCAAGTGACAGGCACACACTCTGAATGAGACACACACTGACTGAGACACACACACATTCGACAGACATACAGTGACAGGCACATACTCTCTGACTGAGACACACACTGACTGACACACACACATTTGGACAGACATACAGTGACAGGCACACACCTGACTGAGACACACACTGACTGAGACACACACACATACGGACAGACATACAGTGACAGGCACATACTCTCTGACTGAGACACACACTGACTGAGACACACACACATTCGGACAGACATACAGTGACAGGCACACACTCTCTGACTGAGACACACACACTGAGACACTGAGACACACACACATTCGGACAGACATACAGTGACAGGCACACACTCTGACTGAGACACACACTGACTGAGACACACACACATTCGGACAGACATACAGTGACAGGCACATACTCTCTGACTGAGACACACACTGACTGAGACACACACACATTCGGACAGACATACAGTGACAGGCACACACTCTCTGACTGAGACACACACACTGAGACACTGAGACACACACACATTCGGACAGACATACAGTGACAGGCACACACTCTGACTGAGACACACACTGACTGAGACACACACACATTCGGAAAGACATACAGTGACAGGCACATACTCTCTGACTGAGACACACACTGACTGAGACACACACACATTCGGACAGTCATACAGTGACAGGCACACACTCTCTGACTGAGACACACACACTGAGACACTGAGACACACACACATTTTCTCACACACTCACAAATTGCTAATTTTATTTTAAAATAAATCCAGCCAGCCTCCCTACAGTTGGGAGAGCTGAGTGTATCTTTCCCTGGCGTCCAGTGTGTCTCCTCTAAATCTTCCTGCAGTTTCTCTTTGCTCCCCTGCATGCTCTCTGTAGTGACGTCATGTCACTAAACAGCAGTAACCTTCCTGCAGTTCCTCTTGGCTCCCTTGCGCGCTGCCTCCATGCTCCCCGCGGCGGCCAGCTTTAATATTTTCTGCGCAGCTTAGCGAAGGACGGACAAATGCCAGGTGCCAGGGCGAAATGTCTAGAAATTTGTCGAGACCTGTGTATATACACACAAACACACACACACACTGTGACGAACTGAACCTCTTCCCAGGTTCTTGGAGGGGCCTGCTGGCCAGCCTCAGGACTATGGGCCCTGCAATATACCTTGCCCAATGCACTTTAGAAGGTTCGTGTGATTTATGTACTTTTGTACTCCAGACAGAGAGACCGACCGTTAGCCCTGATTCCCTGGAACTGTTTTGGGCATAGGACCATGTGCACGGTCGGTCAAAAATAGGTCTTCCAGGAAAATCCTGAACTGATCTGGGTGATTGTGGGATATGTTGGTCACCCAGATCAGGGCTATCAGGGGATGTCACTTTTGTGGGGGTTTTGTGTGTTTTAAGGTATTTTGGGAGGTTTGTAGAAATGTATGTTTTTTTCTGTGAATTAGATTAGTGTAGTTCCTGATCCGATTATCTCCCAGGCACAGAGGAGGGTTTATCGGTTTGTGTATGGGAGTGTCCTGGATCTGAGAGCCAATGTAATTGTGTGTTTGTTTCTGCTGTGGTTTACTCTCAGGTCCAGTGGGAGTACCCCTTGCATGGGGACTGTCATAAAAGGCCAAGTGTGGTCCCATTAAAATTAGTTCCTGCCTACCCTCAACATAGAGTCTCATCTCATGTGTGGGGGAAACAGCTGTATCTACCCTGGGGATTGCTATATCACTATACTCCTCTGGGTTATAATCACTTGCTCTTGTAAGAACAGCCTGCTACACTATCTGGAGTAAGAGAGGATTACCCACTGGAAGCTGGATCCTGGTCTTGGGCGGAGGGCGGCGAGACCCAGCCAAGCTCTAATGCTAGAAGTGGGGACTATGGTGCGAATGGTGTCTGGTGGAGTGCTTGTGGTACTCGGAGGTATTAGGAAGCAGCGATTGGCGGAGGCACCCAAGCGGGTTGCCAGGTGGTCCGTCACACACATACATATATATTTACACATTTTATAACTGCCCCCCTACTTTTGTCCCTGGCCCTTTATGTGCCCCCCCAAGTATGAATCCTGGACGCCACTGAATGGAAATATTTATAGATATTTATTCCCCCAGTAACCAGACGAAACATAGTCCTAGGAGTCACCTGAGGTTTATTTGAACACACAGTTTTTATGCCCAGTCCCCTACATGTGGTCTGCAATACAAGAAAACAGGGGTTTCAATCCCAGGATCCTCTGTGCCTCAGAGATAAATGCATGAGAAAAAGTCTGTAATCTCATTATCTCTCAGGTACAGAAAATCCAACAAAATATACAGTACCCCAAAAGTGCCCCCCATACTCAGGAACCCCACAAAACTCTGTGTACAACATATCCAAGATTCACTCAGATCGGTTCGGTGAAACAGGAATACCATTGAGGTAAACTTTTGACTGGCCAGATCAGTAGTTACAAATAAGTCCTAGATGCTAAAAAATAATAAATAGTGCTAACTAAAAGTAAAGTAACCAAAAAGTGGATATTACTAGGAAAAAGGGGGGGGGGGGAGTAGAGAATGAGTACTGACTGCAAAATTGCAGATAAAGGGTAAATGCTAGGAAGGTAGGAGTATGAACAGGGAAAGGACTGAAAGATAGCCAATATCTATGCCCTAACTTTCTAACAGGCAGTGTGAAGTCAGAAATTCCCTGTGTGCACTCTATATCTCTGTCTCTAACAGCAGGGAGAGCTAAGCTAGTCTTCCATCTCCAAGGCACCTTGCAATCCCTAAAACAGCCTGCCTGTCAGTAGAACTTGCGAGCTGTGCCGCACACCCCTAAGGCCGGACTTGCTCATACCCATCTTATTACAAAACCCACTGCTGTCCACGACCTCTTCATCTCTAATTCCCTAGATTTACTAGCCTTAACAGAAACATGGTTCTCCCCCTCTGACACTGCTACCCCTGCATCTTTGTCATGTCATGAATGTAAAGGTGGTGGTGTAGGGTTTCTCATCTCACCTCACTGCTCCTCCAAACCTCCCTCCCCCCCCTTTCCTCTCTTTCCCATCATTTGAAATTAATTAGATTCGTCTTTTCAAACCCTTCTCTGCTAAGATAGCCGTTATTTATCGCTCCCCTGGTTCCCCTCTCCTCTTCCTTGACCACTTTCCTGCCTGGCTACCCTACATCCTCTCTTCTAATATTCCATCCCTAATTCTCAGGGACTTCAATATTCCCATTAACCCACCTTTGACCTCAGCAGCCTCTAAACTACTTAGAATTCCGTTCTCCCTCAGGCTATCACAGTGGGCTAATTCTCCCACCTCATTTTCTCGTATGCGTGTGCAGTATCTAATATCTGCAACACTCCATTTCCTCTCTCTGATCCCCACCACCTCGTACTGTTTGCTCTCACCCAACAACCACAGTTTTCAGTAAACAAAATCTTCTTTCATCTCTGCCAATGAAGATATCTAGGACATTACAAAATGTTTGTGGCATTATAATTTATTAAGAAGATTTAAATCTCAAATGAGCTTAACTATATTGTCAAATTATCACTGATAATATTAGTGAACACAATCTCTGATTACTCTTTGCTAATTGAGATATTTAAAATTTCTTAGCATCATAATTGATTAAGCATTTCGTCACATTTAGCCGTTCTAATGCCAATATGTATCTAATTGCAATATATTCTGTGAGATGAGTAAATATTTTTTTTATTTATGCTAAAATACTTATTGAAATTGTTAAACATTATATATATATATATTTATTCATTTTAAGTTTACACCAGCCTGCTAGGTAACTAAAAGGTGAACCAAACATCTTCTGATGCATTTTGGAAGACTACCATTGGCTAACACAAAAACAAGTAACCAATCACCAATGATTCAAACATTTAAAAACACCAATACTTACCTATCTCTGGATCCCCTCTGATGAGCTTAACTGGCGAAACGCGCGCGTCAGCGGCTCTGGACGCCAACATTGAGTCACTATTAGTGCCGGCTCTTTACTTGTGGTATTGAGAATGGTTTCACCGGCCCTATTGTCACACAGCATCCATTAGGATAGGAGCTTACAGTCCTGTGTGGGGAAGAATCTCTCTCTGAATTTATAATTAGAATCACGTTCCTATTGAACAATACTTTAGCAGACAGTAATTAGAGGGGGTACAGTTACAGAGCAGGTTTTTGGCTAATGGGTGCCCTCGAAGGCACTAGTGATCTACTTTTGACTTTAGGTAGAAGGATTTAATTTTAGCTGTGTATACCTTATACTATAGCCTATACAAGCTTAGACATTTCCTTTGTCTCTGCCCTCCTACTCCTTCATCTTTAATTAGAAGTATACAGGGATACTAAGTAGCTATACCCTCTGCAAAACCTCACAAGTTGCTATTTGTATTAATATACTGAGTTACTGTGAACGTGAATTACAACATAATAGAATAACTAAAATTTTCTAACCAGCAAGACCTGCCCTCCTATTTTGTTTTTATTTTTATTTTCATTACCTTTACGTATATCCTTATCTAATTATACACTTTTTCTTTTTAAAAAAGAATTGAATAAAAGTTATATTTTAAACACCCTTCTCACAAAGAAATTACACATCATGTAGATAGAAATGCACTGGGGTTTTTTTTGTCTATTGAAACATAGCATTAAGGACTCTATTTTATACAGTTCCTTATTTTATATTTTATTTTTATTCTTTACTCTTGACAAATTGTCATATTTTACTGATAGACAGACCATAGATTAAACTTCTGGTCTATGTGATCTGAAAATATTTAAACTCAAACATAATTATTTCAAGATGATGTTGGTTTTATTTTAATAAATATATTGGAAAACAAATGTAAGTTGGCAAAAATACCCAACCCGTCTTTTCTGGAATTTCTGTGAATTGTTTACAAAGCAAAAACCATTGTCCTAATTGCAGCATTGGAGATACCTTGCTACTGATTCCACTCTCCGTAAGGAACATTGGTCAGGCTTCAGATCTGAAGAAAAGCTGTGACAATGGAGAACAAAGAGCATTCTACAGCAGTAATGGATAGTTCAGAAACGAGCTCTGCATCCAAATGGCCCGAAGAAGCCACGACTCAAATCAGCCAAATTAAAGCAAGTCCGGAGTGTGATGAAAGATGAGGCTGACTCAGCTAAGATATAGGAAAAGGTTTAGTGGTCTGGGGAGACCAAGGTACTGCAAATAAAGCTCAGTCCATGGGTGATAAGCGCACATGACAGGTATCAAAAAAGGACAAAATACCTCCATCTGCTACTGCAGATCTTATTTTCCGTTTCTAGTCCATACAGGACAAAGCCATGCTCCAGGGCTTTGGGGGAAGACCCCCCTAACCTTTGAAGGGTCTACTCTGTTAATGTTCCCAGACCTAACACACATTACCCTCACCTGGAGAAAAACCTTACAGCTGCTTCTGCAACAGCTGCGCCTTAGGGACATGCCTTATCGCTGGGGGATACAGAAAGTGTTCATGTTTACTCAACAGGGGATTGCTTAGATATCTCACAGCTATTCGGAATTGGAAATCCTCCTACAAAAGTTAGGCCTTGCTGACCACCCGGGCAAAAGAAGCTCTGGTGTTTTCCACTTGAATCCTGCTAGGAGTTCACCCCTCGCTCATCTCAGCGACCTACCTTTGCGCAAGATCCAACATGAAGAACAGGGAGTGTCGGGGATTAACCCCAGAATCCGAGGAATTCCCTCTTTCCACCGTTATGAACTTGCTCTCACCGTGGTCCGCAGCTCCACATTATGCTTATGCTTGTTTTACTTTCTTTTACCGTTACACTACCATTTGTTCCATACGTATTTTTTCTTTCCAGCTTAAAACGCTGTGATATCTTATAAGATTTATGAGATTATGCAGCCGCTGGTTAAACTTGGTCAGTGGCTAGTCTTAACTTAATGGCTCATTAATTAATCTACCATCCCCCTCACCTCCCTCTCCGGCATATATGCTGTAGACCCACTAGTACTAGATCGGCTACCAGGAGGGAAGTGAGCCCCTTGATGAGCATCGCCAAACCCGTGAGCCCCCCACAGACCTGAAGTTATGCCCACAAGGGGTTACTAGTTTGTGCTCTACCTAGTTATCACTACCTTGGTTCTCTTTTATTTTTTTCAACTTTCTTGTTTATTATTTAAAAATAAAAACCACACAAAATACCTAATTCATGTCTTTTACAAGCCTAATACCCTGATGTCTTTCAAGAAAGTACTTACCTGTGTGCTTATTGTCATGTTACCTTGTTAGACTGTATTACTACCATGCTCAATGAAAAATAAAGACATATTGCATGAAAAGCGTATCTAAAAGTATTAACAGGATACTATAGGCAGTCTCACCATTCAAATTCCTGCCACTTAGAAGCCAAATCACTTTGTTTATGCAGTATTGGGCACACCTCCCTGCATGTGACTTGCATGGCCTTCCTAAACACTTCCTGTAAAGAGAGTATGTTTAAACTTGCTTTATTGCACATTCTGTTTAATTTAGAATTTATTATCTCCCGCTCTGTTAATAGATTGCTAGACCATGCAGGAGCCATCTGTGTGTGATTAAAGTTCAATTTGCAGAGCAGGAGATACAAACTTCTAAAGCAAGTTAAAGTCTGCTTGAAAATTAAAACATTTTTCATGCAGGTTGTGTCAGTCTCAGCTAGGGGAGGTGTGGCTGTGGCTGTATAATCAGAAGCAAAAGTGATTTGATGCCTAAATGGCAGAGAATTGTGTTGTGAAATTGCAGGGGCATGATCTATGCACAAAAACTGTTTCATTAAACTAAAGTTGTTTTAATATCTATATTGTTCATTTAAATCAAGGCCGCTGTTTGCAATGAGATAGACAGTCAGACAGACAGAGAAATAGTCTATACCTAATTCTGTTAAAAAAAATGCATTTGTAAAAGGTGCACAAATCAGGTTTCTGAGGTCAAGCTGCCCAACCAGAAATACCCTGCGATTTGTGTAAATTGCACATAATGTCTTTATCTTGGGTCTATGTTAATAATTAGCTTTGTAATAACAAGCTAGAGAAAGTTTTCTATATCTCTCAAACCGTGTCCTGAGTGAACCAAAAGAATTCTAAAACACATTTCTGTTTTAATTAAATTTAATTAACATTCCACCCAGTCTTCCATAGCAATTTTCCTTTACTGACACATTGCCGCATGTCGGTGGCTGATATGTCTTTTATTCTTTTTGAGTGAGCTTAAGTCTAATGTATAAAGCGGTGAATCAATAGAGAGAAAACAGATACTAGTGAGGAATGTGACATACAGTGCTTAAAGGGACACTTTAGTCACCAAAACAACTTTAGCTTCATAAAGCAGTTTTTGTGTATAAAACATGTCCCTACATGACTGCTGACCCTTTTAACTACCCCGTTGCCCAATAAACACACTAACACTTGAATAATGGAAACAGCCAGAGCTTTCTTATATTTACAAGACCAGCAGTTTTAACTCCATCTGTCAGCTGATGGGAGTGTTCATCTCACCAGACAGATATCACTTTATTCTCCAGAGTCTGAAGCAGCCTGCCTTCTGCCTTCAGTCCAAGCAGACTTTGACTCCCCCAATCTAATTCGGCACTTGCCTTCAAATGCGCTGGCCAGGTATCCCGCCACAACGTTTCTGGCCCTCCTAATGCCCCGCCAGCATCGCACCTCTCTTTCCCACCCATCATACCCCTGCAGTCTCACTGCTTAATTCTCTATTTAGCAGTTAAATCATTTTTGTTTATGTTTATGCAGCCCTAGCCACACCTTCCCTGGCTGTGCCTCACAGAGCCTCATGGAAAAAATGGTTTTATTTCCAACCAGATATTAACTTACTTTAGAACTTATTATCTGCTGCTCTGTAAATTGACATTTAATTACCCACAGAGGTCTCCTGCAGGGTGTAGAAACGTATTAACAAAGCAGGAGATAGGAAATACTAGATTAAACAGAATGTGCAATAAAGAAAAATTAGATCTAACTTCCTTAATTAAAATATTGTGTTTAATTTTGAATTTCTCCACCCCACACTGACTTTAGCATGGGAGAGTCATATGCTAACTGTAATGATCACTGTTGAAACTGCTTCCATAAACGCTCCTCAATTAATGCTTGCCTGTGGTTCAACGGGGCACCTAGCGTGTGTGTATCTGTGTCAGTATGGATGTGTATTAGTGTGTGTATGTTTGCGTGTACGCATCAGTGTGTGTGTAAGTATGCAGTTAGCATGTTAATCTCCAAATCTAAAATTAGTGTAGGACCCACCAATATTATGGTATTGTGACATAGCGGTGGGCTAGTCACTATATGGCCATATGGTTTTTAACGAATCTCCATAATTGTTTGCTGAGATAGGTGATTTTAAGCAGCCTTATAAAATGTAACACTGTATTATTTGTGTGCGCTGTTCTCTGATATACATTTTGTATTTATTTTGGTAATTAAGGCAGCACCACTACTAAGAAATGTGCTCCTAATCCCCATCTTTGTAAATAGTCTAAACATTGTTAATTTTTTCTGTTAGTGCATTGTATGATAATTTGAATGCACAGAGTAAAAGGCTACAAGTTTAGCCAATGTTATCACTATATCTAATGATAAGTGACATCCACAGGAGCAAGCCTTGTACTAAATCCAATTTCTCATTATCTCAATCTGAAGTTGTTCCAATCTTATTTCAGTATTTTCACCTTGTTTAAATTATCTTCCCATCTAACAGTAGCTATAAAAGACATCTAAAAACTAAATAAAAAAAGGATGTAAAAATCTGAAGTCATTAAGTCCCTGGTTTAATGTTACTGGCTCCTGAAATAAGACAAAAGACTGAAATCCAGACAAAGGGGAGAGAGATGAAAGACAAAGTGTATCGAGAAGGAGATGTATCCATATAGGGGATAGAAATTTGGAAATACATGGGGTCTTTCTATAGCAGCTTTACTCGCACAGCAACCTTCATAACCCCCAGACTCAACTCTATCACAGAGTATTTATAGGACGCAATTCTGGACGCTACGGAATACTTCCCAATGAGTGACGGCTACCCACTCCAATAAAATATCCCCATCTCTGCTCAGAGTGCATGCGTAATGTACAACGCACATGTACAGCACAGATACATTCAAGATGATCATTCTGGAAGATTTAGCATTTGTTGGCGTGTATGTGAAATTCGATGTTCATTGTGGTGTACATGCGCGCCAGCATGAAAGAACTCCAAGCTGCCACGTTGCAGAGAATTTCAGATAAAAAATCTGGAACTACAGGGCAGAGGCACAGAATCAGGACTACCCCTCCAAATTCAGGACTGCCAACAGTTACCTTGTGATTTCTCTTCGACTCTGGATATTTCGCTCTTTGTCTACTATATATAACGCCCTCGAAATTATAAATTTATTTTCACCAGAACCTTCATCATGTATTGTTTTATTTCCCTTTAAGTAATTTTGATGAATTCTCTGCACAACAGAATATACTTTTTAATATAAATAATATATATTTTAGTATACTTTTTACATAATTCTTAGTAATTCTGCGTTTGATATAATTCTTCTCCGTCTTGGCTCCTGCCTCTCAGGGAGTGCGTGCTTGTTGTACTGAAGTAAGGGTTCTATTTTGTTTTGTAGCCATCACGTTCTCCACGCTCTTATCAAGGATTCTTGGCAGCTGCCTGCGTTGTGACAATAGGCGCTGCACTGCAGTAAGTAATGTACGACTGCAACACGTTCTCCGATTAAAGTCTGCCTGACACCGGGCGCCAACTGCAACAAGAGGGCAAACTCCTTAAAACTCTACGTAATTTGTTTGTCACCACAGCTGATGATCTGCCTTCGGGATGTCTGCTTTTTAGCCAACACTGCACAAAATGAATCTATTTTATGAGAATTTCATGAACTAGGCAGGCATGATTCGTCTTCAAAGGCCGAGGAAATGAACAGATCCCAGACTTACAGCAACATTCTTGAAAAAGCAACAACAACACTATGCAAAACAAATGTAAAATTAAAAAACAAACAAAAAAACAAATTAATACATTTTAAAAATTAGCTCCTTTTAGGGACATAAACATTAACCCCTTCACTGCCGAGCACTTTTTGATATATAAGAATTTGAAGCAAGCTTGCGCGTAAACATAACACATTAATTGTGTGAAGGCATTATTCACAGACAAATGTAAACATTCTAATTATGTAAATTTACACTATTTTTATTTATCATTTGTTTGTTCAGAATTTACACAAATGTTTGAAAAGTGAAAAGCTTTAGACAGTATACAATGTCCTTTATCTTGCAATATTTCACACAGCGTTTGAAATGTTAGAATAAAAGTAAAAATGTAACTTCTTCCACATACAGTAAACAAACACAGATAAAAACATACAGTAGACAAAAACAGATAAATAAAAAAGGTTAAAAACCTTGCTTACAGGCATACGTAAGGACCCTGGGAAAAATACAGAGTCATTTACTTACTGAAAATGGCAACAAAATGTAGACAGAAAGTCTTCATTGAGCGTAATACCCACATACCAGGCATACAGTTCTCATCATAGATTTCTAAAGTAAATGTATTTAAAACTGGAGTTGGGAGGGTTGGGAGGCATGTATACATCATGTCCCTGCAGTTTCTCTGCTCAATCCTCTGCCATTTAGGAGTTAAATCACTTTGTTTATGAACCCTAGTCACACGTCCCTGCATGTGACTTACACAGCCTTCCTAAACACTTCCTGTAAAGTGAGATTTACTGTTTAAATTTACTTTACCGAACAGTTGGTTTCATTTAGCATGTCCTATCTCCTACTCGATTAATTACCAGCTACACCTCACAGGAGCCTTCTGTGTGTGATAAAAGTTCAGTTTATCTCCGAGTAGGAGATAAGAATTTCTGTTTAAAAATTAAACCATTTTCTTTCATGCAGGCTGTGTCGGTCATAAACAGGGGAGGTGTGGCTAGAGTTGCTTAAATAGAAACAAAATTTATTTAACCCCTTAATGGCTGGGAATTGAGCAGTGAGACTGCAGGGGCATGAGCTCTACACCAAAATGGTTTCATTAAACTAAAGTTGTTTTACTGCTTAGAGTATCCCTTTAAAATGCCACAAAGTAAAAACATGAAAAATTGAACTGCGTATTTTAAGGATTATCAGTCTACTGTCGCTGTATAACTGCAGCAATTTGTAAAACTCACACATTTATATAAGTCTCCTGTCCCTGTATAACTGCAGCAATTTGTAAAACCCACAGTTATATCACTCTCCTGTCGCTGTGTAACTGCAGCAATTTATAAAACCCACACAGTTATATCAGTCTCCTGTCACTGTATAACTGCAGCAATTTGTAAAACCCACACAGCTATATCAGTCTCCTGTCGCTGTATAACTGCAGCAATTTGTAAAACCCACACAGTTATACCAGTCTCCTGTCGCTGTATAACTGCAGCAATTTGTAAAACCCACACAGTTATACCAGTCTCCTGTCGCTGTATAACTGCAGCAATTTGTAAAACCCACACAGCTATATCAGTCTCCTGTCGCTGTATAACTGCAGCAATTTGTAAAACCCACACAGTTATATCACTCTCCTGTCGCTGTATAACTGCAGCAATTTGTAAAACCCACACAGCTATATCAGTCTCCTGTCACTGTATAACTGCAGCAATTTGTAAAACCCACACAGTTATACCAGTCTCCTGTCGCTGTATAACTGCAGCAATTTGTAAAACCCACAAAGTTATATCAGTTTTCTTCTGTCTCTTGGATGCTAAATGAAGAGTTTTAAATCAATATTTGCCCCTAAAGATCCTTAAAAATCCAATCAAATTAATGCCAAACATAATGTCCCTCTCTTCCTTCCTGTGGCAATTTATGGACTTCAACATTTTTAAAATATATTTTTGCAAATAGCCTATAGCAGGGGTAGGTGATTGTAATGGACCGCCTGCCACCCCGACTGGGTGCCTCCATCGAACGATGCTCCTAGTGCTCACCAAGGACCATCAGCACCGCAAACCCCACGAACCGCCACAGCTTGGTTGGGGTCTCGCCGTCCTATAGTATAGTGATTATAGCAATCCCCAGAGTGTAGTTCTCCAATCCCCAAAACATGAGCCAAGACTTCATGAAGGGTAGAACAGGTCTGTTTAATGCAAGCCAGCACTCACAATTCATACAATTCCTCAGGCCAGAGGCACACCCCCTGGGCCTGATGGAACACAGGCACACAAACCAATCAGAACAATACTACAATGTCCGACGCTCCCACTTACAGCACACAAGCCCTCCTCTCTGCCTGTGATACAATTAACTAAGACAATGGTCTAACTCAATAACTCTAAGCAGAAAAAAACTTACATTTTTACAATCCCAAAAAGTACCCCAAAATACAACATATCCCCAGTCACATCCCCTGATAGCCCCGATCTGGGTGAGCAACATATCCAAAAATCACCCAGATCGGTTTAGGGGTTCAGGAATTTCCTGGAAGTTTTATTTTTGCCACACCGTGCACATGGTCCCATGCCCAAAACAGTTCCATACACTCTACGACAAAACACTGCTGGACAATTTAAGATGGCCGCCACCACCACATGTTTGAATCTGTTCCAGTTAAAAGTCCAAGGGGCAGAAACAGTGCCTTTAAAATCCAATATGACCAAATAGTGTTTTTAAAGGGCAATATATCCCAGGGGCCATAGTCACAGGGCAAGAGGCTGGCAAGCAGGCCTCTCCAAATCCCAGTGACGAAGGTGCTTTTGTCACAGTAATGTTTTAGCAGCCTTGCTGTGCATAAAAAGACTTTGAAGTTCCTCAGAGCGCAGGCCCTATTTTTTTTTTTATTAACTTGTGTATGTTGCCATTTTCTGAGTGTGGGTGCGGTGCTTGCTTTGAAGGGTTGTATGTGGGTTGTGTGTATTATTGTGTATGCAGTTTGTGGTATTGTGTATGTTATGTATGTATGTATGTGTGCTGTATATGAGGGGGCTGTTTATGTGTGTGGGCTGTATGAATTGCTTGTCATATTTTGTATAGTGTGTGGTTTTGTGTGTATGGGTGACTAGGGGTCCCCAAACCCCTAGTCACCTCCCTCCCCAAAAAAACTAACCGATGCCTACCCCCCTCATTCAAAAAATAATGAGGGGAGGACCTTTAACTAAGTACCTGTAAAAAAATAAATTAAATAAAACTTACCATTTGATGTTTTCTTTCTTCTAAAATCTTCTTTTTTCAGCCCCAAAAAAGGCCAAATAAAAAGCCATAATAACACACGCACTTAAAAAAAAAAAAAAAAAGCTATCCAATCAGAGTGCTCTGACAGGTAAATGAAGAGGCTGACAGGTAAGTCTCTACATTTACCTGTCACAGCACTCTGATTGGTTGGTTTGAAATCCACCAGAGTGCTCTGTGTTATTTTACACAGCGTGGGAAAGTTCTTTGGAATTTTCCCACGCTGTGTAATTTGACTCATAACACTCTGATTGGTGGACTAAGTAACCCAACAGAGGGGTTGAGGGCCCTGCTCAGTGAGCTTACATGTAAGTGGGAGTGGGGTATAGTGACACAGTAACAGAGGGATTGAGGGCCCGCTCAGTGAGTTTACATGTTAGAGGGAGTGGGGTATAGTGACACAGTAACAGAGGGATTGAGGGCCTGCTCAGTGAGTTTACATGTTAGAGGGAGTGGGATATAGTGACACAGTAACAGAGGGATTGAGGGCCTGCTCAGTGAGTTTACATGTTAGAGGGAGTGGGGTATAGTGACACAGTAACAGAGGGATTGAGGGCCCTGCTCAGTGAGTTTACATGTTAGAGGGAGTGGGGTATAGTGACACAGTAACAGAGGGATTGAGGGCCCTGCTCAGTGAGTTTCCATGTTAGAGGGAGTGGGGTATAGTGACACAGTAACAGAGGGATTGAGGGCCTGCTCAGTGAGTTTACATGTTAGAGGGAGTGGGGTATAGTGCACAGTAACAGAGGGATTGAGGGCCTGCTCAGTGAGTTTACATGTTAGAGGGAGTGGGGTATAGTGACACAGTAACAGAGGGATTGAGGGCCCTGCTCAGTGAGTTTACATGTTAGAGGGAGTGGGGTATAGTGACACAGTAACAGAGGGATTGAGGGCCTGCTCAGTGAGTTTACATGTTAGAGGGAGTGGGGTATAGTGACACAGTAACAGAGGGATTGAGGGGCCTGCTCAGTGAGTTTACATGTTAGAGGGAGTGGGGTATAGTGACACAGTAACAGAGGGATTGAGGGCCTGCTCAGTGAGTTTACATGTTAGAGGGAGTGGGGTATAGTGACACAGTAACAGAAGGATTGAGGCCCTGCTCAGTGAGTTTACATGTTAGAGGGAGTGGGGTATAGTGACACAGTAACAGAGGGATTGAGGGCTGCTCAGTGAGTTTACATGTTAGAGGGAGTGGGGTATAGTGACACAGTAACAGAGGGATTGAGGGTCCTGCTCAGTGAGTTTACATGTTAGAGGGAGTGGGGTATAGTGACACAGTAACAGAGGGATTGAGGGCCTGCTCAGTGAGTTTACATGTTAGAGGGAGTGGGGTATAGTGACACAGTAACAGAGGGATTGAGGGCCTGCTCAGTGAGTTTACATGTTAGAGGGAGTGGGGTATAGTGACACCAACGTTAAGGGTAGGGTAGAAAAGTAGGTTGCTAATTTGCAGCATTATGTAGGGACTTGTATGCAAGCATCCGAATCTTAAATTGAGCCCTATATCTAACTGAAGACCAATGTATGGAATGACAGAGAGGGAATGCGTGGGAGGTACGGGCTGAAAGGAAAATGAGCTTCGCCACTGCATTCATTATAGATTGCAGCGGTGCAAGCTAGGAACATGTAAGACCACTAGGAAGGGGATTGCAGTAGTCAAGGCGAGAGAGAACAACGGCATAGACTAGCACCCTAGCCACATCTGGTGGCAAGTGGTGTCCTCAGCGTTCTGTTTTGGGACCCCGTCTATTTAACATGTTTATAAATGATCTTGAAAAAAACATTGAAAGTCATGTTTCCGTGTTTGCAGGTGACATAAAACTCTGTAAAGTAATACAATGTGAGCAAGATATTACTTTGCTGCAGAGGGATTTAGATAGACTGGGGGACTGGGCACTCAAATGGCAGATGAAATTTAATGTTGAAAAATGCAAAGTTATGAACTTGGGCGTAAAGAATACACAAGCAACATATACCCTTAATGGAAGCGAATGAAAAGGACTTGGGAATTGTTATAGACAACAAACTATGCAACAATGTGCAATGTCAATCAGCAGTGGCTAAGGCCAGTAAGATATTGTCATGCATGAAAAAGGGCATTCATTCTCGGGACGAGAATATAATTTTGCCTCTTTATAAATCACTGGTAAGACCACATATTGAATATGCTGTGCAATTTTGGGCACATGTTCTAAAGAAGGATATTATGGCATTAGAAAAAGTGCAGAGGCGGGCTACAAAACTAATGAAAGGAATGGAACATTTTAGCTATGAGGAAAGGTTAACAAATTTAAACCTATTTAGTTTAGAAAAACGTCACCTGAGAGGGGATATGATAACATTATACAAATATATTCGGGGCCAATACAAACCATTGTGTGGAAATCTATTCACAAACCGGACTTTACATAGGACACAAGGTCATGCGTTTAGACTGGAAGAAAGAAGATTTTGTCTAAGGCAAAGGGAAGGTTTTTTTTTTACTGTAAGAACAATCAGGATGTGGAATTCTCTGCCTGAAGAAGTTATTTTATCAGAGTCCATACAGATGTTCAAACAGCTACTAGATGCATACTTGCAAAAACAGAATATTCAAGGATATAATCTTTCAATGTGGGGTAATAACTGCTTGATCCAAGGATAAATCTGAATTTTTTTCCTAGTTTGTTGCAAAATTGGAAGTGCTTCAAACTGGTTTTTTTTACCTTCTTTTGGATTAACAGCAAAAAACAAATGCGAGGAAGGCAACCCCTGTGCTATCGTAGGAATACGGTACATCAGAAAGGGCTATGTTCCTGTTAAAAGCCCTTGTGGATGCTAATTTGTTTATTCTAAATGCTGCAGAACTGCAGACATACATTTTAACTTTCCAGTGCAAGAAACGTTTGTAACAACAGATTCAACTTCAGCAGTGTGATTGGGTTATTAAAGTGAGGGCACTAAAGTTATGGAATCTGCAACCGGTTGAGATTTGAATTTAAAAAGGATATTAGTTCTATGGTAGGAAACCAAAAACAAATTGTCCATGCATTGCTTACTGCTCTGTTGCTGAAATGGTTAATTTTTTCTTCAGGTTTACTTTAACAAGAAACTTTAATCAGTTTTGTAAGTGAGTTATTTTTTAACCTCTAGCACCCAGATGGGTGAGCAATGCTCAGACAGATACAATTATTTCAAGTTTTCATGGTGAACATATCATTCTTGGTGTTTATGAGTTACAAGAAATAGATTAGGTTATGTTGCTATCACAGGACAAATCACACAATTCATATGTTCCATATCGCCAGGTCATGCACTTTGTAGGTGAATTCTCGTTTATTACATTAATGTCAAATACACTATGTAATACCCAGGGCAAAGCATTGATTAGACGTTCAAGGAGTCAGAATCACACTGTCCCATCCCCTGAGGGCAAATCATTTCATCTTGCCATCTCTCACCTACACTGGTGATGCAATTTCTGCAGGGCACAGGACATATCAACGGATAAAAGGCCCTGATCAAAATACTACAAGCAAAAAACACAATGGTTCATAGCTATTATTTTCTGACGAAGAATATGTCCTTGTTTAACAAAAGGTATAAAGATATCAGCAATCAGGAAACGTGGACTGAAGGGGAGCGGAAATCTTAGCTCCCTCTTCTGGGAGTGACGTACTAAACTCCTATAATAAAATAATCATTTCTGATATATAGTAGCCACGTGTGAGGTTCAGTAGAACCGTCAGATCTGTTTGTAATTTGCAGATTGCAGGAGCGAGGCTTGTCTGTGTAAATTACAGTGTTCCATCCACAGAATGAATGAGAATGGGTACAGAGATTCGGATACCACTTGCCAATAACTATTTTTTAAATTATTTTTTTACAAGCTATTCCAGGCAATATGCAAAGATGCTGAACAATCAGCTTGAAAAGTGTGAAAATATAAAAAGATTTCAAATTTAATTCCAATGTTTGCTGCAAATCCCTGACTTTTATTAAAGACATGGAGATAAATAGTATGCTGTTCTCTTTTTTTATTTTCACCGCTTCAAGGAACTAACTGTATATATAACTAATAGGAAAAAAAACCAATAACCTTAGCAAGGTTTAACCATAATGTAATAGCAGCCAATGAGAACATCCCACAGCACATATCCACCCATGTGACCCTAAGCCATGCCTCTTTCTTTGCTGTTGCCTCCTCAGTAGAGTTTGTGTGGTTTTCAAATGCGTTTTTCTGACAACTGCTTTTTGTTGATGCTGTGTTTGTTATTATTGATTGTATTACTGTCTGGTGTTATCTGTACTTGATCCCTTTATTCTTCCTTGTCTTTATTTCAGTGTTCAGTGGTTCCCACTTTCTCCGTAGCAAAGGTTTCTGCTTGATTATTTTTTTGGACAACATGCTCATTATGGCTCAGAATGCCGAGCTTAGCTCTTTATTCTACTCCAAAATCTATGGTTCCTGATCTACTAGGAGAAATCCGTCCTTGTCCCCTCCCAGTCGATGATCTCGGTTCCATCCAAGGAACCCTACATCTACCAGATCAAGAACATGAAGAAGGAAATCTACCTAGTGTTATCACTCTTTGACAACTGACCAGAATGATTAGACTCTCATCAGCCTCCATCCATGCCATCTTCCAGGACAATGTCATTACCGTGCCCATAAACTCCTCAAAACCTGGAATCCCGGTCTCTCCTATTAAGGCACCATTTCACTTAACTGAACAGCAAAGGATGAACTCTCCTGGTGGCTTCAACACATGAAAGCCTGGAATGGTCGGGCAACCTTTGGTATTGCTCCGGACTTCATTGTCAAATCAGTTGCAAGTACGCTCGGCTGTAGCACGTATTGTGGTCCTGTCTCTACAGGTGGAAATGGTCTCCGATCAAGAAGTCCCTTCATGTCAACTGTCTTAAATTCTGGTGGGTTTCTTGGGTCTGATACATAAATCAACAAGGAAATACAAAGTCAATTATTCTGGTGGACCTTGCAAAGGACTTCTGGTGGTTTTGCCTGGATAGAAATCTATCAGTGCAAGTAGAGCCATGGCAGTACAATACAGTGGGAGATTGGAACAAGCGATTGGCATCTATAACGCACCATCTTCCTTCAATTGCATTTATTTGGGGATCTCTGAGCATAGACCTCTTTGCCTCTTGCTTGAACTCTCAGCTTCTGATAGCTGGAGACCGGATCTAGAGGACCTGGCATCAGATGCTTTTGTGCAACCGTGGGTGGTCAACCACTACAATGCTTTTCAAACTTTCTTGCTGATAGCCTGCTCCAACTGAGATGCTATCATAACTCTTTGATTCTCCTTTCTCCAATTTGGAATGCACAACAATGGTTTCTGACTCTCATAGAGATGTCTATCAACATTCCAAGGTTGCTCCCTTTTTTGTCAAAGCTCCTCTTGGACTCCGATGGGAACTCCCATCCACATTTGGTCAGGGGTATCTCCAAATTATGGCTTGGCTCCTCTCTATGGACCCTGGTTTGTCTCGCATGTTCCACAGTTGACTATAGACCTACTGGCAGGAGTTTTGGCTCCGGGAACAAGATTATCTTACCACTATGGCTGGAATTAGTTGGTGTGTGGATCAACACATGGATCCCGTATCTGCTCCTGTAAATTATGTTTGACTTTATCTTGCACACCATTTGGACCAAGGTTTAATTTATCGCACGATCATCCTGTATTGGTCTGCAATTTTGACTGGATATTCTCGACCGCCACAACCATTATACACATTGCTTTGAGATGTAAACCAAGTCCTCGATCTCTTTGAATCTTGGCCAGATAATTTGGACCTTTCTCTTCCACAATGATAAATTAGTCATGCTCCTTTGTCTGATTTCCTGTTAGAGTGTTTCAGACATCAGAGCTTTGGATTTTGATAGACTTTCTTATACTCCTAATGGAGTTTCTTTTGATATCACCAGACGGACAAAAACTTCAATTAATTTGGTCTTCTATCCATGTTTTACTCCCAAATTGAAGTTATGTCCAGTTTTCTGTCTTGGGAAGTATGTGTCAGGATTACAAGTTGATCCAGCACACAGTACTGTGTCACACCTAGGATTAAGGATAACGTATAACCAGACCTTAGAATGGCCGGACTTAACGTCAAAGAATAGTCAAAATACTTGCCGAGGTCAGGGACACAGAATCAGACACAAAGATGAGGGAAAGCCAAAAGCAAAGGATACCAGATATCAGGGAAGTCAAAACAAAGCCAAAGTCAAATACCAGAAAATCAAGAACACACTCTCGGATAACCATATATATGAAACCACGACAGGACAATGAGCAAAAGGAAAATTGGGTTTAAATACTCCTCCTGTGGATTCGATTGGCTGTAACCGGCCTTTGAACCCAAAGGCAATCACCAGGTGTGCATGATTGCTGCTCAGCACAAATCCTCCTGTGGATTTGATTGACCATTATTATTATTATGTTATTATTTATTTAGCGCCATCAAATTCCAGAGCGCTTTACAATGGGTGGACGAACAGACATGTAGTTGTAACCAGACAAGTTGGACACACAGGAACAGAGGGGTTGAGGGCCCTGCTCAATGAGCTTACATGCTAGAGGGAGTGGGGTAAAATGACACAAAAAGGTAAGGATAGTATTAGACTAGTGACAGTTGCAAGAGAGGAATCAGTCGGGAGATATTAACAGTTTAATGATACGCTTTTATGAAGAAGTGAGTTTTTAATGCTTTTTTGAAGGAGTGGAGACTGGGTGAGCATCTAACGGAGGAGGGAAGCGAGTTTCACAGGAACGGTGAGGTCCTCGAGAAGTCTTGAAGGCGAGCATCAGAGGTACAGACAGAAGATAGACCATGACCGGCCTTTGACCCCAAAAGTAATTACCAGGTTTCCATGTGCTTGATTTCTGCTTGGCACAACTTTTCCTGTCAGGACAGTAAATGCCATTAATTACATTTTTATGTGCGGATGAATACGTGACAGTATGAATCCTGGACTTCTGTTTTTAGAAACCCCAATTGCCATGGCTTCTAAAGCATCCTCCTTGTGTAGCTGACTACAGGATCTTCTAAAAGCTGCTGGTTAGCCTCGTGAATCTACCTCTAGTGAGTACTATTTTCATCGATCTATGCATTATACTTCTACTGTTATTTCACAACTTTCAACTAGCATTATATGAGCCTCCATGTCATCTACAAAAATGACCAGATTTTACAATAAAACTGACATAAAGACATGGAGGCGAATATTAGCCCACCCTGAATTTATGTTCTATTTCAACCCTGTTCATTAATGTTACACTTTGTGTTACTGTGAGTCTAAGTATTTTTTTTTTTAAATCTTCTAGCTCTGTTGTACATATGGTTATTTTAGATGTTTAGAATATCTCAAAGCATTGATACTTAGGAATACTGTGATGTATGGTTTTGTTCCCACGTCTATGTTCCTGTTTTACCACATATTGATTTTTGTTTATTTCAGCTCGATGTCTCGTTTCTACCATTCATGGACCGGCTTTCTCCAGCTGTATAATTCTATCATCACCGGGAATTGTTGTTATTTATGTTTATATTGCGTCTTATTTTATTATATTCTTGGTGGTATCATCAAGAAGTTAGAGTATAGGGAGTTTAGGGTCTCATTGGCTACTGTTATATTTTGTTATATTTTGGTTTATATTGTTTGCATTTCCCTTTGGATTAAGTATACAATTAGTGTAATATTTTGCGTTTGTCTCCTGTGAGCTCTGGCCAGATTAGGGAGGAGGTGACGCCTAGGAAGCCTATTAATGAGCGGAGAACATCCCACAGACTCCTGCTCAGTGTGTAGTCAGCACTCCCCTGCCGCTCCATTCATCAGAAAATCTGAATTAAACAGCTGTGAAAGCTTAGCAGCAAATCTGAGAAATAGTTTAAAGGGACAGTGCAGGGCGTAATTGTGGTGTAATGTATTACAAAGAGGTTTTTACAAACAATTCGTTTAAAATATTAAAATAATAAAGATAACATTTGCTGCATTTTTCAGTGAGCTCTGTCCAGAGTGGCGGTAACTCGGCCAATCAGCACACTCCCTTGGCTTTCTATAGCAACCCTAGGTTGTTGTTATAATCCCTGCATTGATGGCTAGCTCTGGCACTGCAGACGTTTGTAAACTACTTTTCCCACAATGCATTGCTAACCTAGCTTTTACATGTATATATAGAATAGTTTCCATGACATTCCATGCATTTCCCGTGATACTCAATTTGTACAGAGGCGTCGTAGAAAGTTCACAAATATTTGCAATGCAGTCTAGCCAACTGAACAGTTATTCACACCGGATGTGATTTACCAAATGCTAATCAGCAAGCACTACGTAACCAATGGGGGGGAAATAAATGCTACCTATTAAGTTATCATAAGTTGCAATCCAATGGGAGCAGTAATGGCTAACAGATATAGAAAGGGTAGTAGATACCTGGAATAGTCTTCCAGTGGAAGCAGTAACAGTGATTTAGAAAGGGTAGTAGATACCTGGAATAGTCTTCTAGTGGAAGCAGTAACAGTGATACAGAAAGGGTAGTAGATGCCTAGCACAGCCTTCCAGTGGAAGCAGTAAAGGCTAACAGTGATATAGAAAGGGCATTAGTTACCAGAATCAGTCTGCCAGTGCAAGCAGTAAATTCTAACCCAAACAAGGAATTGCATACTGCATGATGTCTGTATAAGATTGCCATGAAGACAATAAAACTAGTCTGCTAGGATGATTAATGTCACAGATTCATATTAAACAAGACAATAACACGTGAAGTTCATGTGATCCCAGTTGCAAAACAGCCACTCGGCTGCTAGGTGACAATCACGTTTAGCTTCTATTTATTTAGAAATTTAGAACTGGATCTCAGGATTTGAAATGAGGGCACAGTGAGCAATCCTGAGAGACCAAAACACAAGGTAAATTTATTTCCATTCATCATACGGTCTTGCTAAAATCAGAGATTGATCCATTTTGTTGGCAAAGTCTTGGTTTTTGCCTCCAAATTCCACCATATTGTCCAAAATAATTTATGCAGCTTTGACTATGTCTACTTCGGGACTTCGGTGCGTAAATCTATCACACTGTCTCCAAATAGAAAATCTGTGTCTTTATTATCGCTGTAATATGAGAAAGAAAAGAAATAGTAATTAAATCAGCAATAAATGCTACGAAGAGTTACAAACTCACAAACAATAAACCATTTCTAAAGAAATTCTGCTTTATGGCTCATCCCCAATTTGTGTCCAATGTGCCCTGATACTATTTATTTTTATGGCGGTTCCTGAAAAATACAGCATTTGGTAAGAACATTTCCAAGTCAGTGGGCATTCAATCTCTAATGATGGAGTTCGGTATGTGGGGTGGAGAGGGCCACGTCCATTTCCTCTAATAAAAACATTTTAATCTCCCCATTAGTCCTCGCATGTGTGACCGGGCTAATCTAATATTTGTGAGCCGCTTCCCCAGCGACTAACGCTTGAATTTGATTCACACAATGATTTTAGCGGGTGATTAATGATCGCATTAAGCATGTTCTACCTATTGACCTCGGCCATTATTGCCCATTCAGACATCACAGACCCTTTGTATCTGCAGTTATTAATCCAAATCTACAAAATGAAATCCGAACAGCAACGGTCGATCGTTATGTTTGCTACTTTTTAGCACATCGAATATGACTTTATATATTCTATTAGTTTTTTTTTATTTTTATATATTTCTCATTTTTAAAGAGAAATGTCAACTTTCTGAAATTTATATCAATGATCGAAACGTTGCAAATGGTCGATAATTTGTCTTAACCTTCTTATCATGAGATGCTTAGTTTTGTTTTAAATTTATACAATTAGTTTAGCAAAAAGCATCATAGTTCAGACAAGGCAAAAACAGACACACATTGCAAATAAAGAAACAATGTTTAATTTCTCCTCTGCTGTCTGCTCTATCTATACCAGTGGTAGTCAACCTTTTTCCACTTACCGCCCACTAATGCATCTTTCTTGATGGAAAAATTTCCTTACCGCCCACCAGTTTTCGCGCAAGCGCGGAATATTTTTTAGAAAGGAGGGTGTTTTAAAAAATACATAAATGAACGTACATTTATCTTTTTATTTCTACTTTATGCATGTTTATAATGTTTTTAACTTTAAAAAGTTTAATGAGGAAGCAATAAAGTAAATTGAACTTACCTTTACTAGTGATTAATGAGATCCTTGAGGTTGATGCTGCGAGACTAAATATTTGATATCTGGTTCGATTTTCATAAGGAACAAACGAAGGTCTCCTCTTTCAGTGATAATCGGAAGACTTCTTTGTTTGCTCATAAAATGATTTCTCATCTGTGTGTCAGCTCCCCTCCTCTCCCTCCTCAATTCCCCTTCCCACCTTTTTCCCCTTTTTTCTATTTTTTAACCTTCCTTATAGCAATGCCCAGTAGGAAGGCTGAGCTAGGTAGCCCACTTACTATTATTAGTCAACAACAATTCTCTCCTTTTCCTTTTCTTTCCTTCTCCTTTTTTACAAGTACTCTACTCCTTCTTTCCTCTATACTAGAATTACTCTACTCCTTCTTTCCCCTATACTAGAAGTACTCTACTCCTTCTTTCTCCTATTCTACAAGTACTCTGCACCTTCTTTCTTCTATTCTACAAGTACTCTGCTCACAGGCAAACACATACACACACACACACACACTCACATTGAAACACATACACACAAATATACACATACTCACACATGCACTTACAGACACTCACACATGCACAGACAGACCCACAGACACACACACACTTACTGACACACACACACACACACACATACACTTACAGACACACACACACACATATACTTACAGACACAGACACACACATACACTTACAGACACAGACACACACATACACTTACAGACACACACACATACACTTACAGACACACACACATACACTTACAGACACACACACATACACACACACACACATACACTTAGAGACAAACACATGTACACACACACACACATACACTTAGAGACAAACACATGTACACACAAATTATTAATATTAAATATCCACCCAGCCTCCCTACCTGGAGAGCTGGTGTGGATCTGTCCCTGGGGTCCAGTGGGGCTTCACTTAGGCGGGCGGCTAATCAGTCGCGGCGAGGGAGCTCTAACCTCTCTGCTCTGCTCCCTCGCGGACTGTCTACGGATGCCGGGAGCCGGAATATGACATCATATTCCGGCTCCCGCGGCATCAGCAAACATCGCGCGAGGGAGCAGAGCAGAGAGGTTAGAGCTCCCTCGCCGCGACTGATTAGAACGCTGCCATGCCGGGGGTCCAGAAGGTGGCCTGGCAGGAGGGAGCGCTTCCTCCTGCCGGTCACTGAAGACTTGCACATGCAGAGCCGCTCGCGCCCGCCCAAAAGGAGAAATCCTCTTAAAAAGAGGATTTAGCCTCAGAAATCCCTACCGCCCACCTGGAATCCTAAAACGCCCACTAGTGGGCGGTAGGGACCAGGTTGACGACCCATGATCTATACTAATTGCCAGGTGCAAAGGGTGGAGCTTATAACAATGATTGACAGGGAGCTAAGATGGAGGCGACTCTCTCTATACTGACTGCCAGGTCTAAAGGGCGGAGCTTATAACAATGATTGACAGGGAGCTAAGATGGAGGCGACTCTCTCTATACTGACTGCCAGGTGTAAAGGGCGGAGCTTATAACAATGATTGACAGGGAGCTAAGATGGAGGCGGCTCTCTCTATACTGACTGCCAGGTGTAAAGGGCGGAGCTTATAACAATGATTGACAGGGAGCTAAGATGGAGGTGGCTCTCTCTATACTGACTGCCAGGTGTAAAGGGCGGAGCTTATAACAATGATTGACAGGGAGCTAAGATGGAGGTGGCTCTCTCTATACTGACTGCCAGGTGTAAAGGGCGGAGCTTATAACAATGATTGACAGGGAGCTAAGATGGAGGTGGCTCTCTCTATACTGACTGCCAGGTGTAAAGGGCGGAGCTTATAACAATGATTGACAGGGAGCTAAGATGGAGGCGGCTCTCTCTATACTGACTGCCAGGTGTAAAGGGCGGAGCTTATAACAATGATTGACAGGGAGCTAAGATGGAGGTGGCTCTCTCTATACTGACTGCCAGGTGTAAAGGGCGGAGCTTATAACAATGATTGACAGGGAGCTAAGATGGAGGCGGCTCTCTATACTGACTGCCTGGTGTAATGGGCGGAGCTTATAACAATGATTGACAGGGAGCTAAGATGGAGGTGGCTCTCTCTATACTGACTGCCAGTTGTAATGGGCGGAGCTTATAACAATGATTGACAGGGAGCTAAGATGGAGGTGGCTCTCTCTATACTGACTGCCAGGTGTAAAGGGCGGAACGAATATCAATGACAGATTGAAGCTCCCAGGTGCGGGATATGGAGGGGTGGATTTCTATGTTAAATTATTTTATTTTTTTTACATCTTATGAATCCATATTTGTTCAATACAATAATTAAACATAGAATAAATAAACAAACACTCATATTAAAAGTCGTGGTTAAGTGACAGTTTCCCTTTAAGGGTTCTAATTAAGGGCTATTTTATGCCATGGATGCGTAAGGTACAATGAGTAATTTCTGCACTTTCTACCACATTTGTTTTTTACCAGACCTCACTATGCAGAATTTGACTGTTGGAAAACTGTCATAGATTTGTTATCGACATAATACACATAAAGTTTACATGTAATATGTGTATTAATTTGTAAAGAATGAATATCTCTCAGTTAATTG
This sequence comes from Pelobates cultripes, assembly GCA_933207985.1. NCBI lineage: Eukaryota > Metazoa > Chordata > Amphibia > Anura > Pelobatidae > Pelobates > Pelobates cultripes. The sequence goes on along the minus strand of OW240913.1, from coordinate 369,337,679 downwards.
CATCTTAGATGGATAAGCACTGCTTCCAACCAATTAGGGCTCTAAGCACCATAATCACATTACTTTAATTAAAAGTAATGTGATTAAAGTTCCATTAATAGAGCATGAGATACGAACCTCTAAAGTAAACACACTGCACTGTAAGATCTAATTGAAAATAAAACCATTTTTTTCATGTAGGCTGTGACAATCACAACCAAAAGAGGTGTGACTAGAACTGTATAAACAAAATGAATTAACTCCTAAATGGCTGGCAATTGAGCATTGAGACTGCAGGAGCATGGTCTATACACCAAAACAACTTTAATTAGGTACAGTTGTTTTGTACTTAGAGTATTTCTTTAATGAAAATAGTACTAATTAATACTAATATTAAAGAACACTATTGTGTATTCCTAACAAGTATATTGTTTTGTAAAACATAAAAGATTTCTACTCTGACAGCTATGGAAGAATTTCTGGTATCAGACGTGCACTGCACATTAGTGACCTGTAAAAAGTGTCAGATCAAGTAAATGGTGATTGTAATAATAAACGAGAGGGGGCAGGAAAGGGGCAGGTGTCACACTCACTCCACAACGGGTAATTTCCAATCTTTGGCTATTTTCTAAACCAGCAGAAATGTGCATGAGAGGGTATATGGAATTAGGAGCTTTGATACAATTATACACAAGGTACAGAATTCACTATAAATAAAATTAATGTAAGATCAGATCTATGGGTTTACAGCAGAGAACAAACCTAGAATAATTATCATACAGACCAATAGAATAACTCTGCAGGAACGGAAAAATACTCACATAAAAAGGGGCACAACGTGTAGAAGCACAAATCTATAAATCCAAAGAATACATAATATCTATCTTCCATTAAGAAATAAAGTATCAGCAGTTAGTGAATTAAACTCACATTTTCCTGAGCTAGTTCATGGACACTCTACATGGTCCATATTCCTGTAACACCCAGGGTAACGTAGGACTAGACTGCAGACAGATACAGTGTGACAGTGACGTACAATACACAATCTACGTGTGTGTTAGGGGAAGGGATAGCATGGTTACACTGAATGCTACTGTCTGCCTCTAAGAAAACCGGCAATTTCTATATATTCCAGAAATATAGTGCGATATAATGTGCTTACTATCCTTATCAACATTATTGTTAAGCACTTAGAGATGTTTATAACCTCTATCTGATTAAAATGATTTTAGTTTACATTGTAAAGTCAATTAATGGATTATTAGAATGTTTGCAATTTTAAAGCTATCTATATAAATACTCGAGATGCCTTTAATAACATGACCCAAAAGCAGTCGGAACTCAAGGGAGCCATGATCCCTTACTATATTTAAAAATGGAACTGATACACACAGTTTCATCTGCAAATATTTTGCCACCCCTGTACACAGGGCGGCCAAAAATATTACACATATACACAGAGAGGGAGAGTGAACACTCATAGTTTGCCCAGGGCACAGAATATACAGACAGAGAGAGTACACTCATAGTATGCCCAGGGCACCGAATATACACAGAGAGAGAGAGTGAGAGAGAGTGTACACTCATAGTATGCCCAGGGCACATAATATACACAGAGAGAGAGAGAGAGTGTACAGTCATAGTATGCCCAGGGCATCGAATATACAGAGAGAGAGAGAGAGTGTACACTCATAGTATGCCCAGGGCACAGAATATACAGAGAGAGAGAGAGAGAGTACACTCATAGTATGCCCAGGGCACAGAATATACACAGAGGGAAAGAGAGAGAGATAGTGTACACTCATAGTATGCTCAGGGCACAGAATATACAGAGAGAGAGAGAGAGTTTCCAATCATAGTATGCTCAGGGCACAGAATATACACAGACTGGCCCAGTCTGTACATTGAACACACTGCCAGCAATAGTGAGCTGAACAGCTACTGTCAGGAGATAGTACATGTCATTTAAAAAAAAAAAAAAAAAATAGGACTCGCATTTAGACACTTTAACAAGAAATTTGAACGCAGGGGTGGATGTTTAAGAGTGAGATGGTGTGAGGTTATTGGATGTGATTTGGTGGCAACCATAAATACCATAGTAACTCTTTTAGGACTTGAAACCTGTTTAATAATGATGATATTATTAAAATAATGTTTGATTTATTTAATGGGCCGCAGTGCTTTCCTATGGAGTCATCAGTTGTGCATGTAAATTCTTCTTTTTCATTTTCTAGTTTTCCAGGGGAGAGTTTATCGATATTGCACCACAGAAGGGACATGGCAAATTAAGGAAAACTCCAGCACTCCCTGGAGGAATTTCTCAGAATGTGAGGACAGATCGCTGAAGGTAACCCCCACTCATTCTTTATAACGATAACGGCCAAGGTTCTAAGAGTGGAGCAATCACCATGGAAACTGCTAGAATGTCCCGCTGAGTGTTCCATATTTAGAATCTGGACCCAGTATTGTGCTGTTATAATGTGAATAATCGGATAACTGATTGGGTCATTCACAAAATCAGGAACTTTGGAGGCTTGACAAGAAAATGGCAAATGTTAGGTCGAAATCTGAAAAACTCTCCAACTCTCCAGATATTTATGCAGTTTTGCCTAAAATTTTCACTGGCGACTGACCTCTCATGTATTCAATAGTCCTGGTTCAATTAATTAACCCTTCTTTTTTTTTGTGAAAAACAAGCCTGAAACATATAAAACATTCATTACAGGAAATCATTTTTTCAGTGCATATGCATTAGATTTTAGAATCTTGCTGCACCTGAAGCTTCTCCCAAAACAGTAATATATTTGGGATAAAATAAAGCACTGCTTGTCCCTTAGTACATTATGTGAGTCTCACAAACAAGAGTGTTGCACAAACAGGTAACAGGAATTTCACTCAATCCCCAAGCCAATATGGTGCTTACCTGGACCATAAGCCAGCACTGGCCCTTCAAAATATAAATACCAGCTGAAGAAAGAAAGACCAAGAATTCCTATGCCTAAAGACACATTTATTGGAACCAGGGAAACACAGTTACGTTTTGACCCAAAATTGGGTTTTTGGCAAGCTTTCTTAAACCAGAGTGTTAGACAGATATGATGGTCATTCCTTGAAGCGGATTTGTCACTTTCAAGGGACTTTGCATATTTACATAATGAGTGAGACGATGCCTGAATCCCACAGGTGTCACTTGTGACGACTGCTGTGATTGGACAAAGTTAACAGCGGAGCTCCGCCCTTAATCTCAGGCATGTAGGTAAAAAAAAGTAGCCCCTTCTCTGTTTTATGGGAGTCTTTGGATTGAGTTGGGATTTTAATGAAATTCCAATGCAGTCAGTATCGGCATTTCAAACATATTATCTTGGTTATTCACTATAGAGAGAATTCAAAGCGAATTTCGGCTCCTTTTGCCTCAAATTTGAAATTCACTTTGAATTCTCACTATAGTAAATAACCCTGCAAATCTTCATTAAATATGGAGAAGTGACAGAACCCGCTTTAAGCAGCCGGGCAGTCATAATGGCAACATCTTCATTTAATTGTGTCTCCAACGCAAAGAGAAAACCCAGCTCATTCCTTGAATTGGGCAAAAATGATTTCAGACGAATACTTCTGATCTCAACTAAAGAAGAAATTCAAAAATTCTATACATCCCAACAAATAAAGTTAGAAGATGCAATATGGATATTTAAATCCATGTGAAGTCGGCATATCGGTATAGAGAACCTCAAAGACTTTTCTCTGAACAGCGGATGGAGTTTTAGGATTAAGGGGCTGATGAAGAACATAAACCTTATTATCCATCGGATCCAGGATCAGGATGTTGATGTATTACTTGGGGAAACGCCCACCAACGTAATCTTAAGCTTTTGGAAAAGGGTGACTTTGAGAGATGTAGATTAATCTGGGAGCTCATCAACGTTGTTAACGAAGACGGTTGTCCTTGGTAAAAGGAACAAACGAAAAACAAACTAATCAATGCTTCTTTATATTTCTTCTACTGCAACTCCCATCAATGCAGCTAATTAAGGGGCTGCTCTGTGTTCCCATAGAACCAGCAGATCTAAGCGTGCAGTTTTACTATTCCTGTCCTTCAGCAAAGTCATTTCTAATTCTCTCTCGCTCTCTCGTTGCGTGATCTGAAAGATTCGCCACAAAGGACAGCTTAGCATTCACAAGAAATGTCATATCATTCTATTAGTCAGCTCCATTAAACCAGGCAAAAATCTCAATTTTACCTTGTCATCTTAAAGTTATACATATTTTAATGGATTTATTTGTATATTTTTTGTCCTTGTGAATTCAGATCGCTGTGGCAATTCAGGGTTTATAGATAAAACAGTATTTTTGCAATATTCTCTAAGGGACCTTGTGAATTTGTTAGACACTAGTATCAGCACATGGGGATTATTGAGCACAGACCATCCGAAATTTGTGATAAAGGCCACTTCTAACACAGGAAGGCAGTTATTTACAACTATCTAGATGTTTGATGGTATTAATTATGATGCCCACTCACTGCGAATGACCAGAAAACCAAAAATCAGTCTTTATTTAATTTTCCATAGTAAAGAGCTATCCATTGTGAGAAGTGAGAAAAACAAACAACATGATTGGTGTTACACGGCAACTGTGTATCCCAGAAACGTTACTGAATTCTAGCAGATTCCGAGTATCTTGTTCTCACGCCCATCTGTCTGTTTATATTGATTACTAATAGTATATACCCTCTAAACTACTGCCAGGGTCGTTCCGTATCCAATACTGATTGTTATGGAGGGAACGTGACAGGGATATTGATTTTACTATATATGTTTCTGGTCATTACGCTTTGGTTATGACACTCTATCATTTAAAAGGGAATAACTTTCTTCTTTTTGTTTTCAAAGTTAGAGCTTTGCCCCAGGATTTCTCTGCGTATGTCCTTTTCTCGCCTGCATAGGACACTGCATTGTGAGTCTCTTGTTACCATAAAATTAAACTTGAAAAAGGGGTTCGCTCACAACCAGACATGTCTGTGTCAGTGAGGAGGAACAGATGTTATTCATTCCCACAATGCAGTATGCTGGACCTTCTAACTGTTAATTCTGGTTAACCTCGCCACGGATCCAGGATCTGTCCTCCCCAGGACACAAACAAATTATTACACCCGGATCTTCTTATTATGGAGCAGGGGTGTGAAATTGATGCCCTTGGCAATTCACTTGGGTGGATCAAAAAAAGCACCATTTAAATGACCACTCCACACACATAAACCCTTTTTGCTTGCTGA